>CM054061.1:299412957-300127545 GCA_028641055.1 Alopecurus myosuroides
CAACATATCAAGTTGGTACACAGATACAATATCCATTAGACGATTGCATAAAATACTTACAAAGGAGACATGGTCACATAACCAAGTCTAACACAACTGCCACACAGGGCCAACACACAAAACACACATCGGAAGACTAAATACACACAAACGTAGTAGAGACCAAGTCACGCCTTAACCTACAGGCTGCTGACCGGGAGACGATCCTAGTTCGCAAGTCCATCAGCGTAGTACTCCTCCTTGTAGATTTCCTCCTGAGATTCCTTCTCAATGTCTAGCAAGTAAATACCAGGGACGAAACTAATATGAGTACATTTGAATGTACTCAACAAGACACCTATCATGTATCTTACCAAAATGCAAGTATGCTTATATGGTGTAATAGGTAGGATATACATAGAGTTCACTATCAATGATATATGTAAGACATATCATAGTTGATTTTGAAAATTCTCTGTATCTTTGTTGAAGAAGATACTTCAAAACAAAATAATATAGTTTCCTTTATCTTGTAGATATCACATGTACAAGAGGTTTTGTAAAAACTTTGTTTAGATAATTTTTTTCTCTCTGCTAAACTTCTTGGAATCAACTTCCAGTTTTTGTTTGAAAACAGAGTGGTTTTGTTTGCAAAACTCCTTGTAAAACAATTTCTGGCTTTTCATCAACGGTACATCCATAGTATAAAATTTCCGCCTTTCGGTAATTCATAAGTCCAACACCTTTTGGAAAACTCCTTTTCGAAAACATTGACACAATGCTAGCTACATGGCCATTCAACTGGCCATATCCGAGTATGCGGCTATCCCGAATAGTTCTACTCTGCAGAGGTGTACACATCCACCAGATTCAGTACATCCGCCATGAACAACCACAGACTGTAACAATAGTATGTGAACATCAGATAACTGATCCTAACCATCCAGTATGTTCAAGCTAGAATATGTCTATCTCTTCAGCTGGGCCTCATTCCCCCAGCATCCTGGCCACCAGCGCCACGCCACGGGACCCAACTACTATGACCGGAGGAGAAATTAATCCCACACTTTTATGTCCCGTATATACCACCTAGCGATAATTGGTTTGAGGGCACGACGGCCCTTATAGCAAATTGCGATAGAACACACTCTAAGAAGAACAAACTTCAAGTTAAGCCTCGTGGCCATGTTGAGGTAGGGTAGGCAGTACGGTAAAGGTTGTCCGGCGAAGACTAGGTTATGTGTCTTTTTTGTAAAACACCATTTTCCCAAAAATGACCACTTCAACATTTCTCCGGTGAGTAAGGCTTCGTATTCCCACCGGGTTTTCCATAAAGCCTTTGTTTTGCAAAAACATATTTTTAGGATGTCCCTTAGGGACTTATAACTCTAGTGGTAATAGATACCATATGGTGGCTATGGGCTTGGTAACACCAAGTATCAACTACTGACGTAATAATGATATATATAATATTAATAGTAGTAATATTAACTCCAAAATAGTTTTTGGTAACCAAAGTTCTGTAACACTTTTCAGAAGTAAAACATGCATGATAGATAATGATAAGTGTAGTAACAGCAAGCATTAGGATGGCTTGCCTTAAAACTCTTAGTGTCCCTGTCCTTGAAGTAACTTGAACTTGACGCACAGCTCCACAACTGCTTCTTGTTTGTTCTTCGTTTTTCTAACGTCGTAACCACACTCAGAACTAAAGGACAAACAACTAAACCAAGAAACACATACAGCAAGCAAACTTATACTAGCATAATCACTCAAACGTTATCGAGAAAACTATCTCACAAACTCTCAGGGTGCAAAACTGTTATTAGACAAACATATGGTTGAGAACCATATCCCACATCTTACATACCATATATGGAGTGGGTGTACCACTCTCATAATAAGATATTCAAGAAGGTAAAAATATAGCTTGTGGGCACAAAAGGCGAGACTGCTAAAATAATAACAATCAATCAAAGCAATACCCACGGCAGTGGGTATTACAACACACAAGAAAATATCACCAAACAAGTTCATGACTAAACTAATGGATAGTTAACAAGATGCTACTAAGAACAAGAACAACACTAGCACAACAATAACATGAGTATAATACTTATGCTAAGGTAATTTCTCATACAATTTCCAAACAGCAAGCAAACACACCACAAATGAAATAGGCTAGTTATAGCCTATGCTTATGTCTACTTAAAGTTATGGAATCCATCAATCATGAAAATAACTAAACCAACCAGTAGCTCAACCAATGGTAACAGGTCATAATATATACTCTAAAACACCAAGCAGCACAAGAGATAATACCCCTAACAATCTATACCTAATAATAATTTCCGTCCGTTTTTTGGTACGCCAATGTTTGGTTGGTACGTGGATCGCTGTTTCGTACGTCCTGCGCTTCCGCTCCGTTCACAACATGAATTCATACGTCCAATGCACTAGCGAGACGGCCCAGCCCAACAATGTTCTTACACACACTTCTAACGTATATGAGTAGGAGTCCATATCCGGAAGACCTTCTAAAACAGATGATTTCAAGGATATAAAACAGATGATTGCTTCGTTATAAACCAACCAACAGAGGTAACGGTCAGATCGGAGTTGATAATTAGCATGGGAGGGGATAATTAGCAAGAGCACATATGCGAGTTTCCGCAACACGCCGAACCACGCTCAGTGCCGGCGACATGAGCAACTTTAGACGCGTCGCCTTCTTCGATGTCTGGCCCCAAAGGATGGCTCCCCCTCTTGCCAATGCGATGGTTAGTATCCATGATTAAGAGCGCGTCGTTCATATGTATTGTTGTGCTGGACGGCGTGAAGAGACAGAGCATGGAGTTTTCGTCCTGTGTGCAGGTGTGCACGATGCAGTAGTCTTCAGGGAGACCGCACCAGCCGTCTGCCGGCAAGGCCCTCCCCTGGCCATCCGAGATGCCCGCCGCCACAAAAGTTCACCGCGTCTCCTCGAGAATCCACTGCGCGCGGAGAACCCGATTCTCGTCCTCCTGGTGGTTTGTCTCAGCAGTAGGCGTGGGAGAGTTGCCTCTTCCTGGCGATGTCCGCGTGGTTAACAAGATGAACAGTACATCCTTCAGAACCGGCCGATATTGGTTCCTGGGCGGCGGTACGCATCGCTTGGCCTCCACGACGGGCGGCCGCGCAGGGTCTTGCGCTCTTTTAATAATCGGCGATGCATTAGTGCTACCACGTGATGGAGCTACTCTTCCTTGGTTGCCGCTTGTGGGTCATGCGTTGCCGCAGCACTGCATATCAGCAGTGGACGCAGCATGCCTTGCTCTGGTAGTAGGTATCGTGGCGAGAGAGGCATGGCCATGCCTTGCTCTGATAGTAGGTATGGCGACGAGAGAGCCATGGCCTTCTTGCGTTCGAAGGCGAGAGGCCGTGTCGATGCCGATGGCTTGAGCTCCGGGGTTCTGCGAATGGCTCGGAGTGATCGTCTTTCCGTTCATCCTTTGACTTCAGGATTTTCAGGTGAAGCGGTATCATCTTATTTTGCTGAACCAATGCTCCAGCTATGGACAAAATCCTATACTGAGTAAATTTTAGCATGGACGTGGCAACCTGAGGGCATCAGGCCAGCATTTTTTTTGGAACAATTGCTTCCGTTTCTCCATACGGAAAACTTAGTTGCATCTTTTATTTATAGAAAGAATCAAAGAATTATTGGTTTTTCATAATGAGTTTATTCGAATTAGACTACAGATTGTTTCTGCAGAATTTCCTTTATGTTTTCTCACATGCTTTCATGTCTTTGATTTATTGATTGATGAACGACCACTTCCATCAAATAGAGAATACTATTGCTGTTTTGATATTGAAAATCTTTGAATTCACACACGGCTCCTGTATTTGACCACGAATTATTCTTCGTCATTTATGTGGATCACTAAGCTTATGAACTTCTTGATTTGTTCTGTGCAACTTCAAACATCAATATATTATCCGCGTATGACGACCGTAGAAATGCACGGTCATTTTTTGCTAGGCACAGATTGATATTCATCATTAATGGTGAAATAGTTTGTTTTGATATGGTTCTTATTGATCCTATAAGATGCAGGATACACACGGCGCCAGGGTGGACAGGACGGTAGTACATGAGTACATCTACGAAAAATGATCAATAGTTTTTCTTACAAAATGATTGATAGTTCATAACTTCATATAAGGCTCTAAAACTAACTGCCATAGATTTAATCCGTCAAAGAAATTACTATAGATTTAAGTCATTTTTTTGCATCGAGGTTTAGTACTCTTTTCGATGTCCAGATATCTCACCCAGACTATTTGAGCCGATATTTTCCATCCATCATATAAGGTTTCTCATTTCTCATTAAATTAGTAGTACCATATTACTACAATGTGAGTGCCGGTTGGATGCGTGGACCAATTTATAATCGGGGTTTACTTAAACCGATTACACCACTCGAAACCCAAAATGTTAAACTTACGGATTGGAACAAACAAATCAGAACTTGCACATTTTTTCGAATCAGTTAGCGCATACGAGCGAGGACAAGGGCTACTCCACGGTGATTTTTTTAGAGGAATTAGTAGCCGAACCGGCAGGTGCTCGATGAAGCCATCAATACACCATTGTGCAGCTCTTTCTTGGAGCCAAACCGGCTATTGGCCGACGAGGCCGCAAAGGATGACAACTCCGTCGACTCTCTAAACTAGGACACTGGGTTCTCTCATGGTGACACTGTCATCTTAAAGGGCTATGCTACATATTATATATTCCAGAGAGGTAAGGCTTGAGACATTTTTATATGAACGTCCGAAAAATAGGAGGGGGAGGAGTGGGCGATGGCGGCAAATTCGATATGTGAACCTCATGAGTCAATTATCATGCATCTTATCTTTTCCTGTAGTTCTATTTTTAATATTCCAAATAATTTTTATCCCGTTGCAACGCACGGGCACATATGCTAGTTAACATAATAACAAGAGTGCACTAATATCATACTAGTATGAGAATTCTACACAAGCATGCTATAAGAAATAATTGTATTCTAAAACTAATAGAAACAAGAAACTCCACAAGTAATGTCATAATAACTGAAGTAATAACCACATAAACATGCTAGAATGATCATACACTTATAAAATAAAAAGACAATAATACTAGAGCAACTCATAATATCTAGTGGTGACACCAGTTCATCACTAGAGAAGCAAACATCACTACAAGGATGCATGATCCTAAAAAAGAAACTCATGAATGTAAATACCTACTAACAGCACATAAACCTTACACATTCTAGTAAGCATAAACACTAAAATAATTCTATGAAAACATCTACTAAGAAATCATCAATCCATTATAGTAATACATGCTTTTCTAATTAATTAAATAACAAGCAATCAAAGTGTAAACTACACAACCAGTAGCTATGAACTCAACACAAGCTCAACTAAACACTTTCAAAAAATCAAAACACTCAATGAAATCTATTTACAAATAATTTATCAATCACTAGGAAGCATTCTATTAGCAAACAATATTTAATTTACAAAACAAAAGTGAAACATTCCTTAACATGATACCCCTAAGGGAATATTATGTTAACAAATGAACCACCACTAAACATACTAGTATTAACAAAGAAATACTAAACACTTCAATCAAAAAAGTAAAACAAATACTATTTTCCTTGGTGGAAAATACTAGACAAACATATAGTAATGCATGCTATTCTCACACAAGTGTATGGTAGGGGGATTTGCATCCCTAACCAAAATATAATGGGACCAGTGGGTTATGGGCCCACTAATACCAAGACATCTATAGGTCACTAAGCCTCTGGTCACACTTGACAAAAATAACCTAACAAGGCAAACAATCCAAGGCTATTCATACTAGTGAAAACAACCAACAAAATGTCACACATGCTTTGCTACAAAATAACTTGCAAGTTAACAGAGATAATAACATAAAAATAGGAGTACCAAAATGGTACTGGACTCATAACAACCACATCACAACTTAGGTAAAACAATCCTACAAGATTGGTTCACACAATAATCCAAATCATAAAACTAGGAAAATAACAAATGCTATTTCTATGGCCAAATGATTTTCCACACATGCACACACTTTATATGGCATATGTATTGCAAGGAAACAACCTAATAACAAGTGGTAACACATCTAAACATGCTAGGAAACAAATCTCAATCAACCACACATTTTATTTCAAACAAATCCACATATAAATAAGAAAACAGAAAAGGGATGTTTCTAGTTTTGCTCACAAAAAATTAATATAGGGCTCCAAAAATTAATCCAAGATAGTAATAGGTAGGTCTAAACATTTGAAAACTCATCCACTTGGATTGACCTCAAAAATCATTTTTAAACGCATTCTAAAACTCCTAGAAAAGCGTACTGGTCATTTACCAAAATGGATGGCATTTCCATTCGATAACTGACGTTGATGTGAGGCCAAGTCCTATAGATAGACCTACTAATAGGATACTCAAAAAAATTTGATTTTACCAAAATGGATACATATTCAAAAGGTTATGAAAAAAACACTTTCACAGACACTCTGTGGAAAAACAATTGTTGTGACCAACATAAAAGTGCAAACTTGGATCTACCAACGGGACATGGTTAGGAAAACATATAACTAGTGCTGTGAATTTTTGTAAAAATTAATTTGCATGAAACCATTTTTCACAAGCTCAAACCAACAAGCAATAATCTTCACGGATTTGAGGTTCCTCACCTCGGGTTCAAAAATGGCCGCCGACGACTTTGGAGCTCGTGGATCTCACAGGGGCAAGCTCAAGGCTTATATTTGCTTGGGGAGGGTGTGGGAGTGTGAGGAAGGGTGGTGGCGCATGGGGAATGGCTGGGGTGGCTTATAGCCAAGTTTTTAGGTCAAGTGGCAAAAATGCCCTCGGGTTGATGCCATTGTGTGGCATTGGGGTGCTCTAGGAGGGGGGGCTTTTGGTCATTGCATCACATGGCCTTGATGCCAAGGGCCAAGACCACCAAGGGAAAGTCAAAGGCTGGCTTTTGGAGTGAGGAAAGATCAATGGCTTGATGTGAAAGGGTCAAAGCATGGTGACCCATACCTTGCCACATCACCATGTTCCCTCCCTCTTTCTCACATGCTTTGTTCACACACAAGGCTTCTAGAAGAGAACAAAAAATCCTAGGTCGAATCCACAGCCTAGTAAACACACTAGACAAAGTCACACTTCAAAACTTGCAAGAAAAGACAAAGAAAACATCTTCCCAAAATCGTATCCAGCACTGTTGCAAAAATTCTGAAAATTCAGTCAACACTTAGAATTTTTTCTAAGTGTTGGAAAACAGAATGAATGAGCAAAAAGTTTGGAGTGTTTTAAGAGACCAAATGGACTCCGATTTGTGTTTTCCAAGTTGGAATTTGTTAATCATGTTATAAAATTTCAGAAAAATCTTTTGAAAACAAATTTGAAATAGTTTAAGGCTATGAAAACAAAGTGGGAAGAGGTGTACTTTCTGTTTTTCTCTGATTTCTAGAAATGCCTTTTTCTGCCTTATTTTTCTTCCACAAAAACAACAAGCAAAAGATTGTTTATCTTATTTCAAAAATCAAACCAAGATTATGTATTTGTATTCCATATATCAAGGAACAAACAAAAGTCAAGAAAACATAAAATAACATTTTATAGCCTAGTGAAAACAAAGGTAGAAAACAGGTACTTGGCTATATTTTTAGGGAATAGTTTCTATAGAAAACTTAAAATAAAACTTCGATAAATCATTTTGAAATTTTGTTTTCTTGTACGCAACAAGGTTAACTGTTTATTTTAATATGCAATCAAGAATGATCCATGGCTTGGAATAAAATTCACTCAAGTAACACCAGATAAAACAACATGGAAAAGTTATAGAATTGTTTTAGGAAATTTGATATTGGTTTTATAAAGAAACAAAACTACTATTACAAATAGGATTAAGATAATAAACACATGTTGGTTCAAACGAGCATGTTGTTGGAACAAAAAAAAATTGTTGGCCCTATTTTTTGTCTCCTTGAACAACAGTACAAGGTTCCAAAAACTGGGGTGTGACAGACCTTCCCCCCTTCAAAGAACCTCGTCCAGAGATTCGCAGGAAAGCGAAAAGAGGGTATGGTCAAAACAACAATGTTAGATCATTTGTTTACAAAAACAAGTGCTGGTGGTTGGTAACATTATGCACAGGTGCTTCCCCCCTTGATTAATCTTACCAAAATCCACCGACAAGTTAGTTTTTCCAAAGGTCTGGGTGCCATGTTCTAAACCTCGAACTCAATGTTCCTCAAAACCATAATATCAAACCCGGTTTTATCCTCCATACAAAGATCTACTTGTTTTCATTCTAATAAGATTATCATACCACTATTTCTCCTTTGGGGTCATAAACCCTCTCATCACTATATAGATCAATCAATCGGATATCCACCAATCTTTATTAAGCATGAGCTTTCCATTGCTCATCTCCTAAAATCCAGGAAATCCACTATCTTCCTCTTAATCTAATATACTCCTAGAAATCTAGTCTCAAATAATTTGTCTCCCTCAAAGGTATATCCTCAACAATCATGTTGCTAAATCTAAACCATCAAAAACATCCATCATATACCAACTATGTGCTACTTTTATAAATCCTTTCAAATACTCCAAACTCCTATCTCATGATCAATGCGAAATTATTAATCCCCAAACAATCTCAATAGAGCGTGACAAGCTCGGAGAATATATCATCAAGAATAATCATCTACTAAATCCAAATCACATTGATTCTTTCCTAAATCCAAAATCATCTTTTTATACCACCAATTTTATTCCATATCTAATCCAATATTCCTCCGATCCATCCTTTATCAAAATAAATTATCTATCCTAATCCAACATGATCTTTTTACTACAATCAGCCTTTCGGCTAAAATCCAAGATAAGAATCACCTAGGCAAAACATTATCATCATCATTCCCATATCACAAATTCTTCTCATCATACTATTTCTAATCAATCTAATCTCCCTATATATCAAGTGCTTCATAAAATCTAATAATTTACACCAATCTTTCGAAACCTCAAATCATTTCTTCAAGGATACAATTTTTAGTTACCGATAACTTCCAGAGTTTTGGGGTCCACAACTGGTTAGCCCCAGATAATATATACCATGATTCAACTCAACTAAAATCATGTGATCCTCAATCTTTCACTCCTAAGCTAAACCTCAATGAGTTTTCCACCAATCTCATATTCTAAAATATGTTTCCTCCAGAATATACACGAGAGATCTTATTTCCTAGCAAAAATCATAGCTCACCAATCCAATATTTTTTTCCAACCTTTCACCCTTCTTTCAAACAGCTATAGAGCATCCTAAGGCACCTTTCTCTTTGTTTTTGGAAAAGTTGGTTAGGAGTTTGTAACACTGGTGTCAGGTGTTAAGCTAAAGTTAGATGAAGTTACGTTAGTATTGTTAAATTTTAAAGATACTTTATTCTAGTCCGATGTGACACTTCTAGTGTTCCATTTACGTCGGATTCCTCAGGGTACGATAAAAAACACAACTATGGGTTCGCAAGTTTGGTTCGACAACGTACCATTAACTATGGCATGAGTCGCAGGTGCTTCTGCAATGTCGCCTTGGTCTCGAGGTCCACTCATCAAACTCTTGCGCTTCTTCCGGGTTGGACCCTAGGTCTCGTGGGTTTCATCAGGACAAGCTAGATCATAATTCCTCTAGGAACAATAACATGCGAATTGTCCGTCCTTTCCACAGATAGCAACCTGTGGTTTTGGTCCTGACATTCACACGCTCTTGGAGGTTGAGACATCGTAGGAAAAATACTGCGAGTCACATATGAACTAGGTTCTCCTTGCATCACTACCTTCCTTTTGCGACTCTCAACTTGCAAACAGGTGTGGGTGCTCTCTCACAAGGGCATCATTATTCTCAACATTGACAGTGCCAAGCTGAGTCAAATATTGTAGGGCAGCAAGGGTGGTATAAGGCGAGAGCAGAAAAAAAGGGTTTATTGTTTTTGAAAACTTGCAAAACATACCGGCTCACAAAGATGAGAACGGTAGATAACACAACAACAAAAAAGCATCTAAGAAGAAATCACAAACACAGCCAAAGACTAACATACACATGAAACAGAGTCTGAATAAGCATAACATAATTTTAAGGTTCACATGGCTAAAGCATAAGCCCTACAACACATCTAGCACACACATAGCTCTTAGCAGAGTTCACACAACACAAACACAAACAAGCGTATGGGTGGAAATAACACATCTCCTAACATCCCGCGGCAAATCCTAAGTGCTTGAGGAAGCGCGTAGCTGTTCCTCCAACTCTTCAAATCTAGCTTGGCTGGTTGCAAGATGGTATTGAAGGCTTCTCACTTGTGCATGGAGGTGGGAGTCAACATACTACATGGTCTTCCATTGTGCCACGAGATGGTGCTCGGTAGCAGAGGAAACTCTCAGGTCTTTTGTTAGCTGGAAGATCTTTCTTCCCTGGTTATCGAACTCTCCTCTCAGCCTGTCAAGGGAAAACCGAGTGTTGTACAGCTGTCCCTCCAAGTGCTGGAAATGACGAGCGAACACAAAGTCTTCAGTGACATCTATGGGCTTGTCATCCTCTTCGCGTATTCCATAGTATCTATAGGGGGTGCCTTCAAACTTGCGGCGAAAAAAGTTCGCAAGCTTAGCAATGGTCAGCTGCATCACTCTAAGGATACCATCTTCCCAGCAGTTCTCCACCACTTCATAAGTGATCTCTGGGGTTGACGGTGCTAGCAACGGTGCACGGATGGTACAAACCACCAACCAGGAGAATTCTCGTCCATCATGGTGAATCTGGGCTCCCTTCAACTCAGTTAGTGGACGACCGATAAGGCGATTCATCTTGATCAAATCCTCCTCAAAGCGGCGGTAGCAAGGTGCATGCATACCCAGCTGGAAGGACTCGGTGAAGACAACTGCCATCTACACAAAATTTTAGAGTAGATTATGTTAGGTAACAGTGTGCAAAATTTTAAGATGCTCAATTGGCACTTAGTGTAAGTAGAGCTTTCATAAACACAGAGGGGATGGAACATATATAATATTTTGCTAAATAGTCATCTTAGTGATCTGACTTTATTAAATTTTATTATTAGAGTACTAGCCAACGTCCATGCTAACTAAGGTCTCCTAAGGTCAGGATAGCTCTGATACCAACTCTGTAAGGTCCCCCAGAACCACTGTTCAAGAACACCTCCGATATGCATACATTCACGATCCGAGATCACACCAGTCGTGAACAACATATCAAGTTGGTACATAGATAAATATCCATTACACGATTGCATAAAAAACTTACAAAGGAGACATGGTCACATGAACAAGTCTAACACAACTGCCACGCAGGGCTAACACACAACACACACATCGGAAGACTAAACACACACAAACGTAGTAGAGCCCAACTCACGCCTTAACCTACAAGCTGGTTACCGGGAGACGATGCTAGTTCGCAAGTCCATCAGCGTAGTACTCCTCCTCGTAGATCTCCTCCTGAGATTCCTTCTCGATGTCTGACAAGTAAATACCAGGGACGAAGCCAATATGGGTACATTTGAATGTACTCAGCAAGACACCCATCATGTAGCTTACCAAAATGCAAGTATGCTTATATGGTGTAATAGGTAGGCTATACATAGGGTTCACTATCAATGTTATATGTAAGACATATCATAGTTGATTTTGAAAATACTCTGTATCTTTGTTGAAGAAGATACTTCAAAACAAAATAATATAGTTTTCTTTGTCTTGTAGATATCACATGTACAAGAGGTTTTGTGAAAACTTTGTTTAGATAACTTTTTTCTCTCTGCAAAACAACTTGGAATCAACTTCCAGTTTTGTTTGAAACCAGAAAGGTTTTGTTTGCAAAACTCCTTGTAAAACAACTTCTGGCTTTTCATCAACGGTACCTCCACGGTACAAAATTTCCTCCTTTCAGTAATTCATAAGTCCAACACCTTTTTGAAAACTCCTTTTCGAAAACATTGACACAATGCTAGCTACATGGCCATTCAACTGTCCATATCTGAGGACGCGGCTATTCCGAATAGTTCTACTCTGCAGAGGTGTACACATCCACCAGATTCAGTACATCCGCCGTGAACAACCACGAACTATAACAACAGTATGTGAACATCACATAACTGATCCTAACCATCCACTATGTTCAAGCTAGAATATGTCTATCTCTTCAGTTGGGCCTGATTCCCCCACATCCTGTCCACCAGCGCCACGACAGGGGACCCAACTGCTGCGACCGGAGGAGAAATTAATCCCCAACTTTTTATGTCCCGTATATACCACCTAGCGACAATTGGTTCGAGGGCACGACGACCCTTATAGAAAATTGCGATAGAACACACTCTAACAAGAACAAACTTCAAGTTAAGCCCCATGCCTATGTTGAGGTAGGGTGGCAGTACGGTAAAGGTTTTCCGGCGAAGACTAGGTTATGTGTCATTTTTGTAAAACACCATTTTCCCAAAAATGAACACTTCAACATTCCTCCAGTGAGTAAGGCTTCGCCTTCCCACCGGGTTTTCCGTAAAGCCTCTGTTTTGCAAAAACATATATTTAGGATGTCCCTTAGGGACTTATAACTCTACTGGTAATAGATACCATATGGTGGCTATGGGCTTGGTAACACCAAGTATCAACTACTGGCGTAATAATGGTATATATATAATATTAATAGTAGTAATATTCACTCCAAAATAGTTTTTGGTAAGCAAAGTTTTTGTAAAACTTTTCAGAAGTAAAACATGCAGGATAGATAATGATAAGTGAAGTAACAGCAAGCATTAGGATGGCTTGCCTTAAAACTCTTAGTGTCCCTGGCCTTGAAGTAACTTGAACTTGACGCACAACTCCACAACTGTTTCTTCTTTGTTCTTCGTTTTTCTAACATCGTAAAATAATAAAATACACGCACTCAGAACTAAAGGACAAACAGCTAAACCAAGCAACACATACATCAATCAAACTTATACTAGCGCAATCACTCAAACGTTATCGAGAAAACTATCTCACAAACTCTCAGGGTACAAAACTGTCGTCAGACAAACATATGGTTGAGAACCATATCCCACATTTACATACCATATATGGAGTGGGTGTACCACTCTCATAATAAGATATTCAAGAAGCAAAAAATATAGCTTGTGGGCACAAACGGTGAGACTACTAAAATAATAACAATCAATCAAAGCAATACCCACGGCAGTGGGTATTACAACACACAAGAAAACATCACCAAACAAATTCTGATTAAATTAATGCATAGATAACAAGATGCTACTAAGAAGAACAACAACACTAGCACAATAATAACATGAGTACAATACTTACGCTAAGGTTATTTCTCAGACAACTTCCAAACAACAAGCGAACACACCACAAATGAAATAGGCTAGTTATAGCCTATGCTTATGTCTACTTAAAGTTATGGAATCCATCAATCATGAAAATAACTAAACCAACCAATAGTTCAACCAATGGTAACATGTCATAAAATATACTCTAAAGCACCAAGCAGCACAAGAGTTAATACCCCTAACAATTAACATAATAAGAAGAGTGCACTAAGGGTACGTTAATTTACTAGCTAGATAATGGCGGCGACTCTCTCTCTAAGCGGCACCCATGGCGACTCCGAAGAGATCTAGGGTTAGGGTTTTAGCCTTCCCTCTCCGACAATTGTCACTCCGGCGTTGTCGGCCTCCTCTCTCCTATGGCATCTGCCACTCCGGCACTGTCGTCCACCCCTTTCTCTACAATGACCAAGGCAAAGTCTCTCTTTGATCGCTCTTGTTGGTGGTGGAGGGCGATTTTTTCCACCGACCTGGATCTCAAGTACAATCCCATTTACGTGGGTTTTGTGCTGTTGGATCCGAAGGACAAGAGGATCCAACTTGCAGATCAAGCGGGTTTCGTGCTTGATCAACGTTTCCTCAAGGTACGTGAAAGCATTCATCCTGGATCTGAGATCCAATTCGCTTGTCATCGTGCCAGGGTTCAAGATCATCTGGTTCCACGTAATGGGTCTCTTATGGATCATGCAAATGCCATCGTTCCTATTTTGGACGTGGATTCCTTGGTGCCGCTTTTGGATCGGATTCCCATTGATCCTTCCGTGGGTTTAGTTCATGCAGCTAAGGTTCTAGACCTGGATTTCTCTAGAGGTCTAGCTCTTGCTAAGGAAGTCCGAATTCTCTTCGGATCGGACGTTCATCCTTCTAAGAATTTCGGCGCTTTCAAAATGGTGGTATCTTTTGGTCGTGCTGTTTTCAAAATTGATGAAAATACTGTTGCTTTGGCTCTTGAAGCGGCAATTGGAGGTTATTGTGGATCATTGAATGTTACATGTCTTCATGATCGGGTTTTCTCTTTTGAGGTCTCTTCTAAGGAGGTTGGATTTCATATTATGAAGATTAAATGGTTTTCTTGCTTTCACTTCAAGTGCTTCTTTCATCTTTGGAGTTTCGGTGGTCCAAATTGGCTATCTGAGTGGAGAAAGTGGAACCACGATCAGGAAAATGAGTGGACTTTTGTCACGAGGAAGAAAAAGGTAAAAACTAATCGTTACAAACCTATTAAACCCTTTGCTACTCGTGCACCAACTGCTCCCCCCACGATTCCCAATAAAATTGGTTCCGATATTGTTCGTGAGTTGCCGGTTATTAAGTTTGGAACTTTTGATGCTGCATCTCTCGTTACTAAGTCTGTTAAGGATCCCATCTCTATACCCTCTACCGTGGCATCTGTGCCTGTGGATGATGGATTTGCAAAATTAATTGATAAATTGGCGGCCCAGGTTTGGCCTTGCTCTAACTGCCTCTCAGCTAAACATGCAACGGTTGAGTGTACGGGCCGGATTCGGTGCTGGTCTTGTTCGCGTTCGGGCCATATCCGCAAAACTGCCCGGGAATTAATGGAACTCTGCGCTGGGTAGTTAAATCGTCGACTATCGGAACCGAGAAGTCCCCTGCCTCAGTTCTATCCCCTGCCCCTGTCACTGTTCCTGGAAAACCCTCGTCGGAATCGCCGCTCGAATCGCAACCTCCTCCAGCAATGGCGAACTTCCGCTGCGATCCGACAAGGTTCGTCCCCGCGGGGATGCATGTTGAGGAGCCTTGGGCCGCCGAGGAGCGTCCGGCACGGCTCTACATCACCTCCTCTGCGGCTCCTCCTCGGCGCCATGAATCTTGGGCCATTGCTCAGTTGGTTCCGCGGCCCCCCGTGGAACAGCTTGATGATATCCTGCAGCAAATCGTTGATCACATCCTTCAAGAACTGCATCTGCAAGTTGTCTCCTTCTCGGAGAGCGCTGTGGGAGTTGGCATGTTCCGCATGGCGGATCAAGTTGCCAGAGATATCTTGGTACACTCTCATCCTTTTATGTTTCCAGATGGTAGGTTGTTGTCCTTTGTTCGACATGATGAAGGAGACAATGTTAGAGAAACAACCTATACCAGGACTGGATGGATTATGATTCTGAATCTGCACATGGACTATCGCACTGATGAGTTTCTTCGCGAGTTTGTGTCCAAGTTTGGCAAGCTCCGGACCTGGTGGAGGGTAGATGCTTCCCCTGTCCGTACATTGCTCAAGGTTACCTATGGTGGCGGCGCGGATGTTCCCCGCTCGCTTGTGATTAGGGAGGTCCAGCGTTATGGTGGGCACGTTGTTTCCTGGACCTGCCCTGTTTTTATTCTGAACAATGATGCTGCTGACGCTCTGCCGGGAGATGAAGATTTTCTCCCCCCTGGAGCCAATCCTCATCCTGCCTTTGGTGCACCTGAGGTCCCAATCCCTGAGGAATGGGTGCCGCCTGTTCATCCTGTGCAAGGTGGGTGGGGAGAATGGAACAATGAGGAGCAGGGGGAGAACGCTGAGCCGGAGGAGCCTGTTGATCAGGCACCGGAACCTGAGCAGGTACAATCCTCTGTATCTGTTCAATTCTCGGGTGCCTCAATTGATTCCATGAATGTTGTTAGAGCTGAAGGCCCGGAACAGTTTGTGGAGCTGCAGCAGCAGGTGGAACAAAACCAGCTGGCAATTGTTCCTTTTGTTCCACCACCTCGAGCAAATGTTGCAGGCCTGAACAATGACGTGCAGATTCTTCAAGTCTTGCTGCCTGACCCTGTGGTAGAGTGGTCCAAATATTTTCTGGAACACAAAGCTCGGGTTACTTTCGACAGAAGATTTGAATTTCTGTCGACTTTGCTGCCTTTTGAGATGCCAGTCTCCTATGCTGCCCCTGTTCCTCTGCTGATGGATTCATGCCCCGTTCCTGAACCAGTGACTCCTCTGCCTGCTACCAAGAAGAGGACCAGGAAGGTGTCTACTCTCCTTGTGCTTGAGGAGCGTAGAGTGACGCGTAGCCTTGACAAGAACGCTGGGTTCAGGGTTCTGCCTGCTTCCGACAAGCCAGAACCTAGGAAAAAGGCCAAGTCTGCTCGTCCCCAAGACTCTCCAGGGGGAGTGCCCCCATTCACTCCTGTTGCTGTTCTGCGGAGGGCGGGAACCATGCTCCAGATAGAGGATTCTGAAATAACGGTGGAGAAGCTTGAAGCCGCTCCAAAGAAGCCCACCACTTCCTCAAGTTCTGATGATTAGTGGGCCTTTTTTCTTTCTTATGGGCCTGTTTGGCTCCTGGAGTTGTTGCTGGGTCTCACTGTTACATTTTGTTATGCTACATGACATATGTACTACTCTATGGGTATTATCTTTTGGTTATCTACTGTGCTGGTCTTTTATGATGATCAGCAATTTATTTACTATCTGTCTTTTCCATGGATAATACGGCCTATCTGAATTTGGATTGGATTGTTTTTGACTGGAATGTGAGAGGACTCAATGATAAATCTAAAAGAGATGCAGTTTATAATAAAATTGATGAAAGCAGGGCATCTATCATTTGCTTACAGGAGACTAAATGCCAGGATTTTGATAATTCCTTTATTAGGTCATTCTGCCCTAAAAGGTTTGATCAATTTGTTTTTTCTCCCTCTGTTGGAGCTTCTGGAGGTTTAATTGTGCTTTGGAACAGTTCCATATTTACTGGAGAATTGGTAGAGGTTCATCGCTCTGCCATTCACATTAAATTCACATCCACTCATAATTCAATTTCTTGGAATTTGGTGAACGTTTATGGTCCTTGCAAGGGGGTGGAGAGAGATGATTTTGTTAATTGGTTATATAATCTTTCCATTCCTATTCATCAGAACTGGATGATTCTTGGTGATTTTAATTTCATTAGATCACTGGATAATAGAAATAAACCGGGAGCTGATTTAAATGATATGTTTATATTTAATGATGTCATCAGCCATCTTGGTTTATTGGAGCTGCCAGTTAAAGGTAGGAATTTCACCTAGTCTAATATGCAAAGTGATCCTCTTCTGGTTCAACTAGATTGGTTCTTTACTTCTTGTCAGTGGACATTGGACTTCCCTAATACCATGGTATTACCAATGTCTAAAATCACTTCTGATCACTTGCCTTGTATGGTTAAAATTGGAACTAACATCCCAAAGGCAAAGATTTTTCGGTTTGAAAATCATTGGGTCAAGCAACCTGGTTTCATGGATCTTGTGACAAAGGTCTGGAATGCACCTGTTTTGGCCAAAACAATTACTTCCAAAATCACTGCTAAATTAAAGAATCTCAGATATGCTTTGAAGGATTGGGGGAGGAATTTATCTCAGTTAAAGATTCTCATTGATATGAGTAGTAAAGTGATTTTGTTTTTGGATCAATTGGAGGATGTGCGACAGTTGAGTGTTCCTGAATTTAATTTCAGGCTTATTGTTAAGAAGCATATCAAGAATTTGCTTGCTTTACAATCTGATTACTGGAAGCAAAGATGTACTGTTAGATGGGCCAAGCTTTCTGGTGAGAATACCAAATATTTTCATGCTAGAGCCACTGAGAGATTTAGAAGGAATTCTATTCCATCCATCTATGATGCTTCTGGAAATGTGTTGGTGGATCATATGGACAAAGCTACTGCTTTAAGAACAGAATGGGTGTTTCCTGCCCACCCATGTCTGATTTTGATTTGTCTGTTTTCTTGCCTGTGGTTGATGGTTTGGATACCTTGGCTAATCCTTTTACTGTTGAGGAGATTGAAGGTGTTGTAAAACACCTAAAACCTGATCGTGCGCCTGGACCAGATGGTTTTACTGGACTTTTTATTAAACACTGCTGGAGTATAATTAAAGATGATTTCATCATGTTATGCAATGAGTTTCATAGTGCCAGGATCTCTTTGGAGAGCATTAATGGATCTTTCATTACTCTGATTCCAAAGATTAATTCTCCTGAGACTGTTAATGATTTCAGACCTATTTCTCTGACCAATACTTGTTTGAAATTCATCACCAAAATTCTGGCTAATCGATTTCAAGACAAAATCTTTGGTTGCATCCATGCTAATCAATATGGTTTCATCAAATCCAGAACTATTCAAGATTGTTTGGCATGGTGCTTTGAATACATTCACCAATGTAAACAATCTAAACAGAAAGTGGTGATCTTCAAGATTGATTTTGAGAAAGCGTTTGATACCATTGAGCATTCTGTTATTCTGCAGATATTGAAATTTAAGGGGTTCCCTCCTTTAGTAATTAAATGGGTCAAGGAAATTCTAGCTTCTGGATCTTCATCAGTTCTTTTGAATGGAGTACCTGGCAAAACTCACTACAACAAATGTGGGAATCTGTGACGCACATTCTATGACGATTCAGTGAGAAAACGTCACAGTTTGTGAAATTAAGATGATTCCCTGACGTTTTTTCACTGAATCGTCATAGAATGTGCGTCACAGATTATCACATTTGTTGTAGTGACTTTTGTTTGCAAAAGAGGTGTCAGGCAGGGGGACCCTCTGTCCCCAATTCTATATGTGCTAGGTGGGGATTTGTTACAAAGTATTGTTAATCTGGCACTAAGAGATGGAAGACTCAGGCTGCCAATTCCAATTGGTGGAGATTTTCCTATAGTGCAATATGCGGATGACACTTTGGTCATCCTTCCTGCTGAACCGGCTCAGGTTTTGGTCTTTAAGGATCTGCTTAACCTTTATGCTAGCCTCACTGGGCTAAAGGTGAATTATAATAAATCTTTGATGATTCCGATTAATTTATCACAGCAGGAAAGTGTTGATCTGGCTTCTGTCCTTGATTGTACCGTGGCTTCTATGCCATTTACTTATTTAGGTTTGCCTATGGGAACCACTAAGCCAAATATCAAGGATTTTGCACCATTAATTGACAGAATTGAGAGGAGACTTTCTGCTACAGTCTCATTTCTTTCTTATGGAGATAGTTTGGTTCTGGTGAACTCGGTTCTTTCCTCCTTGTCTTCATACTACATGTGCACTCTTGTAATCCCTAAAGGTGTCATTGATATAATAGATAAAGCAAGGAGGAGATGCTTATGGAGAAAAGACAAGAATAAGCAAAGAGTGAATTCTTTAGCTGCCTGGGATATGGTATGCAGACCCAAATCCAAAGGAGGATTAGGGATCATCAATATCCAGATTCAAAATAGAGCTCTGTTACTGAAGTTCTTGGCAAAATTCTATAACAATTTGGATATTCCTTGGGTTCATTTAGTCAAGAATGCTTATTATTTTCAAACAGTACCACATGCTGTCACATCCTGTGGTTCTTTCTGGTGGAGAGGAGTTATGCAACTAGCAGATACCTGGTGCTCCTTTTCCTCTTGCGTTTTGGGAAATGGTTTTTCGGGGCTTTTTTGGAAAGACTCGTGGATTGGACAACCTTTGGCTACAAAATTCCCGAGATTATTCTCTTTCACCAAGGATCCTTTATCCTCAGTAAGAGATTTAATACTGATGACAGACCTATCGGATGCTTTCCACTTGCCATTTTCAATTGAAGCTTTCCTAGAGTTTAATGAACTGAGTGTCATTGTGAATAATGTTCAGTTGTCTGACAGTGAGGACAGTTGGAGATGCAATTTCAATAAAGGCACATATACCTCCAGCAAATTCTATCAGCTACAATTTGCCCATTTAACTCCAGATGGGCCTGCAAAGTGGATATGGAAATCCAAATGCATGTCAAAACATAAATTCTTTGCTTGGTTGATCCTCAAGGATAGGATTAATACAAAGGATATGATCAAACGAAGAAACTGGAAGATTGATGGTACTGATTTTTGTGTTCTTTGTTGCACTCATTGCACTGAAGACTGGATACATTTGTTCTTTCAATGTGTCTTTAGCTCCAGGATTTGGAATTATTTGCAAATCAGCTGGAGTGATAACACACTTGTGCAAAATCTTATGGTCGCCAAAAAGTCCTTCAAAGGGCCCTGTTTCACTGAGATAGTGATTCTTGCTTGCTGGAATATTTGGAAACAGAGGAATGGAGTCATTTTTAAATCGGATAGACATTCCTTTTTGGGATGGAAAGTGGGCTTCATGTTAGATCTCCTTATGCTTAAGCATAGGTTGAGTGCTTCTGTGGCTGCTGATTTAGCTTTATGGATTAACTCCTTACATTAGTCTGGGATAGACTGCCTTAGTCTATTACCATGTTTATTTGTACATATCTGTAACTGTAACTCTTTGGTTGGTAATAAAGGGCTGTGGGGGACTCCCCTGCAGTAGAAACTGTTTCAAAAAAAAGAAGAGTGCACTAATAGCATACTAGTATGAGAATTCTACACAAGCATGCTATAAGAAATAATTGTATTCTAAAACTAATAGAAACAAGAAACTCCACAAGTAATGTCATAATAACAGAAGTAATAACCACCTAAACATGCTAGAATGATCATACACTTATAAAATAAAAATACAATAATACTAGAGCAACTCATAATATCTAGTGGTGACACTAGTTCATCACTAAAGAAGCAAATATCACTACAAGGATGCATGATCCTAAACAAGAAACTCATGAATGTAAATACCTACTAACAACACATAAACCTTACACATTCTAGTAAGCATAAACACTAAAATAATTCTATGAAAACATCTACTAAGCAAGCATCAATCCATTATAGTTATACATGCTTTTCTAATTAATTAAATAGCAAGCAATCAAAGTGTAAACTACACAACCAGTAGCTATGAACTCAACACAAGCTCAACTAAACACTTTCAAAAAATCCAAACACTCAATGAAATTTATTTACAAATAATTTATTAAACACTAGGAAGCATTCTATTAGCAAACAATATTTAATTTACGAAACAAAAGTGAAACATTCCTTAATATGATACCCCTAAGGGAATATTATGTTATAAATGAACCACCACTAAACATACTAGTATTCACAAAGAAATACTAAACACTTCAATCAAACAAGTAAAATAACTACAATTTTCCTTGGTGGAAAATACTAGCAAACATATAGTAATGCATGCTATTCTCACACAAGTGTATGGTAGGGGGATTTGCATCCCTAACCAAAATGTAATGGGACCAGCGGGTTATGGGCCCACAAATACCAAGACATCTATAGGTCACTAAGCCTCTGGTCACACTTGACAAAAATAACCTAACAAGGCAAACAATCCAAGGCTATTCATACTAGTGAAAACAATACTAGTGAAAACAACCAACAAAATGTCACACATGCTTTGCTACAAAATAACTTGCAAGTTAACAGAGATAATAACATAAAAATAGCAGTACCAAAATGGTACTAGACTCATAACAACCACATCACAACTTAGGTAAAACAATGCTACAAGATTGGTTCACACAATAATCCAAAATCATAAAACTAGGAAAATAACAAATGCTATTTCTATGGCCAAATGATTTTCCACACTTTATATGGTATATGTATTGCAAGGAAACAACCTAATAACAAGTGGTAACACATCTAAACATGATAGGAAACACATCTCAATCAGCCACACATTTTATTTCAAACAAATACATATATAAATAAGAAAACAGAAAAGTGATGTTTCTAGTTTTGCTCACCAAAGTTAATATAGGGTTCCAAAAATTAATCCAAGATAGTAATAGGTAGGTCTGAGAATATAAAAACTCATCCACTTGGATTTACCTCAAAAATCATTTTTAAACGCATTCTAAAACTCCTAGAAAGCCTACTGGTCATTTACCAAAATGGATGTCATTTCCATTCGGTAACTGACGTTGATGTGAGGCCAAGTCCTATAGATAGATATACTAATAGGCTACTCAAAACAATTGATTTTACCAAAATGGATACATATTCAAAAGGTTATGAAAAAACACTTTCACAGACACTCTGTGGCAAAACATTTGTTGTGACCAACATAAAAGTGCAAACTTGGAACTACCAACGGGACATGGTTAGGAAAACATATACCTAGTGCTGTGAATTTTTGTAAAAATTAATTTGCATGAAAACCATTTTTCACAAGCTCAAAGCAACTAGCAATAATCTTCACGGATTTGAGGTTCCTCACCTTGGGTTCAAAAATGGCCGGCGGCGACTTTGGAGCTTGTGGATCTCATAGGGGCAAGCTCAAGGCTTCTATTTGCTTGGGGAGGGTGTGGGAGTGTGAGGAAGGGTGGTGGCGCATGGGGAATGGCTGGGGTGGCTTATAGCCAAGGTTTTAGGTCAATTGGCAAAAATGCCCTCGGGTTGATGCCATTGTGTGGCATTGGGGACCTCTAGGAGGGGGGGGGGCGCTTTTGGTCATTGCATCACATGGCCTTGATGCCAAGGGCCAAGACCACCAAGGGGAAAGTCAAAGGCTGGCTTTTGGAGTGAGGAAAGATCAATGGCTTGATGTGCAAGGGTCAAAGCATGGTGACCCATACCTTGCCACATCACCATGTCCCCTCCCTCTTTCTCACATGCTTTCTTCACACACAAGGCTTCTAGAAGAGAACAAAAACATCCTAGGTCGAATCCGCAGCCTAGTAAACACACTAGACAAAGTCACAATTCAAATATTGCAACAAAAGACAAAGAAAACATCTTCCCAAAATCGTATCCAGCACTATTGCAAAAATTCAGGAAATTCAGCTAACACTTAGAAAATTTTCTAAGTGTTGGAAAACAGAATGAATGAGCAAATAGTTTGGAGTGTTTTAAGAGACCAAATGGACTCCAATTTGTGTTTTCCAAGTTGGAGTTTGTTAATCATGTTATGAAATTTCAGAAAAATCTTTTGAAAACAAATTTGAAATAGTTTAAGGCTATGAAAACAAAGTGGGAAAAGGTGTACTTTCTGTTTTTCTCTGATTTCTAAAAATGCCTTTTTCTGCCTTATTTTTCTTCCACAAAAACAACAAGCAAAAGATTGTTTATATTATTTCAAAAATCAAACAAAGATTATGTATTTGTATTCCATATATCAAGGAACAAACAAAAGTCAAGAAAAAACATAAAATAACATTTTACAGCCTAGTGAAAACAAAGGTAGAAAACATGTACTTGGCTATATGTTCAGGGAATAGTTTCTATAGATAACTTAAAAGAAAACTTCGATAAATCATTTTGAAATTTTGTTTTCTTGTACGCAATAAGGTTAAATTTTTATTTTAATATGCAATCAAGAATGATCCATGGCTTGGAATAAAATTCACTCAAGTAACACCAGATAAAACAACATGGAAAATTTATAGAATTGTTTTAGGAAAATTTGATATTGGTTTTATAAAGAAACAAAACTACTATTGCAAATAGGATTAAGATAATAAACACATGTTGGTTCAAACAAGCATGTTGTTGGAACAAAAAACCTATTTTTTGTCTCCTTGAACAACAGTACAAGGTTCCAAAAACTGGGGTGTGACAGACCTTCCCCCCTTCAAAGAATCTCGTCCCGAGATTCGCACACAAGCGAAAAGAGGGTATGGTCAAAACAACAATGTTAGATCATTTGTTTACAAAAACAAGTGCTGGTGGTTGGTAACATTATGCACAGGTGCTTCCCCCCTTTGATTAATCTTACCAAAATCCACCGGCAAGTTAGTTTTTCCAAAGGTCTGGGTGCCATGTTCTAAACCTCGAACTCAATGTTCCTCAAAACCATAATATCAAACCCGGTTTTATCCTCCAGACAACGATCTACTTGTTTTCATTCTAATAAGATTATCATACCACTATTTCTCCTTTGGGGGCATAAACCCTCTCATCACTATATAGATCAATCAATCGGATATCCACCAATCTTTATTAAGCATGAGCTTTCCATTGCTCATCTCCTAAAATCCAGGAAATCCACTATCTTCGTCTTAATCTAATATACTCCTAGAAATCGAGTCTCAAATAATTTGTCTCCCTCAAAGGTATATCCTCAACGATCATTTTGCTAAATCTAAACCATCAAAAACATCCATCATATACCAACTATGTGGTACTTTTATAAATCCTTTCAAATACTCCAAACTCCTATCTCACGATCAATGCTAAATTATTATTCCCCAAACAATCTCAATAGAGCATGACAAGCTCGGAGAATATATCATCAAGAATAATCATCTACTAAATCCAAATCATATTGATTCTTTCCTAAAATCCAAAATCATCTTTTTATACCACCAATTTCACTCTATATCAAATCCAATATTCCTCCGATCCATCCTTTATCAAAATCAATTATCTATCCCAATCCAACATGATCTTTTTTACTACAATCAGCCTTTCGGCTAAAATCCAAGATAAGAATCACCTAGGCAAAAAATTATCATCATCATTCCCATATCACAAATTCTTCTCATCATACTATTTCTAATCAATCTAATCTCCCTATATATCAAGTGCTTCCTAAAATCCAATAATTTACACCAATCTTTCGGAACCTCAAATCATTCCTTCAAGGATAATTTTTTTAGTTACCGATAACTTCCAAAGTTTTGGGGTCCACAACTGGTTAGCCCCAAATAATATATACCATGATTCAACTCAACTAAAATCATGTGATCCTCAATCTTTCACTCCTAAGCTAAACCTCAATGAGTTTTCCACCAATCTCATATTCTAAAATCTGTTTCGTCCAGAATATACACGAGAGATCTTATTTCCTAGCAAAAATCATAGCTCACCAATCCAATATTTTTTTCCAACCTCTCACCTTTCTTTCAAACAGCTATAGAGCATCCTAAGGCACCTTCCTCTTTTTTTTGGAAAAGTTGGTTAGGAGTTTGTAACACTGGTGTCAGGTGTTAAGCTAAAGTTAGATGAAGTTACGTTAGTATTGTTAAATTTTAAAGATACTTTATTCTAGTCCGATGTGACACTTCTAGTGTTCCATTTACGTCGGATTCCTCAGGGTACGAAAAAAAACACAACTATGGGTTCGCAAGTTTGGTTCGAGAACGTACCACTAACTATGGCATGAGTCGCATGTGCTTCTGCAACGTCGCATTGGTCTCGAGGTCCACTCATCAAACTCTTGCGCTTCTTCCGGGTTGGACCCTAGGTCTCGTGGGTTTCATCAGGACAAGATAGATCATAATTCCTCTAGGAACAATAACGAGCGAATTGTCCGTCCTTTCCACAGATAGCAACCTGTGGTTTTGGGCCTGACATTCACACGCTTCCTTGGAGGTTGAGACATCGCAGGAAAAATACTGCGAGTCACATATGAACTAGGTTCTCCTTGCATCACTACCTTCCTTTTGCGACTCTCAACTTGCAAACAGGTGTGGGTGCTCTCTCACAAGGACATCATTATTCTCAACATTGACAGTGCCAAGCTGAGTCAAATACTGTAGGGCAGCAAGGGTGGTATAAGGCGAGAGCAGAAAAAAAGGGGTTATTGTTTTTGAAAACTTGCGAAACATACCAGCTCACAAAGATGAGAACGGTAGATAACACAACAACAAACAAGCATCTAAGAAGAAATCACAAACACAACCAAAGACTAACATACACACGAAACAGAGTCTGAATAAGCATAACATAATTTTAAGGTTCACATGGCTAAAGCATAAGGCCTACAACACATCTAGCACACACATAGCTCTTAGCAGAGTTCACACAACACAAACACAAACAAGCGTATGGGTGGAAATAACACATCTCCTAACATCCCGCGGCAAATCCTAAGTGCTTGAGGAAGCGCGTAGCTGTTCCGCCAACTCTTCAAATCTAGCTTGGCTGGTTGCAAGATGGTATTGAAGGCTTCTCACTTGTGCATGGAGGTGGGAGTCAACATACTACATGGTCTTCCAATGTGCCACGAGATGGCGCTCGGTAGCAGAGGAAACTCTCAGGTCTTTTGTCAGCTGGAAGATCTTTCTTCCCTGGTTATCGAACTCTCCTCTGAGCCTGTCAAGGGAAAACTGAGTGTTGTACAGCTGTCCCTCCAAGTGCTGGAAATGACGAGCGAACACAAAGTCTTCAGTGACATCTATGGGCTTGTCATCCTCTTCGTGTATTCCATAGTATCTATAGGGGGTGCCTTCAAACTTGCGGGGAAAGAAGTTTGCAAGCTTAGCAATGGTCAGCCGCATCACTCTAAGGATACCATCTTCCCAGCAGTTCTCCACCACTTCATAAGTGATCTCTGGGATTGACGGTGCTAGCAACGGTGCACGGATGGTACAAACCACCAACCAGGAGAATTCGCGTCCATCATGGTGAATCTGGGCTCCCTTCAACTCAGTTAGTGGACGACCGATAAGGCGATTCATCTTGATCAAATCCTCCTCAAAGCGGCGGTAGCAAGGTGCATGCATACCCAGCCGGAAGGACTCAGTGACGACAACTGCCATCTACACAAAATTTTAGAGTAGATTATGTTAGGTAATAGTGTGCAAAATTTTAAGATGCTCAATTGTCACTTAGTGTAAGTAGAGTTTTCATAAAGACAGAGGGGATGGAACATATAGAATATTTTGGTAAATAGTCATCTTAGTGATCTGACTTGATTAACTTTTATTATTAGAGTACGAGCTAACGTCCATGCTAACTAAGGTCTCCTAAGGTCAGGATAGCTCTGATACTAACTCTGTAAGGTCCCCCAGAACCGCTGTTCAAGCACACCTCCGATATGCATACATTCACGATCCCAGATCACACCAGTCGTGAACAACATATCAAGTTGGTACACAGATACAATATCCATTATACGATTGCATAAAAAACTTACAAAGGAGACATGGTCACATGAACAAGTCTAACACAACTGCCACGCAGGGCTAACACACAACACACACATCGGAAGACTAAACACACACAAACGTAGTAGAGCCCAACTCACGCCTTAACTTACAGGCTGTTTACCGGGAGACGATCGTAGTTCGCAAGTCCATCAGCGTAGTACTCCTCCTCGTAGATCTCCTCCTGAGATTCCTTCTCGATGTCTGGCAAGTAAATACTAGGGACGAAACCAATATGAGTACATTTGAATGTACTCAACAAGACACCCATCATGCAGCTTACCAAAATGCAAGTATGCTTATATGGTGTAATAGGTAGGCTATACATAGGGTTCACTATCAATGTTATATGTAAGACATATCATAGTTGATTTTGAAAATTCTCTGTATCTTTGTTGAAGAAGATACTTCAAAACAAAATAATATAGTTTTCTTTATCTTGTAGATATCACATGTACAAGAGGTTTTGTAAAAACTTTGGTTAGATAAATTTTTTCTCTCTGCAAAACTTCTTAGAATCAACTTCCAGTTTTGTTTGAAAACAGAAAGGTTTTGTTTGCAAAACTCCTTGTAAAACAACTTCTGGCTTTTCATCAACGGTACCTCCACGGTACAAAATTTCCTCCTTTAAGTAATTCATAAGTCCAACACCTTTTTGAAAACTCCTTTTCGAAAAAATTAACACAATGCTAGCTACATGGCCATTCAACTGTCCATATCCGAGGACGCGGCTATTCTGAATAGTTCTACTCTGCAGAGGTGTACACATCCACCAGATTCAGTACATCCGCCGTGAACAACCACGAACTATAACAACAGTATGTGAACATCACATAACTGATCCTAACCATCCACTATGTTCAAGCTAGAATATGTCTATCTCTTCAGTTGGGATGATTCCCCCGGCATCCTGTCCACCAGCGCCACGACAGGGGACCCAACTGCTGCGACCGGAGGAGAAATTAATCCCCAACTTTTTATGTCCCGTATATACCACCTAGCGACAATTGGTTCGAGGGCACGACGACCCTTATAGAAAATTTCGATAGAACACACTCTAACAAGAACAAACTTCAAGTTAAGCCCCATGCCTATGTTGAGGTAGGGTGGCAGTACGGTAAAGGTTGTCCGGCGAAGACTAGGTTATGTGTCATTTTTGTAAAACACCATTTTCTTAAAAATGGCCACTTCAACATTCCTCCGGTGAGTAAGGCTTCGCATTCCCACCGGGTTTTCCATAAAGCCTTTGTTTTGCAAAAAACATATTTTTAGGATGACCCTTAGGGACTTATAATTCTAGTGGTAATAGACACCATATGGTGGCTATGGGCTTGGTAACACCAAGTATCAACTACTGGCGTAATAATGATATATATAATATTAATAGTAGTAATATTCACTCCAAAATAGTTTTTGGTAACCAAAGTTTTGTAAAACTTTTCAAAAGTAAAACATGCATGATAGATAATGATAAGTGAAGTAACAGCAAGCATTAGGATGGCTTGCCTTAAAACTCTTAGTGTCCCTGGCCTTGAAGTAACTTGAACTTGACGCACAGCTCCACAACTGTTTCTTCTTTGTTCTTCGTTTTTCTAACGTTGTAAAATAATAAAATACACGCACTCAGAACTAAAGGACAAACAGCTAAACCAAGCAACACATACATCAGGCAAACTTATACTAGCGCAATCACTCAAACGTTATCGATTAAACTATCTCACAAACTCTCAGGGTACAAAACTGTCGTCAGACAAACATATGGTTGAGAACCATATCCCACATTTACATACCATATATGGAGTGGGTGTACCACTCTCATAATAAGATATTCAAGAAGCTAAAAATATAGCTTGTGGGCACAAAAGGTGAGACTACTAAAATAATAACAATCAATCAAAGCAATACCCACGGCAGTGGGTATTACAACACACAAGAAAACATCACCAAACAAGTTCTGACTAAAATAATGCATAGATAACAAGATGCTACTAAGAAAAGCAACAACACTAGCACAACAATAACATGAGTACAATACTTACGCTAAGGTAATTTCTCAGACAACTTCCAAACAGCAAGCAAACACACCACAAATGAAATAGGCTAGTTATAGCCTATGCTTATGTCTACTTAAAGTTATGGAATCCATCAATCATGAAAATAACTAAACCAACCAGTAGCTCAACCAATGGTAACCATATCCGAGTCCTCCTCTTTGCTGCTAGGGTCCTCAGGGGTTGCCGGGATCTCTTCCTCTGAGTAGAAGGTGGAGATCGACACCATTTGTGATATCTTTGTAGCGTGCGCTTTGAGAGAGTCGAATATGCTGGCTTGCTGCACTTCTGTATATCCTTGGGGGATACCAGTCGCCACGCGCCAGGACTTTGCGGTGGTATAGTGCATACGCATTACCCCAAGGGCCATGCACGCACCACTGCGAGCTGCGGTGCGGAACAAGGATTCCTTCTGGTTCGCCACCTCCTCAATGGCCTCTGGAAGCTTGCCAACTTCCGATATTTCTTTCGCTTTGTCGGGAATGTACTTGCTTACAAGAAACATCCCCGCAGTCTTCAGCACGGCGAAGATCTTCCTGAAAGCCCGGATTCTGTCAATCCGGGTTAGCACAGGGTTCCCCTCTGTTTGAATCAGCAAACGAAAGTTAGAAAAAACAGAGGTGGAGAAAGAAAACATACTATGAATGTAGCGTTCCCACATTTAAATAATGTAAGGACACCTGTGTTATTGTGCTAGTCCCTGGATCAATTGCTAGCACCACAGTACAAAATGAAATATCATGCAAATGCATCAAATTATATTACATCGCATGTTCCAGTCTTTACAAAATAGTACTACAACTTGCATAGTCTTAGAAGACTAGAAGTAAACAAGGATATACAACGGAAGACATAGTACAACATTGAGCCCATCTTCTTCATGTGCCACAGGCAAAACATGTTGGCGATAGTCTCGAGATCCTAAACGAAATCCTCACTCGTCTTCAGAAACATCTGCAATATGGAATATGCAGCCACAAGGGAGTCAATACAACTTAATGTATTGGCAAGTAACACTATGGTGGATATAAATGGCAAGACTAATACTACATGCTTATTGGCTGAGTGGAGTTTTGGCTAAGTTTTGCATAAAGCCAGTTTTCTCCTATCTTTTGTAAAACAAAAATTTCTTTTTCAAAGGGTGGCAACATTGGATTAAGATCCAAGCACCAAAATACTGTTCACTTGGTCAAAATTTTACTTATTGAAAATGGTGATGTGATTCTTCCGTCTTTCCTTGTCCAGCTGCTCATAGTTGTCCATAACCCGGGGACACGGCTAAGATCTTAGTTTGTTGACTCTGCAGAGCTTGTGCACTTTCACCTTCAGACTCAACTCAACCCAAACATCCTATACACCCTGAGTGCATTAAGGAAAGGAGAAGAATCGAGACGAGATCTTTCAGAAGCAAGAATCCAACCCAATGGCAAGACCCGTTCCACCTATAATTATGCTAGATCTGCTTGTCAAGCCCGGGCTGAACCCTCACAACTTAGTTAATCAAGACAGAGCCGATATGACTAAAGGCTGCACTGGAAGCAATCTAAACTTGGGGAACATCATAATCACTTTATTCCTGGGTGGCATTCCTTCAAGTGAACTCCCCTCGGGGAGACACTCAACTTTCGACAGCCCCGCAATACCAATCCACCCAGGTGGTTCTTTGAAGTTGTTACTTAGAATTTTCTCACAACATCAAGTAAAACCATTTCTGTAGCATGGCAAAGCATCAACTAAGTACCAAGGCTTTGAAATAACAAGGTATAAGTATGGCTACACACTACTAGGATATGGCATAGCATAATATAACTTAGTAAAACTTCCTATCATGCATACTACTCAAAATCAACTAATGAATATAGAAAATAATGGGTAGTTGAATGATGTGTTACTTGCCTTGTTGAAGTTGGTGAAGAAATCACACTCTCATCACAAAATATCGTTGCTCTCCGTACAATCTATTCATTGAAAACACAATAACAAAATAAACAAACATTCTAGCAATCATACAAACAAATGAAGAAAACATACAAAGTAGCAACCATAGCAAAAGGGTTTATGGTTATCTACTATGGCCAGGGTTGGTTAAAGCTGGAGTTTGAAAATATTCATTATACGATGGATTCATAAGTAAGTTCCTAGAAAACACCTGGGTTGGACTAGGTTGGGTTTTAAGAGATCAAACTTTATTCTAACCATACGTGTCGATGAATTTCCAAGAGTTCACTTAGAATAAACATATTACTTCTTCAACTAAAGTAATACATGCAAACACTTGGTCATATTCACCTTCAAAAATATTTGAGTGACTATGTTAGTATTTTCCATTGTGGTTAGGGTAGGTCTACTAACTTCATCATCAAAGGGAAAATATTACTAAGTCTTGGGTTTTCCATTTGGGTCAATGGTTGGACAAAAATAACTTGTTATTCTTCAACTTGTATGGATTGCTTCTAGTCCTCATGTGATTGCCTTCTTGAAGATCATCATCATGCCATCTAAGTTGTTTCCTTCCTTGGTGTGGTGCTTCTCTTGGTCTTGATGGTCTTCATGGTTTTATCACTAGTTGTTTCCCAAGTGGTGTGGTCACAACTAAGTGTTTTATTTAACAAATGTGAAGATATCACTAAGTCAAAATAGAGGAGAAATGAGACAAGAGGATAGAATGGGAGAGGTGAGTCTTCTTCTTCATTTCTTCATGTACTTGCACTTGATGGAGTTTGCTTCAGATTGTTGTGGATCCTAAGTCATTTCTTCAATAATCTTCCTTGTTTCTCTTCATTTTTCCATCAAGTTGAAAGGAGAAGAATGGAAAAGGGAAGGAAATAGACTTAGAGAGAAAGGGGGTTAGTCTTCTGGAAGTTTCTCTGGTTTTCTTCTAAGTGCTTCCACTTCTTGGAGATGCTTCTGAAGTTTGTTTTATTTGCTAAGTTCTTCATTGGTATTCTATCTTCATGTTGAAAAATCTCTAGATGGTTCAGTCCTCCATTGCACTTCATGGTTCTCAAAAATCCCAACTTGGTGAAATCTTGAAGCAAGCATGGGGAGACAAGAAGTTGATGGAAACATTTGTACTAGTGTTTTTAGGTTCATTTGTTGGCTAAGTATAAGTTTAAACTTCACTAAGGACTTAGCCTTGGTTTCATATGGCCATACACACATAGAACCACTTAAGCAAAAAATATTTCCTAAGTCGTTTTTAATATGGTGTGAAACATGTGTGTGATAACTTGGCCTAAAATACATGGTTATGGCTCATATGTGTCCAAAACTCTATGTCACTGGTTTCTATGGATTTAGGTTGCCATATGGAGCAACATTGCTTAAGAAAACATATTAAAACTATTTATAGAATTTAAACTAAGTCAAAATTGCTCAAATGGCCATATAATTCTAAAATCAATTTTAATTTGTTCAATTTTTATTTTGGGACAGAGGATATGAAAGTACACATCCTAAGGTTTCCATATATTTTTTATTTACAATTTTTGGATTTGTAAAATTTGAATTATGCCAAAAATCAACAAAAAAGCATATTTGAATTTGAACAGATTTTAAATAGACAATTTAAAATTTGGCCACTGCCAAAAGTTTCTAAATATTGTGCTGATTTCAAAAAGTCCAGGTTTGCTAAATTTCGGCTTGTGGATCAAAAGATATGATAAATCTAAGGTGCAGGGACTAAACTGTAAAACTGCCAATTAATTCCAGCGGGAGAAAAATTGAATTTACAGGCTGGCCACGTGTCTGGATCTGATTGTTCACGGATGCTGACTGGGTGTCTACGTGGCCTGCTGACTGGACGGGTGGTTAAGTCAACAAATCTGGATGGTTGGATCCAGATCTGACGGTAGCATACCCCTTCGGTGGGGATCTAATCTTAGCCGTACCTATCAGATCTAACGGCAGGGATCGGAGAGGAGCTCACCTGGCGGCGGGGCTGGCCGGAATGGAGGCAGACATCGGCGCAGCGCTCGGAAAACGGACGATAGGGCTCCGGCGACCTCGGGAACGCACGGCGGCGTCGTTATACTGCACAGAAAAATCGTGCACATGCACGGTGAGATGCGCAAGGATGTGAGGAAGAGGATGGAAGGCATCACGTGCTCGGGTACCAGCTGCACTCACCGGAATCGAACAAAAACGGCGGCGGCCGTGAGCAACTCCGGCGAGGAATAATGCGGGCGTGGGGTAGGGATTGGCAGAGAGGGAAGAGGTAAAATTCGGAGGGACTCCTTGTCACTTTATAGGCATTGAGAAGGAAAATAATAATGGCCGTAATGGCCCTTAATCGTGCGGCGACGAATTCGGCCGTGACAGGGTTCTTTCCAAACAGAGGAAGAAGATGATGACGTCATGGGTGACGTCATCCATTTTTTTTCTTTTTTTTCTGTTTATTTATTTGAATCATAACTTCTGTTTTAATTGTCCAAATGACATGAAACGAAATTCTAGGTTATTGAAATTTCAAATACTTTCCAACTGAACATTTTTGAAAACAATTCCACATATTTAATTTTTGGATTTTGGAAATTTGAATAATTCCTTAATTGTTACTTAATGTGATTTTTAATTTAAAAAAATTACAAAACATAGTTATTGGTCAATTAAAATTTTAGTGACATTATAAATGTTGAAAACATATTTTTGAAGTCATTCCATCTTGTTTTCTCAATTTATATTTTGAAAATATATATAACACTATTAGTACTTTAAGGCCATTTTTAGAAAATAATAAATTGATGTTATTGTCTAAATAAAATTTCAGAGACATTTTACATGTCATATAATATTTTTGGAAATCCATTTTAAACCATTTTCACATTTTATAATTTTAGGATAGGAAGGATTTACTAATAGTAACTTAATGTTATTTAATTAGTTCATATCAAATAATAATATTGTTGATCAATAAAATTTAGAATAAAAAACACAAGTCATAATATTGTTTTCAAAGCCCTCCTTTATGTTATTTTCAAGCAATGCAATTTTATTTTTCACACCTTTATGTTTAAAACTTGGAATAACAACTAAAAGTTATTATTAAGTATTTTATTCTTATCAAATGTTGTTGAGGCTTGGAACTTTATTAAGGGTTATAACTCTTCGATTTTTGTTGCCATAAAATATCATCAAAGTAATATTGGAGTTGCAAACATATTAGGTAAGGGTTTGTTGATAAAAAGATATTCCCTTTATATAATAATAAATTTATTTTTGAAAAAGGTTTTAGAGTTTAAGGAACAACTCATAATTGGATTGGTAAACTCAATTTAATTGAATTATGTATTATTTCCTTTCGTTTCTTGCTTCTCATTTGGTTCTTGGTGACTTGCATGACGTGAAAACAAAAAGTTTCAAATTTTTGTGATTTTTGCATTTTTTCAAAAATCAGGGATGTTACAGTGAAAAGTATAAGGAAAAAATCCAGTGAAAGTGCTAAAAACTTACCGAGAATCTTGTCCATTTCAAGGCCTTCTTCAAGGTGTTGATTTAGAGCATTCTCCAGGTCTTGGATGGTGGTCTTGTCCTTCTCGGCCTGGGCGGAAGCCTTGAACTCGGCAATTCCAATAGCCAGCTGGCTGGCCTCCACATCTTTCTGGAGCTTTACGTTGATCTTGTAAAGCTCCGAGTTTTCCTTTCGGAGGTTCTCGGCATTGCCGGCATCTTCAGCAATTTTCTTGGCTTTTGCCAAAAAGCTGAAAAGCAAGGAAAATGAATAGTTAAAAAACTCGGAAAATGACTTAGAAAATTTCTCACAAAAACATCAGCGCGAATAGATGAAATATTTACCTACTGATTCCTTCAGCTCACGCTAAACAGAAGCCAATTCTGAGTCTTTATCGTCAAAAATTCCCAAGAGAGTTTTAACCTCCTTATTCTTGATGATAAGGATGTTTTTTGACTGAATGCTTTTCTCCTTATCCTTTCTTTTCTCTTTAACCTCCCTATCGTCAAGAATAAGGAGGTTAAAACTCTCATTGAAAATCTTGACGATAAAGACTCGGAATTGGCATATGTTCAGCGTGAGCTGAAGGAATCAGCAGGTAAATATTTCATCTATTCGCGGCGTTGCTTTTTTGAGAAATTTTCTAAGTCATTTCCGAGTTTTTTAACTCTTTATTTTCCTTGCTTTTCAGCTTTTTTGGCGAAAGCCAAGCAAAGTGCTGAAGATGCCGGCAATGCCGAGAACCTCCGAAAGGAAAACTCGGAGCTTTACAAGATCAACGTAAAGCTCCAGAAAGATGTGGAGGCCAGCCAGCTGGCTATTGGAATTGCCGAGTTCAAGGCTTCCGCCCAGGCCGAGAAGGACAAGGACACCATCCAAGACCTGGAGAATGCTCTAAATCAACGCCTTGAAGAAGGCCTTGAAATGGACAAGATTCTCGGTATGTTTTTAGCACTTTTACAGGATTTTTTCCTTATACTTTTCACAATATGTTTTCTTTCTCCACCCATGTTTTTTCTAACTTTCGTTTGTTGATTCAAACAAAGGGGAACCCCTTGCTTACCCGGATTGACAAAATCCGGGCTTTCGGGAAGATCTTCGCCGCACTGAAGACTGCGGGGATGTTGCTTGTCAGCAAGTACATTCCCGACAAAGCGGAAGAAATCTCGGAAGTTGGCAAGCTTCCAGAGGCCATTGAGAAGGTGGCGCACCAGAAGGAATCCTGGTTCCTCTCCGCAGCTCGTGGTGGTGCATGCATGGCCTTTGGGCTAATGCGTATGCACTATACCACCGCAAAGTCCTGGCGCGTGGCGACTGGTGTAAGGTCCCCCAGAACCACTGTTCAAGGACACCTCCGATAAGCATACATTCACGATCCCAGATCACACCAGTCATGAACAACATATCAAGTTGGTACACAGATACAAAGTGACATGGTCACATGAGCAAGTCTAACACAATTGCCACGCAGGGCAAAACACACAACACACACAGTGGAAGACTAAACACACAAACGTTGTAGAGCCCAAGTCACGCCTTAACCTACAGGATGCTAACCGGGAGATGATCCTAGTTCGGAAAGCCATCAACTCCGTACTCCTCTTCGTAGATCTCCTTCTGAGGATCCTCCTCGAAGTCTAGCAAGTAAATACCAGGGACGAAACAAATATGAGTACATTTGAATGTACTCAGCAAGACACCCATCATGTAGCATACCAAAATGCAAGTATGCTTATATAGTGGAGTAGGTAGGCTATAAATAGGGTTCACTATACATGATATATGAAAGACATATCAAATAGTTAATTTGGAATATCTTCGTATCTTTGTTGAAGAACATACTTCAGAAGAAAATAATATAGTTTTCTTTCTCTTGTAGATATTGCATATCCAAGAGGTTTTATAAACTCATTTTGTAAAAGAAAGATTTTCTTTGCAAAACTTCTTGTTAAACAACTTCTGGCTTTTCTTGGAAAACATCCTTTTCGAAAACATTGACACAATGCTAGCTACATGGACATTCAACTGTCCATATCCGAGGACGCGGCTATTCTGAATAGTTTTACTCTGCGGAGGTGTACACAATCCACCAGATCCAGTACATCCTCCGTGAACAACCACAGACCGTAACAACAGTATGTGAACATCAGATAACTGATCCTAACCATCCACTATGTTTAAGCTAGTATATGTCTATCTCTTCAGATTGGTGTAATCTCCTCCGGCAACCTATCTAACAACGTTCCGGCAGGAGACCCAACTACTGCAGCCGGGGGGTAACTTAATCCCTCACTTTGTATGTCTCGTATACCCCTCCTAGCGACAATCGGTTCGAGGGCACGACGAACCTTATAGAAAATTGAGATAGAACACACACTAACAAGAAAAAACTTCAAGTTAAGCCTCGTGGCCATGTTGGGGTAGGGTGGAAGTACGGTAAAGGTTGTCCGACGAATACTAGGTTATGTGTCATTTTTGTAAAACATATTTTCCAAAAAATGACCACTTCAACATTCCTCCGGTGGATAAGGCTTCGCCTTTCTACCGGTTTTTCCATAAAGCCTTTGTTTTGCAAAAACATATTTTAGGTTGTCCACTTTGGGACTTATACTTTTTGGGGTAATAAATACCATATGGTGGCTATGGGCTTTGTAACACCAAGTATCAACTAGTGACATAGTAATAATATAATATTAATAGTATTTAATAGTCACTCAAAAATAGTTTTTGGTAATCAAAGTTTTGTAAAACATTTCAGAAGTAAAACATGCATGCTAGATAATGATAAGTGTAGTAACAACAAGCATCGGGATGGCTTGCCTTAATACTCGTAGTGTCCCTGGCCTTGAAGTAGTTTGAACTTGACGCACAGCTCCGCAATTGCTTCTTCTTCTCCTTCGTTTTCTAATGCCGTAAAAGAATAAAGTACACACACTCAGAACTAAAGAACAAACAACTAAAACAAACAACACATATAGCAAGCAAACTTGTACTAGCGCAAACACTAAAAGGTTATCGAGAAAACTATCTCCCAAGCCCTCATGGTACAAAACTATCGTCAAACAATCATATGGTTGAGAAACCATATTCCACACCTTATATAGCACATATGGAGTGGGTGTACCACTCTCATACCAAAATACATAAGAAGCTAAAAATATAGCTTGTGGTCACAAAGGTGATACTACTAAAGTACTACAATCAATCAAAGCAATACTCATGGCCGTGGGGATTAACAACACACGAGCAAGCATCACCAACAAGTTCGGTACTAAACTAATGCATAGGTAACAAGATACCACTAAGCACAACAACAACACTATAACATCCCAAGTCTGAAAAATAGCCTTTAGAATGTTTGCTCTCTGTTATTTTATGTTTTGCATCATGGCATCATGTTGATTGCATTTGTTTTGTTTGTTTTCCATTTGTTTTCCTCTGTTTTCAGTTGGTTTCCAACTGTTTTCATTTGTTTTCCTTTGTTTTCTATTTGAATTTCAACTCAAATTTCAAACATTTTGTTTCATCCTTGTGATGTTACAATTTCTAAAAAGATATTTCAAAATAAAACAATTGTTTGTTTCCATTAAAGTGTGATTTCAAAACTGTTGTGTTGTTTCTATCAACAATTCATTGAATATCAAACCCTTTTCAAATTCAATTGTTTTCCATTTGAAGTTCCAACCCAACATCCAAATAGTTGTTTCCAAATAAAAACCTTAATTGTTTCCAATAATCCCATAATGTTCAACTAATAAAATGGTGTTATAAATTCCACTAAGTCATCCCAAATTGGTTTTTCAAATTCAAAGCAATCACCAAATAACAACCCTTTTAAAAGTCATGAAAATTGCAAAACCATTCAATCATTTGTTTCCAAATAATCCCATAATGATCACTTATTAAATTGTTGGTTTTAATCAAACAATTAATTCAATCAATTAATTCCAAATCATTTCAAATTCAAATCAAATCTTCCAATCAGCACCCAATTTCAAATTATAAAAATTACCAAACAAATCAAACCATTTGATCTATTTAATCATTAGGATTCACCCTAATAAACATGTTGATTTTACTCAAAATCAAATAATAAGCAATTCTTTCAAATGTTGTTTTAAATTACAAAACAGTAATTAAAAAATTAAACTTTTGGAAACCCCAAACTTGCACATGTTGCATTCCAATAAGGAGTTGTTACAAAAAAAGTTCCCTAAAAATTTCTACCCCAAAACCCCTTCTATTCCTTCCTATCTCTATTGCAGGAAAAAAAAACTGCAGAACAAAAATAAATAAAAGGGAGAGAGAGGGAGCACAGCAGCCCAACCCCATTTTTTTCTCCCAGCCCATCATCAACCAGTCCAGCCCACCCCCCTTGGCCCAGTACCCCTCCAGCATGTCGCTATCTTCCTCCTCTGGCTGACGTCAACAGTACGAACAGAAGGAACACCGTGCGATCTCCTCTCCCCCTCCCGATGGTGTGCCGTACCAGGCCTTCCCCCTCCTTATATCTCCTCCTCCCCCTCTCCCAACCCTAAACCCTAGCTCCCTCTCTTCTCCCTCAAACCGCCTCCATCCTCTTCTCCCTGCTCCCTCTGCTCTGTATTCTCTGTAACCTGCACCCGAAAGAAAAAACAGCTCCACAAGCCGCCGGTGATCGCCGCCCTCGGGTTCCTCTCCGGCCGCGGTGGGGGCGGGAATGGAACCGCCCCACCGCGGGCTTCCTCTCCACGCCCTCGGCTCGAGCCGGGAGAGCCAGATGCTCCGCCGCCGTCCGCCCCAAGGCGGCCATCGCCCCTGCCTGCTGCTCGACCTGCTGCACTGAATCCGCCCCCAACTCCCTCGATGGCCTCTCGGGTGAGTTCCCCTCCGGTCCCCTGCCTTCCCTCGCTCTCTCCTCCCTCCGCCGCATCACGCACCCCCCCACGGCGCCCCCTAGTTTCCCTCCGGCGAGCAGCCATGCGTTCGCTGGTTCTGTCGTGGTACAGGTGCTGTACCTGTTCGGTTTCAGTTTCAGAAAAATAGAACCCCGAAACAGAAACACATACCCCCCGAATCCCCCCTCCCTATCACATACAGCACACCAGCCCAACTGGTAGCAGCCCCTTTGTGCTAGCAGCAGGTTGGGGGTTCGAGTCCCCCTCCCAACCATTAACCAAAACTTTTATTTTCCAATGTCTGGGCACAGAAACTTCTCAGTAATCACCACTAGGTCCCTTCTATTTATTTCTAGACCCCTGCAAATATTTTTCCAAGTCCCTAGATTCATAAAAATGGCAGATTTGCACCCAATTTGGTAAATTGCATAACTAAATCATTTGAACTCCAAATCCAACATTTTTTATATGTTTTCAATACCAAATTAAATGATCTATCCAAATATAAAATTTGTTTACTGTTTTGAATATTTTAAATTGTTGAAATATTTGAAAACTTGTCAAATTCACTTAAATTTGCAAAAATCATAACTTGGGCATAAAAATTCCAAATTTCACAAACCAAATATGTTTTCCAATCAACTTTTCATGTACTTTCCAAATATAAATTTTGTTTGCTGTTTTGAATAATTTAAATTGCTGAAAACAACTGTTTCTTGTTTATTGCATTTAAAATTGCCAAAATAATAACTTGCTCATTTTAAATCCAATTTCCACAAATGAAATATGTTTTCCATGCAAAATTAAACCACCTTTCCAAATATAAAATTTGTTTCATGTTTTGAATAATTAAAATTGGTTAAATAATTTAAACCTTGTTTAATTCATTTAAAATTGGTAATTTCATAACTTGATCAAAAAAAATTCTTTTGGGACATATAAAATATGTTTTCCAACCCTAAAAGTATAAACTTTTCAAATATGAAATTGGTTTAATGCTTTGAACAAATAAAAATTCAAATAAGTTCATGTTTGAATTAAATTCATTTAATTCTTGCTTAAACTTGTTTAATTCATAAATAGTTTATTTGAAATCCTTTTTCAACAAGTGAAACATGTAATCCACCTAAAATTTGGTATTCTAATCAAATATGAATTTTGTTATCTATTTGGAACAATTAAAAGTGGTGAAAACAACAACTGCTTGTGTGACCCCTTTAAGGAACCAAAATTCCAACACTTAATAAATGAATTTCTAAACTTGTTAAGCCTTATTTACATTTGGTTCTATTGTTGCTATTTTGCTGTTTTCCTCATCCATGCATCATGCTAATCCACTTTCATATAATGATCAGTTGTAAAACAATTAATTCAACCATAATTCATGGGCTTACCATATGCAATCCAATTGCATATGGGTCCATTTAATCATGTTTCTATCTTGTCAACTAGTTTATTTTGATGCAACCATTAACTTGACATGCATCATCTTTGATTGTGCACAATGCCATGATATTGATTGTTTACCTTTCTGCCTTGTTTGTTTGCTTCTTCTCGGATATACGACGACGTTGAGACCGACGATACTTACGACACCCCGTCTAAGGAGTTAGCTCAGTACCAGGCTACTGGGTTTTGCAGGCAAGTTATCACTCACATGAACCACTGTGTTCCTTTCAACATTGGTTACCGATACTTTCCGTTGTTCTTTTCTGCTAGCCTTAGTAGTAGTTGTTTCTGTTACGATCCTATCACATGAATCCCTTAACCCTGATATTGCCTCACCTCCACTCCTACAACCCTATTGATTGAGCCAGTGTCTTACTAGCATGCTTAGGTTGTTTTGCTCGAGTCTGTTACCCGTTACTTTCTGTTACTATATTCCATTATGTTCTGGGGGCTCGATGTTAATCAATCAATCATGCTAATGTTATATGCTAAATAATAAATTTGATGATAAGGCACCGGCAGGAGGCCCTTTGTGGTTTTGAGGCCTGCTAGTGTCGACCCTAATAGGAAAAGGGTCTTGTCTACTGATCCATGATGAGCGCACTAACCGCATGTGGGAAGCGAGTATGGGCGCCCCCCTCAATTTGACTCGATTCGCATCTCGTCCAAATCGCCTCATTTAGTTCGGGTTTTCCATTTGCTGCATGCATGATCTTGCGAGCCCTTGGTACCCGGGTGGAACTTTCGTAGTCGGCATATAGGGGGACACGGTCTTAGAGTGCTATGAGGGTCCATTTTCTTCTGGGCTCGATTAGCCGTGCGCCCAAGGTGCTTTGGGCTTGATGCGAAGAAGAGTTGAGTTGTGTAGAGTACCTCGCTTGGTGGGTTTGATTCCCATCTGGCGGGATATTCTTGCGTGTACGGCCAAATTGGTGCAACCCTGCAGGGATAATCTTCTCGAGAAGCCGTGTTTTCCGCGGTTATGGATTACTTGGTGAAAGTACTGGCTAACAAGTACTCAGGACAACTTAAACCTAATGATCAAACATGTTACACCCAATGATTAATAACTGGACTAGTAATAGGTTGATGACACAATAACTTGATTCACCTTTAATACAACTGTGTGAGTTATCCTCGGATTGCTTCTTTGGATAAGGGGCGAGATCCAGGATGGGTTTGTTTGGAATTAGTTGATAAGTTGGTTACAATCCTCGATCTTATCTCCTTTCTGTTAGCCGGAAGTGGTAGAACCTCTGTAGTTGGTTAGCGCAGCCAGTTGCATCATCTTTTATATCCCCTTCCTTCCGTTGAACCCAAAGCATCTGTGCTTGGTGTTGACGGGTTACACTTTGGTGAACTGTGAGTCTTGCTTGCCAGTACGTTGGTGTACTGACCCCTTTGGGGCTGTGGTTTACGCAGACGACGTTTCCGAGGATCTCCAGGGTGGCTACTACGTGGAGTATGACGACGAGACTGCTGACGAGTAGATAGCGGACCCGGGCAGGATCCGAGACTTCGTGGATGGGCTCCGTCTTTTCGTTTCCGGCCTCTTAGGCCTATTTGGTTCTTGTCTGTACTCAGACATGTTGAATGCTTCCGCTGTGATGTAATGATGAATTGTTGGGGCATGTGCCCTCTGAATGATTGTATTTGCTATTCTCTGCCCTAGTGAGGGCCAGTTGCAACTTATTTCAATCTTTTGTGTCGTAGAGATCTGTTGTGATATCACTTGTTCAAACGCCGTTGACGTACAATGTGTGTATGTTTGAAGTACGTCAATGGAAGTGTCTGGATTTCTATGGGATGGTTTGCGCAGACGATGAATAGTAAGATAATGGTTGTCACACGTTCACGTGTTGGCCTGCTCATATTGAGATGCGGGTGCCGGTATGCCCCGTAAGCCATTTATCTACTGTTTAACGGACTGTGAGTATCCCCTAGAAGTCCGGGTGCGACAAACACTAGCACAACAATATCATATGTACAATACTCATGCCAAGGTAATCACTCAGACAATTTGTAAGTAGCAAGCAACATACCATAGATGAATAAGCTAGTTATAGTCTATGCTAATGTATACTCAAAGGTAAGGAATCCATCAATCATGAAAATAACCAAACAAACCAGTGGCTCTACCATCAGAATAGATAATAAAGCTAGAACATAACACATCCACTGGAGTCAACTAATAGCATACTAGTATGAAAATTCTACACAGGCATGCTATAAGAAATAATTGCATCCTACAACTAATAACAACAAGAAATTCCACAATTCATGTCATAAAAACAGAAGTAACAACATCCTAAACATGCTAGGATAATCATACACTCACAAAACAAAAGGCCACAACACTAGAGAAACTCATAATATCTAGTGGTGACACTAGTTCATCACTAGAAAAGCAAACACCACTACAAGGATGCATTTTACTAAACAAGGAATACATGGATATAAATGCCTACTAACAGCACATAAACCTTACACATGCTAGTAAGCAAATACACTAAAATTATTCTATGAAAACAATTACATGGCAAGAATCAACCAATTTTAATAAATCATGCTTTTCTATCAATCAAGTACAACAACGAAAGTACATGCTATTGAACCAGTAGCTATGCACTCAACACAATCTTAACTAAACACTTTCAAAAATCCAAACACTCAATGGAAATTTATCCACACAATTTTACCAAACAATGGGATAATAATCCTATTTGCAAACAATATTCAATTTAACAAAGAAATAGTGAAACACTTCTTAACATGATCCTCCTAAGAGAATATTATGTTAACAAATGTAGCACAACCAAACGTACTAGTAGTCAACAAGAAATACTAAACTCTTCACTTACACAAGTGAAACAAACAATCATTTTCCTTGGTGGAAAATATTAAACTCACATATAGAAATGCATGCTACTAACACACAAGTGTATGGTAGGGAATTTGCATCCCACACCAAAATGAAATGGGACCAGTGGGTTATGGGCCCACTAATACCAAGGCATTTAGAGGTCACAAAGCCTCTGGTCACACTTGACACAATTAATCTAACAGGCAATAAATCCAAGGCTATTCATACTAGTGAAAAAACAAAGGGAAAACAACATGCAAATGCTAAACATGCTTTTCTATAAAGTAAAGTGCAAGATAATAGAGATACTACCATCCAATTATCAATACCAAAATGGTACTGGACTCATCATAACCATAGCACAAACTTAGGTATCAATCACACAAGGATTGGTTCACACAACATAGTCAAAAAATAGATACTAGAAAACAATCAAATGCTATTTCTATTCCATATGATTTCCAATCATGCACACACTTCCTAAGGTAGTTGTATTGTAAGAAAACAACCTAATAACAAGTGTCAACACATCTATACATGCTAGGAAACAATTTTCAAACAATCAAGCATTTATTAACAAACAAATACACAAATAATAAAGAAAACAGAAAAGCTGATGTAACTAAAAATGCATGCCAAAAATAATCTAGGGCTCCAATAATTCATCCAACCTAGTATTCGATAGATCTAGGCATACACAAACTCATCCAATTGGATTCACCTCAAAAATCATTTCTAAACTCCTTCTAAAAATCCTAGAAAAGCCTACTGGTTATTTACGAAAAATGGAAGGATTTTCCATTTGTCAATTCACCTTGATGTGAGGTAAAGTCCTAATGATAGATATACTCACTAGCTATCCAAAACAATTTAGTTTGACCAAAATGGATATAGATCCAAATAATTATGCCAAAAACACTTTCAAAGATACTTTGTGGCAAAACAATTACTATGACGAAAATAAAAGAGAAAACCTAGATCTACCAACTGGACATGGTTAGGAAAACATAGATCTCCTTCTGTTAATTTTGGTTGATTTTATTTTGCAAGAAAACTATTTTTCACAGGGCCAAAGCAAACAAGCAATTTTCTGTTGATTTTTAAAAACAAAACTACACACATGGGGCGGGCTGCATCTACAGCGCGGCCCAGCGTGGTACGCGCGCGCACAGGCGCGGGCGGGAAAAACTCCCGTTCAACGGGTGCCGTCGATCATAGGATCAACGACTCATGGCGGTTCTTCCTCATCTCCTCTCCTCTCTCTCTCAGCCGCACGACGGGGACAGCGGGGGTGGCCGGGGGCACACCGTGGGGCGACGGGAAAGGGCGGTGTGGGCTCGAGGGCGATGCAGGGGTTCGAGGGCGTCGAGGGGCGCAGAGCATGGGCGCGGGCGCGGCTCCTCGCAGTGGCTCGGGCACAAAGCGGCCGCGGCGGCGAGGTGGACGGTGGAGGGCAGCCTGCGAGCGAGAGGGCGAGGGAGCGTGTTAGGGAGGGTCAAGGGGTCACGGGGAGCTCAACGGAGACGAGCAAGAGGGGTTAGGACCTCGGGTTCGAGCTGGGTCACCCCGAGGTGCACTTGGTGGCCGGCGGCGGTTTGGAGCTTGAGGAGCTCGTGGGGGTGGTCTTGGGCTCCTCGCTTTGGCTCAAGGAGGGTGTGGGGATGTGTAGGAGTGGGGTGGCGCAGGGGACTCGAGGGTAGATGCTTATAGCCTCGGGGGTGAATGCAAGGGCAAGGGTGGGGCTCGGGTGGATGCCAAAGAGTGGCATGGGGGTGTCCAGGGGGTATTTTGGACATGGCAATGGCATGGCTTTGTGCCAAGGGCCAAGACTAGGTTTGGGGCAAGTCAAACATGGCCTTTGGTGTGAGGGAAAAGGCAAGGGAAAGATCACAAGGGTCAAGGTATGTAAGCCCATACCTTGCCACATCATCTTGTCCCCTCTCTTCTCTCACTCAATATCTTTCTCCCCAAGCTTCTAGAAACAAAGAAAAAAGATCCTAGGTCGAGTACACACTACGGTCAACACACTAGACAAGGTCTCACTTCAAATATTGCAAGAAAAGGCAAAGAAAAGATCTGTCCAAAAGTGTATCTTCCACTGTTGCAAAAATTCAGAAAATTTAGTTAACACTTAGAAAATTTTCTAAGTGTTCGAAAACAGAAGAATGAGCAAAAAGTTTGGAATGTTTTCAGAGACCAAATGGATTCCAATTTTTTCCCCAAGTTGGAACTTGTTAAACATGTTTTAAACTTTTAGAAACATCTTTTGAAAACAAATTTGAAATAGTTTAAGACCATGAAAGAAAAGTGGGAAAGGTGTATTTTCAGTTTTTCTTTGTTTTCTAAAAATGCCTTTTTCTGTCTTAACTTTCTTCCACAAAAACTACAAGCAAAAGATTCTTTTTCTCCTTCCAAAAATCAAACCAAGCTTATGGATTTGTAGTACATATATCAAGGAACAAATAAAAGTCAAGAAAACATTAAATAACATATTATAGCCTAGTGAAAACAAGTGTGGAAAACATGTACTTGGCTATATTTTCACGGAATAGTTTCTATAGAAAACTTAGAAGAAAACTTCCATAAATCATTTTAAATTTTGTTTTCTTGGATCCAAAAAAGCTGAGAGTTTATTTTAAGATGCAAACAGGAATGATCCAAGTCTTGGAATAAAAATCCATTCAAGTAACAACAGGGAAAACAACAGGGAAACATTATAAAAGTGTTTTCAGAAAAATTTGGTATTGGTTCTAAAATGAAACAAGACTTGCATTGCATATATGATTAAGATCATATACAAATGTTGGTTCAAACAATCATGTTGTTAGAAAAAAAATGTGGTCCTCATTTGTTTCTTCTTGAACATCAGTACAAGAATCAAAAAATTGGGGTGTGACAGACCTTCACCCCTTAAAAGAATCTCGTCCCGAGATTCGCAGTCAAGCGAAAAGAGGGTATGGTCAAAAAACAATGTTAGATCATTTGTTTACAAATTTTTTAGCAAAATGCCCATGCCTTGCTACAGGTAGACCAAATATTCAATACGTGTATTGAGCAAATAATCGGAGTGTTTTTATAAGTGCAAATGATAACCAAAAACACCACTTCCTTATACTTCCAAATTAAACCATGTTCAAGTCACATTGTTTCTTCGAGTGCTCTAGTCGAATGTCCGTGCGTTGTAAATTGCCAAAGTCTCTTAATTTTTTTTATCGACACACATGGTCCACATGTGAACATAAATAGCTAATTAAGTGGTCGCAGTTGTTATAGACATAGCACAAATGCAAGAAAATACAAAATCATCTTCTTTCAATTTTGCTCCGGCCATGCCACCAATACAATTTAGGCATACCTCATCCATGGTTCAGTCAAATGTTATTAGATATGAAATTTTAAGATCCCACCAAAGCTAGCCTAAGAAAATCATGGAACTTCAAGATACATGTGAATCGTTTTATAATGCTCTGAACAAAAAGCTTCATCTTAATTTGCGCATTTAAGAATCTCCATTTCAATTGTATGATATATGTAATCTACACAATTGTGAATCCTAAAACTCATCAAAATGGTATCCCGTGCTAATCTAACGGTACCATGTGCTAATCTGTGACCTTGCGCTGCAATTCACAAAGTTCGTTCCTTATTTCGTACCTTGATTGGGGGGATGAAGAGATTTTTAGTACGATACAAGGACATCAATAGGGAATGTCAATCTCCCAGAATTTACAAGAGAATGGCTACTAAATCAAATGAAAATGTAAAAAACAGTAGAATTTTTTCCTACTCCCTCCGTCCGGAATTAAGTGTCACAAAGTTTGATAAAAATGGATATATCTAACACTAAATTATGTCTAGATACATCCACTTTTGTCAAACTTTGTGACATTTATTTCCGGACGGAGGGAGTACTATTTTTACTACCAAACCTCATAACCGGAAGGTACAAGAAAAATCCACCATTCCCCGTCATCCTATATTTTTCTCCAAGAAATGATTCCTGTCCCATTCGGTAAGAAGATCTCTAGTTACCCGGCCTTTTGTTTTTGGACATGCTCTAGTTTCCCTAGCCAGCTCAAACTTTAATGCAAAAAAGAAAACAGCTTGATGGGCTGACATAAACCCTCCTAGGCGAACGACAGTTCCAAAAAAAAAGTGCTATGATTTTAAAATACCTTGGATACAAGAAAGAAGTTTAAATATTTCATTGCATGGGGAACCTATGATTTATAGGCGGTGCATAAAGAGAACGTCTTCTAACTGGTGATTCTAGCTCGTCCATAGAAGTGTGGTATGACGGTTGATAGTACAAGTTCGTTAACAAGAAAAAATCTAGTCAATCTACAAAGCTAGCTAGCTTGTACGCTTGCAACTCAGGTAGAAAACATCTCAAGCATGTCCTAAATCTCCGGCCAGGACTGGTAGGTACAAGGTACTACAGATGAGGAGGTCGCATCTGATCGAGGAAACGTAGTGGACTCTGAACCACATGGAGTGGACTGAGGCCGGGAATGCACCACCATGGTGTACGGCCGTGGAGCCTGTTTCTCGATGCCGCTGGTGCGGTGAAGGGGCTCATACCATAGGTCCATGACGCACGCGTTCCCGTGGTGTCGTGGTGGTCTTTTCAGTTTGAATCACAATAGCGAGTGGAGGAATCACAATACCTAGATGGCTCTGATCTGATGGAATCGAGCTGCCGCGTTGTGCGGCCGTCGGGGGAGAGGGAAATTGGCTCGGTAAGATTGAATTCACGAGCAAAGACTTCCCCCAGCATCTAGGAAGCTGGGCGACACGATTCCAAGCATGGCATGCACCGTCTTCACATCCGGACGGCGTCCCTGCTCGAATCAGGCAGACGGTTGGGAGAGATGGGCTAGGTCTTGCAGTAGAAGCACAATAACCTCTTCCTCAACCCCATGAGGTGGCTCTTCTCCTTGTCGGCGAGGGACTCGGGGACGTTGGGTACGTGGGTAACCTCTAGGGCTGCACCGGTGTTCGCCGAGATTGGGTCGACCATCGAGCCACCGCGCAGGCAGCTGGGTAAAGGTACGCGTTCAGGATTTTTTGCCGGTCTTGTTTTCTGTCCGTTTTACCGATCGTCCTTTTCCCAGTAGTACTTTTTTTTTTTGAAACACAGTACAAACGCAAGCGCTCACAGGCGCCTCGCTGTCGACGGGAACGTCGCCTTCCATTGAATGAATATTCCGCCAAAATGCAACACACAGATGTCAAACCTGGGGTTTGAACTCTGGTGGGCTGGGGGTACAACCACCCTCCTAACCATCCAACCACAGGTTGGTTTGCTTCCCAGTAGTACTCTTTGTTTTACCGATCGTCCTTTTTCCCAGTAGTACTCGGCCATCGAACCGCCGCGCGGGCAGCTAGGTAAACGTACATACAGCAAGCAAACTTATACTAGCGCCATAAAAGAATAAAGGACACACACTCAGAACAAAAGAACAAACAACTCAACCAAACAACACATACAGCAAGCAAACTTACACTAGCGCAATCACTCAAAAGTTATCGAGAAAACTATCTCCCAAACCCTCATGGTACAAAACTATCGCCAAACAATCATATGGTTGAGAAACCATATTCCACACCTTATATATCACATATGTAGTGGGTGTACCACTCTCATACCAAAATACATAAGAAGCTAAAAATATAGCTTGTGGTCACAAAGGTGAGACTACTAAAGTACTACAATCAGTCAAAGCAATACCCATGGCAGTGGGGATTAACAACACACGAGCAAGCATCACCAACAAGTTCTGTACTAAACTAATGCATAGGTAACAAGATACCACTAAGCACAACAACAATACTAGCACAACAATATCATAAGTAGAATACTCATGCCAAGGTAATCACTCAGACAATTTCTAAGTAGCAACCAACATAGCATAGTTGAATAAACTAGTTATAGTCTATGCTAATGTCTACTCAAAGCTAAGGAATCCATCAATCATGAAAATAACCAAACAAACCAGTGGGTCTACCAATGGTAACAATTCATAAGACATCCTATAAAACACAACCATCACAAGAGATAATAAATCTAGAACATAACACATCCACTGGAGTCCACTAGTAGCATAGTAGTATGAAAATTCTACACATGCATGCTATAAGAAATAATTGCATCCTAGAACTAAGAGCAACAAGAAATTCCACAAGTCATGTCATAAAAACAGAAGTAACAGCATCATAAACATGCTAGGATAATCACACACACTCACAAAACAAAAGGCCACAACAATAGAGCAACTCATAATATCTAGTGGTGAACTGGTGATACTAGTTCATCACTTGAGAAGCAAACACCACTACAAGAATGCATTTTCCTAAACAAGAAATACATGCATATAAATTCCTACTAACAGCACATAAACCTTACACATGCTAGTAAGCAAATACACTAAAAGTATTCTATGAAAACAACTACAAGGCAAGAACCAACCAATTCTAGTAAATCATGCTTTTCTATCAATCAAATAAAACAACCAAAGTACATGCTATTGATACAGTAGCTATGCACTCAACACAAGCTTAACTAAACACTTTCAAAAATCCAAACACTCAATGGAAATTTATCCACACAATTTTACCAAACAATGGGATAATAATCCTATTTGCAAACAATATTCAATTTAACAAAGCAATAGTGAAACACTTCTTAACATGATCCTCCTAAGGGAATATTATGTTAACAAATGTAGCACAACCAAACATACTAGTAGTAAACAATAAATACTAAACTCTTCACTTACACAAGTAAAACAAACAACCATTGTCCTTGGTGGAAAATTTTAAACTCACATATAGAAATGCATGCTACTAACACACAAGTGTATGGTAGGGAATTTGCATCCCACACCAAAATGAAATGGGACCAGTGGGTTATGGGCCCAATAATACCAAGGCATTTAGATGTCACAAAGCCTCTAGTCACACTTGAAACAATTAATCTAACAAGGCAATAAATCTAAGGCTATTCATACTAGTGAAAACAACAAAGGGAAAACAACAAGCAAATGCTACACATGATTTTCTATAAAGTAAAGTGCAAGATAATAGAGATACTACCATTCCATTATCAGTACCAAAATGGTACTGGACTCATCATAACCATAGCACAAACTTAGGTATCAAGCACACAAGGATTTGCTCACACAACATAGTCAAAAATAGATACTAGAAAACAATCAAATGCTATTTCTATTCCATATGATTTCCAATCATGCACACACTTCCTAAGTTAGTTTCATTGTAAGAAAACAACCTAATAAAAAGTTTCAACACATCTATACATGCTAGGAAACAAGTTTCAAACAACCAATCATTTATTAACGAACAAATACACAAATAATAAAGAAAACACGAAAGCTATTGTACCTAAAAATGCATGCCGAAAATAATCTAGGGCTCATCCAAGATAGGATTCGATAGATCTAGTCATACACAAACTCATCCAATTGGATTCACCTCAAAAATAAATTTTTAAACTCCTTCTAAAAATCATAGAAAAGCCTATTGGTCATTTACGAAAATGGATGGCATTTCCATTTGGTAACTTACCTTGATGTGAGGTCAATTCCTAATGATAGATCTACTCACTAGGTATCCAAAACAATTTAGTTTGAAAAAATGGATACATATCCAAAAAGTTATTCCAAAAACACTTTCATAGATACTCTGTGGCAAAACAATAACTATGACAAAAATAAAAGTGAAAACCTAGATCTACCAACTGGACATGGTTAGGAAAACATAGATCTACTGTTGTGAATTTTGGTTGATTTTATTTTACACGAAAACTAATATTCACATGGCCAAAGCAAACAAGCAATTTTATGTTGATTTTTAAAAAGAAAACAACACACAGGGGGTGGGCTGGATCTGCAGGCGCGGCCCAGCTAGGCAGCGAAGCGGCCCAGCTAGGCAGCGAAGCGGCCCAGCACGGTTCGTGCGCGCACAGGTGCGGGCGGGAAAAAATCCCGTTCAACGGGGGCCATCGATCATAGGATCGACGCCTCGCGGCGGTTCTTCCACCTCTCCTCTCCTCTCTCTGTCATCCGCACGACGGGGACAACAAGGGTGGCCGGGGGCTCACCGTGGGGCGACAGGAAAGGGTGGCGCAGGCTCAGGGGTGATGCAGGGGTTCGAGGGCGTCGAGGGGCGCAGAGCTTGGGCGCGGGCGCGGCTACTGGCAGTGGCTCGGGCATAGAGCGGCCGCGGCGGCGAGGTGGAAGGCGGGGGCGACCTGCGAGCGAGAGGGAGAGGGAGAATGTTAGGGAGGGCCAGGGGGTCACGGGGAGCTCAACGGAGGCGATCAAGAGGGGTTAGGACCTCGGGTTCAAGCTGGGTCACCCGAGGTGCAGTCGGTGGTCGGCGGCGGTTTGGAGCTCGAGGAGCTCGTGGGGGTGGTCTTGGGCTCCTCCCTTTGGCTCGAGGAGGGTGTGGGGATGTGTAGAAGTGGGGTGGCGCAAGGGACACGATGGTAGAGGCTTATAGCCTCGTCGGTGAATGCATGGGCATGGATGTCGTGGTGAGGTAAAGACAGATGCCATAGGATGGCTAAATTTGGGGCCGATGGACGCTGTAGGTATTGGGGGAGGGATCGCACGCCAAGTAGGCGCGCTCAGGAACACTTCAAACAACACAATATACCCAGGTTCAGGGCCCTCATGTGAAAGTAACACCCATACTCCTGCCTATCTCTCTGTATATAGCTCAGCCGAGTAGCCACAGTACAATTCCTACTCTGTGCCGAGTAGCCAACTGCTATCTCTCTCTCTGTGTGGTGCAAAGCCTCGCAATAAATGCTCTCAGTTCAAACGTCCCCTGCGCAGGAGGGGGCTGGCCACCTTATATACTGGTGCCAGCGAGTAAATGAAGGGGAACGTAGCATAGAAAACAAAAATTTTCCTACGCGCGATAAACCCGAAAGGCCAAGATCTAATCTATGAGATGAAAGGCAACGGGAAGAAAGAGAGTCTTGAGATAACATACCCTTGAAGACTCAAAGTGGTACGAGAAAAGATTTCTTTGTTGGCGTAGTCGTTCTCACGCCGATCCCGAGCGAGAAGAAGAGCACCGCAATCCGGCGGTGCCTCCATAATCGGTCACACGTTCAGCTCGATGAAGACTTCCGTTCCCTCGTTCCAGCGGGTTGCTTAAGTAGAGGATCCCTCCGGATTTCCAGCAGCACGACGGCGTGGTGGGGGTGAAGAATCCCACGGTAAGGGCTTCGCCAAGCCGGAGACCATGGAATGGAGCAGCGGATGGAAGGGAAAAAGAGTGGGCAAGTGTGTGAAGAAGAGAGAGCCCTCACCCTCCTTTTATAGGGGAGGGGGAGGCAGCCCAAGGGGGTGTGCGGCCAGCCATGGGTGCCCCCACCCCTTCCTCTCTTCATGTGAGTGGAAGCTCTACTCACACCCACTCAAAATTCCTTAATTTCCCACTTAGAAAATCCAAAGGTTTTTCTTTAATAAATAAATAAAACATTTTTATTTCTTTATTTATATTTTTTAATTCCATTAACAAACATTTTCATGCAGCACCTCGAACCATTTGTTAATTCTATTAACAAACGTTCGACGAAAAACCCCTTGAACTATTTCAATTTTCCCCGAAACAATTCCGGAGTTGCCCAAAATATTCTTCGGTATTCCGTATCCTCTCTAACGCTTCATCGAACCTTAAGTGTGTCTCCCTACGGTTCGCGAATATTATAGACATGATCGAGACTCCTCTACGATCAATAATCAACAGCGGGGTCTGGAAAACCGTGATGACTCCTATATATTCAACGATGACTCACGTGATCGTGTGAACCTTTCAACGTCGTAACGATTTCCCTTTGTCTCGCGATATATTACCTGTCCGAGATCCGATCATCGGTATCCACCATACCTTGTTCGATCTCGTTATCCGACAAGTACTTTTTTCTCGTTCCCGTGATATAACATCCTTGTGATCATATCACTTGCTTGCAAGCGGTGTCGATGTGATATCACCGAGAGGGCCCTGAGTATATCTATCCGTCATATTGAATGGACAAATCCCATTCTCGATCCAATGCCACCTTTATAGTCACCCTTTTACGGTGTGACGTTTGATGTCATCAAAGTATTCTTTCGGTATTAGTGATTTAACATGATCTCATGGTCTAAGGAATAATGTTACTCCGAATGTAAGATATAACAACAAAACTAAATGACTTGATCGTATTGTTATACTTAGTTAGGGTTTAAGTTCATCATGTCATTCTCCTAATGACATGACCCCGTTATTAACAACATCCAATGTTCATGATCAGGAAACCTTGATCATCTGTTTAATCAACGAGCTAGTTAAAAGAGAGGCTTCACTAGGAACGTCGGTTTGTTTATTAATCACACATGTATCAACGTTTCCGGTTAACACAATTCTAGCATGAGAAATAAACATCTATCATAAACAAGGAATAATATATAATAAACACTTTATTATTGCCTCTCGGGCATATTCCCTTCAGTAAACAACACTTTAAAAAGTACCCGAAGTGACAATTCCACTGTGACAACGCATGCCTACGTGGTCCCGTTGACGCTGTTGCCGAAAGTCGCCGCGCCGTCCGGCTGACAGGTCTTGTCCACCATGTCAGCCTCTCAGAGTAGGTCACTAACACGTCTTGTCCCCCCTGTCAGTGACAGGACTTGACAGGCACCTACCCTCACTGTACCCACGCCTCAGCGTAGATAATCATGCTTCTAGTAATTTGAACCGCATGCATGTACGGCTGCGGGATACACAGGATCTCCCACAACGGCTCCATTGACTTTGGGCCCGAGTAGGATTGCTTCCCATCTACTCGGACCTTCCGAGCTCTACCCGGTTGATCCATAACATCACTTGTTATCTTCTCTTGGCCTTTAGTACATATCACCGAGTAGCGTCTACCGGATACCGGATACCCGGGTAGCCGCCTACCCGGCAAATCGGACATTCATCACTGTTTTACCACCGGTCTTGCCCCTACTCGGGGGTAGCCCCCCGACATTAGTCCCCGAAGCTGGTAGAGTCCGGCGAACTTGTTCGTTGGGCCCTGCCAGCTTTAATCAAAGTGCCTCCATCATGAAGTGTGGCCGAGTTGCTCCTCAACTCAGACGCTCATAATCTTTATTCGGACTTTTCTTATTATGGCCTTTAGAAATTTCTTCTTGGCACCGAGTAGACCACGCGATGCCGAGTTCCACGAGAATCCTACACTTAGCGAAATTTTCAATACCTTTCCGCTCGATCCAGAGCGAATCTATCATCTCGTGTCCAGGGCGGGAACGTGTCACGCATCCGCACCCCCGACGCCTCGGTTCTGGCGTTACTGCGTGGCACGCACCCGTCACTGCGCCTAGTGCCCACGGCCCGATGTGTCACCTCGCGCATGTACTCGAGAGCCCACGACTCGCGTCATGGGATTAACTACGCCCGTTACGCGCGCATTTCACGCCGTGTGCATTTCTAACAGGCACGTTAACTCCCACTCCGCACGATTTTGTCCACGATCGATCCCAATTCGCAACTGTATCTGTGGTGAGATAAATACCCCCGTGCCGCCCATCGTGCCTCTTTCCTCGCACTTTCCCCACTTCGCGCTTCCCTCTTCACCTTCGCCTCCGCAGCAGAAACCAGCGCCGCCGCGAGCTCGAAGCGCACCGCCGTTCCGCGCGCAGAGGGAGAGATAGACCACTTTTGAGCGCTTCCGCCTTCGCCATCATCCTCGTCCTCGACGCGCCCGCCTCTCCATCGAAAGAACTGCCATGGAGATGGAGAATGTCGCCGGAGATCTGCACGAGGAGGATCTGGCGCCGACGCGCGCATGCTGGGAGGGCTCCGACATGAACTGCATGTGGCTCGTCAACACGCGGCGAGTCCCTCCCGGCGTCATCTGCCGCCCTCCCGGAAGGAGCTTGTTCCCACTCCTGAACCCGGTGAGTACGTCGTGTTCTTGAGCCATTTCAAGTAGGGCTTCAGGCTTCCTATTTCCAATTTTAGGCAGGACTTCCTGCGGCATTTTGGCCTCCAGCCACACCACCTACCCGCCAATGCGGTAGCCATGCTCTCCACCCATGCCACAGTCTGTGAAGCCTTCCTGGGTGTCTACCCCACCGTCCACACCTGGGCCAAGTTCTTCTTTCTCCGCCAGCAAAGTATCCCCAATCCTACCAATCCTCTTGCCCCGAAGGTGATGACCCAGACGGGTAGCGCCATGATGCTCCAGCGCTCCACCGGGTACCATCCGCGGGTACTCGGGCTGGAGACTTGCCGTAAGTGGCAAAGGGGCTTTCTCTACGTGAAGAACGCCCCTCCCGCAGAAGGAGATGAAGCTGTGGATAGGATCAAGCTTCCCGAGTTCCAGAAGGTTGTCCCCGCCAAGATGCGGAATTGGGGTTACAACCCCAAGAAGACGGTGAAGGACGCCGTTTAGGTTGACGGCCGCCTACAGATGCTGGTGCAGGAAGGACTCCTCCAAGATGACCCGGTGGCCTGCTGGGTGGAGCGCCGAGTAACCCCGCTCCAACACCGAGTACACAAGATGTGTTATATGGGCGGCCCCCGCGACTGCACCCGAACGACCACCTTCGAGCTCTCCAAACCGGAGGTGGCAATCTGGGCCAAGTCCATCCTCCGGACCACGCTCACTAACAACTGGTTCTACGGCTTCGTGCCGTATAGCCGCACCAAGCGCATTCCTCGGGTAAGTTTCCCTCTTTGCATACTTAATTCCTCTGATCTTATCCGAATATAGAACTCCTTAGCCATGTTTCCTTGGGCTTATCCCAACATGCTTAATGTTTGCATTTGATGCCGGATAGACCTCCTCTGTTAGAACTTAGCTTATTATGCTTTATGGGTGCATGTTGTTCAGAGTAGAGCCTCTACCTATTTTCCTGCTTAGGCCTTGGTCTCAAATGCTCTCTGTTTCCTTGTTAGATCGAGTTGAACTTTTTCTTACTTTGCTCTTTTAGGACTCTAGCATACTTGTGCTTTATGCTTGGATGCTAGACCGAGTAGAACATTTACTCGGTTATCTCTTCTAGGCCTTAGCATTTTGTGCTTTATGTTTGCACGCTAGACCGGGTATCATTCCTCTGTTGGGACTCTACTTAGCGTGCTTTATGTTTGCACTTTCAGCACATTGCTCGCCAAAAACTGGAGGATGATGCCGTTTTTGAGAGGAACTGGAAGCCGGACCGGACCGAGGATGACGCGACATCGTTTGACGTATAGGATACACTCTGCATCCCTCGTGCCGGCCAGGACGATAAGTCCCGAGACTGTGCCTCTATTTGGGACTGGTCAGATGATGAAAAAGGTGACCGAGTTCACCTGTTTGCTTGCTTGCAGCGCGCTTTGATCCTTCTCTTTTCTTATTTTGACCTTTGTTTCTTTCAATCATATATGAAATGGAACTGGAAGAGGGGGAGGAGCCACTGGACGTGGCACCTGTTTCCGTGGCCTCCACCACCGAAACTAGGAAAAGACCGGGTAGCGGGGCACTGGAGCCCTCTGCCAAGAAGATAAGAAGGAAGGCAGGTAACAAGAAGACCACCTTGCGCAAGAAGCGCCCCACAGCTGACGGGTAAGTGCTTCTGAGTTGACCTTCTATGCTCTTCACTATTTCCTCCCTGGCTTTCTTCTCTGCATCCCTTTGATTCTCTTTCCGACGCAAAGGGGACAGACAACCAGAGGGCAGGACGCAGGTGTCCTCCCCTCCTCGAGAAGAACATGATCTTGGCGCCGAGAACGCCGACATCGAGATGGAGACCGAGCACGCTCCAGAGCAGCCGCAACCCAACACCCAGCACGCTACCCAAGAACCTACTGCTGAGAGACCACCAACACCGCCAGCTGCCTCCACTGAGGAGACCACAGACAACACCGTCGAGCAGCGGGAAGACGATACCGCCATGGAGCGACCAGACGACACCGCCATGGAGCAACCAGACCCTGCTGCCGAGCAACAAGAAGAAAACCCCGTTGAGCAGCAGCAAAGGACCCCGCCCGCGTAGGACCAGGTCGCAGAGCACCCCTTACTCCAAGACCAAGTACATCCAAACGCTATGCCGGTTGGCCAGCCTCAGGCTCCGCCAACCAAGAAGATGCCTCCGCCTCCGCAGCAAGCTCCCGAGCCCATCACTAGTAGAAATATGCCTTTCTATGGAATAGCATCTGTGGCGCACCAAGAAGGCGTGCGCCATAGAAATAAAATTTTGTGGCGCACGGCCAGCGGTGCGCCACAGAAATTTCTAATTCTGTGGCGCATGTCTTCCCCGTGCGCCACAAAAATTTGGTGGGGCCCACGCCAATCATTGGTCTGGGTGTCACTACACGTATTTTTATGGCGCAGTCTCCCTGGTGCGCCACAGAATATGGTATTTCTTTGGCGCACTAATCTGTCGCGCCACAGAAAAACCATATTATGTGGCGCACGCGTTGCCATGCGCCACAGAATGTGTCTTTTCTGTGGCGCAGCAGATTAGTGCGCCACAGAATTGTGTACAGGTGTGCCACAGAATAGGTGCACTGTGCACATAAAGATGGCAGCCCCCTCTCTCTCCTCGCCCACTCATTTCATTCCAAGTGTATGTTGCTCACTCGCCTCCCCCTTCTCTCCACTCCATTTTTACACATTTAATTCTCCTTTTTTGGTAGGTGAACCTATTTATTCGATGTGTAATTGTTGGTGAAGTTTCTTGTTGTTGGGGGGGCCTAATTACCTCCATCTATACTCCGGTCCCTCCCTCTCTCCTCGCTCTTTTCGCGTCTCGGTATCGAATCTACTAGGTGAGTATAGTTGGATGTGCATGTCTCGTGTGGCCATCGATCGATGTGTATGGGTGCTTGTCATGCATGTGCAGGTGGACCGATCGTCGCGCGCGGGGACGGTCATGGTGCATGGATGTTTGCCGAAATGTTGATTCACTTCCATTTCGGCAAACTTTTGCACCCCATATGTCCTACTTATAGGAGAGGTCATGTCGAATTTTTCCGGCGACTATGCATGTTGTGGTTCTAATTTTCTGCTCTCTATGTGTCTGTGCAGGCAACCATGGTACTAGAAATGAGCTCTGCTCGAATCGCTAGATACAAGAAAGACGCGAAGGCGGACATGATTCAGTGCAACAGGCGGCAGATAAGATGTCCGTGTCGATCATGCAAACTCGTGCGCTGGATTGACCCTGATTCCGGACAATTGGAGGAGCACCTTCTCAGACGCGGTTTCTTTGACGACCGCAACCACGTGGCACCGCCGTCAACAAAAGTTGTGCACGAAGAAGAGGGCGAGCGAGGTGACGAAGGAAATGACGGCGAAGAAGATCATCATGAAGAAGGATATGTCGGCGGAGAAGATCGACATGACGATGAAGGCGTGAACACGGAGACCCCGCTAATTTCGGCCTTGCGGGACTCTCATGTTCAGGATCTGCTGCTTAAGGAGACGAGCAACGACATAGCTGCAGCTAGGGAGAAAGCCAAGCTGGCGCAAATGGAGATAGACGGGGTGACTCCGTTGTTTCCTGGGTGCCGCCCCGAGGATACGCGGTTGCATGTAACGCTTGCTGCTCTAAAGATGAAGACGCAACAAATGGACCGACTCGAGCTTCAGCAAGAACTTGAAATTCTGGCACGATCGCCTTCCCGAGGGGAACACATTGCCAAGCAGTATCAACGAGGCTAAGAAAGTCGTGTGCCCTCTTGACCTACCTCACGAAAAATTTCACGCCTGCATCAATGATTGTGTAATTTATCGGGGGGAGTACAAGGACACAACCACATGTCCGAAGTGCGGCCACGGACGATACAAGTGTGGAACCAACAACAAGAAAATTCCTCGAAAAGTGGTATGGTACTTTCCTATCACTCCCCGTCTTCAACGGTACTACGTGGACCCTAAGGAAGCAAACCTCATGCAATGGCACGCGAAAAGGGAGAAGCCGGAAGAAGATCCCGAGAAAGGCTATATCATGACACATCCTGCAGACGCTGCCCAGTGGGAAGCATTGGACATAGCTTTCCCGAGTTTTGGGGGCGACGCGAGGAACGTCAGGCCGGGTATGAGCACCGATGGACTCAATCCATTCGGCAACCAGAGTAGCACACATAGCAGCTGGCCCGTGTTTGTATGGCCTTACAACCTACCCTCGTGGCTGTGCACCAAGCAAAAGTACATACACTTGAGTATTCTCATCCAGGGGCCAAAACAACCAGGTGTCGACATGCATTTGTATCTCGGGCTGCTGAAAGACGAGTTAGACACGTTGTGGAAGACGCCACCCCGTACGTGGGACGCGTACACTAGAGATTATTTCCATATGAGAGCCGCGTTGCTCACGACGGTCACAGACTATCCTGGTTACGCGTATGTATCTGCCCAGGTCGGCCACTGATTCTGCGGCTACGTGAAGTGCATGGATGGGACCCCGCATCTCCAGCTACCAAGGGATCCTGGGTCTTCGAAAACCGTGTACCCAGGGGCTCGAAGGTGGCTTCGCCTGGATCACCCGTGGAGAAAACGCGGTGAGTTGTTCAATGGTAAAGACGAGCCCGATGGAGCCCCGCGCACGAGGAGCGGCGAAGAAATAAACGAGCTTCTGAAAAATTGGGACGAGTGCCCTTCGCCGGGAAAGAAGTGACCCAAGCCAGAGCCGCTGCTGGGTGTATGGAAAGCGAGGTCTGTTTTCCCCGACTTGGAGTACTGGCCGGTCCTCCATGCGCCTCATAGCCTTGATGTGATGCACATTACAAAGAACGTTACGGAGAGTCTGCTTGGCACTATTTGCAATTCGGAGAAGTCCAAGGATGGGCCGAAAGCAAGATACGATCTAAAACATTTTGGCATTAGGAAAAATCTACAGGTCCCCGCCGATAGTGATGATGATGATGACGATGAGGATAAGACGGAAGGGACTCAACGTCCTTCCGCAAAAAGGCTAAGAAGAACAACGTGGTGCTTCCCGCTGCCTGCTTCACATTGAGTCCGCCGGAGCTTGAGCAGTTTTTCAGGTGCCTCCTAGAAGTCAAAGTTCCTCACGGATATTCAGGGAGTATAAGAAGATATCTGGACTTAGCGAAGAAGAGGTTCACCGGGATGAAGTCTCACGATTGTCATGTGCTCATGACGTAGATACTTCCTGTTGCGATCCGAGGGATAATGGACGAGCATGTCCGTGATACGTTGTTTGGCCTTTGCAACTTTTTCGACGTTATCACCCGGAAATCGATCGGCGTGAGGCAGCTCAAGATGCTACAGGATGAGATCGTGGTGATACTATGCGAGCTCGAGATTTACTTCCCGCCGGCATTCTGTGATATATGTGTACATCTCCTTCTCCATGTCGTTGATGACATCAGACATCTCGGCCCGACGTTTCTGCACTACATGATGCCGATGGAAAGACAGAATGGTGTCCTGAAAGGATACGTTCGCAATAGGGCCCGTCCAGACGCAAGCATGGCCAAAGGATTTCTAACCAACGAGTGCATCTCTTTCTGCGACAATTACCTAAGCACCAAAGACAATCAGGATGTCGGTTTGTCCACCAGGACGCACCTTGGCAGGCTCAACGGAGTCGGTCACCGCGAGGGCTGCCGCGACGTCCATGTCGGCATTCAAAAACGACGCGACGACTTTGAAAGGGCTCACCGGGTCGTGCTACAACACTTAAAATTGATCGAGCCTTTTGTGGAAGAGCACAAAAGTTTAATCAATCAGAATTATATTGAAATGGGCGGGCCGAGGAAGATGGGAGACGTAACCAAAGAGCACAACTACGGCTTCACGCGTTGGTTCAAGCAAAGTCAACTGATTGAAGCACGGAGAAAAATGCCTTCTACGGAAGATGAAAAACTCATATACATCTCCGGTTACAGATTCTCCACCGAGGACAAGGACATGAGTAACGAAAATCAAAACTCAGGAGTAACTATGCTATCATATGGCGATGCCGAGACTAATGTGGAAGAAAAATACTTCGGAAAGATCGAGGAGATATGGGAGCTCAACTACTGCGGGAGACGGTGGTGCCAATGTTCCGTGTGAGATGGGCCAAGAATGTCAAGAAAGAAGGACGGTATTTCACCACAATGGTTATACCCGATGCCAAATCGAACAACGCACCCACGAAAAATAAGCCATGGGTACTCGCTAGCCAAGTTGACCAATGCTTCTTCATCACCGACCCGTCAAGGCCTAACCGTGTTGTCGTGAGGAGGGGCAAGAGGAGCATCATCGGAATGGAAGGAGACGCCAACGAGGAAGACTTGGACAAGAACGGTGATCCGAAAATCGAGGAGGAGTTCGACAAGCACTTCGACATGCCTACTACTGGTAAAGTAAGAAGGAAGACATCGCTACCTACCCACGGTTGTCCGTTCACGCGAAAAAATCTCAATGTGGCCGGCATAAAGTATTCAGTCGCCAATAAAAAGGGCAAGAGACGCTAATTAAGCTAGATCGGAACCGATCAAGACAAATTAAGAAGATTTTTGTGTGTATATACATGCATGTGTATGTGTATGTGAGACAAACACTTCTTTCTATATATATGTGCATGTGTATGTGAGACAAGCACTTCTTTATATATGTGCATGTATGTATGTGATTCTTTATATATATGTGCATGTATGTATGTATGTTTATGTGATTCTTTCTTTCTTTATAATTAAATAAAATATTATATGTGCATGTATGTATGTGATTTTTTCTTTCTTTATAATTAAATAAAATATTAAAAAAATATGGGGCAACCAGGATTCGAACCCATGCCATTAGGCTTAAGTACCTCACAGCTAAACCAACTGGGTTAGTAATAGATAATTGTCACATACAGCGTTTCGTTTTTTTATTTATCTACCGACCCAACTCTGTGGCGCACCACTGGAAGCATGCGCCATAGAAATCTCTTGGACTCAATGACATGTGGCCCCGCACATCATGGCCACAGAATAGGCCCAGGAAATTCTGTGGCGCACTCCTTAGACGATGCGCCATAGAATTCTTATAATTCTGTGGCGCACGGGGTCGTGGTGCGCCACAGAATCATCCTCTCAGCCAATGACATGTGGCCCCATCTCCATCTTCCACACTTAGCCAAATTTCGCAGTTTCATCCATCTCTCTCAAGCGCGCGACGACGAACCTCTGGATCCCCTTCTCTTCTCCCTCGCGCTCGATCGCCACCGTGGAGGAACCGTGTGGAGGTGCTAGGTAGGAGAAGGAGCCGCGCCGACGAAGGAGCATCGAGGAGCATCGAGGAGGTGCAGGACCGCGCGCGCCGTGACCTAGGAGAGGAGGAGCCGGGCCGTCGCCGATCTGCATCGACCGCGGCCGCTCGACACCACCGTCTTCCTCGACGCCTTCCACCTACAGGGCAGGTAAGCCCCCTCTTCTCCCTCTCATGGTTTCAGATTTGGTCCAAGCTTGTGATCCCAAGTCCAAGAGCAAAAAGTCACGTAATGCACTAGAGCTCCATGCTTCCAATCAGTACGCGACAGTGATAATCTGATAAGGATAGCAAGCAAGTGGCTGGGCATCCACTAGCTGAGTACTAGTAATTTTGTTTTACCCAACTTGGAGGGCGAGTGTACCTAAAAATTGGGTCCAGAAGTCAAGCAATTGACGGCTTGAATTTAACCCTAGGGGATAACAGAAAAGAAAGCAACTTGCATTTCTAATCTGCTAGAATACCCCTAGCTCCTAGACTTGACTTTGGATAAGGTCGCCAGATCACTGAAACACTGACCTGATGTTATCCTGCTTTTTGTAGGAAATAGCTTATTTTGTTGTTGTTGAAGGAAATAGCAGTTGTACTGCCAACACATTTCATAGGGGTATAAATTTGGTTAAGTAGGATAAGATAAGAGTGACTTTGAATCTCTCTTAAACCACCAAGACAACACCTGCTTCGAGTTACAACTCTTGACAGACTACTTAAGAGCACACAATGATAATTACAACCTGCAATGCACCAGAGATTACCAAACAATGAATATATTATTCTATCGGCTTGGCAGCTTAGTCTTGGGTTCTCGTTTCAGTACTGCACGCACTGCAGATGTTTCTTGCACTTTGTCCAAGTACTTGTTTTTAGTACTGTAAAAGCATGTGAACATAGTCCACAGGCCAAACATCGGAGTTAGATCGTTCAGGCAAGGTGAAAGAAGAACAAGTATGGCAATGTTGTGCAGGTTTATTGTTGTGCAGGTTTTTCTTTTTGAGATGCGAAAGTTTCGCGAGGAAGTTGATTCATTTCCTTCCGAACGAATTTCTGGCACTCTTAGACATAGGAAAATTAGCAGAGATGATGCCCAAATTTTCTATGAATTTTTTTATACTTAGTAGTTTCATTTCTAGTTTCGCCGAAATAGGCCGAAGCCCCGCTATATTAATATAGCAACCACATGATACAATAGAGTCGAACCAACACACCGGCTGAGGCAGCAGCCAACACACACAACAGAAAAGAGAAATAAAAATAAAAGGAGACATAGGCGGATCGACTAAACGACGATGACCCGCCACTGCTGCGCCCTCCTACAAAGAACCACCACGCTCCTAGCTACGAATCGACGAGTACCAAGCAACACCTTCAAGAAGGAAGCCACGCTGCTGCCCGGACCAACACATTGGTCCTAGGGTTTCCCCCGGCACACAGGGACAGCGGACAAAGGGTAGCCACGGCGCCCTTCAAGAAGGAAGGATGCCACCCGGAGGCGGCACCGCGCCGGTGTCAGACAAGCCGACAAGGATTTCTCCCGAAGCCCTATCCACAGCCCCGGACGATCGGAACAAAGGAGCCCCTCAAGGCTGAGCCTTGACACCACCGAACCATCCGCCCACCACCACGCGCCACCACAGTCACCAAGCCATCATCGTCGTCTCTCCAAGGTCGACACTACGAGGTCTGGCAGACGGAGGCGAGGGCAGGGTTACACGGGAAACAACACCACCACGGCCGAGCGGGAGGGTACTGCCTCCACCGTCGAGGACAGTAGTCGACCGGACGCGGCTACAGAGCACACCAGTCCCCATTAGGTCCGGCCGGTCCCAACGGGTCCGTAAAGCCCCCGTGAGGGCATACCAGTCCTAGTGCGGTCCGGCCGGGCCCGGAGCGGGCCCGTAAAGCTCGCAACCGCGCTGCAACAGGCCGGCCGTCGTCGTCGTTGTCCGCGTCCCCCTCACCCTCAGCTCCATCTCCAGAACGTGCAGCAGGTCAACCAGCCCATGCCCACCCAGATGGAGCCCGCGGGCTTAGATCTGGGCCGGCTGGACCCGTCAACCACCGCACATCCACGTCCACCACTACGCCGCCCCGCAACTGCAGACGCCGCCGCCGTCGTGCCACCTTCCGGCCGGAACCGGGCCGCCGCCACCTGGGGTGCACCGCCGCCGTCCGAGGGAGCCCCGCCTCCACTTGCACAGCCCGGGTAGAGACAAGCCGCCGCCGCCGGCGCCACCAGGGCACGGCCCGGCAGCCTCTGCCGGCGGCAGCGACGGGGGAGGGGGCGGAGGGGCGGCCGAAAGTGGGGGAGCTCGGATGTCGCGCGCCGCCGCCGCGGGGGGCGACGGACGCGCGGGGAGGAGAGGTGGAGGGAGAGAGGGGGGAGAGGCGACGCGCCGCCGGCGGCCGCTAGAGCTAGGGCGCGGGGGGGAAAGGGAGGGAGAGGCGGCGCGCCCTCGGCCGGTGGTGGCGGCGGCTAGGGTTAGGCCTTTCATTTCTAGTTTCCTGGTGGTCAATAGCTCAGTTCAACTGTATGGTTGCTTAGCATAGTTGTGTTAGACTTGACAACAACCAATAATACTTGCTTAGCATCATAACTGTATGGTTGGAATCCATACAGTGGGTGATGCTTTTAAGAATGCTACTAGTAGTATTATTAGTTAGATCAATCTATGAATGATGCTTGTAAGAAGAAATCTGTGGTGATGCTTTTGCCCCGACGGGTCTGAATCATCAATGAGTGCATAATGCTCTGGCTGTCCTTAGTGAGTGGCTGTTGCTTATCATTTTGTCAGATCCTTCCAGTAACGCACCTGAGCTTGCCATGATCTAATCTTGGTTGCTCGCCCTATTTATATAGAATGGCACAATTTGAATCGACGTCTTATATGAATCGAAGTTGATACTGTATTTAGTGTTTTGTTAATTATGGATCCATTATTGTTAGTGTGCCGTAGTCCTTTGTCCCGTTGATCTGAATCTGCAATAAACCATTTCCCCGTTACATGTGACTTGTGTAATGTTCTGGTCTGGCTTTGTTTATTTATCTGTGATGGTCTGGATCATTTTGTGGATCTCTATTGTTCTGCATCTGTTATTTTTTTTTTCAGTATTAGTGCTATGTATCTTTCTTTGCACAGCGAAAACACCTAACAAGAACTGAACACGAACAGATAGACATGAGCTTATAGCTTTTGCTTTCAAGAACAGCAGAAATGTACTAGCAACTGGGAGCCAAAAACCATTCAGTACACAGAAATGTACCAACACCACGTTAAGGTTGGGAAGTGGAAGTAGTAATAACAGAGTAGAAGTAAAACTTGCTTGCGTCGTCCAGTACTTGTGCATTCAGAGGTGAATTAATAGGACAGCTGGCTGAGAGGGGCCTGCCTGCATAAGTAGTACATAAACAGACAGCATACTGCACAGAGCTCTAAATTCATGCCCAGAATTATCCGTTTGATTTCCTACTACTCCACTTGCTAACTGAATCCGCGGCCTTCACACAACTTGTGTTTGCGAGAGTCGTGCAATAGAACCCTGCACCGGTATTGTATTGTTTTTCCTTTTGGCAATGAAACAACTTTTCTGGCCGGAGAGACAGAGACAGAGCCTTGTAGGAGGAGTTGATTAAAAACACTTGCTGTTCCTGTCGCTCTTTTTGGTGTGCAGACTATCCTACGTCCAGTCACGGTCTGGTTGATTAGTTAGACATTGCGTAAGGCACCCTCTTGAAAAGGGCAAGATCTTCCTGTCAGCTATCACCATTATGTTTCTCATATATTATCTTCTTCTTGCTTTCTGTGGTGAAAATATTCATCGCTGAATGATGGAAATGTCTATGATTTGAAATACTGCAAAAACTCAAATTTGAAATCCAAAAATAAACTCAAAAATCAGTGAAGTATAGACACCAAACATAGAGTTAATTCAGTTATAATTTGAAATCCAACTCAAAAACTCAAATTTGAAATCCAACTCAAAAACTCATACATGAATGATAACGAAGTAGTTTATATTGAATAATTTGAAATCCAACTCAAAAACTCAAATTTTAATGTTATTACAGAAACATGTCTGGCTCTTCCAAACACGGGTCCGTGCCCAAAGCCGGTGCCGAGGAAGAGGGCTGGGATGCCCATGCTGCAACCAGAATTGAGGAAGAGGACCGGGAGGACGGCGGTGATATTGATTGGGGGTACTTGGAGGAAGAGGACCGGGATGACAGCACCGATGGTGGCGGCACTGATCGCACGGCGGCTGGTGGTAGCGGCGACGCTGCCCCGACGACCGATAAGAAGAATAAGAAGACTCGGGCCCCAAGGAAGGATCGTACGCCGCAAGTGCTCGCGAACGTCACTGATACAATCACCGAGGTCTCGCCGAGTGGCCTACCATTGGCGCCTCGAGCGGTTGTCTCAGGGTACGGCATGCAGCTAGGGTGCATCGTGCGGGAAAGCATGTCGATCAACACGACGGACCTTAGAAGCAGCGACAACAAGGCTTTGGTCGAAATCCTCCTGAAGAAGCTTCACCAGCGATACACGTTCCCGGATCCGTTCAATAAAAGGGTGGACTCTTTAGCCATCACAAAGATGAGCACCACGTTGAGCAGCTGGAAATCCCGGGTGAAGAAGAAGACTGCGAAAGGTACAAGCTGGGAGGAGATCAGTCGCAAAGACCCGACGCTCGTGAAAGAAGATTTCGACATACTGAAGGCGTACATGAACACCGAGGAGTGTAAAAAATGGACAAAATGGGGGCAGGATATGCAGGAACAAAACATAGGGGTCCAACATTGCGGAAGCGGTGGTTACCGAGGAAAACAACCTGTTTGGGAGAAGGAGGGCCGCGAGATGGAACGTCTCGGAAAAGATAACCCCTGGCACAAAATCACGGATATACAAGTTAGAAACTTTGTCCGATCCCGGTACTTCTTAGACTGGAAGATGGGGGAATTCGTGACGAAAGACCAGGACGTGAAGGAATTCGAGAAACATTTGGTAAGGACACATATATCTCAAGTACATGTATATTGCATTGATCTAATAATTAGATAATGGGCTCACCTTAATTTCCTTTTGTCCGAAGGAGAGGGAGTTGCGGAAATCTGACCACTCGTCCGAAGGGTCGACGACTCGGTGGGACACGCCTTTCAACAGGGCGACGAACGCATACAAGAATAGGCCGTTGGATGCCCTGCCGACGTCAGCTGGCCGTATCTCCGGCTTTGGGCTAAACATGAAGGTAGCCGAGTACTACGCATCAGATGCCAAGTCGTCGAGAAAGAAGAGGAAGACGACATCGACTAAGGATGATGAGGAGGTCGCGGAGCTGAAGAAGAAGATGGCGGCTCTAGAGAAGAAACTTGAGAGCAGAGAGGTGGACCCCGACACGCTCAATAGATTAGTGGATGAGAGGCTCAAGGAAGTCATCCCCCTGGGCTGATGGAGGGGATAGCTTCCTGGAATGCGGGGGGTCAAATTGGACCGATCCATCTGCCCACCTTCGTCGGCAGCAACTCAAGCATGAACCAGCAAGTGCCGCCGCAACAGGTGACCCCCCAGATGCCGGCGCCGCTCCTTCTGGTCACATCGGCGCCCCCTTCCGCAGCAATGCCGAAGAATGATGGGCCGGCCGCCGGCACCGTCGCCCTTGTCTCGACACCCGCCGAGCTCGACGCCATCACCAAGGTAACTAATTAGTTAGCCATGATCTAACTACGCCTTCTCAAGATGACTGTCATCTCATGATGCCTGGTATGTTGCCCAACAGGACGAACCTTGCGTACTCCTGCATCGTGTGGTGCCCGGCAGAGAATTGGTGGATGTTGCTACCGGCACTATTATACAACCCATGGAACGCACTATGCACCACTCTCGAATGGACGAGAACGTGATGAAGGTGAAGTTGGTCAATGTAGTGCCGGAGTATCGCGACGTCTTCCCCCCCTTTCAACCTCTAGGCTGCGAAGAGGAGGAGAACTTGGTACTTGGAGACTGCACGACTTGGGTGATGAAATGGCCGAAGAGCCAGATTCGTCTTGGGGGGGGGGGGGGTCTTGTGATCAAGCGCAACACCGGCGCCACATCCCCTATGGCCCCGCTCAATAAGATCGCCCGGCCCACGAAGCAAAGAGCCCTCGAGACAGCACCCAAGGCTGGCGCCCCTCAGAAGGAAACGGTAGTCGTCGCCACCACCACCCACAAGGAACCGACGGTTGTTGCCACCACCACAAGGCACAAAGTGTTGTTGGGAAATATGCCGCAACGACCGGCCAAAAGATCTTCAAATGCAGTTGTGCCTCAACCGCCGGCATCACAGTCGTCGTCACCACCAAAGGACGTGGACAACCCGTTTGCTGGAGCCGGTGTCGATGACTATCATTACGATGACAATGTCGACATCAATGCCTACCTCAACACGGGCTACAGCCAAGATAGGTACATGCCTGATATGGATCGCGACGATGAAGCCTTCCGCAGTCACGACGATCAACCTAGGCGTACTGAAGTCACGCAGCGCCTAACCTACCCGGAGGGTACAGTATTCAGCCCTGGCACACTGCATAAGACAGTCGTAGGGTCGTCCCGAGCACCCCCACCTCCCGCACCCCCAGCTCCTGCAGCAGATCAGGCCACCGTCAGCAAGAAGATTAGAAAGAGACCTGCTAAAAAGGTCCAGCATACTAAGATCTTGGCCGACGCCGTGGTACGACCCCGTAAGGATGGCTTGACCCGCTTGCATGAAGCTGGGAAACCGATACTGGGTCCGGACGAGATACACGGGGCAACTGGACCAATGCTCACATTGCAGAACATTATCGTGATGCTAGAGGGCCTCCTTCTTCAAGACAAGTGTCCAAATTACCCTGCGTTCGTGGTCAAGGTGCCAGAGGGCCCGGACTTCATCCATGAAGACCCCGCGGGGATGTTCTTCATAGCGTACGAGGATATCTTCAATCTGTTTCACTCGAGACGGCTGGACTATAACTTGGTCCGCTTATACGCGCTCAATGCTCAGCTGCAGATCCAGCGAGAGTTACCCCTGCATGTTATGGTAGCGGATCCCTACTACATGCGTGATAGCCAGCTGGAGGAAGGATCAAGTACACGGACCAAGGCAGTGAAGTACCTCGAGAGCTTCATGTTGAGAAACAGTGAGAACAAGAGGGACATTCTTTTGCCTGTCTTTCCCGAGTAAGTCTCGCAACCGTCGTAGCTAATGTTTTTTTTCTAGATTTCATCCATTGCTTATCCTGGATTCAATTGCATGTGTTGAGCAGGGACACATACTGCACACTCATCGTGCTTTGCCCAAAGTGGTCACTTGCCCAGTACTTCGACTCGTCGAATAAGACGAAGAGGAAAGTCTACACCAGAATAAGGGGTGTTCTCGATGAGGCTATCAATGGCTACGCCCAAAATGGAGGCACATTCGAAAAGAAACAAGAATGTATCAGGCCGGCTACTGGCAAATACGGGTTCAGGCACGTGACCGAGTTCCCCTGCATCAAGCAGCCGGCTTGGAGCACGAAAGAGGCCTTCTATGCCCTCCATCACCTCAAAGGGATTGTCCGCGATGCAAACAATATGAATCATCCTCCTAAACTCCGAGACTGGTCCAACAAAATGGCGGGGGAAATCTCACAGGAAGATCTTATGCAAGATTTTCATCGCATCAAAATCAAGTTGTCGGAGATAATCATTGAAGATGTCACCAAAAAGGGAGGGTCCTTGCACCAACCCATAGGGTTATGCCAGAGGGATATCCAGGAACGCCTAGAGCGGCAGGATGATCGTAGGATGTGGATGACGAAAGACCTATATAAGCTGTTTCCTGCACCGCTCCAGTTGAGGTATCGTTGATCGAGGTGTGCGTAGCTAGCTACTATTAGTTTGTTTAACAAAATTTTCTTAACTTATATAAGCCTAGCTACTATATTAGTTAGCTCTAAACTTAGGCCTAGCTAGCTACTATTAGTTTGCTCTAAACTTAGGCCTAGCTAGCTACTATTAGTTAGCTCTAAACTTAATTAGGCCTAGCTAGCTACTATTAGTTAGCTCTAAACTTAGGCCTAGCTTTATGTTGTATATCTTTGATGCTTATTTTTGTTTCCTTAGTTGTTTTTGGTGAACATATATGCCTTAGTTGTTTTTTGCATTATACTTACTAATATGCTTTGTGTCTATCTGTATAGATGACGTACTACGTGGTGTTCAAGGGTCGGGTTCCAGGAGTCTATGACGAGTGGAAGGACTGTAAAGCACAGGTGGACAAGTTCAGCGGCAACTTCTATAAAGGATACGAGACTACACACGAGGCGGTTGCGAAGTGGAGGGACCACCAGTCGAAACAGAAGAACAAGATGAAGACCTCCATCAAGCTACCGTTCTTGCTCACCATTGTCGCCGTGCTTGTAGTCTATTTCATCTTAGCTTAGGCATTTGTAACTTGACAACTCGAGTAACTATGTGGTGACAATAATTGTTCGATGATGTGTTTGACTATCACTTTGAGCTAAATTCGATACTTTGCACTATGTATCACTATTGTGATTAAGTAACTTTGTCAAATATCAGTAGTATGTTATATATTGTCAAATATCACTGCTGTGTATAATTCCTATATATTCAAACTGTATATAGCAGAAACAAATTAAATTTCGAAAAACATCATCCTTTTCTGTGGCGCACCAGTAAAGCTTTCTGTGGCGCACCAATTTCTGTGGCACATCACCTATGGGTGCGCCACAGAATCAGCTACTCATTCTGTGGCGCATGTTTCTGGTGTGCCATAGAATTCTCTTTTCTGTGGCGCAGGTTGGTGGTGCGCCATAGAAGTAAGTATTTCTGTGGCGCACGGTGGGGTGCGCCACAGAAACAATTTTTATGGCGTGTGTTCTGTGGCGCATCCCTGTGGCCCCAGGGTGCGCCACAGAATTGGTTTTTGGTGCGCCACAGATGAGGGAATCTGTACTAGTGCATCTCCAAGAAGCAGCCATCGTCCTCAACAGTAAAGACGGCTTCGCAACCGACTAGGGTGCAACCCAAACGAGTCGTAGGGCAGACCGGTCCGCAACCAACCGAGAATCGGCAGGCCGGGCAGCAACGGACCCCTCAGTCTTTAGAGCCCAGCAGCCAGGCGCTCAGCAAGGTGGGCAGCCCGCTCAACAGCTACCGCCACCCAAGAAGACCGACTGGCCACTCAACAAGCCCAAGCAGGCAAAGGCCCCTAACCGGAACACCAAACTGGTACAAACCAACATCAAATATTCCCCTGCTGAAGAACAAGCTCCCGGCTCTGGCGCCAGTGGCATCAACAAGCCTCCCACCTTCCCGGAATATTGGGTCGAGCTGCAGGAGTGGCACTATATTAAGATGGCGCAAGAGGCCGAGCAGTTGGCTGCTTTGAAGGAGCGGAAGGCCCTGGCCTGCTCTGGCTCCAAGGGAAAGAACACCTCCCTGACCATACGAGATAACACTCCCCCCACAGAGGACGGAGACGATATCCCAGAAGACCTAGAGGATGTCCTTGACCGGATAGGATTTATCGAGAGGGCTTGGGACAGCAAGCAATTCGGCCACGCCGCATGGGACGGTGTTGAGCTGAGGAACCTTGAAAATTACCGGCAAGCGTAGAACAACGCCGATGTTGGTCCTGTTACCATTGCAGTGGCCTCCTCCAGCAGCACCTTGGCGCATAAGCTATTGTGCATACGCAAATCTGGTGAAGATATTGAAAAGACCTACTTGGTAAGTGCCTTTCCTTTTTTTAATTTTTCCGAGTTGCTTTCCGAGTTGCCATCTTTCTTCTTTTTAGACTTTGCCCTATCTACTATCCAGTCCCCGAGATTTGGACCGAGTAGATAAGGCTCAACCAAGTTGCAGTCTATTCGGTCCGAATCTTCCCCACTCACAATGTTTTTTTCTTCTGTGCAGGAGAGCACCGAGACCCGGACCAAGGTTTTCCGCCAACTCCTGTGGTCGCACCGGTCCATCAGAGATAGGAACCGGGTGCTGGAGTTTGAGAAGAGCGAGAGGGACACTCTGGAGAAGCATGCCACAGAAACCACCATCAAGTTGTCCTCTGTTGAAAGTAACTACTTAGCATTACGGTTTGTGTGTTTTTTGTTTACGCCCGTTTTTTGCTTTTGTTCAATCGTTGCCTTCTCTTTAGGCGAACCCAAGGCTCTCGTCGAGAAGCACCAGGACTGTGAAGTCATGGCTGTCTCTGCGCAGAGTAAGATTTCCTCCCTGGAAGGTGAGTTAACTCTTTTCTTCTCTTTACTTGGTTTCTGTTGCTTTTTCCTTTTACTAATCGTGTGGCTCTTTTCGCAGAAGAGTACAAAGCCTTCCGGGAGAAGCACCTGGAGTGCCTCACCCCGGCTGAAGCGCATCAGCAAGTGCAGGTCCGCGAGGCCCAGCTATAGCAAGAACTGGATGCCGAGAAGGCTGACGTTGAGAAGCTCAAACTCGAGCTCACTGAGGTACTCAAGGCTGAGATTACCTCCGGGAATGAGAAGACCGCAGTGATGAGCCGGGCTGCCTCCGAGAAGTAGGAGCTCGAGAGGGAGATCAGATCTCTCAGAGAGAGAAATCAAACTCTCGAAGGCATTGGCAATGATTCACGCCGTCTCCAAGACAAGCACATCCGGCTTGCTGAAGATTGAAGGACCTGACTAGGAGCCCTTGTCCTAGAACTGAGCTGTGAGTTCTCGCTATTCTTCACTCTACTTGGTATTTTTCCTTTTGACTTCATCTACTCGGTTTTCCTGCTTGCTGGTTCTCTTTTCTGACTCAAACTAGCATGTCCTGACCCAGATACTTTCCTGGACCTCAATGATGCCGCTGAGACCGATGTGGAGAAAGCGAGAAGAGCCAGGGCAGCTTCCGGCCTCAACACTGATGAGTTCGCCAGCATCGACGATCATATTGTAAACATCAAAACTCGGGTGCAGTCCCTCAAAGGCCTGGGTACCTCCATGGTCTCTACTGACATGAACCTGCACAAGCTGTTCTGGCCAGAGCGACAGATCCCAGACACGATCAACGAGATGGCAGCCAACCTAGACCACGTGAAGGGGGAGCTGAAGAAGTGGTGCCCCTCCGCAGCCCGGGATGGTGCGGAAGAGGCCCTCCACTTCATTCTATCCTGGTACGAATATCTCGATCTTGAGAGGACCAGCACACTCCGGAACGGCTCGAAGTGGACCGATCGCGACTCCTGCATCCTGCGCCGGAAAGAGGTGGCCTACGAGCTCGCATCCTATGCTGAAACCAACCAGTACATCTACGGCCCCACGGAGCCGGACACCGATGTCGAAGGAGATGACGAGGAGGAGGAGGAGGAAGCTGAGGGTGATGGTGATGCTGGGGAAGACCGCAGCCTGGGCGATAAAGAGGAAGAGCACGAGGAAGCCGAAGACAAAGGGATAGAGCAGCGCAACACTGCTGAGGAGTCCGGGATGGAGGCGGACCCGGTGATCATCAAGCCAGCAGCTGGTTCTGACAAGGCCCGAGTTGAGTCGCAGCCCGCCGCTCACGAGGAAATCGTCACCACCGAGATGGTGATCGACGAGCCCGCTCCTGAGTTGAGCGCGACTGAAGCTGCAACCGAGAACATCGCCTCCGAGGTTTACCCGCTACCCAGTACTTTCGCTGCTCAATCCACCAACGCTGCATCCGAGCCAGCCTCCGCTACTCCGACTTCATCTACACCAGAGCCTGCTTCCCCAACTCCTGCTACCGTGCCCGTGGCGCCCACCAACACCGAGACGGACACTACCTTATCTGTTGTTGCTTAAATTCCTGTACTTTTATCCCCAAACAGTTATTAGATCCCCGGTATGCCGGGTGCAAATGTATCAAATACTCTTATTTTTCTTTGCGCTACTCATTTTTATGTAGTTCACTTTTAGCAGACTGGCTTAATGCCGGATTGCGCTAAGATGCAAGTCCCCGAGTTGCTTTTCTCGTCCACTTGGTCCTTTTTTCTTTGCTCTTACCTGCCACTTGTGGATTTTTGGTAGTCGAGTCACAAGATTTCAAAAACCAAGTTTTTATACTTAACCACTTTAAGATTTGAATGTTAACACTGCCCACCACTTAGACAAAAAGAAAATAGAGGAGTAAAAAACACCCTACTCGGTTGCTACACTTCTCTTTTCCTTAGAAATTTTTCATGTGTTCATTGACCTTTGGCTTGTTCTCTTGCTTGCCATGAAGCCGGGTTGCGGACAACAGTAGAGTCGAATAGTTGGCCCTTGGGTTTAAAACACACTACTAGATATGCATGTGAAATTCTAAGAAAATCAATTGAGTAGACAAAGTAAACATAGTAAATGACACATAGCAAGTTTGGTAATGGCAGTCCCCGAGTTCGAATTCAGAGTGCCGACTTGAATTTAACTCGGTTCAGGAGATACATACAATGTTTGCTCATGGATTAAAACGGCGGAGTAGAGCTACATTCCAAGGGCGTTTGGATTCCTCTCCCGATTTATCTGTCATGTTCTTCTGTGGTGCTTGTGCGTCGTTAAGATACTAGGCATCATTGTGTAGAGCCTTGCTCACAATGAAAGGCCCTTCCCACGGAGGGGATAGCTTGTGCATCCCAGCTGTGCGCTGCACGAGCCTAAGGACCATGTCTCCTTCTCGGAAAACCCTTGGGTTTACTTTCCGACTATGATATCTCCTTAGATTCTGTTGATATACAACTGAGCGGGAAAAAGTTAACTCTCTTGCTTCCTCAAGAAGGTCCACATCATCTTCTCGGGATTCTATTGCCTCTGCCTCAGTATAGAGGGTTACTCTGGGTGAGTCATGCTCAAGGTCAGTGGGCAACACGGCCTCAGCTCCATATACCATGAAGAATGGTGTGTACCCGGTTGATCGGTTAGGGGTAGTCCTTAGACTCCACAACATCGTCGACAACTCGTCCAGCCAACAACCAGGGGTTTGTAATGGCTCAATTAGCCTTGGCTTTATCCCGGATAGGACCATGACATTTTCTCTTTCAACTTTCCCATTTGAGGCCGGATGCACGACTGACAAAACGTATAGCCGAATCCGCTTCTCCTTGCAGAATCTTGCAAATGCTCCCTCGGCAAAGTATGTTCCATTATTTGTAATGATGATGTGCGGGTACCCGTATCTCAGAATGATGTCCTTCAGAAAGCTCACAGTTGTGACTCCATCACACTTCCGGATAGGCTTGACCTGAATCCACTTGGTGTATTTATCAACCATGACTAAGATGTGAGTCATGTTGCCTCTAGCTGGCTTGAAAGGGCCTACCATATCCAAACACCAAACAACAAATGGCCAAGTAATGGGGATGGTCTTCAACTCGGATGGTTGTGTGTGTATCTTGCTTGCAAATCTCTAGCATCCATTGCACTTTCTCAGTAGATCTTCAGCTTGTCGTAAGGCAGTGAGCCAAAAGAATCCATGCCGAAAAGCTTTGTTGACTAGAGCCCGAGAAGAGACATGGTGCCCGCATTCTCCTTGGTGTATTTCTCTGAGGATCTCTTCTGGCTCAATGCAGCATTGCAACACTCTAGTAGGACTTCTACGGTGCAGCTCCTTGTTGATGATGGTGTAGCCCTTGGATCTTCTCTGTATCTGTCAGGCTATGACCTCGTTACTTAGCAGGGTGCCATCCATCAGGAAGGACAAGATGGGCAGAGCCCAGCTCGGCGTGGGCAGGACAGGAAACACAGGTTCATCTACCTCCATTGGATCAGCCACCATTACTTGCTCCGAGTTGGGGACGAGTCCCCGAGTACTGAGAAATGATCCCCTCCATGAAGGCGACAATCCCCAAGTTAAGAGAGGCAGTCCCCGGGTGGGAGACGGCAAGTCCCCGAGTTCTCCTTTGCACTTTCCCAATCAATTTCCATGGGAACAGCCTCTGATCCTGGCAGAGATGGAATGAAGATGGATTCCGAGTTGGGAGATGGCTTGATTGATGGCTTTCTCAAATGCTCCAAGGCAATCCCAGGTGGGATAAACTGCCGAGAAGATCCCAAACTTGGACATGTATGAGCTGCATCATTCTCAGCTCGATGTATGTGATGAAACTCACACCCATCAAAGAACCCGGTCATGTTCTGCACTAGGAACCGGTAGGACGCCATGTTGGCATCCAAGGCATCCCAATTTCCTGAAACTTGCTAAACCACCAAGTCCGAGTCGCCATAGCATACAATACGCCGGACTCCAATCTCGTTGGATACTCTCAAGCCATGTCCCAGTGCTTCATACTCGGCTACATTATTGGATGGTGAGAAGTGGATCTGCAGCACATACTTGAGTTGATCTCGCTTGGGTGAAGTGAGCACCACAGCAGCACCAAGCCCTTCTTTTACTTTGGAGCCATCAAAATGCATCTTCCAGAAATATGTTTCCGTCAAGGGAAGCTCGTACTGCATCTCGGCCCAATCCACCAAGAAATCCGCTAGGGTCTGAGACTTGATTGCTTCTCTTCTCGTGTATAGAGGGGTGTACGCGGCTAGCTCAATTGCCCACTTGGCTACCCGGCCGCTTGCATCCTTGTTGCCCATAATCTCCGAGATGGGAGCAGTGCTCACCACTGTGATGGGATGCTCTTGGAAATAGTGCTTGAGCTTCTTGGCACCCAGGTATACGCCATATGTCATCTTCTGGTAGTGCGGGCAGTTTTGCTTGGAGCTGGTTAGCACCTCACTGAGATAATACACTAGCCGTTGTACAGTTTTGCCTTCCTCTTGTCTTTCTACTACCACCACCACACTTACTACCCGGTTGGTAGCTGCAATGTAAAGCAGCATTGGCTCCTTGGGTAGAGGGCTCGCCAGGATGGGAGCTCTACCCAGCATGGTCTTGAGTTCTTTGAAGACCACATCGGCTTGTGGTGTCTAGACAAACTTGTTACTTTTCTTCATGAGCTGATAGAGAGGCAAGGCCTTCTCACCCATTCTTCCCAGGAAGCGACTAAGGGACGCTAGGCACCCGGTAAATTTCTACACATCCTCCGGTGATCTCGGCAAAGACATGCTCTCTATAGCTTTTATCTTTGAAGGATTGGCCTCAATGCCCCAACTGGATAGCAAGAAACCAAGTAACTTGCCAGCCGGGACGCAAAATGTGCATTTAGTTGGATTCAATTTCATCATGTATTTGCGCAAACTGGCAAATGTTTCCTCAATATCGCTTAGCAGTGTGTGTGTTTCTTTCGTTTTGATGACAATGTCATCTACGTACACCTGCACATTCTTGCCTGTCTGGTCATGCAAGCATTTTTTCATGCACCTCTGATAAGTAGCCCCAGGATTTCTCAACCCGAAACACATAACGATAGCAATAAGCCCCGTACGGGGTAATGAAAGCAGTCTTTATTTGATCAGTCGGGTAAAGAGGGATCTGGTGAAAACCAGAATAGGCATCAATGAAAGACAAAAGTTCGCACCCGGCAGTGGAATCGATCACCTGATCTATGCGGGGTAGCGGGAACGGGTCCTTGGGGCAGGCCTTGTTCAAGTCGGTGTAGTCCACGCACATGCGCCATGCCACCGCGGCCTTGGGGTCCTCCTTCTTCTTCTCCACCATGACCGGATTGGCCAGCCAATCCGGATGCATCATCTCCATGATAAATCCACTTATCAGCAGCTTTGTGATCTCGTCACCGATAGCTTTTCTTCTCTCAGAGGTAAAGCGGTGCATTGCCTGCTTAACCGGCTTGGTGTCAGGGCGCACATGTAGCGAGTACTCAACCAACTCCCTCGGGACACCCATCAAGTCTTCATTGGACCATGCAAAAATATCCCGATTCTCATGGAGGAAGCGGATGAGCTCGCTTTCCTATTTCTCCTCCAACCCGGCGCCAATGATGGCAACACGCTCCGGGAACCCTCGGTCAACCTGCATCTTGTTAGTTTCTTGGGAGGCCTAGAAGGTGGCTCCATACTAAGAACTTGGCATGCCGGGCATACCGACTTGAGCTGCCTGGGCCATGGCCACCACCTCATGTATCTTCTTCTTCTCGGCACCAATGACCAGGGATTTGGACAGCCGAGATCCAGCAGATGCGCAATCCAGGGAGCGCTTGTAATCACTAGAGATGGTGATGACGCCATTAGGACCGGGAAGCTCCATCTTGAGGTAGGCCGCATGGGTCGAGGCCATGAACTTGGTGAGTACAGGCCTGCCGAGTAGCGCATGGTAGGGGCTCTGAAGATCAACTACTTCGAACTACAGGCACTCGGTGCGGCAGTTCTCCCTGGTGCCGAATAGCACATCAATCCAGATGCGGCCGATTGGAGCCCAAGACACTCCCGGCACAATGCCATGAGAGGTGGTCCTGCTGGGTAGCAGCATGTTCTCGGCAAGGCCGAGCTTCTCCAAGGTATCTCGGTACATGATATTGATGATGCTTCCGTTGTCGATCAGCACCTTGCTGAACTTCACGTTCTTCTTGGTCCCCAGGAAGTTGGGATCCACCACCAGTGCATACGTACCCGGATTGGGCATCATCCTGGGATGATCATCTTTAGAACAAGTGATCTCTTGGTCGCACCAGTGCAGGTAATTCGGCACAGCCCGCATTACTACATGCACCTCCATCGCGCGCCTGCGCTGAGACTGCTTGTCATCCGGCTCAGTGGTGACCACCATGTAGCTCTCATGATGCTCCTGGTACTGGTTCCGGTCTCCACCACCATCGTTTTTGTTGTTGTTGTTGCCATTGTTGTTGTTGTTGTTCAGGTTCTTGTTGCGGGTGTAATAGTTGCGGTTATTGTTGCGGTAGTTGCGGTTGGCTCCATAGCCACTTGATTCACATTCTCCCTCCTCGGGTTCTCGGCCGGCCTGGGAGGAGCTGCCCGAATAGGCTGCACATTGGAACCCGCAAGCGGAAGAGGAGGAGGAGGGTGCAGTTAGCCAAAGCCTTCACTCTTGATGCGATCCCACCAGCTGCACTGCCGGGTAGTGTGGTTGGCTGGCCTACTCGGATGCCGAGTATGGAAGCTGCAAGGCCCATCCTTCATGTTCTCAAAGATAAATCTCTGAGCAGCGTCTCCGGCTTCCTGGGTGGCGTTGCCCTGCTAGGGAGCAATGTACTGCTTCTTGAAATTCTGGACCTGATTTTGGTTATGCCCGTATTGGGCTCCAGCAGTTTTTTGCCTTTGGCTGCTCCCGGCAGCCACAGTATCCTGATTTACAGCATTCACCTGCTCCGAGCCATACCGAGTATCAGGACGATAATCTCGGCGCTTGTTGCGGAAGTCTTGGCGATCATTGCGCCTGTTGGCATCCTGGTTTCTTCTTCTTGGCTCGAAAGAATCGAGCAGAGGCTGAGTAGGGTCACCGAGTGCATACATGTCAACTATCTTGATTGTCTCGGCGAGCGTACTCGTCATCTCCCTCTGCACCTTCTGCCACAGCATGATGCCATGCCTGCAGCCTTGAGCAAACCAGGCGATCGCCTGTGATTCGTTCACACACTCGCAGGTGTTCCTCAGGGTGCTCCACCGAGTAAGATACTCCCGGTCAGTTTCCTCTTCTCGCTGCTTGCATGCCGAGAGCTGGTGCGGCCTATTCGGCCTCTTGTAGGTGCTGGTGAAGTTGCTGATGAAGGCTTCCGAGAAGTCAAGCCAGCAGCTGATACTGTCCCGTGGAAAGTTGTTGAGCCAGATCCGGGCAGGGCCCTCCAGCATCTGGGGAATGTATCTCACAGCCGATCTCCGGTTACAGCCAGCAATGTGCACAACGGTGACGTAGTCGTTCAGCCAGTCATCCGGCTTGGTGCTCCCATCATAAGACTTGGTCCCTCTGGCCAACTGGAAATTGGGTACAGCACGTTCCCCCATGATCCTGAGACCAAAGCAGCTTGGACCGGGTGGGCCCTTCGCTTCTATCTGCCCGGACTGATGAATATGGTCCAGCTTGTATCTTGCATCACTGGGCTCCAACATTCTGCCACCCAGGCGATTAGTAACATCTCTCCGATCGGCGTACCCGGCTAGCTCCATCGCCGAGTAACCATCATCATAGCGGTCCTGCTGCACCAGGCCGAGTTGAGCGACCGGGTTGGCCACTGCCACAACTGCTTGCGGCTGCACCGTCTGCTGAACCGGGTTGGCAGCCTGGTGCCAAGATGGACCATCGCGGTTTCCTCCTTGTTCCTCGCGGCGAGCTTTGGTGGCTTGATAGCCAGCTCCTAGAGCATTGTGTTTCTGGTCGGGCGGCCGCTCTACAGCGGGCTGTTTTCCGGCGACAGCCAGGTCGTACACATGCATCTGTTTATTTCACCTAGACTTCACACTATGGGCCCTCGCACTGCGGGGAAGTTGCGATGAGGCCTGGTCCACGGATCTTGCCCCATGCGAGTGAACAACATGGGACGCACCGGCTCCCGGGTTGGCCTTCCGGAAAGCCTCATTCAGCCTGCTCGTAAATGGAGGATCTTTGAAGCACAAGCTCTCGTTCTTATTCTAAAAGATCAATGGCATCCTCTCGTGCGCTTTCGACATCCGAGTCATCGTAAGCCTGCACTCTTGTGCTATCATGGAGCATGTCCGTTGCAAGCACTGCTTCTGCGCCATAAACGAGAAAAAATGGTGTTTGCCCTGTTGATCAATTTGGCGTCGTTCGAATACTCCAAAGCATGGAATATAATTCTTCTACCCATGCTCCAATTGCTCTATGACGAGGAGAATCGAGTCTTGGGCGTATTCCCTGCAGGATTGATCTATTCATTCTTTCAACCGGCCCATTGGATTATGGGTGTGCCACAGATGCAAGATCTAGGCGTATTCCAGTTTGTCAGAAATATTTTGCCAACTCTCCAATAGAGAAATATGTCCCGTTGTCAGTGATTATGCTGTGTGGAACACCGTATCTCATGACTATGTCAATGATGAAATTTCTGGCAGTCACACCGTCAACTTCTTTGATGGGTTCTGCCTCCGCCCACTTGGTATACTTATCTACTGCAACGAGTAGATGTGTAAGTCCGCCTCTTGCAGTTCTGAATGGTCCCATCATATCTAGCCCCCAGACCACAAATGGCCAAGTTATAGGGATAGTTTTGAGTGCTTGAGCTGGCATATTCATCTGCTTGGCATAATACTGACATTCGGCACATGTGTTTACTATGTGTTCCGCGTCTGTCTTGGCTATCAACCAGAAAAACCCTGCACGGAATGCTTTTTTAACTATGCTTTTTGATTGAGCATGATGTCCGCAATCTCCTGCATGGATTTCTTGCAAGATTTCTCGGCTTTCCTCTAGCGAAATACATCGCTGAAAATTCCGATAGTGCTGCGTTTATACATGTAACCATTAATTACCATGTATCCTTTGCATTGACATTGTATCTGTCTTTGCAAGACCTTGTCTGCTCCATGCGGGAACTTCTGATCAACTAAGAAGTTTAAATATGGAATTGTCCAATTTGCGTTAACGAGCATAACCTCAATTAACTCGGAAACGAAAGGATAATCAACATGTCCACCTTCATCGATGGTTTATGCAAGTGCTGGACAAACACACCAGGTGGTAGGGTTTTCACTCTTTCCGGTCCCATACGGACTAATGCATCCGCGTTCCAATTTTCTTCCCTTTTGATATGAAGCACTTCAAATCCTAGGAAGCAAATGGCAAACTTGTCCACAGATCTCCGATATTCGGTCATAATTGGGCTTTTGGCATCCCATGTTTGGTTTAGCTGATGTTGTACGAAGTCTGGGTCACCATAACAAAGTATACGCTTGACGCCTATCTCCTTTGCAATATGCAAGCTTCGTATTCTGCCACATTGTTGCTGGCGTTGCAGTGTCTTTGTAATACATACTCCATAATGTCACCTTTTGGAGATTTAAGCACCACACAAGCTCCAACGCTTCTCTCATTTTGGATCCGTCAAAATGCATGATCCAATATTCCGACTCCAGCATTGGTGTGTTTTCTATTGCTTCTGTCCAATCAGCGCCGAAATCTGCCAACACCTGGGATTTAATTGCCGTCGGGGGTTGGTACTTAATGTCGAACGCAGCTAGCTCAATGCCCCATTTGGCTACTCGTCCTGTTGCATCCTTATTGTTGATGATATCCCCTAGTGGTGCTTTGCTTACCACTGTTATGCAATGTCCATGGAAATAATGGCAGAGTTTTCGGGATGCGAAAAACACGCCATATGGCAGCTTTTGATAGTGTGGACACCTTTGTTTTGACTCGGAGAATACTTCGCTGACATAACACACCGGATTCTGATCTGGTATGCTTTTTTCATCTTTCCTCCTTTCCACATTTATCACTACGCTAATAACCTTGTTTGTTGTTGAAAGATACAGAAACATGGGTTCTTCGTCTTTTGGCGATGCCAAAACCGGAGCTTTCATCAAAGTTTCCTTCAACTTGGTTAATGCTTTGTCCGCCTCTTATGTCCATTCAAAATTGTCGGATTTCTTCAACAATTTGTATAATGGCAGAGCTTTATCTCCGAGCCTACTTATAAACCTGCTTATGGCGGGTTCGATACCCGTCAATCTTTGGACATATTTTAGACACGTGGGCCTTTTGATGTTTAATATTGCTTTGATCTTTTCGAGGTTTACTTCTATTCCTCTATGAGAAACTGTAAAACCAATAAGTTTTCCTGAGGGAACCGCGAATACACACTTTAATGGATTCAACTTCATTTTATAAGTGCACAAATTTTTGAAAGTTTCTCGAAGATCTTCAAGGAGTGTATCCTTTTCCTTGGAAACGACGGCAATGTCATCCACGTAAACATGCACGTTTTTTGCCATTCTGACTATGCAAACAACGTTGCATGCAACACTGGTATGTTGCACCCGCGTTCTTCAAGCCAAAAGGCATGGTTATGTAATAGTATGTTCCATAAGGTGTTATGAAAGAGGTTTGATTTGATCTTCTTCTTTCATGCGTATTTGATGGTACCCGGAATAATCATCCAAAAAGCATAAAAGCTCAGAGCCAGCAGTGGCATCTATTATTTGATCAATCCGCGGTAACGCGAACCTATCTTTCGGACACAATTTGTTAAATCCCTTGTAATCTATACACATCCTAAGAATAGTACTATCCTTCTTCAGGACTAAGTCTGGGTTCGCAGACCAATCAGTATGTATTACTTCCCGGATAAAATCAGCTGCTAGAAGCCGGATAATTTCCTTGTTAATAGCCTTCCTTCTTCTTCCGTAAAATCGATGGAGACCTTGCTTGACGCGTTTTGATCCTGGTATCACCTTCAATTGATGCTCATCAAGTTCCCTGGGTACAACTGGAATGTCCCGCTAGACACCAGGAAAAATATCCTAGTTCTCATGAAGGAACTTGATGAGCGTGCTTTCCTATTTTTCTGTCATCTCTGTTCCCACAACGACAAATTTTGTCAGATCTTTGGGATCTAGGATAACTTGTCTTGTATTCTCTGATGCTTTGAAGCTATCTGTCTGCTTCCGGCTTTCTTTTCCTGCCGCCATTTCTGTCCGTGATACTTCCTTTGCCAGCTCTTTCAATTCCTCCTTTGCTATCACTTGTTCGGCGCAAAGGCCGTTTTCTTTCTCCAGCTCGTTTGACAATTTTAAGTCTCCCGATATGGTGATTACTCCTACTTTTGTCCCTGGCATCTTCAGCTTGTTATAGATATGACATGATATTTCCATGAATTTGGTGAAAGCTGGACGTCCGAGTATTGCGTGGTATATACTTTCGAACGGCACCACCTCGAATGAGATCATTTCCTGGCGGAAGTGTTGTTTGTTTCCAAAGGTTACTTCTAGGGAAATTTCTCCTAGGGAATGTCACTAGTAGGAAATAGGCTACCAGTGACGAACATAATTGGACTACCGCTGGCGAACATGTGTTCGCCAGCGCTACGACGCCAGTGGTAGCAGGTTACCGCTGGCGAACAGCGCTTCGCCAGCGGTAGTGTATGTTACCGCTGGCGAACAGAGCCTGTTCTCCAGCGCTATGTTCGCCAGCGGTAACTACGTTGTTCGCCAGCGGTAGTGGTTCGCCAGCGCTAGCTCCCAGCTTCGCCAGCGGTAGTGTTCGCCAGCGGTAGCTATCTAGTTCGCCAGCGGTAAGTCTCCCAGGTTTGTATTTTCATTATTATTTTTGTATAACAGTTTGTATATTCTGGTATTATACTATACAGGTCCAAATACATTCAATTTATGTAATTTATAAAGTTCACACATATAAATCACTCTTAGGTACATATGCATCCATCCATAACGAATTTAACACATCGATACATATGCATCCATCCAATTCTCATAAGTATGAATACACATTGATCTCAATAACACGTTTATGTCGGAAGATTTAGAACCCAAAATATAGCCATCTAATTAGTTCAACGATTACAAAGGTATGACGACATCTATACAACGTACGCGCGATATAGAGATCAATCGCAAAGAAGACTATATATACGGTCCGCCTCCGCTTTAGCTTCCGCCTCCGCTTGCGATCTTTCGCTAGGGCCAGCGCGCCGTCCACTTCTTCATCTCTCTGTAGACCAAGATAAAAGCATTAGACCGGTAAAGGAAATCACAAGTTCTTATTAGGAGCAATTCGTACCGAACCGAATACATACCGTCGATCATTTCTTCTTCGCTGTTGTGATCTTCTGTTTCTTCGCCGCAGGGAACGGAAAAGCACCTTCTAACGAGTTGAACGGTCTCTCGTCAGCCTGCTCCAGTACACATCAGCACAACTCATCGTTAGATGGTGGGGAGTTCCAGCTGAAGACCGAGTCCTTAGTTACTACGTCCCTATAGATGATGGAGCAGATTTTGCGCTGGAGGCGACCAAAGTTTTGTCTGAATTCAGCATCAGACCATTCGACGATGCTCCGAGACCATTTGTCCACAGAAGACATGTATTGTAGACTGTGTTGGTCCTTCACGATCTCCGTCATGTGTTGGAGGAGGTACCATGCCTCCATATGGCCGCCTGGCGCTTGCTTGGGGCAGGGAAACTCAGTTTTGTGTCTGAACACATATTTTCCTTGAATTTGTTTCATTCTGTCGCAGTATCCTTCCGCCCTGATGTAGCCGTCCATAGCATCATTGAGAACAGACTTGATGAGGGAGTAGTTCTTCTCCTTCATCGTACTCCCGGAGTCGAGATATACTGCGTGCGCGTCTCTCGGGTAGAGCATGATGAGGGTGCCGTATTTGTTTCTGCACAAAACAGGAGTCCATATATATAATCCTCAAAAATTGTATATGTGCAAACTAATGTAAAGATGGGAAATATAACTTACTTGGGAAAGTAAGGCACGAGGGTGATCCTCTTGTGTGTATAATTAGTGAGCAACACTTGTTCGAGGTACTTTGTCGCTTTTGCCCTACCCTTGGGGTTGTTCAAGTACATGGCGTGCATGTAGTAGGGGTCTGCTAGCCCGATGTTTTTGACATTCTCTATGGATAGCTGATGCGCCAAACTGAGCGTAAACAGACGGACGATTGACGAGTGGAGGGATTTCATGTGGAACATCCGAAAAATGTCGTCAAATCTCACGATGATCTTGTTTGCGTTGCCTTCAGTGACAAATCCCGCCGTAGATGGCACCTTTGCGACCAAAATCGGCAGCGTTGGATTTTTCTCTTTGAGAAGCGTCGTCTCCATATATAGAACACCGTCATGGACGCTAAGCATATCACCTGACAGTAAGGAGACCAACCTCGACGGAAGCATCGGTTTGCCCAACTCATGGATCTGATGCCAGTCGGTTATGGGTATCCTGTCCAATACACGTCCTGTCTGCGGCTTAGACTTGGTCCCCTCCACCGGTTCGCTCATCGATGCAACGGCAGAACTCTTCTTAGTTCTTTTCCGTACCGTCTTCTTAGGCTGAGTCTGATGAAATACATCCGCTACCGCCTCTTTGAGGGCATCCTGGCTGATGACTTCTTGCTCGGGGACTGTCGGTTCTTGAGAAGAGAAAAGACGCTTTGTGCATCGATATTTATCCGCTTCCTCCGCTGGCAAGAGTAGTTGATCAAGATCATCTAGGTCGGGTGCCCCTCGTAAGGATCGTCGACGAGGTAGTCATTGGGGTTCTCATCTTCAGCATCGTCGCCGTCGTGTTGCACGGACCTTGCAGGTGAGAAATCCTTGTGTTCGCTCGGGTGCCCCGACCCTTGGACCGGTGTTGGAGTGTTGACAGGAGTACTTTCCAAACGAATTAGTGATTTCGGCCAGGTCAATGGCCAAACCAAGCATTGCTCCCGGTTCAACTCGCTGTCGGCTGCGGGTGGTTGGTTCGGAGGATCGAGAGCACCGCAACCAGGGAGCACCCGACTTAATGTCACTCTGAACACGTCCTCGGGCATACAAACGCCGTGGGATACGCGGTTGAGAGGTGTTTATGATTTTTCCTTTGGCCACATCCTTTAACTCGCCGTTCACACGAAGGAGCAATGTGCATCCCGTCTCGTCGGCCTGCGAAACGTCGCGCGATCGTTGTTAGAGACTGATGCCGTCACGAATCAAGTCATAATATATAATTAAGCAGTGGATGTTGAATTACCGTGAGGGCATTGAGCTCGGACAAGGGGGATGGACCGCTAAGTGTCGGCGGCGGCGTTGAAGAGATGTGGCGGGGCGGCGATGGATCTTTGCGACCTTCCGGATGAGGGTTGGGGGCCGGCTCGTTCTACGCAGCAGGCGCCACGACAGGGGCCACGTTCTGCGCAGCAGGCGCCACGACGGGGGCCACGTTCTGCGCCGCTGGCTACACCATTTGGGCTATGTTTATCTCGGGGAGCGTCCCTTGTCCTCCACCTGCAATCCACGGCGCTAAGGACTGAGCGACGGACACACAGATGGTAGGGAGGAGCTCATTGAGCCTCTCATTCACAAGCTCGTCGACCGTCTTCTCCGGGGCCTTGTTCCGCTCCTTACGCTTCTCCTTGGTGTCCGGGTACTAGTGCGCATGCCGATGACCCTTTCCGAGGCCATGCACATGGCCACTATGCGGCTTCTTGTCAAGGGGCACTCCCTTCATCGCGTTAAGCGCCCTAATGAAAGGGGTGTCATACGGGTCCTTGTTCGTCGTCGCCGAGGACCCCCCGTCAGATTGAGATAGGCGTTCTTTTTCTTCTTCCTCGAGATACTTATTCTCGAGCAGCTGGACCTTCTCGTTCAACACAAGATCGCCGGGCTTTTTGGGATCTTCCCTATAATGGGCCCTGACAAAATTTCTCACCTGCGGGTCGGTGATCTTGTCAAATGGGTTCGGCCCTTCTCTCTTCGCATCCTCCTTAGCCCAGACTTTCTGCTTCCCAAGGTAACCCCGGCTTCCGAAATTGTGAGGGCCAATGTTCTTTTTTCGCTGGTCTTTCCCCCATTTACTCAGCGCCACCCTTTCCGGTTTGAGTTCGTCGATCTTGAATTGGCCAAGTCTTCCTCGGAAATGGAGGCCCACATCTTATGGATCTCATCGAAACCCTTACCCTTCGCAATCATCTCCCGCAAACTGGATCTCCAAGTCGTAAACGCCTTGGCGAACTTTCCCAGTGCTAACGAGTTGAACAGATTCTTCTTCAGGTCCTGGTTGTCGTAAGGATCCGGGAACTTGTACCTCGTGTGCAGCTTCTCAATCAGCAGGGCGGCCATATCCTTGTTTTCTTTATCTCTGAGGTGCTCCATATTAACGTTGCCGAAGTCTCGAGCTATGCAGCCTATCTGGTTTCCATAGCCCTTGGCGTAACTCTCCGGCTCGAGGGGAGCACCGCTCTTGGGGTCCACTACCGTGAACTCTTCCCGGATGGTGGCGAGCATGTTGTGCCGCCTATCTTTGTGCTTAGCCGACGCCTCGCTACCGGAGGCGGTATCCCCGGTGCCACTACCGGTTTGATCACCTTCTGCGCCCAATGTATCGTTGCACGGCTCTAGCTCCTGGCGAACGGTTTCGTCCATCTCGTCGTCTGCATCGTCGCCCTGCATCTCTAGATCCGGGTGCGGATCTAAGGGTCCTCCTCCGGCGCTAAGCATAGAAACCCACGCATTGTCGACCCCGTGTCCGAGACCAGAACCACCCGCCTCGTCGTTGTGAGCCATATCTAATGAAGGAGAGAAAACCCGAAATAAGTTCAACAAATCATGCAATTTAGACGATGTATACCCCATATGAGTCCAAATTTCTAGGGACACACTAAGTTGTGATATTTTTCGCAAAGATCATGCCAAAATTCACGGAAAATTTCGGCATATGACCTTTGCTAAAAATATCACAAATGGAGTACCCAAATTTGCCGGAACGGAAATTAATCAACATTCCGGCAAATAGGGACTCACGTGGGGTACCTGCGCATAAAATCCCACCCCTCATATAATCCCACCCCTCATATTTTCATCGTCATCCACACGAGGGTGGGCACATATCAATACGACCACACACCATCTCCTTTCTTCCATCACCACAATCCATATCACCACGCCATATCCATCACAACCATCCATCACCACCATCCATACACACCATCCATGACACCAACCATCACCAACCACAAAAAAAAATTGAGATATCCAGATTCATATTTAGATATCAAGACAGGACATGCATATAAATTGCTAACAATTGAGTACTAAGAGAAAACACTAGGTACTACACTTATATTTTTCTCTCATTTCTTCTAACAAAACATAAGCACTACTAGCTACACCACAACACAACACACACCACACCACACCACACACCACACACACCACACCACACCACACCACACCACATACACCACAACACACACACCACACCATAGATCACCAACTATGATTTCTGTTTTAAAACAGACACAAAAATTTTGGTTCTAAGAATAACATTAATTCAATGACAGAGAACTACAGGACCATCTCCTTTCATAATTATATGATACTAAAACTGTTATGAAGTGAATGAACTTAAATCTATATAAGAAAACAGTACATGGAAGTAATGAACACCTTGTGTTCATTACCTCAGATTTCAAACAGAAATCTATGCATAGTTTGGAAGTAAAACAAATAGTTTGGAAGTAAAACAGATAGTTTCTTTTTGTTCATAACATTCAGTACTTGGTCTTTACTACATTTTGTTCATAACAGATAGTTTCTTTTTGTTCATAAAATTAAAATGCAATCCAAAATTTGTGTCAGCATGTTAGCACAAAAAAAGGTACCCATTTGTACATACATTTTCAGGTTGTACACACACACACACACTTAATCAGTACACACACATACATTTTCAGGTTGCAGTTTCAGTACTTGATCAAACCAAAAAGAGAAAAAAACACTACTGCTCAACACACATACATTTTCAGGTTGCACAAAAAAAACATACTTGGTCTTTACTACGTTGGCTCGATCTCCTCCTGACCTGTGGCTACATTTAATTTTTGCAGTTAACTTTTTTATGGCATTAGGCGGAGACGCTGAACCATTCCGCAGAGCGAGCTGCTAAGTCCGTCACGTGTTCTGACCTGGCAAGTAAAACGTGCCGTCGGCGACCATGTGTGGTGCGCTAAGCCTATAACAGAACAGAGCATGCTCTGCAGTTCTGTGCGCTGGGTCGCGCATATGTTTTGTTAAATTACCTGCAAAAAAAGAAGTCCATGCAGTGAGAAAGGCCAAAGCTAATTAATTGCTAAAGCACTGGACTAGATCCAGCATCAAGAAACAACCTAGTGATGATGATGAACAACATATCACAAATAATATGGGATGGATCCTGGTTATTTTCAGCAAAAAATTACCTGTAGAACTTCTGTCGAGCACCTTCTGTGCGTGGCAGAAGAGGGGGCAGCAGCGGGCAGCACGCCGGTGGTGCCGCTGTAGAGGCACTGCGGCAGCCGCAGGGGAGGAGGAGGGAGACGCGGGGGAGGAGGAGGGAGCAGCGCGGGCAGCAGGCGTGCCGTTGATCGCCGGAGAGTGGCCGGTCGGCGTCGATGGAGCCGCAGGGGAGGTTCGGGCGCAAACACAGAGAGGGAGAGGGCCGGTGTGGAGGGAGTGGAGGGGAGGTAGCGAGAGTGGAGCAGTGGAGGGCGCTGCTGCTGCGCGGTGGTCGCCGGACAGGGACTCGCCGGAGACGACAGGGAGAGGAACCGTGCGCGCGCTCTGTGTGTACGATTGAAGCGATGAAAAACGGCTAAGTCCCGCGCGGCCCCTGTGTAGCTCTTTGGGGGGGCTTACCGCTGGCGAACGTGGCTGCTGGTTCGCCAGCGCTACGCTACCGCTGGCGAACAACTTTGTTCGCCAGCGGTAGCGTAGCGCTGGCGAACCAGCAGCCACGTTTGCCAACGCTACTTTTTTATTTATTTTTCTTTATTTTTCTTTGAAATGATTTACTTTATTAATTTTTCTTGAGAAACATTACTGTTTTATTTTTATTTATTTCTTTGAATTGATTTATTTTTATTTATTTCTTTGAATTGTTTTCTTTATTTGTTTAAATTATTCAAAGACATTTAATTTATAATCATTCAAACACATTGCAAATTAATTTCAAACACATTACAAATAATAATGTTTTATTTTGTTTTCTTTAATTATTTGTTTAAATTATTCAAAGACATTTAATTTATAATCATTCAAACACATTACAAATTAATTTCAAACACATTACAAATAATAATGTTTTACTTTGTTTTCTTTAATTATTTGTTTAAATTATTCAAAGACATTTAATTTATAATCATTCAAACACATTACAAATTAATTTCAAACACATTACAAATAATAATGTTTTATTTTTTTTCTTTATTTGTTTAAATTATTCAAAGACATTTAATTTATAATCATTCAAACACATTACAAATTAATTTCAAACACATTACAGAACAAGGTACATTAAATTTATAATAAGTGCACATCGATATCAGACCAGTTGATCCATGCATATACATAGTTTCGTCGCATACAATTAGAAGACAAATATATACATAGTTTCTCACTGTTTGATCTTTTTGCCTTTTTTGGTCGCAGTTGCATAATTTAACCCCACATTATGACTTCTTCTTCTGAATGGAAGACCATGCCTAGGTAGCGTTGTTCTGCTTCTTCTTGTTGTGTATGTTGCATGACTATCATCATCATCTTCTTGATCATCGTCAACATTTGGGTCGCCGAACGTGTCGAACTCGTCCTCGTCAACGACTCCATCCATTCCGATGATATTTCTTTTCCCTCTCCTCACGACAACATGGCTAGGCCTTGCGGGGTCTGTTATGAAGAAGCATTGGGACACATACTTAGCCAATACCCATGGCTCATTTTGCGCTGTGACATTCGCGCTTGATGAGGTTCCGGCTTCGGGAATAACCATGGTTGTAAAGTATTGGTCTTCTTTTCTGACGGTCGACATCCTAGCCCATCTGACGCGGAACATAGGCACCTTCTCTCCAGAGTAGTTAAGCTCCCATATCTCCTCGATCCTTCCGTAGTATCTTAACTTTTTGTCATCGGTGTAGGATTCCATCGTTACCCCTCAGTTTTGATAATCGGAAGTTTTGTCTTTCTCCTCTGTGTAGAAAGTGAACCCGTTGATATCGTATGCTTGAAACGTCGCTAGGTTGGGAGCTGGGCCATGTGCCAAGGCGTACAATAGTTTATTTTTCACACAATCCCTTGGCGGTGGATTAGCGACGATCACATCTTTAAACCAACGCAAGAAAGTGGAGTTATGCTCTCTGATTATTTCTCCTTCGGTCCTCCGCTTGCCTTGTTCACTCTACTTTTTCATAATCGAGCTCTTGTGTTTTTCCACCCAAGTAACGACCATGTCAATGTGTTGGAGAGCTACTAAATTTGCCATGTTCAAGTCGGTGCGTCGACAAGCCCGATCCACATGCACTTCTCTACGTCCATTTTTGTGACCTACTTCATCGAGCTTGCCAATGTGCTTGTTTCTGGGGCAGACCAACTAGGTCCTCCACGTCCATATGATTCGTGCAGAAAGAGATGCACTCTTCGGTGGGAAAGCCCTGAACGATGCTTCCATCCGGACGAACTCTGTTGCAAACATATCTTTTGATGACCCCATTCATCCTTTCAAACGGCATCATGTTATGCAGGAACAACGGCCCGACATGGATGATATCGTCCACGATATGGACCAACAGATGAACACATATGTCAAAGAATGATGGTGGAAATTACATCTCAAGCTCGCATAGTATCACGACAATCTCTTCCTGCAGCCTTGAGATCTGCTTCCCCGTGATCGACTTTCGAGATATAACGTCGAAGAAGCTACAGAGGCCAAACAGGGTTTCCCGGACGTGTTTGTCCATTATTCCGCGGATCGCAACCGGAAGTATCTGCGTCATCATCACGTAACAGTCATGAGACTTCATCCCGCTAAACTTTTGTTTCTGCGCGTCGAGGAATCTTCTTATTAGCCCTGAGTAACCGCTAGGGACTTTGACCGAGAAGGCACATCATCAATTTTGTGATCTCGTCCGGACTAAGAGTGAAGCAGGAGGGGGCAGTAATAGTCATTCCTCTTAACCCTTTTGGCCTTGCGACCCTCCGTCTCCTCATCACACGATTGATCGCCGTCGTCATCATCCGGGCGTCCCCCCTGAAGATCTACCCTAATACCAAAATATTTCAGGTCGTTTCTTGCTTTCACCCTGTCTTTGGTCCTCTCCGGCATGTTGAGCAGCGTGCCAAACAAACTTTCAAACACATTCTTCGTGATATGCATCAGATCAAGGCAGTGAGGCGTATCGAGAATGGGCCAGTATGGCAAGTCCCAAAACACCGACCTCGTCTTCCATACATCCAGAAGCGGTTTTGGCGCCTTTTGCTTCTTTCCCGGCTCTGGGCATTCCTTCCAATCATTCAGCAACTTGTAGATTTCTTCAACGCACCTCTTACGTGGAGGTCCACGGAGCTCATCCTCACCGTTAAAATGGTCTCCTCGCCTTCTCCACGGGTATTTGTTGGGTAGCCACCTTCGATGGCCAATGAAAACTGTTTTCGAAGACCCAGGATCTTTCGGAAGTTGCATAAACGTGGGGTCATCCATGCACCTCACGCAACCGTTATGTCCGTGGCACACCTGGCCCGCCACATATCCGTAGCCGAGTAGGTCGTGAACCGTACATAGTAAGACAGCTCTCATTGGGAAATATTGTTCACCGAAGGCGTCCCATGTGTTCACCCCTTCCTCGGCCCATAGCGTGTCCAGCTCATCTTTAAGCAGCTTCAGGTATAGATTGATGTCGTTGTCTGGTTGTTTCGGCCCTTGAATTAGCATACTCATGTGAATATACTTCCTCTTCATGCACAACCAGGGAGGGATGTTGTACATCCATACAAACACGGGCCAGGTGCTATGGGTGCTGCTCTGGTTGCCAAATGGATTGAGTCTGCGGTGCTCACAGCCAACCTGATGTTCCTTGCCTCCGCCCCTAACGTTGCATATTCACAGTCAATTGCTTTCCATTGACTTGCATCTGAAGGATGTGTCAGAATTACTTTTTCACTCCGATTTGGATCTTTCAAAACTTTATTCCTCCTTTTCGCGTGCCAGCGCATGAGCTCTGCTTCCTTGCGGTCCGCGAAATACCGTTGCAGACGGGGAATGAGCGGAAAGTACCACACAACTTTCCGAGGAGCTTTCTTCTTCCCTTTCTTGTATCGAGCGGCGTTGCAAACTGGACAAATGGTTTTGTTCGCGTCCTCTTTCCGATAAATGTAGCAATCGTTGATGCACACATGGTATTTTTCGTGAGGTAAATCAAAGGGGCACACGACTTTCTTGGCCTCGTCGCAACTTTTAGGACAGGTGTTGCCCTCTGGAAGGACATCGTGCCAGTATTGCAGGCTTGCATCGACGCTTATGTCGCTCCATTTGTATCTCGCCTTCATCTGCAGAACATCGAGGGCCACTCTCAGGCGGGACTCTCCCGGACCGCAGCCTGCATACAACGGTGTCTTCGAGTCTATCTCCAGTTGCGCCAGCTTTGATTGCTCTCTAGCAGCAGATATCGAGTTAGTCGTCTTTCTCAAAAGCAGTTCTTTCAGATGAGGGTCACGCACAACTTCCGTTAGGGGTGTCCCTGTGTCCTCGTGATCTTCTTCCACGTCTTGTTCAGCATCTTCTCCATGATCATGTGCGGGGTCATGAGGCTGATCTTGGTCCTGTTGTAGTTCTAGTCGATCGTTGTTATTCTCCTGTTGCACATCATTTCCTACCGCTGCCGCCCCATGGACTTTATCATCTTCATCATCACTTACCCACTGACTGTTATACCCATCCATGAAACCATACCTGAGGAGGTGACTGAGCAAGTCTCCGGTAAAGGGATTGAGCAAGCCCCCTAGTTTGCACTTTCGACATGGACATCGTATCTCCTTGCGGCCATTTTGTAACATGTCTTCTATCGCGTGTCTCAAGTAACTATTCACGACACGTTCACTCTTAACGACCACCATTATATGTCGCCTGCACGAGAGCGCGCCGATATAATTAATATTAGAACCAAACATAATATATATATATATATATATTTCGATATTCACGAAAAAAATCGGCATGACCTTCCTACAAATTGGAGGTTAGAGGAGTGCCAAACTTTGCCGAGACGGAAATGAATCAACATTCCGGCAAAGTGGCAACTCATTTTCATATCCAAAATTTCACTTCATGTCGTATTCACGAAAAAATTTGGCATTACCTTCCTACAAATAGGAGGTTATTAGGGAGTGCCAAACTATGCCAAGACGGAAATGAATCAACATTCCGGCGATAGTTGGCTACTCAATTTCATTCCACAACAAATTACCCACATGCATTTATCGTCTCCATCACACGACCATTGTTGAATCCGGTGAAATTTCACACATATTGCATATCGCGTGTATCCGGACAAAATTTATATACAAACTCATTTAATTATATATTATCATTCATCCCACCTCAAATGAATAGATGGCTACACGATGATATCCGGAGAATTTTGGAGCTTTGGAGAGAGAGGGGGTAATTCTAGATCTAGATGGCTAGGTAGGGAAAATTTTGGATAGAAATGGTGTTAGGAGGGAGATAAACATATATATACCAACTAAAATAATTTTAGTTGGTTCAAAAGAGAGTAGGAGGGTGGAGAAATTGGCATAAATTCGAGCTAGAGAGAGAAGAGGGGACAAGGTGGAGAAGGGAGTGGAGGGGAAAGTGGGGGTGGTGGGTGGTCACTTATGGCAGATCTGCCAGATTACCGCTGGCGAACAGCTCTGGTTGTTCGCCAGCGCTAACATGCGTCCTGGGCCCACAAGTTAGCGCTGGCGAACAGGCAGGGCTGTTGGCCAGCGGTAGTGAACTTAGCGTTGGCGAACACGCAAGCCTGTTCGCCAGCGGTAGTTTCAGGGAGAGGCTAGTGCGTGCGCAGGTGGGTCCCACCCATAGCGCTGGCGGAGGCCCGGACTTGTTCGCCAGCGGTAGCAGGAATAGCGCTAGCGACCAGAAAATCATGTTCGCCAGTGGTATTAGCGCTGGCCAAGCTGAATTGCTGTTCGCCAGCAGTATAGGGGTGGCTATAAGCTGTTTCCTACTAGTGTGTGCTTGTCTGCCAGGAACAATGCCGTGGAAACGTATGTTGTTGTGATTGAGCTGCGTGTCGGAGATGCGCAGATGCTTCAGTGTATCTAAGTACATAATGTTGATACTAGATCCTCCGTCCATTAGCACTCTTTTCAGCCTAGTTTTTTGAACAATAGGGCTTACGATTAAAGCTTGTGTGCCGGGTTCTGGGATGTTCACCTGGGATGATTGATCCTAGGTGATTGGCGTATTTTAATACTTCAAGAATTTGGGTGTTGGCGGCACAACCGCGTTAAGTTCTCGAAGTGTTCTTTTTGCCTATTTTGCTGAGGGAGTTGTCAGGAAAGTTAGGTTACATTCTCCATCAACTCTTGGGAATTTTGGCTCGCCTTTACGTTGTTGTTCCTGGATTTTGTCATCAGTGTCCGATTCACTTTCTTCCTTTTCAGCTTCTGGCTTTCGCTTGGAGAATATCCTCTTGGAATTATTTCCTTTGTTCCCGGATCCTGCATTGCCTTTCATGTCCTTATTAAGCCGGCATTGCGCATTTGTATGGATAGGTTTCCAAAATTGTGATTGGTGGACATGGTTTTCCGACTTGATCTTTTCCCACTCTTCCTTTGACTAGGAGATAGGTTATGTGTTTCTTCCCTTCCATTTGCTGCCATTGTCCTTTCCAAAGGTTAAGTTAACTTCTTTGGGCTTTGGCTGCGCTTCTGGAGTATCTTTTTTCTCAGAACGAGGTGTCTTTTTTGCCTGAGCCAAACCATCAATATTTCCACCTCTCGCTCTGATGTCGTCTTCGGCCGCTGCGTGCTCATTCGCGGTGGTAAGCATAGATCTGAGATCTTTGTGCTCCTTTGAACCAACCATGAACGGTACCATACCGGGTTTTAAGCCGTTGATAAAACCATGCATTGCTTGTACATCACTTACTTCAGAACAACTGTTTTTCATTGTTGTCCATCTTGAAATAAAGTCGACATACGACTCGTCTTTAAACTGGACACATCGGTTTAGGCTGTTGATTCTCTTAGGGCGTCTGTATGTACCCCGAAAATGCTGAGTGAATACTCTAGCCATATCATCGCAGCTATCCATGGTTCTTGACGGAAGCTCGTTGATCCAATCTCTTGCTCCATCCAGCAACATTAGGAGGAGGAATTTCACCGCATCTAGGTCTGTTTCTTTGTTGATCTGGACAGCGGTATAGTAATCTGAAATCCATGTATCCGGGTTTGTACTTCCGGTATACTTTTGGTGACCAACTTTGGCAAAGCCAGAATGTAGAGTTATTCTTCGGATCATGTCAGTGAAGCAATTAGGTCAAAAGTATAGATCATCTCTTTCCGCCTTATCAGCGTGAGCGGAATATCTGTCGGCTTAATGGACAGAAGGGGATCTTCTCCTTTCTGGGACATTGTTGCGCAAGCGCACTCTTCCTGGATTATCCTTCTTTTTTCGGTTAGCGTGTCCTTTGGAATAAGGTGGAGTTCTACTCCTTGGATTTTCTTTGTTCCTAGGAGGGGTACGGGATCTCTCACGCCTGTGAGAAGTGTCATATCTTCCGGTTTTTTCAGCTGGGAATCTCGGAGGCGGCATCATTTTTCCGCCTTTCCGGTTCAGTTCCTCTCGTTCTTTGTAATCACGGGGATTATCTCCGCCTTTCGGAAGATGGGATCCTGTCCTAGACGCCGCATCTTATTGTCCGGGATTTTCTTCTCCATTCTTGGATCTCCTTTCTTCTCCTTAGAACTACCTGAATCTCTAGGTTCGCCAGGTCTGGGTGTTCCAGCGGCGCATGTGGCAGTTTTGCATAGGGCCGAGTCGTCGTGCCACTTCCCTGATCTTGCATGTCCTTGTTGTTTCTGTTGCAATGCTTTTCCTAAGAAAGCATACACCCCTTTAATCTTTTCATCGTTGGAGTACAGATCATCGTTAAGGATGGCAAACGCGGCTTCCGCGTTTTTGGCTGCGGTTTTGTAGATTTGTCGCCCTTAGCATTGGTGTCGTTTACCTGCCTTTGCCAAGAAGAGTTTTGGAACCGTTCTTTCGGTGGCAGCACATCCGGCTTTGCAATTCCGGGTAACCGTGTAGGTTTTATGCCAGATCTATTCCTTCTTTTGAATTCCTCTATTTCCTCCTGGTGCAACTTAATTCTAGCCTGGGTTTTTAACAGTGTTTCCCGAGTTCTGAATAGATGTTGTTGCTGCCGTTGTAGAGCTTGTCTCCTGGCTTCCAGCACTTCAGGGGGTTCATCTCGTCCCACTGGGGTTTGAATTAAATCAATTTCTTCATGTTCTGACATTTGTGGAACAGGGATTTCCTTCTTTTTCTTCTCTACAGGTGTGACTCCGCTTCCTCCTCCTACTTCCAGGTTTTGGTTTGTAATATCTGCCATCTTTTTCTTCTGGAGTTTATACTTGAGTTTCTTGGTTGTCTTCTTTTTCTTCTTGGAAGAGGGAGGTTTTTTTCAGGTTCATCCTGTGTAAATTCCTTGACATCGGGGTAAATTGGACTGGTTTCACCATCCTCTCTTTCCTCATCTAGTGGAGGTGTCTTGGAGTCTTCATCGTCTCCGGCATCCGTGTTTTCAGCCGTTTTTTCCATAAGCACTTCATGGAAATTCCCCTGCATAGATTTGACCTTTCTCTCAAAAGAGTCTTCATCTTCATCTTCGGAATATATGTCTTCAGATCCGAGTTCTGACTCCAATCTTTCCTCTAAGGGAGGTAACACAGAGTCGGCTTCCGAGTTTGTTGTCTCATTGATGGGTGTCGGATCTTCCACTTGTACTGTGGGATTATCTGCCTCTTCCACGGGATTGTTTTCATCTGTGTGTTCAGCAAACTCGGACTACACCATGCCAATAAAGTGGGAACTGATTGCGGGCATCTCCAAAGAGGCAGCAATTTCAGCGGGGTATTGGCGATCTGAGCAGAATCCAATATCATAGTTTTCTTCAACTGAGTATAGGGCAGGTGGGATAAATTTGCTTCCACCACAGAATCCCATTGCCTATGCAGTTAATCCGATAAAGATGTTTGCATATAGAATCGGTAAAACACAGTCAATTATCAGGTGATTCCGTGCTGGCATGTACGATCCATTGTCGAGGAAGCGCCCGACGTCGTCATCGAATTCCAAGATTCCGACAGTTATCGTACCGCCGATTCCGCCGAATATCCTCGATTGAAACGTAACTCCTGACACCGCTGGCCCCACGGTGGGCGCGAACTGTAGAGACATCGTAGTAGAGTTCATAGACAGGGATGCCATGATCCTACTGGTTGAGACATGGGGGGACGTGATAATACGACAACCGGGAACACCAAGTTTACCCAGGTTCAGTACGATGCAACTAGGCGGTGTTCCTACGCCTGCAATATCACTAAATCAGGGCTGAAGCCTGAAGTATACAAAGTACAATGTGTGTAGGGTTTCGCTAACTCGACAAGGATCAACTTCTCAGCGAGTTGGCTTCTAGCTAATTTTCTTTCTCTTTCTCTTCTCGCGTCCGGCTTTATATAGATAGCCGGGTTAGGGATTATAGAAAGGAAACCTAGAAGACTACGGAAAGTATCTAACTTAGAAAGTAAGGAATCCGTCTTCTACTCCAAGCTGCACCACTTTGCGCCGTGGTCCGGGTTCTTCTAGAATCCAGCTTCTGCGTATCAGCTTACTGGGCCGTCTAATGGACTGTGATCCATTACCAACAGGCCACCTTGGTAATCCGTCTTTTTAGGACAATGCCAGACATACCCCAAATCGGTATATATCCGACAATGACCTTGCGACGTATGATGAAGCGATGATGATCCCAGATTCCAACAAATAGCGTGAAGCCATGAAATCCGAAATTGGATCCATGTATGAAAACTAAGTTTGGACTTTGGTGGACTTACCCGATGACCGCAAGGCCGTTGAGAACAAATGGATATTTTAAAAAAAACTGACATTGATGGTAACATGACCGTCTATAAAGCTCGACTTGTCGCAAAAGGTTTCCGACAAATTCACGGAGTTGATTACGATGAGACTTTCTCACCAGTAGAGATGTTAAAGTCAGTTAGGATTATGTTAGCAGTTGTTGCATTTTTCGATTATGAAATCTGGCAGATGGATGTCCAAACGGCGTTCCTTAAAGGTGATATTAAGGAAGAGTTGCTTATTGTAACAACCCAATTTTTGGAAGACAGGAAAACCTTGTATTAAATAACCCAAAAAATCAGGGCCAACAATTTTTTTTTATATGTTTGACTTGTGCTTGTGTTTTCATTTCTATTTGGTTGTTTTATGTGTTTGTGTTTGTGTTTGTGTTTGTTAACACCTGACATTAAAACTAATTATCATCACTTTCTTAAAACCCAACCCTTGTGATCAAGTCATGACAAGAAAGCTTATCACCTTCATCCATCACCCTCTTTGGCAAAAACCTTTTTGGAAATGTTTTGATTTTAGAAGGAACCCAAATGCCAAGTTTTGAGAAGAACAAAAGACAGTTTCCAAAACTATATGAAAAGTATTTTGGGGGTAATCATCTCCTACCTGTTTTCAACCAAGATGTTTTTGCAAGTATTTCAAAAACCCTTCTAACTTATATTGTTTTGGAAAAAACAAGCTTTGAGATAAACCTGTTTACAAACTCCTCTTGTCATGTTGTGGCTTGATCACTACCTCTATTTAACACATGAGAAAAAATCCTGGAAATTAATTTGAAGAACTCAGTTGCTTGAATAATCTTGTGTGTCTTGTTATTTTTCCCTGCTTTATGTGTGATCTTTCCCTTTATATGCTTGGAGTTTTTATTTCTATTTGTTGATTGATGTGTGTTGTTTTAAGTAAATAAAACCTAGTAATAACAAGATCAAGCATCAATATCATATTCCATCATAGTTATATTCCATCTTTGTTTTCTCTTAAAGACTTCCAACTTTGGAGACATGCCTTTTTGTCCAATTTTGTTCCATTCACCAATATACCTTCATAAATCTCTTTGTCTATATACATGATATGAAACGAATTTATTAATTTGGATATTAAAACCCTTTGGTATCATCTTTCAAAGCCCTTTTGAAGGCATCCCCAAATTAATGATCATGTCTCTTTTATCATGAAGCACTTTGTCCATGTTGCTCAAAACCACCCCTATTTGTTTTAAAGCTCCATCAACCTACCCTTGTAATATCCATGACCTATACATCATATCCGTGTGGTACATTTATTTCTCAATTGCCATTTAATTATTTATCTCTCATGGTTTTTAGCCTATTAAATAAACCACTGTTTTCACCCTTTTTCCGCTTGGTGCCTCAAATATTTTCAATAGAGTTGTTTATTAAAAATCACTTTTGAGACCTATATTATATACTCTATCATCCTAACTAAAACATATATGTTTTAAAAGCATTTTAATATTTATTATTTTCCATTTTCCAAAAGGCCAGAAATTGATTTTAAAATATTTTGTGAAGGAAAGTTTTTCCTAAAATCTTGGAAAAATTACCCAACATGCCTATGTTCATGTGGGGATTATTTGTACAATAACATTTTCAAGTTGTCTTGAAAATTTTGGAGAAAACATTTAAAAAATGATTCAACACTTTTTGAAATTCCAAAATTTTGTGAAACAAATATTTTTTAAAACTCTTGAGGCCACCATCCATAGGGACTCCATTTTTCATCCTATATCCAATGGACATGATTTTTCACCTATGTTCCATTCAACATTCTGGCGAAAACAAGCAAAAACCACTTGTGTGATTTCTGGACACTTTTAAGATCGTGCTTGTTCTGGTCATCCCTCTCTCTCTCCCTTCCTCTCTCCTGCACCTGGATAGTAGCTTTTAATCCCTCAACACCTTAGACATGGTCTACCTACTCCTTTCTCTTCCTATCATAGCCACCCACAAATGGACAAGGGAGTGATCACCACCCCATTTTATCATCCACCACCACACGGAGAAACCTTGCGCCAGCAGCCTCCTATAGCCTCCCGTGACTCCCTGGCGAGAGCCCTCCCTCTCTGCTTGTCCTCTTCCTCCTACCCGTGCGTTGGCCATGGTGCCCAGGACAAGCTCGCCATGTCCCTCGCGTTCTAACACCTGGAAGGCATGCCCGAGCTCGTGGCCTCGTGATTCAGCTCCACAAGCTCTCTAGGAACCTACCTGTGCTCATCACTTGTCTCCTCTCGCCCTCCCTCCTCCTCTAATCGATGTCGAACACCTGCGGGTGCAAGCGGTGAAATCTCGGCTCCACATACCTCCAATCCCCATCTCTTCCTCTACCAGCTCCGGGGGGGCCGCATAACCTCCTCTAGCCTCCCCATTGAGCTCCGCGCGGCTCATTGCGCACATGACGATCAAGACCGTGGCTGCCATGGACGCACCACGGACCTCTTATGAGAAATCCCCCTCCGAGCCTCCTCCAAGCTTCCCACCCTGCGTTCCCGGCTCAACATCCCTCCAAGCAAACTCGGGGTGGAAAATCCATCTCTGTTTATCATCCCCGCACCGGAATCGACCCGGAGCCACCGCGGACGGCTTTCTCGTCGAGCCACCGTTACAGGTCATCCCTGACCATGATGTACGCGTCATCCCCTCTCCCTTGGCCTCTCTCGACTCTTTCCCTTTTTAATTTTGAGATTTACCCTCTGCAGGTGTGCTCCCGAAGATGACCTTGGTCGCCGGTCGCCGCACCTCGTCAACGACTCCCCCTCGGCCATCCCCTACAAGCGGGAGTGGGGGCTTTCAACTCGTCGTCGCCCTCTGAGTCTCCTAGACCTGGATCCGCTTCCCGGCGTCAAGCCCTCGCTCTCCCAACGGCGGACAGAGCGGACTCCTCCGCGTTCTTTGGTCGTCGCCGGCGGGCGAAGGTGTGGCCCGACGCATGCCGTCAGATCCGCATCTGACGGTTCCGTTCGAAAGCAAGACCTTCTAATCTCAGCCGCTGATTTCATATCTGACTGCCGCATACCGTTTCGGCAGCGCGCGCTCGCCCGCGGGCCGGCCTGCCTTTGTGCGGCCCAACTCCTTCGCAGATCTGGCCCGTTAACTATTTTTGTGCAGGTTGTTTTATTTATTTCCTTCAGATCAGTTTCTGGTGTTTTCCTTGTAACCAAAATGAAAATTATAATCTGTGAATCTTGCCAAACTAAAAATCACAGATATAGCTCTACAAATTCTTAACCATCTCCAACTTGTAGATCTAGGTTTCCTTCTGTAGTTTAGGAGAAATCAAATAAATGGCAGAAGCAATCTGTTTCACCATTTATTTAATAACTTGAGTTTTAGGAATCCAAAACATGCAAACTCAACTGTTCAGAGTATCCCTTGACAATGTCTATATGTGGCAGTTGGCCTTCTGTTGACTTGAGTTGTGGTGTGAAAATGACATGCATGTTAGTTTTAGGCCAGAGAGCACTTCTGTGATTTATTCAATTTTATTGGTGATGATTTTTGAGGTGAATCCAATTGTGTTCGGTTGCTAGTGACTAGTATCACCTAATACTAAGTTTTCATGATTTTATGAGTTACAGAATAGGCTTGGTACATTATTTAATAATTAGTCCTTTTCTGACTATTATTATTATGACTTTATAAATTGTTGTGTTATATTGTTTTTGTTATAGAAGTGATTCCTAGCATGTTTAAGGTATTAATACATGTTTGTGTCTTGAGTGTTTCACTAGCATGATAGGGTTTGTGTGTGAAAGCCATGTTTGATATAGTTTAATTCTCATAGGGTTGTTTTCCTAGTAATAATAGGTTAAATTATATTATTCTTCATATTGGCATGATGACTTGAATAAATGCTTTATTATTGTTTTCCGTATCATAGCTACAGCTATTCTAGCATATTATACTTGCTTGCATGCTTGAGTGAGCTCTAGATCCATTTTTCATGCTATGTTAGTTTTGGATGATTTTCTGCCATAAGTTGTTATTTGCATGCTTAATTTTTTATGCATTTATTAGGTTGTTATTTTGATATTAGTAGCATGTCTAGGTGTTGTTTTCTTTGTTATGTGGATGATATCTTATGGATGTATCAATTTATAATAAATCTTGTCTAATGATCTCTTATGGTTTTACATTTCTGCTTGTCTAAATAGCCCTTTCTCATGTCTAGTTTTAATAGTTGTTTTGCTCCATGGTTATTTTCATGTATTGAGTGATGTCATGAAATGTTTGGTATTGATTTGTCTATGTTATTATGTTGCTAAGCTTCTGGTTATATTATTTCTCCATGTTTAGAAAAGCATGTGTTACTATGGACTTGTAGTATTGCTTGTTATTATTTTCCTATGCATGTGTATATGTTCCTAGGTTGTTTTCTTGATATTTTTCTCATCCTCATGAATGACCAGAGAGTCATTTTAACCTTATTTGAGCATGATATGAGAGTGGCACACCCATTGAACTCATGCCATTTTGGTTGAGGATCCATAGCATCAATTCTAGTGTTATTCATGTGTGTTGTATGTGCATGTTTTGCTTGCTCGTGTGCACCCTAGTAATATTGTTTGTGAGTGTACTTGTTTGATAAAATTCTTGCTGTATGTTTACTTTTTGCCAAGTTCTTGCCTTTGTTTGGTTCTGATTGGGTGTTTCCTTTTTGAGTTTACAACGTTAGATAACGAAGACGGTATTATTTCCCGGAGAGGTTTTTATTGCAACTCTTGTTTATTTCAAGAGCAAGACAAAGACCAGTGCCAAGGCACGCCAATCTAAATGATTGCTATTGTTTTACTTATCAGTATCTATCATGCATTCTTTACTTCTGAAGTTTTACAAAATTTTATTCAAAAACTATTTCCTCAAGTGGACTATACCACTATCTATTTTTATGTATATAATATGCTATATCCACTATATAACATTGGTGTTACCAGGCCCTTTAGATTTTTTAGTATCATAACTTAATCAAATTAAGTCCCTTGGTGGACATTTTAACTTGATGTTTTTGGAAAAACAAAAGCTTTGGAAAAAACCCGAGGAAAGGTGGGACCTTGTTCGAGGGAGATATGTGAAGGAGGAGATGTTTTTGACGTGTTTTTCAAAAATGACACATAACCTAGTCTTCGCTGGACAACCAAGATGTGTTGCCACATTACCCCAATATGGGAAAGGGGTCTAGCTAAAATCTTGTCGGTGTTAGTCCGTGTCTACCTCAAAGTGCTATAGGGGTTAAAGTCCCCTGAACCAAATTGTCGCCAGAAAGGAATAATGGGACATTCAGAGTGTGGGATTAAGTTCGCCACCGGTTGCAACAGTTGGGTCTCCTGCCATGGCGGTCTGTTGTCAGGGGAAACTAGATCGATACGACTGACTCACTCGGTGCCGGGGAGAACAAACCCAGTTGAAGAGGTAGCCATTTACTAGCGCTTACATAGTGGATAGTTAGGACCAGTTATATGATGTTTGCATACTGTTTGGGACAGTCTGTGGTTGTTCACGGCGGATGTACTGGATCTTGTGGATTGTGTACACCTCTGTAGAGTAAAACTATTCAGAATAGCCGTGTCCTCGGATATGGACAATTGTACGGCCATGTAGCTAGCATTGTGTCAATGTTTTTAAAAGATTGAAAAGTGTTTGGGATTGTACCTGGGAGGTACTTGGAAAGGGAATGAATGTATCTTTGAGGTCTTGGAAAAATGATAATCTTGAAGATGTGATCTTCCAAGAAGTTTTGCAAAGAAAAACTTTCTTCAATTTAAAATGCTTTATCAAAACCTTGTGGACATGCAATATGTAGAAGAGAAATGAAATATATTTTGAAGTATCTTCTTCAACAAGGAAAAATAAAACTTGTGCAACTATGATGGGTCTTAAATTCATCATAGCTAGTTGAACTCTAATTACATGCATACTTGCATGTTTAGCTCTCATTTGGGTTGTCTTGCGAGTACATTCCAATGTACTCACAATGGTTTCGTCCCTGGCTATTGTCTTAGCCAGACTTTGAGCAAAAACCCTCAGAACCTGAAAAAGATAGTGTCGCTGACGACTGTGCAAACTAGGAACGTCTCCGAGTCAGTAGCCTGTAGGTGTTTTATCAGTATGAGGAAAATGGACCAGGGTCCACAGTTCACTAGTGGTGCCTATCCGTGAAAGATAAATAACATGTGTGGTGAACAAATTACAGCTGGGCAATTGACAGAAATGAAGGCTGCACCGTAGTGCATATGAAAGACATAAAGATTACTATGTGATTCATGCGGGAATTACAACAAAATACATAGCTCGTCATCCAACTGCATCTATGACAAATAATCCACCCGCCGAATATCATCCGAACAAACGTTGGGTATTAAGTTGCAAGAAACACATAATCGCAGTAAGAAAAGTGTGTAATGTAAACATTAAAATCATCCTTAGACAAAGCATTGTTGTTTTCTCCCTGATGGCAACAGCACATCCTCCATCCGTCACATTTCTGTCACTCAAGCACGGATGCAAAGGAGGCATGAACCCACTATCGAGCACAAATACTCCTTCTTGGAGTCACTGGCATCTACTTGGCCAGAGAATCTACTAATAATGGAGAGCATCCAAGATCATAAATAACATATGCATGAAAATAAAATGATAGATTGATAATCAAAAGACATAGCAGTCCTCATTCATCGGATCCTAGCAAACACAACATGTAGCATTACATAAAGATGATCTCGATCATGTGAGGAAGCTCACGAGATCTAAACATGAGGCATAAAGTGGAGGAGACAACCATCTAGCTACTGCTATGGACCCGTAGTCCAGGGATGAGCTACTCACGCATCACTTTGGAGGAAGGCATGGTGGTGTAGACCCCTCCGGTGATGAATTCCCCTCCCGGCAGGGTGCCGGGGAGAGCTCGAGAACCCTCCCGGTCTTGGGATAACGATGACGGCGGCCTCAGGTGTTTCTCGGGACGAAGTGGTATATTCTTATGTTTTACGTCTCCATGGGTACAAATAGGAGAAATGTCAAAGGAGGTGCAGGCATGGGGGCCCACACCACCCCATGGCGTGACCAGGGGCGCTGCCCTATGGTGTGGACCCTCTGTGGCCCCCCTCCGGGTCTCTTAGGAACTCTGTTGAACCTTTGGGAATTCTAAGACTTCTGGGCTTCGAATTTTTCAATTCCGAGAATATTTCCAGAACAACTTTCTGAAACTAAAAACAACAAAAAACATGGAACTGGCTCTGTGCCATCTTGTGAATAGATTAGTCCGGAAAATCTATAAAAATGACATAAAGTGTACACCAAACATGTGGGAAACAATCATAAAACAACATCAAACATAAGAAATTAAGGATACGTTTATGACGTATCAACATCCCCAAGCTTAGTTCCTACTCGTCCTCGAGTAGGTAAACGATAAAAACACATAATTTCTGAGGTGACATGCTACCAACATAAACTTGATCATCAATAATGTAAAAGCATATGTAAGCTGAGATCATAGAGCTTTTTAACACAAGCATGATAAATAAAACTTTAATAGTAAAGTACTAAAGTATAGCAATCACCTTGCATCATGAGAAGTAACACAAATAAAAGACCATGAATAACAATGCATTGAAACTTATACGTTTGTTTCAAGTATAGAGAAAGCATGGCAAAGTGATATTTTGCTAGTTCTTAAGATTGTGGCGAAACATAAATGCCAGGACACCTTCAAAGTTCACGAGGAAGAGTAGAACAAATAATTAGAGAACAAGCAATAACACATCATGAATCAATTAATAATGTTTTTGGGACAAATGCACATAAAACTCCGAATGGCAACTATGCTCTCTCAACTGTGCATAAAGTTAGAAGATGGAGACTCAACATAAAAGTAAAAAAAATACCCTTCGCAGATGGAAGCATGGATCACTCATGTGCTAGAGCTTTTATTTTATAAACGGAGGTATGAAAAGCTTGACACTCCACCCAACCATCTTACAGAAACCATGGCTAACCGAATCCACGAGTGCCTTCCAACAATCACATACCGTGGATGAGTGTCTATATTTAGGGAGGGGTATGCTAATGTCAAAGAATGGTAAACAGAAAATACAGTACGTCACAAGCCAACTAGACTTCACAAGAGCGGCTCCCATATGAAGGACACAACTGGTGTAGAAGCTCGTCCCTATTTCTCTTTTGTTTACACAATTATGCTTTGACTGATAAATCAGGGGCAAAAATAGTGAAGAGAATTTGTTTATATTAATTTGGGGCTGGGCACCCCACTGCCAGCTCTTCTATCAATTGGATAAGAGGATGAAGCCACTAGTCCATGGTGTGAAGTCGAATCAACAAGTGAGATAAATATTCTCTATTGACGTCCTTGTGAGCAAAAATAGAAACACGGAACATGAGTAATTTTGAAAGTTTTAAAGGTATCACATAATCAATTTACTTGGAGTGGTGGTTAATTATCATATGTAGGTAGGTATGGTGGACATATTGGGAAAACTTTGGTTTTTGGGAGTTGGATTAGAGCTCATACTCAGTACAAGTGGAGTCTAGCAAAATACTAGGAGCGACAAATCAAGAGAGCAATAATGGCCATAATCATGCATAGCGACATAAACATCATTAATAAAAGCATAAGTGGTACCACAAGTTCAAAAACTAAATGATCATAGAGGATATTTGTGACTGGTTCGTAGTCATAAACATGGTGTGATCATGCACCAAGTCAACCAAATAAAACATTCAAAGGAGAACACCACAAATTTATGCTTCAATAAGACAAGAACAACTCATGATTCTTTTAATGGCACATTAAACACTCTCATATATTTGAGGTTAATCATGATACTCAATAACCACAAGGCTTTAGAACTGAAATAACATCTAGCATGATATGAAAAAATCTAGCCACGATCTATAAAAGCTTCTACTTGCATCGTTAAAAATTCTACTTCAAGCTGCAGTTTCTTTTCCCAACAAGCACCATACAAAACATGCTTTAACAAAAAATCTCTAAATGATAAATAAACAAAACATGAGATTACTCACATAACACTACTATAACTAACAGCTCTGAACAAGAGATACAATGAAAACAAGAGCTAAACAAGAATTTTTGCAGTAACTAGAAGAAAAACTAAGAATACTAGCATAGCAAGTATTAGAACGAAAACGAAGAGCGTGTATCTATCCCAAACAAGGATGCTAGGTTCCAATGATATTGTTGCAGCAAGGAAAACAAATAAAACAAAGGAAAACAAAATAAAAACAAACAGATGCTCCAAGTAAACTTCATATCATGTGACCGAATAAAAATATAGTTTCACTAGAAGTGACCTCATAAATGGTTGATGAAGAAGGGGATGCCTTGGGAATCTCCAAGCTTGGATGCTTGAGTCTTATTAAAAAAAATTGGTTGAACAACGGGGTCATCCCCAAGCTGTTACCTTGCACTCTTCTTGATCACATGTATCACCCTCTTCTCTTGACCCTTGAAAACTTCCTTCACACCACACTCAATGAGTAGTTCGCATTAAACGGTTAGTGCAACAATTAAAAATCCATTGGTTCTGTATGGAACAAGTGGTATTGATAATTTTAAACATTATCTAGATCGACTGATGTTTTGTGAAACAAAGAAATCCACTTGACATCGTAAAAGAGCAAATGCAAGAAAAAAATGGCAGAATCTGTCAAAACCAGAATAGTCTGTAAATACGAATTTGTTCGAGGAACTTACATTGCTCGGATCGAAAAATTAAAGAACAAAAGTTGACGAATTAGCCTAGAAATAAGCACAAGAAATTTCAGGTCATTTCAATTTTTCTGTGAATTATACGATGTTTTACGGTGGACAGCAGAAATTTGTTTCCTGCGCAGAAATCCGAAAACCAACTCCAACTCTCGTCAGAAACTTTACTTGGCACTACTAAAACATGAAAAAAAAAGATACAAAGGAGTTTCTAAAGAAGTATAACACCGCTTGACTCAAAGAAAACAGAGAAAAACAAAGCAAAAATAAAACCATGGGTTATCTCCCAAGAAGTGCTTTTCCTTAATGCCTTTTAGCTAGGCCCAGAAAAGTGGAATCAAGTGTTTTCAAGTGAAGAAGATACTAAAATAATAAATATGCATTAAGAAAAATAGAGCATCAAGAAGAAAGTATAAAACAAATTTAAGTCTAACCCACTTCTTATGCATAGGAATCTTGTAAATAAATAAATTAAAGAAGCTCAAACTAGAAATCATGGGAAGGTAGAACAAGAGCAACTTCAAAAATTTCAACAAAAAGAGAGGTTTCTTAGTAACATGAAACTTTCTACAACCATATTTTCCTCTCTCATAATAATTTCCGGTGGCATCATGAACAAACTCAACAACATAGTTATCACATAAAGCATGTTTGTCATGGTCTAAAAGAACACAATTCATATCAAGCTCCAAAACAGTGGGATCAAAATTTAAAATTAGCTCCTCTATTTTTCCCACTTGTAGAAATATCAAAACGAGATGATTGACCACTCAGAAAAAATATAGGACACATTATAGCAATCCTATTTTCAGTAGAATTATAATTTATATCATAAAGTAACATAGGACCATCATCTAGAGCATTATCATATAATTTTTCTAAGCAAACTTCCCCATTATCATGCATATCAATAGTTGGAATAAATAGAGGATTCTCATAGGATTTATCAGAGTAGCATGGATTATCATAAATAACAGTAGCAATATCATTCTCGCAAGTTTCATTCATAGTAGTATCAAGGTCACAAGTATAGCAAGTATCAATTTCATCAAAAAGGGATATTTCAAAAGAATCAATTGGATCATCACAATTATGAGTTAAAGAGTTACTCTCGACATGGGTTCCATTCTTCCTCCTCTTGATAATAACTCTCCTCCTCTTTTTCATCCAATTAGCTTCCAAATTCAACAATTTCCTATTCCATAGGCTCCTGGAAGGCATTTGTCTCTTTCTTAGATTGGGAGCATTTATTAAGATATTCCATTACAAAGCAATATTCAAGTATAGCATAATTCTCGTATTTATAAGGTGCATCATCAATACTTTCAAGCAAATAGGTAATTTTGAATTCACCCTTCCAAGCAATAAATTCTTCAATTTATTCCATATCATAGAATTCATAATTTCCCTTAACATAAGAAGATATGGGAATGTTATCATTATACTCACATTGAAAAGGGATGTGCTTATACCTCCTACAACAACAAAATTTATCAAAGCAGTAAGTAACATTATAAGTAGAGCACAAGTTTCTAGCATAGTCATGCAATTTATTAATTTCCTTGTAAGTGTTTCCCTTTTTGTGACAAGCGGTGTTCATTATAGTATTTTTGTTGTTCTTCCGTGAACCCACCTTGCCTATAATATCTAGTTTCAAAGACATCAAACATTGATAGAAAGCATGATAAAGCAAAAAATAACAACTAGAATAAGAACTTTTTTGTGTTTTTGATAAAGAGAAACAAAGAAGACAAAATAAAATAAACTAAGAAAAATTAAAACAAAGTAAAGAGATTGGAAGTGAGAGACTCCCCTTGCAGAAATTCTCTTCCTCCCCGGCAACGACGCCAAAAAACTTGTTGATGGCGTGTAGTTGATGGGAGACTTCTTACTGATGATGACTTTGAAATCCCCGGCAACGGCGTCAGAAAACTTGATGGAGTTGTGACGCCCTCGTTGGTAAACCCCAAGAAAAAGGTTGTGAAGAGTGCAGCGGCAAGTTTTCCCTCGGAAAAGAAACCAAGGTTGAATCGACCAGTAGGAGGACAAGCAATTTCTGAAGGTTGATGCAACTAAGGTGGCAGGGCACACTACCGGTTCAGCAGCAACGTGGAACCTATGCAACACAATCAAATCACCTTGCCCTAACGAAGCAGTGAGGTTGTCAATCTCACCGTTTTTGCCGAACACAAATAGGTTAAACGTATGGTGTGGAAAACTGTAGGAAAAGTATGAAAGTAGTAGGTGTTTTATCAGTATGAGGAAAATGGACCGGAGTCCACATTTCACTAGTGGTGTCTCTCCGTGAAAGATAAATAACATGTGTGGTGAACAAATTACAGTTGGGCAATTGACAGAAATGAAGGCTGCACCGTAGTGCATATGCAAGACATAAAGATTACTATGTGATTCATGTGGGCATTACAACAAAATACATAGACCGTCATCCAACTTCATCTATGACTATTAATCCACCCTCCAAATATCATCTGAACAAACGTTGGGTATTAAGTTGCAAGCAACAGATAATCGTATTAAGCAAAGTGTGTAATGTAAACAATAAAATCATCCTTAGACAAAGCATTGTTGTTTTCTCCCTAATGGAAACAGCAATCCTCCATCCGTCATGTTTCTGTCACTCGTGAATATATGCAAAAGAGGCATGAACCCACTATCGAGCATAAATACTCCCTCTTGGAGTCACTAGCATCTACTTGGCCAGAGAATCAATTAATAATGGAGATCATGCAAGATCATAAATAACATATTCATGAACATAACATGATAGATTGATAATCAAATGACATAGCATTCCTCATTCATCGGATCCCAACAAACACAACATGTAGCATTACATAAAGATGATCTCGATCATGTGAGGCAGCTCACGAGATCTAAACATGAGGCATAAACTGGAGGAGACAACCAACTAGCTACTTCTATGGACCCGTAGTCCAGGGATGAACTACTCACGCATAACTTCGGAGGAGCGCATGGTAGTGTAGACCCCTCCAGTGATGAATTCCCCTCCCGACAGGGTGCCAGGGAGAGATCCATAACCCTCCCAATCTCGGGATGACGATGACGGCAGCCTAGGGTGTTCCTCGGGACGAAGTGGTATATTCTTAGGTTTTATGTCTCGGGTGGTACAAATAGGCGAAAGGGCAAAGGTGGTGGAGGCCAGGGGTCCCCACACCACCCCATGGCGCGGCCAGGGGCGCGCCGCCCTATGGTGTGGGCCCCCCAGTGGCCCACCTCCGGGTCTCTTCGAGACTTCGTGGAACCTTCTGGAATTCTAAGACTCCCGGGCTTCGAATTTTCCAATTCCGAGAATATTTCTAGAACAACTTTTTTGAAACTAAAAACAGCAAAAAACAGGGAACTCGCTCTGTGGCATCTTGTCAATAGGTTAGTCCGGTAAATCGATAAAAAATGACATAAAGTGTATAGAAAACATGTGGGTTACAATAAGAAAACAATATGGAACATCAGAAATTAAAGATACGTTTATGACGTATCAAGGATGACGAAGGTTGATGTTGGCCTTGACCTTGACTAGCTTGAATGATAGGAGTGGTTCCAGCTTCCATAGTAACTTGGTCAACAAGAGGATGGTCTTGATCATGTTCTTGGGTAGGTGCATCACTTGGCTCCTTGGCTTGTTCTTCTATTGTAGAGGAGGGCTCCACATGAGTAGAGTATAATTCTTCTCGAGTCTCCATAAGGTGTCCCTCAGCGGGGCGGAAAATCCCACAGCAATCCTTACTATGGCTTCTTGAGGCATTTCAACATCTACATTAGAAACATGAAATTGTGCCACTTGGGAGCCATCATTTTCCTTGAAAAACACACTACAAGATTCTATGACAATCCTTGATACTTTGTCAAAGACTCTATCAGTGTGGTATTCGGAACCATAACCAACAAATATACCCTCAATAGTTTTGGATTGAAACTTATACAACCGAACACCCTTGATCAAATAGAAGCACTTACAACCGAACACGCGGAAGTAGGAGACGTTGGGTTTGTTGCCGGTGAGGATCTCATATGGAGTCTTATCCAAGACCTTGCAGATGTAGAGGCGGTTGGAGGAGTGGCATGCGGTGTATATGGCCTTGGCCCATAAATATTGGGGAGATGAATACTCCGCCAAAAATATTGGGGAGATGAATACTTCGCCAACACCATTTTGTTGAGGAGTGTACGTGAAGTAATATTGATGCCGAATACCCTCATCACTAAGGAATTCATTCAAAGTGTAGTTCTTGAACTCGGAGCCATTGTCACTCCTAATAGCCATGATTTGGACATTGTGTTGACGTTGCACTTTGTTGGAGAAGTCGATGATAGTTTGTTGGGTATAAATCTTGCACTTGAAGAAATAAACCCAAGTGTATCTTGAATATCATCAACAATCACCAAGCAATACTTCTTGCCACCAAGACTTGCCTCGGGCACGGCACCAAAGAGATCAACATGGAGAAGCTCCAAGATCCTCTTTGATGAGATAATAGTCTTGTCCTTGTGGGGGGCATCATGCATCTTTCCTTCAACACACGACCTAAAAACGTGATCTCTGGAAAAGGAAACATTTTCTTTTAGTCCGAGGGTAAGGACACCTTTGTGAAGACTTTGCAAAGTTCCCATGTTGACATGGGATAAGCGGTGATGCCACAACCACCCCACGTCCGTCTTTCCAAAAATACACATCGAATGAGAGTTGGCGGACTTCTAAAAGTCTACCACAAACAACTTATTTTCGACATGTCCCACGTATGCGACGTCAAGAGTCTTGCTCCTCAAAAGGACCACAGTTTTTTAATCAAAGTAAATTGAAACCAAGGGATTCAACAAGCATGACGTCCACGATAGTGACATCAGGAGCAATCACAACCTTGCCAAGCCCCGATACCTTAGACATGGACTTGTCTCCATAGGTGACGGTTGCATTAATATCATTTGGGCGCAGCCCTGTCACAAGTTCTTTGATTCTGGTCATATGAGTAGTGCAACCACTATCAATTATCCATGTAGATCCACCGGAAGCATAGTCCTGCAAGAGATCATTGACTAGAGTTAGAACCCGAGGAGGGTCCCCTCACGTTAGTAACAATGGTCTTTGGAACCCAAATGTTATAGTCAATGAAACCTTCAATAGGACCAACATATTTATCTTGCACAACACCATAATAATAAACATATAAGAAATGGTGTGGATTGTTAGTTCCCGCGGAAATGCTACGAGTAGTGTTGTCCCTGATGACAATACCACTCGAAGCAATATTGTTGGCCTTCTTCTCGTTCTTCTTGTTCTTGTTCTTCTTCTTGGCAACATAGCCAAGACCTTTCTTGCCAACTTGTGGCCTAGGAGTCCTCATTTGTGGTCTATAAGAAACCACTTGTGGGCTTGATGCCACAACCTTCTCAACTTGAGGGATCTTGCCCTTGAGCCTTGCTAGCTCATCCTTCAACCTAGCATTTTCCTCAATAATATTTGGATGATCACAAGAAGAAGTAGAGGTGCTAGGGGTGTTGAATTGATTAAGTTGAGTTTGAAGTTGTTCATGTAACTCTTTGAGAGTAGATTGTTCACTCTCCAAGGCCTTGTGAGCCTCGGTGAGCTTTCCAAACTCCTCGGTTATTTTATCAGGACCAACCCCAAACTCAAACTTATCCTTTTTAGACTTTTTATATTAAGCAATTGCAAGGTCACGTTCTTTAGTGATATTAGCGATAATTTCATTATGTGACTCTTGAATAGATTCAAGTTCCTCTTCAAGAGAAACTCTACAATTATGCTCTTCCTCAAGAGTCATGGAGAGAGATGCTATATCATCTGCATCCCTTCTTTCAATATCACCTTTCTTCTCAATAGCTTAATGGGACTCTCCAATCGGCTCATGAGGTGATCAAAGTACTTCTTGGTCTCTCCTTGCACGTTAGACATAAAATGTTCCAAAGAGACAATTTCATCTTCTACTCTAAGACTAGCATGGTTCATCGATTCATTTAGAGTCTTAGAGTTTGGAGAAGGTGATACCTTCGAGGCCTTAACCGTGAAGCACTTTGTTGGGAGTATGCCCTAGAGGCAATCATGTATGATGTATCCCCAATGTATTCATAAAGTTATTAAGTCATCCTTGTTTTGAACATCTGATATATGTCATTGAATATGTGATTAGATTGTGGAACTATGTATTCATGTTGTTCATCCTAAATTGTCCTTGGTCATTAAGGTTGTGCTAGAATCACACCCTAGACTATTGTGAGTGTTGGCTGATGACACGGTTCCACTTGTCATGGGCGTGGCGATGCCATTCCAACGTTCACAGACTCAGCTAAAGAGTTTAGCAAGTCGGACTGACCCATATTGAGATGCAACGAGCGAGTTGTCATTTGCATGTCTCAATAAATGTAATCCTTAGGGCATCTCCAGCCGTTGCGCCCCCCCCCCCCCAGGGCCCAAAACGCCGCCGTTTTGGTGCCGCCGCGGCGCTAAACGGCGCTATTCTGGAACCTGGGGGGCGCGTTTCCCAGTCGCGTCCCGAGCCCAAGAACCGGCCCAAACAAACGCAAAATGAAAACAGGCGAGATTTTATTGAAATTCGGAAACTGCGTACATATTCGGCGCGAATTTAAGCTAGTACGATAAATTTAAACTACATCTAAACTAGTTAAGCCCGAGGCTGGCGGCGATCGCCTGGCTGTAGTCGCCGCCGTCGCCGTCGTCGTCGTCGCTGGGGGCGTCGCCGGGGCGCTTGCTTCCCCCCTGTCCCTCGTGGCCGCCGCCGCAATCCCACCTGCTCACCTCGAGCGCCTGCTGGATCACGTCGTCGTCGTCGGAATCCTCGTCGAGAACGATGTAGACGTTCTCCTTCTGCGGCGGTGGGGGAGGGACGCGGCCTCATCTTCGTCGCCGGTGTCCTCCGTCTTCGGCCGAACCACACGTTCGAAGCGTGGCTCGCCGATGCGGAGCGCGCCGCCGCTGCGCCTGCGTGCGGCCGGTCCGGCGTTTAGAAATGGGGGGGAGGTGGAGACGGAGTGGCCGGCGGAGGAGCTCGACGTCGCAGACGACGAGGACGCGCCGGTCCGCCGCGCCACCCACGGCTGGGTGGCCTCCGGCGGCGGCATCGCGAGGCGCGGCTGGTTGCCGGCGTAGATGTGCTGGAGGACCTCGTCGAGGGTCCTCCCAGGGGCACTCCACCAGCGGCGCCGCCCGTGCGAGTTGAAACGGCCCTCGACAGGGCCGTTGTCGTTGAGGGACTCCAGCTCCCGGGTGCGGCGCGCCATCAGCCGCTGCCACCAGAACTGGTCGACGCCGGTCAGCGGGTAGTTCTCGGGGTTTTGCATTCCGGCGCGCATCTCGTGGATGGCGCGGCGGAACTCTGGGTCGGAGGTGGGAAGGGGAGGGACGGGGACACCGCCGGCGCTGAGTGCCCAGCGGCTCGCCCCCGCGGCGGAGCTAGGGAGGCGCATGTCCGGCGGGCAAAAATAGCCCGCGCGGTACAGCGCCATCGCCTGGCCCCGGCGCAGGTTATGGCGTGGGAACCCGTTCGCCGCCGCTCCGTCAGACATTTTCGTGGAGAAGAAGGGAGGAGGAGAGAGTCGAGGAGAAGAAGGGAGAGCTCGCCGGTGTGGAGAATGGCGGGGCGAGGCGCGCGACGGGGGGGGGGGGTTTCTAGCGCGGCGAGCGGCCGGGCATTTACTGCGCACGCGTCCCCTCGGTGCCGCCCGCCACGCCATTACGCCGGCAGCCTTTGGGCGGGGCGCATGCACTGGGCGGCCGCCACGCCATAAACGCCGGCAGCCTTTGACCGCGCGGAAGCCGAGAAGACGATCACGGGCGGTGGCTTCTGTTCCCGCGCTTTCTCGTCGCGTCGCTGACCGAGCTGGCCCACGCGCGCAGCCGCGCAGTTTCGCCCCCCCAGGCCGAACCCAGCGGGCTGGGTTTGGCCTGGGTGCCGCGGCGCTATTTAGCGCCGAAACGGCGCTATTTGGGCCTCTGGGGGGCGAGTGGTGAAGAAGCGGCGCTATTCGTCGCTTCCGCCGCGAAAAAAGCCCCCTGGGGGGGCTCTGGGGGGGACGGCTGGAGATGCCCTTAGACCTGAGGTTGTCGCACAATCCGAGTTGTGGATCACCGACTTAGGTTCTGTCAAACGATGTTCTGTGATAAGGCAGTTATAAAGGCAGAGTTCGGGTCGAATGAAAATCAAGCTGCGTGATGTGGATAATCAAGATGGGATTTTCCCCCTCCGAATGGAGAGATATTCTTTGGGGCCTCTCGAGTGATATGATTCCAGAAGCATGTACATGCGCAACTCGGTTAAGAGTTAACTGAGTCTGTTGACTAAGAGTTAGTCAGATGAATCATATATCACGGACCGAGAAGAGAGTTGAGCTATTAAGGGATGGCGATAAATATCCTATAGTTCGACAAGGTATATCGTGAGGCAAAATGGACTAATATGAAAGTCACATTGGAAGGTATGTCGTCATGACTCAATGGGACTTGGGAGCCGACACGTTCTGCTAGGAGCCGCTATCGGTTGATCGATTGGGAGTCGGACTCCAATCGTGTCCAAGTCGCCATGAGCCTGTAGGGTCGCACACTTAAGAGCGGGAGAAAATGTATTGGTCGGGTTGGACCCGAACGGGAAATGGACTGGTTTTGTGAGTCGGACTCACACATGGAATGGTCCACAAGTGTTGTGAAGCCCACTACCATTCGCTATATAAAGAGGGGCGCAGGTTGCCCAGCGGGCACGTTACTCCACTCCCATGCGTTGGGAACCCTAGCCCCACTCAGTCCAGCCGTCACACCGAACCTAACAGTCCACCATCGGAGCTCCCCCTCTTACGTGTGGATACCGGCAAGGGTGCTGTATGTTCAGCACTTCGATGTTCACGGGATTGGATCGGCTGGATCGGATCGTGGGACTACACTGCATCGACGCTCTGCATCGATAATCCGCACCTGCGCGTCTAGTGGTAATCCTCGTGGCCTTATACCTCGGCTAGATCTTGGAAGTACCACGTTGAAATTTTTTCGTTTATCTCTACGCGTTCCAACACACTTGGCATTGGGTTGAGGAATATTATCATTGGGGGATTCAAATAGTGATGAGGATGATAGAGTTGTAAGTGTTTTCTTCTTCTTCAACACTTCCAGAATCATACTCCTCTTGAGTCACAAGCACAAACTTGGTGGGGGGCTTCTTGTTGAAAGGTTTCTTCTTGAAATGAGGTTTCTTGTAAGCAACCTTGGACTTGTACTTGTGAATGAGCTTGCCATAATGAAGTTCTCTATTCTCATAGGGGCACTCCGCAATGAAATGGTGCTTATCTTGACAATTGAAGAAAGACCTCACCCTTTGAGTCCCTTCGTTGCCATGGAGAGACTTGGTCTTCTCCTCTACATATGCCTTGGCCTTGGATGTATTCTTCCAAATCTTTTGCACGGTAAGTGCAATGACATCTTTGAGCATGGGGTCATATTCTTGATCCTTTAACGGAGCCAATCCTCAAAGCAATCTTCTTCATACTCAACCTCCCTTGACACAACCTTGGCCTTCAAAGCAACTGATGCTCCTTTGTGCATTCCTAGGGCTCTAGCACGGTTGTCAAGAGAATTTATGGTTTGCACTTGATAGGAGCACACTTCTTGCATAACTTGGGTTGAGGTCAAGGATTGAGAGCCATATCTTCCTTGAATGTTCTTCAAGTCTGTGGGCTTAAAAGGAATAAGAGCAATCATGTACTTCCTTTTGATCCAAGCATCATCAATGTACTTGGCACTAACATTGTTGAATGCGGTAGCAAGAGTCTTGAGCCTTCGGTACATGTATTCATGGCTCTCGCCATCATGAATATAGAACCCATCAGCCTCATTGCTCAAGGCATCATACCTATTCCTTTGCATACTCTCATTGCTCACAAACATGACGACAAGAGTGTCCCATGTTTCCTTGGCGGTAGAATATTGTTGAATATGAGGCATGTGGTTTGGACCCACGGCTTGTTGAATGATGGACAAGGCGGTGTACTTGAGTTGACAATCTACAGCTTCTCTTCTTGTCAAGTTCTTGGGGTCATGTGGCTTGTATCCATCTCAAGTGACCCTCCAAAGTTCAATACAAGAAGAGTTCAAGTGAGTTTCCATGTAATATTGCCACTCACCAAAAGAATGTGCATCAATTTTAGGAGGTTCTCCTCTAGGAATTATATGAGCATGTGGTACGGGAGGATCGGGAGAATAGTGTCCTTTGACAGAGTGGAATTCTCCTATTCCTTTCGTACCCTTATCGCTGGAGTTCTTAGCGGAAGCATCTTTAGGTGGATCACCATTATTCCCATTCTTGGAGCCCTCCGGATCTTCATCCAGAGGATATGAAGCGGAGGTCTCCGATTCCTTGGCTTTCATGAATTGCAACATGAGTGTTCGCAATTCATCGATTTTTTTCTCCATGGATGAGGTCAATGAATTTTTTAACTCACTGAGATCATCCATAGAGACATGCACCGCGGAACCGACGACATCCGGATCATCGGCCATACTAAAATCTTAGGTGGTTAAGCGCAATAAAAGAGCCGAGGCTCTGATACTAATTGAACGGATAGTACAGGCACCTAGAGGGGGTGAATAGGTGCTACAACCAATTTTAATTTTTCTTCAAGATTAGGATTGACACAAAGGTAAATTCTCTAGATAATGCAACTAAGGTCAATTTACCTATATGACAAGAATAACGACAAACACAATACAAGCACAAGTAAAGGGGAGGGGAACGAGGTCACTGATATAAAGCACGCGGAGACACGATGTAATCCCGAGTTCCTCTTTGTTAAGGGAGTACGTCTCGTTGGAGGGGTGTGAGCTTCACCACAAAGTCCTACTCAACGCCACAAAGGCCTCACCCTATTCTCCGCTGAACCTCGCCACAAAGGCCTAGTCCACCTTCCACTATTGATCCCCTTTGAGGCGGGAATCGAATCCTTTACAAACAATCTTGGGGACACACCCACAACCAAATTGGGGGCTCCCAACACCAAGAATCACCAAGTGTAGAAAAAGGTCTAGGTTCTCCACAAATGGAAACCCTAGACTCAAATCTCTCAAGTGAATGAGGGGGGAGTGAAGAACGGCTTGGTGAAGATGTAGATTAGGGCCTTCTCCTTCAATCCTCTGAAGATCAACAAGTTTTGTGGGAGGGATTGGGCACAATCGAGGATTTGGTGAGCTTAATAAATTATAGTCAATGCTTTGGATGAAATTTAGCTCAAGGAGGACGAGGAGGGGTATTTATACCCCCTCTACAAATCTAGTCGTTTGAGCAAGAAACATGGACCGGATTATCCAGTTCAAACTTGAACCGGAATATCCGGTTGGCTTTAATCTTCAGATCTGGAATTCAACTGAGTTGACTTCAACCTGAATATTCGATTGGAACGAATAATCCGGTTGCAATAATCTGGCTCGCTTCCGTCCCGAACTGGCTCCTCAACCGGAATATCAGTCTGGTATGAAATAATCAGGTAGCAATAATCCGGTTGAATTCTGTGAGTCCAACTTCCAATCCTTAGCCGTTTTTGAGCCTCAACTTCCACAATCGGAATATCCGGTTGTTCCCGAATAATCCAGTTGGAATAATACGGCTCATTTCTGTCCCAAACTGGGCTGAGATCATCCTAACCTGAATATCCGGTTTCCCTGAAATAATCCGGTTAGAATAGTCCGGCTCATCTCTATCTCAAGTTGGGCTAGGATAATCCTAACAGGAATATCCGGTTTCCCTCGAATAATCCGGTTTCTCCTAGTCCCAAATAACAATGGCCTAACTTCACCGATCTTTTGATGATCGATGTGGATGTTAAAGATAACACCTGCACACTCAACACCTCGATAAATAATGTACTTAGTATTGTTAACTAACACACAAAACCAACGGGAAAACGAATTTCACTTTCAGGTTGTCAATCTCACCGGTTTTGCTGAACACAAAGAGGTTAAACGTACCGTGTGGAAAATAATATTTATTTGCAGTAGATGAAAGAGAATAGTGATGGAAGTAGAAAAACAGTAACAACCGTATGAAAATAGAGATTGCAGTGGTTGTATTATCAGTATGAGGAAAAAGGACCAGGGTCCACAGTTCACTAGTGTCTCTCCCAAGAAAGATAGATAACATGTGTGGTAAACAAATTACAGTTGGGCAATTGACATATATAAAGGCTGCACCGTAGTGCATATGCAAGACATGATGATTACTATGTGATTCATGCGGGCATTACAACAAGACTCATAGACTATTATTCAACTCCATCTATGACTAATAATCCACCCTCAGAATGTCAACAGAGCAATCCTTGGGTATTAAGTTGCAAGCACCATATAATCGCATTAAGAAAAGTGTGTAATGTAAACAATCTAAACATCGTTCTTTTATCCCTAATGGCAACAACACATCCTCCATCCGTCACGTTTCTGTCACTCGAGCACAGATGCAAAGGAGGCATGAACCCATTATCGAGCATAAATACTCCCTCTAGGAGTAACTAGCATCTACTTGGCCAGAGCATCTACTAATAACGGAGAGCATGCAAGGTCATATATAACATACACATGAAGATAACATGATAGATTGATAATCAAGAGACATAGCATTCAATATTCATCGGATCCCAGCAAACACAACATATAGCATTACAATAAGATGATCTTGATCATGTAGGGCATCTCAAAAAATCTAAACATGAGGCATAAAGAGGAGAGAACAACAATCTAGCTACTGCTATGGACCTGTAGTCCAAAGATGAACTACTCACGCGTCATTCCGGAGGCGCGCATGGTGGTGTAGAGCCCTCCGGTGATGATTTCCCCTCCCGGCAGGGTGCCGGGGAGAACTCTAGAACCCTCCCAAACTCGGGTTGACGATGACGGCGGCCTCGGGTGTTTTTCGTGGAAAGGGTGGATCTCTTTAGGGTTTACGCCTCTGGGGGAATAAATAGGCGAAAGGGCAACGTCGGTGGGCATCCAGGGGGCCCGCACCACCCCATGGCGCGGCCAGGGGCGCCGCCCTATGGCTTGGGGCCCCTGTGACCCCCCTCCGGGTCTCCTCCGGACACCATGGATCCTCCAGAAATTCTAAGACTTATGGGATTCGAATTTTCCAATTCCAAGAATATTTCTAAAACAACTTTTCTGAAACTAAAAACAGCAGAAAACAGGAACTAACTCTGTGGCATCTTGTCAACAGGTTAGTCCTAGAAAATCGATAAAAATGGCATAAAGTGTAAAGGAAACATGTTTCAAATAACATGAAAACAACATGGAACATCATAAATTATGGATAAGTTTATGACGTATCAGCGAACGTCTCCGGAAGGCAATAAGGTGTGTCTTCTCTTCTGAAGGGGCTCTCCGCCTTAGCTCCGCCTTGGTTCAAGCGTCGGGAGACGAGGCTTGTCGGCTTTTCCTTCGGGAGGAACTCCACTCCGCCATCCGTTCCTCCCGAGGGAGCTCACCTGCTCGGCGGGAGACAAGGAATGTGTCGCTGATGACTGCTCCTCCGTGCGCTGACGGAGGCCGTGTAGAGGCGCAGGCCTGCTTTGTCCATAGTTGTCATTCTGGTGTATAAAGTCCGGGGGACAACTGCCCGAGCCAAAGTGTCTTCCCAAGATTGCCTCTTTGGTGTAAGGAGACCAAAACCACGCTTCAAGACAGAGGCAACATCACCGGGCGCCCCTACCGTGCTTCCATGGAAGGTGGAGCTGTCCTCGGCGACCAAGAACGCGCAGGAGGCACAAAGTAAGGCACGCTCCTCGCTTTGGCTTCTTGTGGGAACCCTTTCCCGCCAAATAAGCAGGAAGAAGGTCCAAACACCAGTATAAGAAGGACCCTTGTGTCCCTCGTAGGGGAAGAGGCTTGAAAGATCGAAGAACCCAAGCAGTCTGTTCCGAGCACAAGCTCGTATATGTACTGTAGTCACCGCAGTGCAATCCATCAGACAAGAAGGAGTAGGGTTTTACACCACGCTGGTAGCCTGAACCTGGGTAAACTCTCCGTGTCGCCATTGTTGCCGTTCTCAAACTTCCCTCGTGAAGCCTCCTCAAGAGGTGAAAGAAGTGTTTTTAGCCCCGAGTGTTCGAACCCCTAGAAGCTATCATGTCTAGGACAGACGAGCTTCTCCGACACTTTTGATTTTTCGATATAGTATGAGTTGGTAGCTACAGTTTACATGTATGTACCCTTTAGTTTTTTTAAATCCATGGGACCTAATGGAAGACCGAGCACTCACGTATTTTGGTATTAGCATTTTTATTTGTTTAACTCTAGTAAGTTTTTGGTGGGTTAGGTTTCCTAATAGCATAGTTGATGTTGTGTTTCAAGAATAATACGAAAGAGATTAGCATTCTCAAAGTATTTTGGTGTATCATTCATAGTTATGCATCTCTGTTAAGCGTTTAGTGGGTTTAATTTTCTCTAGGTAATCTTACCTTCCTCGAATAAGAATTCATTTTTTTCTAATTAGACATGGATAATATCCATACTTTTCCCTGATGGAAGAGATACATACTTGAATTTATTATATGGAATGTAGTGTTTGGTGAAGAATCTCAATAACTAGAGGAACTTTCTGTTGAGTTATTGCGCTAATCTACGCTCTTTTTGCTACATACAAGATTGAAAATTTTATAAATTTTAGAAGATAGCCCAGTCTTCTGCAGGTCCATGACCTTGATACTAGCGGTATAGAGGCTAACGGCTGGATCTGCAGGTCACAAACAAGATTTAGTTTCTTCTCCATTGGTTCATATCCCTAACGAAATCTGGTATTTCTCCAATTTTCTTTTCCCTGCTTTGGTAACTGGGTAGGACAAAAGTGTACATGTTTAATGTTAGGGAGATTAAACATGAACAAACGGTTTAATATCTTAGCATGTGGTATCGAGAAAAACACTTCGCAAGAAAGGTAGGCATAATTAGTACAAAATTAGCGTTATGGTATGAGATTAAAAAAAATAGATTAATTGCATTAGTCAGAAAATTGGATGGTGTGATTGATTTCAAAGTGCAAGTTATGTTGCAGTTTTCTGTTCTTGCGAAATGCTGGTAATGACGAACAAATCTTAAATTTCTTATTTTAAGCAACAAGTTCTTGAGAATCTGGAAAAGTTGTTCCTCGATAGGTACCACTATGAAAATATTTAGCTTATACGTGGAATTCTCTGGTGACATGAGTATTGGGCCATGGTTTCATGTTGAGTTTTGTTTTCACCATGCTCTTCTAATTTATCGTAGGCAATTCATATCGGTGCAACTAACCAATTTATATCTCTCATATGCCCGTCGGTTCCAAACTAAGTGTCTCTGATTTAGTAAAAAATAGTGCTAAATCTGGGACACTTAATTTGGAACAAAGGGAATATGTTGCTTCCTTGATACTCATTTGACCTAAATAGTGGAATCTATTAATTTTTTTAACCATACTTTTATAGGTCCAATTTTGAAATATAGTTCTGGATTTTTTTTTGTGTACCGGCCATGTGATTACTATATGGTTCCCTAGAAGTTGTGATTTTCCTTAGCTAGAACTAGCTAGTTCATGCAAACCATTGTGATCTCTTGGAATATAAAAGTTTTTTCATGACTTACTCTATTATGGATGTGGATGTGCCTTTGATGTAGAAAAGTTATAACATAATAGCTGAAAGATATGAAACAAATTAATTTTCACTTCCATTTTTTTACCTTTCTGCGGTAGGGAGTGCTAATGTTTGCCATTCATATGTAGATGTGAACTGATTTTGTTTTCTGAAATCGTGGAGGATTTGATAGGACGATGCCTCGTTATTTTCCTAGATAAATAATACAAACTAAATTGAGAAATTATGCAAACAGAGACATTAAGAGTCTCATTGGAAGGCGCTATTTTGTATATGTGATGACTTTGTATCATAAAACCTCGAGGAAAGTTGATGTCGTAAAGCCTTCATTTTTTAAAGCTTCTAAAATGTACTCTTGATTTTAGTGTTTTTCAAAAACAAAAAAATCTGAATGGTATGTGGAAATACATAGGAGGTTGTCCATTCTTGCTGATGCAGAGATACATGCTTTGCATGCATCACGCCGGTACACCCTCCTGGGAACTGGATCTTGGTTTATGGATTGCATCAGAACAAAACTGGAAATTACACTAAATGCATTACACTCCGTATTTCGAACCAATATAATGCTTAAGAATACACAAAGCCAATAACGCAGTGTGACAACGACCTTTAGCCAGCAAGGCGAAGCTCACCTAGACGTCTAGTAGGGATGATGTTCCATGGCTTGCATATGCTCATGCAACGAACAATCCTGAAGGTGCAGCTAAAGTATAATTTCTTCCATTTTCACTGAATTTTATATTAATTTTTGTGTCACGTATACTTCTAAACCTGCATATGAAGCATTCATGATCGGAAGGAAGAGGGCTTGCTCTGAATTTATGCTCGTGCTGATGAATTTTGATCCAGGTTAAAGCATGTATCTTGATAGCCATATTTAGTTGCATGTATTTGACTTTGCCTCGTTGTGACACGTCAAGAACTGAGGTTTCTCTGCACCCTCATGGTGTTATCTGAATATCATATGCACATTGATGTTATACAGATACTATGCAAGAGTCATAGTTCAGTTCCTAAGCAGTAGGCTTTGGCTGTTCCTGACCAGTCTATTGATACATGCTGTTGTGGTTCCAAAAGGCAATCCTTTTCATAGTGCAACCTCAGGAGGAGATGGTAATTTACAGGGCAAATAGCCGTATTTGAAGAAAGGTGATGACATTACCATGCACTTGTTCCTTCTCAACAAGCTTCTTTTCCCCCTCTTTTATAGGCTTGTGCAAAATATATGACCCTGTAGTCAGTACTTTCAACGGTCAAGAGGCAGAGGTCTGGCCACGCATAATCTTGGCCCCAAAGTGTGGGGTCTTACGTTCAACACCATAACAGCAGAAAAAGTCAGAAGCAGCCTTCTCCTTTCATCAACCAACACATCAACACATACATCAAACAACATCGCTCCGCTCAGAACCCACAAACGTTCACACACACCAAGGCAGTCAGGTTGCTATTTGCTCCCAGCACACATATCCACAAGGCAACTCAGCAGGGACTGCAAGGCAAACTTCTGTTTGCCAGAGATTGCGACGAAGGTGTCTTGCAACTCTACTTGCTCTTGCTGCTCTTCGATTGGAAGTCGGCGACCGCGGCCTTGATAGTGGACTTGGCGAGCAACGTGGGCTTCACGACGCTCTTTGGGTTGATGGCCTGCCGGATCTTGAACACAGCCCACGTTGTCCTGATAGCATGGCCGGTAGCATCGAGCCCTTCATTCGTTTCTCTCCGATACCTGAAGGAGAAGAAGCATGGTGTAAGGGAAGGTGCTCAGTATTGTGGTCCAAATAGGAGCACAAACAAGGATGTGTGGTAAAATAACATGTACATGTGAGACACATGACAGTTCATCACGGTCGATGATGTAAACGCGACCTTCCTCGCCACATCTACGGCATTGCAAATCTTGACTGTTGACCAGTAAAAGATACATAAGTGATATGTCGTAATTGAGTACCAGAAGAAAGTTCATTGTTACTTTCAAGGATGATATTCAGGCACGCAGATATTCCATACAACCAACAGTGAGAAACAACAAAGCAAATGAAATATGATAAGACTATTTGACAATAGCATGTTCATAGCACAATGTGCTCCCAGGACATCATGTCATCACTTATAACAGATTCATGCCACGAAATATTTCATGAGAACAGGCATCCCTAAGTATTAATATTTGAGGAAGTATGGTGGAAATTAGCAAACAAAAAAGCAGGCTTTTGGTTCACACCACCATATCAAGGTAAGGTCAACCGGCAAGCAGAGTAAACAATAATCATTTTCACTGAAATTCCACACACATAACAGCGAAAAACAACAGAATAGATAAAATGCATGATTGGACAAGAGACTATTTGTAAGTGCAGAACACAATGTGCTCCCAGGAGATCATGTTATTACTTAAAAAAATTAATAGAACAAAGTATTTCTATTTCATGAGAACAGCCATCCCTAACTATTCAGGTTTCAGGAAGTATGGTGGCAATTGGTAAACAGAGAGCAGATTTTTGTTCACTCCACCATATGGAGGTAAGGTCAACCACCATCCAGAGTAAAAAAACAACCATTTTGTTCACTAACTTTGCCAGCAGCGACTTCATTATGCATGTGATGGCAGTAGCTGAAAGCTCAACTAACATGGCAACCTTATAAAAGGAGAAGCAGCAGTGGTTAACCATTTCTCACGTAGGACTGAAGTATGACATAATGTGTGTAACATGGAGAATGTCGGGGACAAGGGAAAAAAAAAAATTGCCAACCAATTTATTTCCCTTGCTAACTTTACACTAAAATGCCACAGCTACCTTTCTCCAAGAAGAAGTTCAGAACATATCAAACCAAAAAAAAAGACTACCAAAGGGCACAAACAGCCTGCATGATGTATGAGATATACTTGTCCCCCCATACAATTCTTACAGCTTTACCATACGAGGAAAATTAGCTAGACTTCACATATGACATTCAAATATAAAATGTGAAAGAAAAAATGCATCTGCAAACTGTCAGTGTCACTGGTTAGCACCCCTCAAGCGTACAAGAGCAGAGTTGTCGTAGCTGAAGAAATTGGACCACGCTCTTACCATTTTCCGCTGCACGCAGAGATTGATATAGATGATGCGTAGGTGATAATTATTAAGATTCGATCATATATGGATAGCATGTATATCTCAAACCATTGATGATGCTAGTCACCTATTTGAGGTTTGGGGATATAAATCATTCCTTGCTGAAAGTAAGAAGTTCAGAATGCCTGTGAGCAGCTGAAATAACAATTTTTTAAACAAAAAGGTTAGAACAATTGGTTTAACCAATAAGAATTAAAAGGAACATTTATTATCTACTAAAAGCATTCAGGTCACAAAATGGTACTGTAGAAACCAAACTACATTACAATAGAAGGATACATATTTATTCTTGAGCCCTTTGTATATTTTTTTAAATAATGTCTGTACTGAACAGAACAGCATCTTTGAATCTATAATTCAATTCCACCAAACACAATCAGCGAACAGATGTTAGAGAAGCAAAAGTAAATCTATGGCTTATGATACAGGACATGCTTGATCTCAAATTTTGAACTCTAACGTTGCAGTACCTAATGACATGTGATACGCCTAGAACAGAAAGCTTGCTGCAGGTAAGTGTATACACCATCCACTCGATGTAATGTCTGATCTTCCCTATCTTACCTCTATTTATAGATTGCAGATATGTTGTCCAAGCTAATGGATAGAAGCCAAGTTGAGCAATCATCATGTGTAGCTAGGACGCAAAAGATTTTATGATGGCATGTCCTTGGCAGAAAAAGGAGTTTCTTCCTTCAACAGAAAAAATGGTTTATGAACTGAAAAATAGAAAGAATAATCATATGAATATTAAATTTATTCAGAAGTAAAATAATTATGCTCATTTTATTGCACTGCCTACTAAAGTGGCAGCTTACATCAAGCATCTATCACAGGTATATTAGTATAATGGTTATATCAAGCTTTTTCCAAAGAGGGCCTTTGATAACCATTAAGTTGCAGATATACAACATTCAATAGGCAAACCAACAATCACCTTGCAGAACCAGACCATTTCTGAGCAAATTGACCAAGCATGGATCTCAAAGTTCCAAGAGCGTCATCAGCAGCCTCGTTAATGGCAAACATGTAAGAAGTTGATTCAGAAGATATATATCATCTCAACTATCCAAACCAGAAAGATTCTTATTGCTCAAGAAATGCATTTACGACACCTTTATTCAGTAGGCACACTTTAAAGCAAAGCAAGGATAAAATTTCAGTTCATTTTCATAGATACACAAAAATCCACTGCCCCACAGTTCGCCACCAAATGCAAGTGTACGAACAGTGGACACAACATCTATGAAATTAAAATACATTTGAACTAGAATTTAAATGTGAAACATAGGTACAAGTTATATACCCAACCTGAACTTGTAACCTCCCAAAATAACAATAGCTTCACCATGAGGTGTTTAACCTGAAGCTTAGCTTCTTCCCATGTTATTTCACCTCCTTTGCCATGAGTTTGTCCACCACTTCTACCTAAACATCCAAAGGTCAACCTGTTTAGTATGCTGCACAAGTCCATGTTGTTTGTTCAAACACTACTATAAATAAATTAGCCAAGCGTGCAATAGACGTTCATGTCACCACCAAAAGACACTACAGTCACCATCATGTCCAAGTATTACTGTACCAAAACATAGGTCTATCAGACCAGCCGAGGGTCCGTTGCCAAGCAGGATTCGGAACTCGGAAGTGCCAATTGGTGAGCGGTCCATGGATGTCGGCATACCAAGACAGGTTTCCTCTTAAACTTCATTTGTCACCCCCAGCAAAGCCATCACCCCGTTTTTAATCACATAATCACAATGACGCCCAAAAAGTTTCTAGATCAATGTACAGGAAAAATCAGTGTCGATGATCATTTCTCATTAAAAGGCAACATCCTCAGCTTCATAGTTTCTACATCAATGTAGAGCAGACAATCCCCATTGTAGAGCAAACAATCCCCAATGACACCTAAAGGAATCCTCTCTGGCGGCATCGCCTTTTGGAACCTCTCGAGTGAAACAAAAGTAAGACATCCCATAACCATTTGCGAGCATGAAACTGCAGAGACCTGAGAAGGTTGTATGCTGACCAGCGACAGTGTAGGACGCCGACCGGAGGGAGAGTGGTGAGCTCCCCCCAGCTCGCCGGAGGAGGCGGTGAGGAAGGAGAGCGCGAAGTCGCCGCTGTCGACGACCTGGGTCCTGTGGAGAGGATGAAGAAGCCAAGGAGGTGTGGCGGCGGCGGAGGAAGGAGGCGCCGGCGGCCGATGATGCTAGGGTTGGCTGGTTCGGTCGCGACGAGTGGACTCGGACGGGTCAGAGGACTCGTAACGCTTCGACCGCACCGGACCCACCTGTCGGTGAGGGAGAGAGGACAAAGGCCGTGGCCCGGCCCGCCGCCCACCACCGCTCGTCGCCGTCATCGGCAGAGACGAGAGCTGCCAGGGGAAAAAAATAATTGCTGGGCCCAAACCTACCCGGACCATTAGGCCCATGGACGACGACGAGCAGGGGAGGAGTTCCCCCACCCGCCTTAAATTTGCCTTCTTTCCCTCCGAGGCACCCACTCCAACGAACTCTCTCCTCCCAAACTGTTCGACGCCGGGCTCCGCCTTCCTCCCCTCCTCTCCCTGCGCACGCACGCGACAAAGAAGCCCGCCAGCGGCCATGGAAGGCCACCAACAGGCTTGGAGGATGCTTCTTCGGGTTCTGCGCGCGCTCTTCTCCCCAGGCGACTTCCTCTCCCTCCTCCGCCTCGTCTGGCCCTGGGCGCGTCCAGCCCAGCACCGAAGGGCCACCGACAGCGACATCGACAAGAACTTCCCCGCGTCCTCCTCGTCCTCGTCGAGCAAGGGCGCCCCGGACTCCGCCTCACCGGCATCCTCCTCGGCCCCCGTGTCCTCCTCGTCCTCGTCGAGCAAGGGCGCTCCGGACTCCGCCTCGCCGACATCTTCCTCGGCCCCCGCGTCCTCCTCGTCCTCGTCGAGCAAGGGCGCCCCGGACTCCGCCTCGCCGACATCCTTCTCGGCCCCCGCGTCCTCCTCGTCCTCGTCGACCAAGAACGCCCCGGACTCCGCCTCGCCGACATCCTCCTCGGCCCCCTCGTCCTCGTCGACCAAGAACGCCCCGGACTCCGCCTCGCCGACATCCTCCTCGGCCCCCGCGTCCTCCTCGTCCTCGTCGACCAAGAACGCCGCCGATTCCGCCAAGATCGTCTCCGGCCCCTCCTCCTCTTCGACGGCATGGACGACGGAGGCATCCTCGTCCTCCAAGAACTTCCACGACTCCCCCAAGAATGCCTCCGGCATCTCCTCCTCCTCCGCCTCGCCTGCCGTCCGCGCCCGCAAGTGCCGCTGTCGCTGGTGTTCGCCGCCGATCTTCCACGTGTACTGCCGCCGCTGCAACTGGACCGACCGGGTCCCCTTCTCTGAGCTAGCAGCGCACTACAACTACTGCGGGAGCCGCAAATTCGTCATGCAGCAGCGCCTGGAGGAGACACGGGCGAACCGGGATGCACGGGCAGCAACGCATCGGTCCGCGACCAGGAGGTGATCTGCGCTCTTGAAGAGCCCAAAAGAAGCAGATATCAATCTTTGTTTTGTTTCGATTTGATTTGCATTTTCTGAACAATTTTACTTTCAGAATAAACCGCTTGGTTACAACGTACAGACTGCAGTTTCATGTAGAGAGATTGTCAAGTCAATTGAGTGATAAACACTGTTCAAAGATGTTTGGTTACCAATCTTATGGTTCTTGTTTCAGAATAAGCTGTTTGGTAACCAATCTTGTCAGCCACATTTGTACAGTTCGCTGATTTCAGGTTTTGATCATATGAGTTGTTCGATTAGCTGGATGCTCCTTTGAGCATATGAGTTGTAATTTCTTGTACTCTGATAGCACTCTTTTGAGCTGTTTCCCTCTTCTATCAATGCATAAAAGCAGTGCTTGGAGACTGCCTGCTAACACTGTTGATCATAAGTCCGGGATTCAAAACGAAAGCCTCTGTTTTTCAAATCTGCTCTGCAACAAACATACCTGGACAATCTCCAGTTTCTTCTTAGGTGTCTTGCTTAATAACTCTGTTTTTTTAAGTCTGCGCTACAGCAAACATGTAGTTTTAGGAGCAAACAAAGAACTATGCCATGTCTTCAGACTAACATTTTGAAGCAGTTTAACCTACCACTGAATGTCACTTGTAGTAATATAAATAGCCAAGTCAAACAATTATTGATGAATTGATATTTTTCTGTATCAAAGTTATACTACTGCAACAGGTATGTTTGTTGCAAAGATACCACTGAATGTCACTTGTATTGCAAATCGTATAAAAGAACATGATATTAGTTTTGCTAACTGTGTGCTCCATCTACTTAACATAATGCAACATCTTCACTTCAGTTCCAATGGCCTGTTTTTCTTCAGAAAACACAAGGGACTGGGCTAAGAATATCTATAAACCCAATTGTATGCATTTTGGAATAAAGCATGTTAGTAATGTGGCCCATAATTTCCATGGACATGTAAAAGAAATTGGTATTTTTTTGGGTGCATAAAAACAGAAGAGAGAATACACAGAGAAAACCATTTTCTTCATCGTATGCAGGGGATCAATGTAGAATACAATAGTACACAGAGACAACACTTTTCTTCATTGTATGCAGGGGATCAAAGTACAAGTAGAAGACAATCTGTAGATAGGCCATGCATGAAACCTGATTCACATTCATTACATAGTTCCGAAAAGAAACACGAAGAAAAGGAAGATACAGGAAAAGGTAAAAAGGCCTATCTTTGCATTACGCCACATATTATTGTGCCTATAGGAGGTACATTCCAAGAAGTGAAGGTATATGATTTTTTTTTTTTTTTGCCTCGGATAATTCACGCGAAGGTGGAAAAGCTTGATATTGGCGTCACCATGCCTTATCAAAGTTAAGTGTGACCGCTGCTTCCACCCCATCCAACCCACAAATGCATCTCTTCTGTGGAGACTGGAGAGGTCTCTTTCCTCTCGGGCCAAATCTAAACTGAAGATCTGATTTCTTTCTGCCAAGGGAGCTAAAACACGGCATCAAAACCATCATAAATTGGGATTCAAAACGAAAACCTCTAATATTTAAATCTGCTCCGCAACAAACATACCTGAACTTACTACTTTTTGCTTAAGTGTTCTTGCTTAGTATCTCTGTTTTTAAGGTCAGCTCTGCAACAAACTTGTAGTTTTAGGAGCGACCAAAGAACTATGGCATATCTTCTGGCTAACAGTTTGAAGTAAAATATAAACAAAGCAGTTTAACCTATCACTGAATGTCACTTGTAGTAAAAAGATTAGCAAAGTCAAAAAATTATTGATAAATTGATATATCTAAGTAGATGTCTCTCAAAGTCATTACTGCAAGAAAAGTGTTGAAATCACAGAAGTTGATATTAGCTTTGGTAACTTTGTGCTTCATCTACTTAACATAATTCAACAGCTCCACTTCAGTTCCAATGGCCTTCAGAAAAGACACATTTTGGAAATAAAAAACATTTTAACAGTGGGGCCCATAATTGCCATGGAACATGCATAAAAAAAGTGGAATTTGTTTGGGTGCAGAACAATAGAAGAGAAAATACACAGCGCAACCCTTTTGCTTCATTGTATGCAAGGGACCAAAGTATAAATAGAAGACAGCAAATAAATAGGCCATGGATGAGACCAGATTCAGGTTCAGTACATAACTAAGAAAGGGACAAGATAATTGCTCTTTTTACATGATGCCACATATTCAGTCCCTTTCGTCAGGTCGATGACATGCAGAAAGTGCCCGGTGTGGGCTATGTCATTCAAGAAATATATGCAATTGCCTCGCAGACCACAACTGATTTTATTGAAACCAATTGGTTGCTATATATAGCTTACAGGCAGCTCTTTATCTTGCGGTACAAGATTAGGCTGAGAGGTTATCGTTAGCTAAGATATGAACAAACTAACTGATGCTAACAATATTCAGTTAACACTTTGAGCATATGAGTTGTAATTTCTTGTACTCTGAGAGCACTCTTTTTGAGCTGTTTCCCTATTCTATCAATGCATAAAAGCAGTGCTTGGAGACTTCCCGCTAACACTGTTGATCATAAGTCCGGGATTCAAAACGAAAGCCTCTGTTTTTAAAATCTGCTCTGCGACAAACATACCTGGACAATCTCCAGTTTTTTCTTAGGTTTCTTGCTTAATAACTCTGTTTTTTTAAGTCGGCGCTGCAGCAAACATGTAGTTTTAGGAGCGAACAAAGAACTATGCATGTCTTCAGGCTAACATTTTAAAGTCAAATATAAACGTAGTTTAACCTACCACCGAATGTCACTTGTAGTAAGTAGTTTAATCCAAATCAAACAATTGCTGATGAATTGATATTTCTCTAGGAATGTCTCTCAAAGTTATACTACTGCAAGAAAAGGGCAAGATAAGTGTTGAAATCATATAGCAGAATATGATATTAGCTTTGCTAACTTTGTGCGTAATCTACTTAACATAATGCAACATCTTCACTTCAGTTCCAGTGGCCTGTTTTTCTTCAGAAAACACAAGGGACTGAGCTAAGAATATCTATAAACCCAACTGTATGCATTTTGGAATAAAACATGTTAGTAACGTGGCCCATAATTTCCATGGACATGTAAAAGAAATTGGTATTTTTTTGGGTGCATAAAAACAGAAGAGAGAATACACAGAGACAACCATTTTCTTCATCGTATGCAGGGGATCAAAGTAGAATACAATAGTACACAGAGACAACACTTTTCTTCATTGTATGCAGGGGATCAAAGTACAAGTAGAAGACAATCCGTAAATAGGCCATGCATGAAACCTGATTCACATTCATTACATAGTCCCGAAAAGAAACACAAAGAAAAGGAAGATACATGAAAAGGTCAAAAGGCCTATCTTTGCATGACGCCACATATTGTGCCTATAGGAGGTACATTCAGTAGGTAGCAGCCAGAACGGCGGCCGCAATGGTGTCAGATGACCATTGTGCTTGAAAGGCCGCTGCGCTTGTTCAGTCCCTTTCGTCAGGTCGATGACATGCAAAAAGTGCCCGGTTTGGGCTAGGTGATTCAAGAAATATATGCAATTGCCTCGCAGACCACCATTGCGACCACCAGCCGAGCATGAGGCGCCAAAACAAAACAACCCGCGCATAACCCCGCTACGATCGAGCACTGTATCCCCACCAAGAAGGAACACTCTATCAACACCAATCTTGTCCACCTCGCACCATACTCGCTTCGAGAAATCCATCTTGTAGACCGCATGCTTGGCAATCTTGTGTACATTGTCGCCATCGAAGAAGATAACGACATGGAAGAGCTCACCACATGACTCGACAAAGTACATTGAAGTCATCCGCATGCTGGGCGGCAGGTCGACAGTGTCAACCTTTATAGTGTGGATTTCCGGTGTCTCCTTTCCATTAAACTCAATGACCCCCAACTCGCAGGCTGTTAATTCAAAGTAAATCTTGCCACCGACAGCTGCGATGGCGTGGGACATGGCTATGTTCTTCATTCTGGGATTCTCGCCTCGAAGGAACATGGTGGGTTTATAGCTGGCTTCATAACGATGGTTGTCCCACTCCCACTTGGTCGCTCCAATCTTGCAGAACCACAACTCACAGTCATCAAGATCAAAGACCACAACAGTGCAGCCTGAAGCCGCATCTGGCATGTCGGAGAGCAAGCACTTGCAATTTTGTGGGAGCCCCTGCTCCTTGGGTGGCAGCAGGATCCTCGCGCCGTCCTGAGGCCGCCATAGGAAGGTCTGGAACTGGAAGGAGGTGCTGTCGCGGTGGCGAGCGAGAGCGAGCACCCAGCCCTGTGGGGTCTCGAAGCAGCGGTACTGTCGCAGCTCGTCGATGGCTACCGTGCTGAGGGCTTGGCTGGAGATGCTGTATTGCGTCATCAACTCATTGGTTCCAAGATCGTGCACAAGCACCGGCAACTGCAACGACGTCGGCGAGACACCAGCTGGTTCCTGCACAGACTTCATCTCCATCGCAGCAGCAGCAGAGATTGTCGGTTGGTATTATTCTCCCCTGATTGATCTAGATTGCTTGTGTTTGATTCCCTAGGTGCCCAGCCCGCCTTAATATAGGTGGCAGGACTGCGACAGACATGTCGAATCGGAGATTGCAACCGCCGGAATCGGAATCCGACTTCTGAGTGCGCGCCGCCACCCAACGGCCCTCTCCCACTCCTGCTCTGCTGCGAGGGAGGAAGAAACTCTCGCTGCCTGTGGGTCAGTATGTGCGCCGCTCGCCAGTCGCCACCGCGAGAAATTTGAGGCCCAGTATAGCTCTCCACCGCAGGAAATTTGAGGCCCAGCAGCGCGAGAAACTATTTAGGGCCCGATTGGAATGCCGTTCAGATTTTCGGTCATGGAATCTTACCCACCTCGTACGCTAACAAGTCCGTATTTTTAGCGGGGCCATAATTTTACACGCCCGTATTTTGCTTGGAAACAACCATCCAAGCGCGGCCTTAGGCCCTGCTTGGAAACGCGTTTAATTACACACCGGTATTTTCCCACCCCTCAATATTTCGGAGCTTAGTTCAAGTTGGAGGGGGAAAAAAAACGGATGTCTAGGGGTCCGTAATTTCACACCCCGGTATTGACTATTTTTCAATCAACCAAGCGCGCTCTTAGTGGAAACTACGAGCGGATATTTGGTGCTCCAAGCACCGGTTCCCCCGCCATCTTAATTTCTTTTTAAAGTATTTATGAGTTTGAAAAAATTCGGAAAATAATTTGGGGTAGTTAAGGGTGTATCTTACAAAAGTGTAAATTTTCAATTCCAAATACTTTGTAAGCTGAATTACAAAAAATGACAAAAGTATGGATATGAGTATGACTATTTCAAATATCTAAATTTTATCATATTTTGTCTTTTTTGTACACCATAATATTTTGTATTTGAAATTGGAAATTTGCGTGTTTATAGGATACACCATGGGCTGTCATCCAAATTTATTTTCAGCAATAACTTTTAGATATTTTAAAAAAACGGCAGGAGCACAAAACACTTTCCGGGAAACTACTCGTTATATTTTAGTGGAAACATGTAAACTGAAACACTCATTCTATACTTCATTTAGGTGAAATTGGAATTGGTCATCTACCAGATCGTGAGCCGTCCGTTTCATTCCCGCGCCCGAATCTCGGAGCACCTCTCAGTCCACCCCCGGTTTTACTTGGTCGCTGGACTTTTTTCCTTTTAGCAGGTTCCATTGGAAATTTTTTTAAGTTCTGTGACTATCAGTCGGTGCCGCTTCGCGAGCTGTTAGATCTATGAGAGAGGCGATTCGCAGCGGCGGCACTATTTGTCGGCCAACGCGCTTCTGTATGAGAGCCCCGCTGTCCATAGTGGGCCTGATGCACCTCGTGTGCATAATATACTTCGCCTCCTTCAAGAAGTGGGGGAGGGAGAGGGGGGCAGAAATTTTTGCCAATAGGCTAGGGAAGAGGACAAAGCCCTAGGGTTCCCCACGGAGGTGCTGGGACAGGCGCTAAAGGTGAAGAGGGCGAGGACGCCATGAACGTCTATGTCTCCTCGTTCCTCGATGCAGATTTGCCACCGAGGGGCAAGGACAATGACGGTTGTGTCGTGGCGCTGGAAGAGAAGGCACAAGGTGTTTCATATGAGCTCGTGTCGCAAAGGGAGGAAAAGGGAGAGCTAGGAGGGGAGGGTGCGAGTGCACGAGGAGGTGGCTAGATTTTCAACCAAGGGTGTTTGCCTTTTTATCTCATGTAGTAAAGAAAAAAATAGACTCTTCGCATCCTACTTGATGATCGATCAGATGACCGAGAGCCCAGCCACAGTCAAAAGAGGGGTAGCGCATGGGGTAGTGGCTCAGAATACAAAATGCATGTACACACGAATTTATACCCATGGATTCAATACTGGGTGGCCAAAAAATAACAAATATTTTGGCCACATGTTCAGATGAGAGACTTGCCCACTGTGAAGATCCGACATGTAGCGCCCTCGAGACCCAGGACAGTAAGTGTTGGAGATGCCGTGTTGGAGATGCCCTCGAGACAATAATATTCAATTATTATTCTATCTCCAAGTTCATTATTCAGTTTATATTACCATGCTATAACCGCTATAGTACTTGAAAAGTGAGTTTTCAAAAGAAAATCTTTATGCGGGTGTGAAGATATATAAAAAAAAAAGTTCGTAATATTGTCTCTAAGATTAGCTTATGGTTTGTGAGATGATTACATTTTTCTGATCATGGACTTTCATAATTCTAGCAAACATAAGAGTTTATTGTTAGAGTAACAATAATACTGAACCGACCTAAGTATATTATCTTGCTAAGAGACTAAAAATTGTAATGTATTTAGCAAATAGAATATAGAGTTTTCATTGACTAGAATTCCTTAAAGGTTCACTCGTTCTTCGTGGACACACAGGATCCATCATGGGCGTCTATGGCTATGTTGTTGGTTATTGTTTGGTAAGTTCCTGAACATGTTTGTATGTTGCCGAACCTTTACAAGTCACACGCTTAAGCCGTGTGATACGTTGCACACGTATCTATAATTTTTTATCATTCATGCTTGTTTTCTAAATGTTTTCCCTATGTTTTCTATCATTTGTTAGACTAATCTATTAACAAGATACTAGTGTCAGTTTATGTTGAATTGCAGAAAAGGTCAAAAAAAATGAAAGTGCTCGGAATTGGCTGAAAATTTACGAGAATTTTTTATTCACCCGGTAGACCCTGGGAGCTAGAAGGAGACCGGAAGGGGAGCCACATGGCCTCCAGGGGGAACCATCCGTGGCCCCCCTTGTCTGGTCCTAGCCCACGCCTAGGGGGGGCTAGCTGCCTCGGGCACCGCCTCACATCGCCTATGAAAATTAAAAAAAAACCTATGAAACTTTATTTGCATACTAGTAGCAATGTTATTAGTATGAATTATTTGAACATCATTATTGTTAATGCTATGGAAATTTTTAAGCTTGGGGAAGCCGGTTTTGGTGAATATGATATTTTTAGTTCCCCAAGCATGGAGGCGAAAATTTACTTTGATGACACTATGCCTCCAATATATGATAATTATAATGATCAATATGATAAATTTGCAGTCCACCTACTATTGATGAGAAACTTTATTGTGATTATAACATGCCTCCTATTTATGATGATTATAATGATAGCTAGTTTGTTGAATTTGCTCCCACTACTATTAATGAGAATAACTATGCTTATGTGGGGAGTATTAATTCTTTTATGCATGTGGATCATGATAATAATGCTTTATGTGATAGTTATATTGTTGATTTTATTCATGATGCTACTGAAAGTTACTTTGAGAGAGGAAAATATGATTGTAAGAATTTTGATGTTACTAAAGCCCCTCTCTTTATGTTGGAATTTTTGAAGTTGAATTTGTTTTCCTTCCTACGCTTGATACTTTGTGCTTCATTGATTTGTTTTCTTACCAGATTACTTTGCATAAGAAGTGGGTAAGGCTTTAATGTGCTTTATATTTTATTTTTGATGCTCTCTTATTTCTCTTCCATTCATAATTTTATTTCAGCATCTTCGAAATTACTATGCCTAACTAAAAGGCGATAAATAAAAGCGCTTGTGCGAGGCAACCCACTTTGTTTTCTTTGAGTCTTAGAAGTTGTTACCTCTGTAACAATCGCTCCTTATCATTTTTCTTTCGTTTTGTTAGGAATATGACCTAGAGGCAATCATGTATGATGTAATTCCCATTGTATTCATAAAGTTATTAAGTTGTCCTTGTTTTGAACATCTGATATATGTCATTGAATATGTGATTCGATTGTGGAACTATATATTCATGTTGTTCATACTAGATTGTCCTTGGTCATTTAGTTTGTGCTGGACACACACCCTAGACTAATGTGAGTGTTGGCTGATGACACGGTTCCACTTGTCATGGGCATGGTGATGCCATTCCAACATTCACGGACTTGGCTAAAGAGTTTAGCAAGTCAGACTGACCCACATTGAGATGCAACGATCAAGTCGTCATTTGCATGTCTCAATCAATGTAATCCTTAGACCTAAGGTTGTTGCACAATCCGAGTTGTGGATCACCGACTTAGGTTCTGTCAAACGTTGTTCTGTGACAAGGCAACTATAAAGGCAGAGTTCGGGTCGAATGAGAAGCAAGCTGCGTGATGTGGATAATCAAGATGAGATTTTGCCCCTCCGAGTGGAGAGATATTCTCTGGGCCCTCTCGAGTGATATGATTCAGGAAGCATGGCCATGCGCGACTCAGTTAAGTGTTAACTGTGTCGGTTGACTAAGAGTTAGTCAGATGAATCACATGTCACAGATCGAGAAGAGAGTTGAGCTATTTAAAGGATGACGATAAATCGCCTATAGCTCGACAAGGTATATCGTGAGGCAAAAGGGACTAAGATGAATATCACATTGAAAGGTATGTCGTCATCACTCAATGGTACTTGGGAGTCGGCACGTTCTGCTAGGAGCCGCTACCGATTGATCGATTGGGAGTTGGACTCCAATCGTGTCCAAGTCGCCATGAGCCTGCAGGGTCGCACACTTAAGAGCGGGAGCAAGTATTGGTCGGGTTGGACCCGAACAGGAAATGGACTGGTTTTGTGAGTCGGACTCACAGAGGGAATGGGCCACAAGTGTTGTGAAGCCCATTACTATACGCTATATAATGAGGGGCGCAGGTTGCCCAGCGGGCACGTTAGTCCACTCCCATGCGTTAGGAACCCTAGCCCACTCAGTCCAGCCGTCGCACCAGACCTAGCAGTCTGTCGTCGGAGCTCCTCATCGTACGTGTGGATACCGGCATAGGTGTTGTACGTTCAGCACTTCGACGTTCGAGGGATCGGATCGGCCGGACCGGATCGTGGGACTGCACTGCCCCGACGCGCTGCATCAATAATCCGCACATGCGCGTCTAGTGGTAATACTCGTGGCCTTCTACCTCGGCTAGATCTTGGGAGCATTGCGTAGGAAAAGTTTTCGTTTATCTCTACGCGTCCCAACAGTGGTATCAGAGCGGTAGCTTCTGGTATTAGGCCCGAGATCCGTACATATGTGATATGTAGTTAGCGTTAGATGTGATCTAACTGCTGTTTTGGTGGTCGTTCTATGAGATAGATCGGTTTTGTACAAGGTTGATTGGATCAATCATACTCGGGGTTAATGGATGATCAGGTTTCCATGATCATACTGCTAAGATCGTGAAACAACATACCCCTACCGGTCGGTTTCCGCCATCGGGGTATACCGTGACACATAAATCCAGTTGCGGTGATCGAAGATCAAAGAGTTTGGTCGAATCGGAATACGGATCAGATTCGGGTAAAATCGTTTTATCAGATGAAGAAATCCATGATCGGAATGCAGATGAGATCTGCGTTTTCCGAAATCGTCGGGCGCCGTCCGCACCCGCGAGGGACCGCCAGCTTCACCCTGTCGTAGCGCCTTAGATGTCGTTGCGAGGTTCACAACGCCGGTAGATATCGTATCTATGCATAACTTGTTTTTGCAGGAACTTGTGAATGGTATGGCTTATGTGCATGTGATGTGTGTAATCCATACATGATCTGCGTATCATGTTCTTGTCAGCCGGCTGGAGCCTAGGTGCTTTCATTTTATTGTATACCGGCCTGCGTGTCGGATTCTCTATGTAATCTTTGATTTACTAGCTAGTGTAGCTTGTTGGAGGATCCGGTGGCATGCAAGTCGATGTACAAGTCGGCTACATGGAGTAAGATGGCATGTGACAAGAGTTGGCACGAGTCGACTTACAACCTTCATGGAGATGGAGATCAGCATAAAGAGAACCATACCATTTCACATTATAATTGCTTTATTTGTGTTATTGTTATGTCTCTATTTACCTCTATGTAGATAGTTGGTAGATTCTTTAATCCCTCAAAGAAGGTCTAGTCGGTCGCCCCGTCAGTGCTGCACCATCACAAGTCGGACATTCTTGGTAATGGGCTCATAAAATTGAGGTGCTACTAATTATTTCCGGTTAGGTGGGTTTGAGTCGGACTCTTACAAGCAGAAGCACTTGGTAATCTAGGCGAGTCCATCACAACGGTTGTGGGGCTCGGGACTCGGTAGGTTGGGAGCCGGGGCATGTGATGTCACCCAACTAACAGGAGTCGTATAGGGATACGATTGGCAAGGTGTTGCCTACCTAGATCACTTGACGGCTAGCGGTGATGCTAAAGCTCACTAGTCGGCTTGCTTATTTAGGGTCTTGAATCACTTAGCAACCATCAGAGGGATGTTGGTTCTAGTGGGAGCATAAGTATTAAAGCGTTTAATATGCCTGCTCTTTTATGAATACATGTCTTAAGTGTTTTTGCATATTTCTGTTGTAGATTAATGGCACCTACCAACCTTCCTCAGTTATCCGCGTTTGCGTTGAGATCGATCCTAGAGAAAGATAACCTTAATGGAACTAATTTCACCAACTGGTATCGTAATTTGAGGATAGTCCTCAAGCATGACAAGAAAGAACATGTTCTAGAAACTCCACTTCCAGAAGAGCCAGATGACGATGCGACTGTCGCGGTCATGAATGCCTACCGTAAGACTAGAGATGAGTCTACGGAGATTAGCTGTCTTATGCTTGCACACATAGAACCGGACTTGCAGCAGCAGTTCAAAAATGTTGAGGCCTACGATATGATCGAAAGCCTCAAAAGTATGTTCCAGGCTCAAGCAAAGACCGAGAGGTATCAAGTCTCTCAAGCTTTGCTTGGCTGTAAGCTGAAAGACGGCGATCCACTGAGTCCGCATGTAATCAAGATGGTTGGTTACATACAATCTCTGGATCGGTTGGGCTTCCCCATTAACGAAGAGTTCGCTAATGATATAATTCTGAACTCTCTTCCTAGTGCGTATGGTCCGTTCATCTCAAACTACCATATGCATGGTATGGATAAGAAGATCACTGAATTACATGGGATGCTCAAAACGGCAGAGGCTGATCTCAAGAAAGGCGCCAGTCAAGTGTTGATTGTGCAGAAAAAGGCTAAGTTCAAGAAGAGTTCTTGGACTAAGAAGAAGGATAAGTCAGGAAGTAGCGCCCATGGCCCTGTCCAGAGTGCTCCCTCAAAGACTAAGGCTTCTCCTACAGCCGGAGCCAATTGCTTCTATTGCAAGCAGGATGGCCACTGGAAGAGGAACTGCACCAAGTATTTGGCTGACAGAGCCAAGAGTGGTGGTGTGACTTCCAACTCAGGTACGCTTGTGTGCAATGTTATAGACATTTATCTTCCTGATGCGCCTAATAGTTCTTGGGTATATGATACCAGATCAGTTATTCACATATGCAACTCGTTGCAGGGACTGGTAAGAACTAGGAGTGTGGCAAGAGGAGAGGTTGATATTCGGGTCGGCAACAAGGCGAGAGTCGCTGCGTTGGAAGTCGGCACGATGCAACTTCATTTACCTTCAGGATTTATTTTGGAACTAAATAATTGTTATTATGTTCCAGCGCTTAGTCGAAACATTATTTCCGCCTCATGTTTGATGAGACAAGGTTATGAGTCAAATATTAAGAATAATGGTTGTTCTTTATATTTGAAAGATATGTTTCATGGCTTTGCACCTGTTCAGAATGGGTTATTTATTTTGAATCTTGATAGTGAATCAGTCTATAACATAAATATTAAAAGGTTAAAACCAAATGATCTGAATATGACTTACTTTTGGCACTGTCGGCTTGGTCATATAAGTTGGAAGCGCATGAAGAAGCTCCATGATGATGGACTTCTAACTTCGTTTGACTTAGAGTCATTCGAGACATGCGAATCATGCCTACTAGGCAAAATGACCAAGACACCTTTTGCAAGGAGTTGTGAAAGGGAGTCCGACTTGTTGGAACTAATACATAGTGATGTATGTGGTCCAATTAGCACGACAGACAGAGGTGGTTATGAGTACTTCATTACCTTCACTGATAATTTGAGTAGGTATGGATATATCTATTTAATGAAACATAAGTCGAAAGCCTTTGAAAAGTTCAAGGAATTCCAGAGTGAGGTACAAAATCAACTCGGCAAGAAAATAAAGTTTCTACGGTCGGACCGTGGAGGCGAGTACATGAGCCATGAGTTTGATGACCATCTAAAGAGTTGTGGAATAATTCCTCAACTCACTCCGCCGGGTACACCGCAGAGAAACGGTGTATCTGAACGGAGAAATCGGACCTTGTTGGACATGGTACGATCAATGATGAGTCGGACAGATCTACCTTTATCATTTTGGGGTTATTGTCTAGAAACTGCAGCTTTTACACTAAACAGAGTACCATCAAAGTCAGTAGAGAAGACACCACATGAGATGTGGACTGGTAAAAATCCAAGTTTGTCTTTTCTTAAGATTTGGGGTTGTGAAGCATTTGTCAAGCGACTTCAGTCGGACAAGCTCACGCCCAAGTCGGATAAGTGTATTTTCGTGGGGTATCCGAGGGAAACCTTGGGGTACTACTTCTACAACCGGGAAGAGGGCAAAGTGTTTGTCGCTCGGAATGGTGTCTTCCTTGAGAAAGAGTTTCTCAGTCGGGAAGTCAGTGGGAGCACAGTGCAACTCGAAGAAATTCGAGAGGAACCGGTTAGGGGCGAGTCGGCGAGTGCCTTGGAGGCTGAGCCAGTCGTGGTAGCTACACCAGTAACAGCACCTGAACCACGGAGATCTGCCAGATTACAGAGTGCTCGTGATGTTTTACTGTTAGACAGTAATGAGCCGGCAACTTATTCGGAAGCGATGGTGGGATCTGATACCGAGTCATGGCTTGGAGCCATGAGATTCGAGTTAAAGTCCATGGATGAAAACCAAGTTTGAAATTTGGTTGATCTGCCTGACGGTGCAAGACCCGTCGAGTGCAAATGGGTCTTTAAGAAGAAACTGATATGGATGGAAATGTTTCCGTCTATAAAGCACGACTTGTTGCGAAGGGGTTCCGACAGGTTCAAGGAGTTGACTACGACGAGACCTTCTCGCCCGTAGCGATGCTCAAGTCAGTTCGGATCATGTTAGCCATAGCAGCCTATTTCGACTATGAGATATGGCAAATGGATGTCAAGACGGATTTCCTTAATAGAAATTTAACTGAGGACGTGTATATGATACAGCCCGAAGGTTTTGTTGATCCAACTAATGCTGACAAGGTATGCAAACTTCAGAAATCCATTTATGGGTTGAAGCAAGCATCTCGGAGTTGGAACATTCGCTTTGATGAGGTAGTCAAATCGTTTGGCTTCATCAAGAGCGATCATGATTCTTGTTTATACAAGAAGTTTAGTGGGAGCAAAGTAAACTTTCTAATCTTATATGTGGATGACATATTGCTGATTGGAAATGATGTCATGATGTTGCAAGAAACCAAAGCTTCATTGGAAAGGAGTTTCTCAATGAAGGATTTGGGTGAGGCGACTTACATATTAGGAATCAGGATCTATAGAGATAGATCAAGGCGGCTCATTGGATTGAGTCAGAGTACTTATCTGGGCAAGGTTTTGAAGAAATTCAAAATGGAAGAGTCCAAGAAGGGATTCTTACCGATGTCCCATGGCATAAAACTTAGCAAGACTCAGTGTTCTTCGACGACTGATGAGCGAAGTCGGATGAGTGTGATCCCGTATGCTTCGGCAATCGGATCCATCATGTATGCCATGATTTGTACTAGGACAGATGTTTCCTATGCTCTAAGTGTTACGAGCAGATACCAGGCTGACCCTGGCGAAGCCCACTGGGCAGCGGTTAAAAACATCCTTAAGTACTTGAGAAATACTAAGGAAATGTTTCTAGTTTATGGAGGTGATGAGGAATTGAGTGTAAAGGATTACACGGATGCGAGTTATCTCACCGACTCAGATGATTCTCGTTCGCAATCTGGATACGTGTTCGTGATGAACGGAGGGGCTGTGAGCTGGAAGAGTTCCAAGCAAGATACGGTGTCTGCATCTACAACAGAGGCTGAGTATATTGCTGCCTCAGAGGCGGCAAAGGAAGCTGTTTGGATCAGGAACCTCCTGATTGATCTTGCTGTGGTTCAGGGCGCGTCCAATCCTTTGGACGTATATTGTGACAACAATGGTGCTATCGCACAAGCCAAGGAACCTAGACAACACCAGAAGAACAAACATATACTCATGCGGTACCACCTCATTCGCTAGTTTGTCGAACAAGGTGATATCAAGTTATGCAAAGTACACACAGATGCAAACATTGCAGATCCGTTGACAAAGGCGCTACCACAGCCTAAGTGATGGAGGGATAGTAACCCGGTAGGCCAACTCCAAGGTGTGACCCGGCCCAAAGGATCTTGCACAGGATCCGGCTAAGAATAAAGAGACTTCTGGAAGGCCCAAAGTTTGTAGGCCTCGTAACCCGGGTTGTGGGTTGCGGTAAGGAAAGCTAGGGTTTGTAAGTAAAGTTCGAATAGGACTCAAGATGTGCCTTGAAGGGCAAGTTAGGGGTGTACGGGTGCTTTATAAACCGGCCCCTAGGTTTGGTTTGCCAGAGATTCAAGTCATAGTTGTAACACCTGTTATCGAGTATCCAGCATAATTCATATTGAGATCCGGCGAGTTATTTTCCGGTTCTTAGATTGCTTTACGCCATGTCTTCCTTCGAGCTAAACACTCTCCCGAATACCTGTGTCGACTTGCCCCAAGATCAGTTACCCCCGGTAACATCTGCCGTGATTATCCCACGACAGTTGGCGCCCACCGTGGGGCCTGCGTCCAAAGGTGTTTACATCACGGGAGAAGCTCGGAAGGGCATGAAGAACCTCATCGTTGGAGAAATCTACGTCAACAGCAAAGGAGAGAAGATGGTAGACGATTCTGGCTGGGGGCCAGAGTCGGATCACCTCGAAACCGGATCCATCGTGACAGTCAGCAGCATCAACGTCTTCATCGGTATGGTATGTACTTCCAGTTCGAATCGTGATAATCTTGGATCTGATTCTGTATCAGGGGAAGACACGTATGTCCAATCGGAAAAAGAAGAGTCGATTGGAACAACGGGTCAATATCATGTGCACACTACGGGAGGCTCTAACAAGGATAAGAAGATACTGAAACAAGCAGTTAATTCGGTCTCTTCCGCTGTTCCAAGATATTTGAGGTGGTCAGAACAAGAGGTAACATGGAGCAGGAAGGATCACCCGGACAGAGTTGATCACCCAGGAGTCTTGGCTTTGGTAGTGGCACCACAGGTCAACGGCTACGAGCTGAGAAAAGTCTTGATGGATGGAGGAAGTAGTATCAATATCCTGTACTGGGAAACTTTTCTGCGTATGGGCTTAAAGGAATCGCAGCTGCAAAAGAGTACAACAGTTTTTCACGGGATAGTGCCGGGCCATTCGGCATGCCCCGAAGGAAAGGTGGCACTGGAAGTAGCTTTTGGAGAGTCAAAGGACAATTACCGAGTCGAGTGGCTTACCTTTGAGGTAGTAAAGTTGCGCAGTCCTTATCATGCATTGTTTGGAAGGCCGGCTTATGCCAAGTTTATGGCGAGACCGTGTTATGTGTACCTACAGCTGAAAATCCCGGGTCCTAAGAAGACCATTACAATACACGGAAATCGAGATATAGCAGCTGAATGTGATGAGGGAGATGCGGCAATGGCCGAGCAAGCCTGCAGGAAGGAAGAACTCAAACATTACCGTTCTCAGGTAGACCTAGAAGAGAGGACAACGTCAAAAAAGCCAACTCCTGAGGGGGACAAAGCAAAAATTAGGGCAGAACAAGACCCTAAGATGGTAGGTTTCATTAGGAGCGATCCTTTCAAAACTCCTAGCAGGGAAGAAGAAGACGTACCACCATCCGCAGCTGATCACGCTTCAAGGACGATATACCCGGATTGGCTAGCAAATCCGGTACTCATTATGAAAGGGCCTAGCAAATGGAGAATGTGCACCGGCCGCACCAACGCGAGGCCGATTCTCGAGAATAACTAAAGCAGTGTAACGGACGGCAGGTTTCATACGCACTCTTTTCCTACCCAGGGTACCTAAGGGGACTGGAAGGTTTTTAATGAGGCGGCCTGCTGATTCAAAAAAGAAATTTTTATCAATAAAAGAAGATGGTCTCGAGTCTTATCATGGTCTTTGCTTCAGTTACAAGTAAGTAATGCTTGTTATTATCAATACGTCAATATCATCAAAATACGTCACGTGCATATAGGTCTTCGGGGATTGGTGTGCTTAAATAAGTAATCACAAACCCGGAGACCCGGCCTTGATGCCTATGAGTTATGAGGGCTGATTACTCGAAAAAACGGGTACGGCTGCAATCTTATAACCGGACAAAGGAGCCAAATTTCTTGATTATTCTTACTTAAGCTCGATGTGACTCGCGCCAAAGTGGCATGATCTGTTCGCTTACGATTACAATCAAACTATGCAGCCCAATGGGACTTGCTTGACCCTGTTTTTCGTATAGATGTAACAACATGGTATCCACGCGAAAGCCGGCTTACAGTACAAGATAATCAAAAGGGTCATCTAAACCACAAGTCCATGCAGAGTATAAGGCTCAAATAGCCGGAAACTCAACAAGTATTAAGCATGACTTCAGTATTTATGTGAGTAGCTATTGGTCTTCAGCTTGGTAAAGAGCAGTTCGTCATCTGAGAAAGGCCACGCCCCCTTAGCTCGTACTTTGGGTCATGGGGACTGGGGACTTCGAGACAGAAACAAACTGCTTAACTACTAAAGCTCGTAAACCATAGTTTCCGAGTCTTGGGGACTTAAAGAAAAGTCCGTCTATCAAAACCTACGATACTCGGTTAGCCGAGTCTCGAAAGGGAGTCAAAAGCAAGAGTTCAAAGTATCGAGAATAAGTTTACAGGTAACACAAGGATCGAGATTATCAAAAGCCGGGAGAGGCAAAGAGTTATCATAAATTAACAAGCGCAAAGTCATAATATCAGTATCAATGTTGCACAGGCGCATCGCTAAAAATCATATCAGTCTCGAGAAACGCAAAGCACTAGGTATCATCCTACTCGGCATCCTGAGAGTGGTCCTCCGGGTCTTCGTCTTGGACTTGCTCCTTGGCTTTGCCAGCAGTTTTACCCGGACTCTTCACGTCAGGACGGACAGGAGGAGGAACGGCTGGTGTTGAGGTAGACGGCTTTACGCCTAGTTCGGTTTCTCTCTTCGCAGCCTCTTCTTTCCTCCTGGCCAGGTCAGTCGACCACTTTTCCAGCATATCAAAAGGAGGGGGTGCCTCCACCAGAATAACCTTGCCCTCAGAGTCATATGAGCTCATGATTGTGTTTAGATCCATTTTATCTGCCAAAGTTGTGGCCGAGTGACGTACCGAAGATTGTATAGCTTTGAAGTCCTGGGGTTTAAACTTAGACCCGTCAGCCTTGAATTCTGGGAACCCGGATACTACCTTGGCCGGGTCAAGCTTAGGAAAATAAGCCTTCGCCAGCGTCAAAGCCCGGGTCATCCCAATCCGGCAAGACGAACGCTTCAATATTTCAATCCATCCAGGCGCTGTGGACAAGGCCTGCATGAGATTTTCTTCGCCCGGGTATACCTCCGAAGGCCACTTTATAGCATCCAGCAAAAGTTTCGTGCCGGCAAAAAATGTCCGGAGCACAGTCTTCAGAGTTTTAGCCTGAATAACGGTGTTCTCCTCCGGAGCAGCAAGGTTAGCACCTGCAGTCAAAACACACAAAAGCATATCAGTAATCTTGATTATTACAACGGCAAGATAGAGATACGCAAGTTAATTGCAAATAACAAACTTACTTAGCAAGATACGGTAAGTGTCCGTAATTTGAGTCGACAGGTTATTCAGCGAGGATTGGGCAGCATTGTATTTGTTCTTGTATTTGGAGACATCTTTTTTCAAAGTCTTTATCTCCGCTTCAAGGGTTTCCCTACGTTTTGTTTCCGCAAGCAAGAGCTGCTCAGTTTTAAGTAATGTTCCATCCGACTGAGTTATCTCCGCCTGCAAAGAATGAGTGCAACTGTAAGCCGGATATCACGAGAATATTTCCTTCTGAGAAAATAATTACAGAAAATTATTATGCGAAGTACCGAGAATAATTACAGAAAATTATGCTCGGAACTTGGGGACTGGATGTATAGTAAGAAGTATCAAGTAAGATTACCTGATGTGCTGCAGCCATACGCTCTAGGATATTTCCTTCTGAAGCTTTCATGGCGAGAAGAGCGCTCATCAGCTGGTTAAAATCAGCGTTATCCGAGTTAGATGACTCGGGTACCTGGAAAGTGGGAAAAGGAGCTTTTCTTGTAACAGGAGGTGGCACCCGGGTCATCCGAATGTCGGAGTCTGGTCCCCCTCCCGCGCTCGAAGCTGCTCCCTTCTCCTTCTCGCCTGCGTGCGAAGCGATTGGATACCCGGTGTCATGCCTAGCTAGCTCCGGTGGCGACGCTTGCTCGTCGCCAGTTGTGGTGAAGGCATCATCAGCCGGCTCGTTCTCGACCCGGACCTTAGCCTCAGTGTCCTCCTGGTCGCTAATAACAACCGTGGCTCTGAAGAAGGTGCGAAGGCACAATTAATCTTTGGTTATGAAAAAGGCGATAAAAGCTCGGTATAATGTCAGGAAAAGGCGTTTACCCGGTGTTCACCGGGAAGTCCGAAGGAAAGCCGCTGCTAGATCCGGAAGATACTGAAAAATGCCAAGCAAGGTTTGAGATTATGTTGCAAAGGAATGTCCGGAAAGAGTTTTTATTTACGATATAAATACCAGAGTGTCGAGCCGGGGGTGATGAAGTGCCCGGGTTAAGGGCCTCGTTGCCCGGATGGTTCCGGGTTACTCGGCGCCTAGTCGCGGGTGGCTCCTTCATTTATGATCAAAAGGGGTGAAGGTGGGGTTAGCCCCGAAATGACGTTATGGGAACAAAAATTAAAGTGCAAGGGAACGAAATAAAAACCTGGAGGGCGATCCTCTGGGATTTCCTTTTGGATCCAGCTTTGGTGGCCGGCTCCGGCTCGTCCTCCTCGCTGGCGGACTCTTCCCAGCCATCTGTCTCTTCTTCCTCGTCTTGGTCCTCTCGTTCTGAAAGGTATTGAAGTTATAGCATAAGGAAAAAGAGGAGACAGGATATAATGCGTGCAAGGGGGTTAAGTATGCACCGTCGTCCGAGTTAACGACGTCATCTTCCTCCTCCGCGTCTCCAGAATTGGGAGGAGTGTCGATTGTCCAAAAGTCATTATCGGCCTGAGGTGAAAATGCCAGGGTAAGGGCCAATATTGAGTCAAGAGAAGCGGATAAAATATGGCTTGTTAGAATCCAAAATCAAAGGGTAGAAAACTTACTGCGGGGGCCGGGTTCTCGAGGGTAAAAGGCTCTAATCCGGCTATGTTCCGGATTACCTCGAGCTTCTCTGTTAAGAAACCTTTAATCGTCTTGTTTGTATCGTTAGGAGCGAAGGTGCTGGTGGAGTATCGGATCGGGTCCGTGGTTTGACCCGAATATTCACACATCAGTTTTTCACGAATAGAGTTGGGCTGGATGCGGAAGCTAACCCAGGTCTTCACCAAGTTTAGCCCGATGAGGCCTCGGGCTGATAAGATGGAGATCTTAGCCAACGAAGGCAAGATCGCCTCCCTGTCCGAGTCAGGGGCGAAGGCATTGAAAGTCTTGGAAATGTTAAGCTGACCCTCCGAGTAACCCGGCAACTTCTTCTCGCCGGGTGGGGAGGTATCCTGGCAGTAGAAGTATGAGAGCTGCCAGTGCTTTACATGAGAGTTGAGAGTGAGGGGAGGCATCAAGGAATTCTTGCGGCGCTGGATAGAAACCCCGCCGCAGGTAAGAAGTGCGCCGTCACCGCTTTCGCGGCACGGCTTGCACTGAAAGAGTTCAACAAAGAGAGCCAGACTTGGCGGAGTGCACAAGTAAGACTCGGAAAGAACGATAAAATGAGTGATGTTCAGAACGGAGTTTGGGCCTATATCGAAAATACGGAGGTTGTAGTGGTCTAGGACGTCACGAAAGAAAGGGTGACCCGGAGGCCTGAAGCCCCGGGTCACGTGTTCGACGAAACATATTACCTCATCCGTTGCTGGAGAAGGCCGGGTTTCGTTGCTTGGTACTCTCCAGCGGATAGATTCCTGGGGAGGAAGGATTCCCAGCTCGACCAACTCCTCCAGTTTGGCCTTGGTAACGGAGGATTTCCCCCAATTGGCTGAAATGGAGTTAGTGGATTTAGCTTTAGCCGACTGTTTCCCCTGCCTCTTGGGTGCCATGGGGTTGACCTGGTAAAACATCAAAGGAAAGGAGGTGAGAAGCGAAAACTCGGAAATTAATGAATAATCAGTTACCGATAACTTAAACATGATCCGGGTATTGCCTCGCTGGATCAAGTACGATCTGTCCGGGTATCGCATGTCGTTACGGAAGCTGTGAAGTTTTTCCGTAAAGCAAGTGTCTGGGGAAGGTAGGAGGATACCCTTATGTCTATTATCAGCAAGTGAGCCGGAGAAGTGAGATTTTCCGGATGATAAGAACAAGGGCGGAAATTTTTGGTGGTCCGAGCCCAGATGGGAAATCCAATTTCTGTATTTAAGGCCAAGCTAATGATACTTAGTGGTAGGGGAGTAAGATAAGCTGCGCATCCTATCTATGGGAGTGGTTATGGTAAACACTAGTGAGTCAATTCGGCAGGGCCCGAGAAATTGCGGGCGACTCGATTCAGATCTGATCTAAGGAAAAGCTAAGAGATTGCAAGGTTAGGCTGGAGGATATCAAGAACTTACCGGAGGAGGCTGAAGTAGGGATTTGCGGAGACAGATGGCGCAAGATTGATGCCCTTTCGCGATTTCTGGCCGGCGAATCGGGGGCTTAGTGGTGGATTTGGGAGCTGGAGTGGGTTGCACGGTGGCGGAGCGCAAGCGACGGCGGATGGGCTCCGGCGATGTGCGTAGGGCTTCCGTGGTGGCACTCCGCGAACTCGAGCTTGAGGAGAAGAGGAGTGGGGGAAATGAGCCGTTAGGGTTGAGTTTGCTCCTTGGGGTCTATTTATAATAGCCCGGGTGGAAAAGCCTAACCTAACGGGCGAAACCCGGGAGGTGCGGAGTGATATTTGGCTATTTTGAAATTTGAAAGACGCGCCTTATGCATAGATCGGTATAATCCAGAGAAAAAGGAAAGGGAAATCTCTTTCCTGGTATCAGCGATAGTTGTCGAGGAAGATGTGAAATCATCGAGTTCCCTATTAAGACTCAAGTCTGGAAGATTGAGGGAGAGCCTTTGAGGGAGAGCCGGGTTGTTACCTGATCCCCCTGGTGCTAATCCCAGCCATTCGTCAACATCTTGTATCTTGATCTTCATGTGTTTTTGTATCCAATATTTCTGCAGGGAATAGCCAGCACTTCGAAGAGTAAATCTTGGAAGCCCAGGCTATTCTGGGGACTACTGATGGAGGGATAGTAACCCGGTAGGCCAACTCCAAGGTGTGACCCGGCCCAAAGGATCTTGCACAGGATCCGGCTAAGAATAAAGAGACTTCTGGAAGGCCCAAAGTTTGTAGGCCTCGTAACCCGGGTTGTGGGTTGCGGTAAGGAAAGCTAGGGTTTGTAAGTAAAGTTCGAATAGGACTCAAGATGTGCCTTGAAGGGCAAGTTAGGGGTGTACGGGTGCTTTATAAACCGGCCCCTAGGTTTGGTTTGCCAGAGATTCAAGTCATAGTTGTAACACCTGTTATCGAGTATCCAGCATAATTCATATTGAGATCCGGCGAGTTATTTTCCGGTTCTTAGATTGCTTTACGCCATGTCTTCCTTCGAGCTAAACACTCTCCCGAATACCTGTGTCGACTTGCCCCAAGATCAGTTACCCCCGGTAACATCTGCCGTGATTATCCCACGACACTAAGCATGAGGCGCACACGAGAGGCATGGGCATTCGATGCCTAGGCATATGATGCCAAGATGATTGACTCTAGTGCAAGTGGGAGATTGTTGGGAATATGCCCTAGAGGCAATCATGTATGATGTAATTCCCACTGTATTCATAAAGTTATTAAGTTGTCCTTGTTTTGAACATCTGATATATGTCATTGAATATGTGATTCGATTGTGGAACTATATATTCATGTTGTTCATACTAGATTGTCCTTGGTCATTTAGGTTGTCCTGGACACACACCCTAGACTAATGTGAGTGTTGGCTGATGACACGGTTCCACTTGTCATGGGCATGGTGATGCCATTCCAACGTTCACGGACTTGGCTAAAGAGTTTAGCAAGTCGGACTGACCCACATTGAGATGCAACGATCAAGTCGTCATTTGCATGTCTCAATCAATGTAATCTTAGACCTGAGGTTGTTGCACAATCCGAGTTGTGGATCACCGACTTAGGTTCTCTCAAACGTTGTTCCGTGACAAGGCTACTATAAAGGCAGAGTTTGGGTCGAATGAGAAGCAAGCTGCATGATGTGGATAATCAAGATGGGATTTTGCCCCTCCGAATGGAGAGATAGTCTCTGGGCCCTCTCGAGTGATATGATTCAGGAAGCATGGCCATGCGCGGCTCAGTTAAGTGTTAACTGTGTCGGTTGACTAAGAGTTAGTCAGATGAATCACATGTCACAGATCGAGAAGAGAGTTGAGCTATTTAAGGCATGACGATAAATCGCCTATAGCTCGACAAGGTATATCGTGAGGCAAAAGGGACTAAGATGAATATCACATTGAAAGGTATGTCGTCATGACTCAATGGTACTTGGGAGTCGGCACGTTCTGCTAGGAGCCGCTACCGATTGATCGATTGGGAGTTGGACTCCAATCGTGTCCAAGTCGCCATGAGCCTGCAGGGTCGCACACTTAAGAGCGGGAGCAAATATTGGTCGGGTTGGACCCGAACAGGAAATGGATTAGTTTTGTGAGTCGGACTCACAGAGGGAATGAGCCACAAGTGTTGTGAAGCCCATTACCATACGCTATATAAAGAGGGGCGCAGGTTGCCCAGCGGGCACATTAGTCCACTCCCATGCGTTGGGAATCCTAGCCCACTCAGTCCAGCCGTCGCACCAGACCTAGCAGTCTGTCGTCGGAGCTCCTCCTCGTACGTGTGGATACCGGCATAGGTGCTGTACGTTCAGCACTTCGACGTTCGAGGGATCGGATCGGCCGGACCGGATCGTGGGACTGCACTGCCCCGACGTGCTGCATCAATAATCCGCACCTGCGCGTCTAGTGGTAATACTCGTGGCCTTCTACCTCGGCTAGATCTTGGGAGCATTGTATAGGAAAAGTTTTCATTTATCTCTACGCGTCCCAACACGTTTTTGTGCCGAGAGTAGCCTCTAATAGAGAGGTAGTGAGATTTGGGGAACTTGCTGTTTTTGTCCAGATTTTTTCGCTTCACCAAAAACCTCGGTTCTCTCAGCTAGAACGCGAGGAATTTTTATATTATTGGAACACCTTACCCAGGTTGTTATCTAACTTTCATTAGTTTCGCACTTTTTGATTTGGGCTACAGAAGTGTCTCGAAAAAATTCATCTTTACCAGTTGTTCTGTTTTGTCATATTTCTACCTTGCATTTGCCTCTTAATCTTCTTCTTTTGTGATTCTTTCGAGGGGAAGAGACTTAAAATAAGTTGTGACATTATCTAATATTTTAAATGGAGTGTTAAACTTGTGCTGAAACTGAACCAAGTGGATTTATTATTTTGATGCACTAATGTTTGATAATGAAGATTGTGAGAAGTTTTAGGTGGAGGAAGTTTTGAAGTGTAGGGAGAGAAGGATGATATAAGAAGATGAAGGATGGACAAAACCTCAATCTTGGGGATGCCCATGTAACCCCAAGACATTATGTTTCGATGAAGTTTTCAAAACACTATATTTTTATTCCTTCACACAATATGTGTTATTCTTGAAGCGTCTTTTTATTTTGCTTTCAGTTTTTTTTTCTTGCTATGATAAATTGTTGGATCCTAGCATATTTTAGTTCATAGAGAGACACGTTCTGTTTTTATTGTCTAGAACACTTTCACTCTTATTGTTTTGTGAGTGTTTAGTTTTTGCTAGTACTGCGTTTAGCTCTTGTTTTTCATTCTTATTTTGTTCAGAGCTTGTTGTTTTGATTCAGTTATGTATGATTATCTCTCTGGTTTTTAATTATTATTTTATTGAAGAGTTGTTTCAAATAAGTTGATTGGTTTTGGAGAAGAGTAAAATATTTCATGCTTATAGTGGTGCAATGGGAAGCTTGTTTTGACTATGGCTTAGACTTATTCATGTCATGTTAGATGTTATTTTAATTGTGTGCTTAGTAGTATATGATGTATAATGACTAGTCTCAAATAGATGAGAGTGCTTAATGTCACATTGAAATTAAAGCATGTGTTGTTTTTGTCATATTGAAGCATGGTATTGTGGTATTCTCCTTTGAATTATTTATCTGGGTTGACTTGGCGCATGTTCACACCATGTTATGACTATAAAAATAGTCACATTTACCCTTGATGATAATTTATTTTTTGACTTGTAATATCACTTCATGCTTTGATTAATATTGTTTTGTTGCTATGCATGATTATGGTCGTTGTTACTCTCTTAGTTGGTCGCTCCCAATCTCTTGCTAGCCTTCACCCTGTACTGAGTATGAGCTCTACTCGTGCATCCAACTCTCCAAAACCAAAATTTTCCAATGTGTCCACCATACCTACCTATATGTGGTATTTCATCGCCATTCCAAGTAAATTTCTTGTGTGACACCTTTAAACCTTAAAAATTATTAAGTTTGTTTTGTGTTCCTTATTGCCCATGATCTCCGAGATAGATGCGGTGCTCACCGTCGTCATTGGATGCTCCTGGAAATAATGCTTGAGCTTCTTGGCCGCCATATAGACGTCATATGTCATCTTCTGATAGTGGGGATAATTCTGCTTGGAGTTGGAAATCAGCTCACTGAGATAGTACACTGGCCTCTGCACAGATTTTCCTTCCTCTTCTCGCTCCACACTGCCGGGTTGTGTGGTTAGCCGGCCTGCTAGGGTGCCAAGTGTGATGGCTACATGGTCCATCCCTCATCATCTCAAATTTGAATCTCTGCTGATCACCCCAAGACTTCTTCTGATCCACCCAAGGCTTCTTGTTGTTCTGGTTCTGTCCCCACTGGGGCCCATTGTTCTTCTAGCGCTGACTGTTGCCAGCATCAGGTTGATCTAGATCAACTGTAGCAACATGGTTCGAGCCATACCGGAAATCCGGCCTATCATCTCTTCTCTTTCCCCAGAAAACCTGGCGATCGTTCCTCCTGGAGGAATCGGGGTCATCATTACCGGAATACCTCTTACTCGGTTCAACCGAGGTCAGCAGAGGCTGTGTCGGATCACCCAACGCATACATGTTAGCAATATTGATTGTCTCGTCCAGAGTATTCGGCATTTCCCTCTGCAACCTCTGCCAAAGCATGGTACCATGTCGACACCCTTGTGCAAACCATGCAATAGCCCGGGACTCAATCACCCCTTCACAAGTATTCCTCAGAGTACTCTTGGTCGGTATCATATTCTCTCTGTCGGCACATGGAGAGTTGTTGAGGACGATTTGGCCTCCGATATGTGCTGAAGTTTTTGATGAAGGCTTCCGATAAATCCAGCCAGCAATCAATGCTATCTACTGGCAAGTTGTTCAACTAGATCCGGGCTGGCCCCTCCAACGTCTGCGGCACATAACTCACGGCCCAGCGGCGATTGCCACCAGCAATGTGCACAGAAGTGACATAGTCATTTAACCAATCATCCGGCTTGGTGCTGCTGTCATATGTATTTGTATGTAACAGCCCAAGTATGAAAACCTACCATTTAGAATGTTTGATTTCTTGTTATTTAAGTATTGCATCATGTCATCATATTGTTTCCATGTTGTTTGCTTTTGTTTCTAAAATTGTTGCATTTGTTTTCCACTGTTTTCACAACTCAAATTCAAACCTTACTCAAACAATGTTTTCATACTTGATCTGTTACAACTTTTGGAATAAAAATAACAAATAAAAACAACCCTTTTATTCCCTGTTAATCACCCTTTAATTGGTTGGTTTAATCAAACCATTATGTCACTCATTTAAATTCCAAATCAATTTCAAATTCAAACCAAGTTTCAAAACCAGTACCCTTTTGAATCCATAAATCTCACCACAACATTGTATCCTTTAAATCACTTCAAAACCCTAGGGGTAACCCTAGTGAAAATGCTTTGTTTTCTCAATATTAATCAATATTAAAATTCTTCCAAATTTTGGTTTCAGATACCAACAACATTTGTTAATCTCAAACTTTTGAAAACCAACCGTGGCATTTGGTTGCTATGGGTCTAACAAGCCTAACTTAATTTTCTGGAATTTTTCCTAACCCTAAAGGCCTCCTTTTCTTTCAATTTTGTTTGCTACAAAAAAATAATAATTATAACTAAAAGGAATAAAAGCTAAAGAGAGAGAGAGAGCAGCAGAGGGCCCAAGCCCACCTATCTTTTTCCTCTCTGGCCTTTCTCTTCCACCTCCGTACAGGTGAGGTCAGCACACGTTAGCACCGAGCTCCCCATCCCCACCTGCTCCTTTTCCCCCTCTACAAGAAGATGCCAAGGAGGCCTCAAACCCTAACCACTCCCTTCTCCTTTCCCTCTCCGCCGCCACCCTGCCTCTCCCCTCGATCTCCCTCTCCCAAAACCCTCTGCATCTTCTGAAGAACAGAAGGATGCCACCATGGCCGCAGCTTGGAGGCCTTGGTGCCAAGGCTGTGCTCGTCGTCGGGCGCCCCTCTTCTCGGGAATGGAACGGGGATGAGTTCCTCGTCCTTTTTGGTGAAGGCACGGAGGAGGGAGGAGGCCCGAGTCGCCGGCGCCCTCCCCTCCAACGCCGGCCATCGCCCTCTGCTCGCCCCTTCCTGCACCAACCCGCGCCTCCAATCGCCTCCTCCCTGATCGCTGTCGAGGTGAGACCTCCCGCTCCCCTTCCTCTCGCCTCCCTCCTCATCTCCCTTCTCTCCTACTGCCCCACGCCCCCATCGGCCACAGCAGCCATCGGCCACAGCGAGCACATGGATGCAGCAGCCCCCACGATCTCCCCTGGCAGGTTTCAGTTAATTGCGTGCAGGAATTTAGCTATCCGAAATCTGCAGATTATCCACCACCGAGTCCACTTCCTATCACCAATCCGCACACACCCCATTGGTAGCAACACCCAGCGCGCAACCCGCAGCTCTCGGGTTCGAGTCCCAGCACCCCCGTTTTTCTTTTCCTTTTGTTCAACTTGTTCAGTATTCGTTGGCAACACCTCATACCCCCCGATGGCCCCCTCCCTAACACAACAGCCACAGTAGCCCATCTGGTTCAGTCCCTCGAGCGCATCAGTGAGGTTCAGGGTTCGAATCCCCCTCCCACAAATAAAACAAACTTTTATTTTTGCAAGGTTTTGGTACTGGAACTTTCTGGTATTCACCAATAGGCCCTTGCAAGTTATTCTAGTCCCTGTAAAAAATATTTCCTAAGTCCCTAGATCATTAAAAATGGCAGATTTGCACTATATCTTGTAAATAGCATAATAAAATCATTTTAGCTCCAAATCCAACATTTTTGATATTTTTTCAATACCAAATTAAATGTTCTATCCAAATATAAAATTTGTTTACTGTTTTGAATATTTTAAATTGGTGCAATATTTGAAAACTTGTCAAATTCACTTAAATTTGCAAAATTCATAACTTGCTCATAAAAATTCCAAATTTCACAAACCAAATATGTTTTCCAATCAATTTTTCATGTACTTTCCAAATATAAATTTTGTTTGCTGTTTTGAATAATTTAAATTGCTGAAAACAACTGTTTCTTATTTATTGCATTTAAAATTGCCAAAATAATAACTTGCTCATTTTAAATCCAATTTCCACAAATGAAATATGTTTTCCATGCAAAATTAAACCCTCTTTCCAAATATAAACTTTGTTTTCTGTTTTGAATAATTAAAATTGGTTAAATAATTTAATCTTGTTTAATTCAATTAAAAATTGTTTAATATTGTTTAATTCATAATTAAATAATCCAAAGTCCAATTTCAAAATGTGAAACATGTAATCCAACTAAAATTTGATGATCTTTTCAAATATAAACTTTGTTATTTGATTTGCACACTTTAACTTGATGAAAACAATAATTGTTTGTGTGACATGTCTAAGTAACCAAAACTTTCCAAAATTAACAAATCATTTCAAAACTTGTTTTATTCCTTTTTCACTTGCATCTATCATTGTTATTATGTTGTTATCTTGTCATCATCATCATGCATGCATCATGTTTAACTACTTACACTTGTTAATCAAATGTAGATCATTGCTTCAACCTAAAGCATTTGCATCCATATGCAATTCTCATTGCATATGGGTCCAATTAAATTGTGTTACCTTGTCAAGTAGTTTATTCTGATGCATCTATTAACATGACATGCATCATCCCATGTTTGTGCACCTATGCCATGATATTGATTGTTTATCTTTCTGCATTGTCTGTTTGCTTCTTCCCGGATATACGATGACGTTGAGACCGACGATACTTACGACATCCCTTCTAAGGTTTTAGCTCAGTACCAGGCTACTGGGTTTTGCAGGCAAGTTATCACTCACATGAACCACTGTGTTCCTTTCAACATTGGTTACCGATACTTTCCGTTGTTCTTTTCTGCTAGCCTTAGTAGTAGTTGTTTCTGCTACGATCCTATCACATGAATCCCTTAACCCTGATATTGCCTCACCTCCATACCTATAACCATTGTTTTAGCCCGTGTCTTACTAGCATGCTTAGGTTGTTTTGCTCGAGTCTGTTACCCGTTACTTTCAGTTACTATATTGTTATTATGTTCTGGGGGCTCGATGTTTAATCAATCAATCATGCTAATGTACTATTAATAATAAATTTGATGATAAGGCACCGGCAGGAGGCCCATGAGTGGTTTTGGAGCCTGCTAGTGTCGACCCTAATAGGAAAAGGGTCTTGTCTACTGATCCATGATGAGCGCACTACCCGCATTTGGGAAGCGAGTATGGGCGCCCCCCTCAACTTGACCTGATTCGCATCTCGTCCAAATCGCCTCATTTAGTTCGTGTTTTCCATTTGCCGCATCATGTTTTTGCGAGCCCAGGCCAGGGTGGAACTTTCGTAGTCGGCATATAGGGGGACACGGTCTTAGAGTGCTATGATGGTCCATTTTCTTCTGGGCTTGATTAGCCGTGCGCCCAAGGTTCTTTGGGCTTGATGCGAAGAATGGTTGGTTGTGTAGAGTACCCCGCTTGGTGGAAGTGCATTTCCATCTGGCGGGTTATTCTTGAGTGTACGGCCAAATTGGTGCAACCCTGCAGGGATAATCTTCTCGAGAAGCCGTGTTTTCCGCGGTTATGGATTACTTGGTGAAAGTACTGGCTAACAAGTACTCAGGACAACTTAAACATAATGATCAAACATGCTACACCCCATGATTAATAACTTGACTAGTAATAGGCTTATTGACACAATAATTTGAACCATCATTATTACAACTGTGTGAGTTATCCTCGGATTGCTTCTTTGGATAAGGGGCGAGATCCAGGATGGGTTTGTTTGAAGTTATCTTTCAGTTGGTTACAATCCTCGATCTTATCCCCTTTCTGTTAGCCGGAAGTGGTAGAAACTCTGTAGTTGTTTAGAGCAGCCAGTTGCAGCATCTTTTATATCCCCCTCCTTCCGTTGAACCCAAAGCATCTGTGCTTGGTGTTGACGGGTTACACTTTGGTGAACTGTGAGTCTTGCTTGCCAGTACGTTTATGTACTGACCCCTTTGGGGCTGTGGTTTACGCAGACGACGTTTCCGAGGATCTACATGGTGGCTACTACGTGGAGTATGATGACGAGACTGCTGACGAGTAGTTAGCGGACCCGGGCAGGATCCGAGACTTCGTGGATGGGCTCCGTCTGTTTGTTTCCGGCCTCTTAGGCCTATTTGGTTCTTGTCTGTACTCAGACATGTTGAGTGCTTCCGCTGTATGGTAATGATGTATTGTTGGGGCATGTGCCCTCTGAATGACTGTATTTGATATCTCTGCTCTAATGAGAGCCATTTGCAACTTATTTCAATCTTTTGTGTCGTAGAGATCTGTTGTGATATCACTTGTTAAACGCCGTTGACGTACCATGTGTGTATGGTTTGAAGTACGTCGACGGAAGTGCCGTTGATCTCTAGTGGATAGTTTACATCGACGATGGAATAGCAGGGCTTGTGTTGTCGCGCATAAGCGCAGGCCTACCAGGAAGCTGGGACGTGGGAGCAGTTACGCCCCATAATCCAAGCATCTGCTATCCAGTTCGTACGGTGAGTATCCCCTAGAAGTCAGGGTGCGACAAATGGTATCAGAGCCTGTCTGCCTGTAGGATCCCTTTTTACTGGTCGCAGTTGAGTCTAGAAACTATTTTGTAGCTATGTAGGAAAAATGAAACGTGAGAGTAGGAATTCTGTTCTTTTTCTTCTTTCCCCACCCTCCCTCCCTTTTCTGGTAAGGAAGTGCAACGTTGATTTCTCCCTTCTCATCTAAACTTTCAAGTTAGGATTTCACGAATTCTGGTTTCTCTAGGATGGTTATATCTACTAGACCATAGGAATGGAGGTGGTTGTGACGTGATTTATCATGTTGCCTACTCATGATTGAGAACGGAGGCGTGTAAGCCCCGGAAGCAGATCCTCTATTCCTTAAGCAGTAGATATTGATCCTTTAGAAGCCCGGATGGGTTTCCCGTTGTACCTCAGGAATCTTGTTCTCGTTTCCCGGTGTTGCTTCAATATCCTGTTCTTCTCAACATCCTTTTCGTCCGTTGAAATCTTGTTGTTGTTTTCCAATTCAATTCTTCTACCGGCGTCTAATCAAAACTTCCTCGTAAACTCTTGTCCAACTAAAGTGTTATTTCATACCGGAGAATCACATTCCTTTGTGTCAACAATCTTTTCCACAACATACAACCCAATTCTGGTTCCACTAAGCAATCAAATCACCGTTCACTCTCCGGAATCTCAAATGTTGACTTCCAAGATAAGTAAGAACAATCCAATTCTAATGGGAGGCCACATATTCCTCGTTACTCTCATGTTGCTGATTCTAACATTGATGTCATTCTTGGTGTTACATTGATGTCAATAACTCTGTTCCACCCCTATTACAGATAGTCTATTCTACAAATGAATCAAATTCTATCCAGCTATACAACCTCGATACAAAACCTCTCCCTTTACTTGAAAATGTTCCGGTGGTTTCCAAATTCCCTGACGTCTATCCAAGGTGCACGATGTGTTTCACGTGTCACAGCTCAAGTGGATCTTCCCAAGAAGTATCCGGACCCTCTCTTTTCTCAGTAGGAATCTCGGGGCGCGATTCCTTCAAGGGGGGGCGTTTTGTAACAGCCCAAGTATGAAAACCTACCATTTAGAATGTTTGATTTCTTGTTATTTAAGTATTGCATCATGTCATCATATTGTTTCCATGTTGTTTGCTTTTGTTTCTAAAATTGTTGCATTTGTTTTCCACTGTTTTCACAACTCAAATTCAAACCTTACTCAAACAATGTTTTCATACTTGATCTGTTACAACTTTTGGAATAAAAATAACAAATAAAAACAACCCTTTTATTCCCTGTTAATCACCCTTTAATTGGTTGGTTTAATCAAACCATTATGTCACTCATTTAAATTCCAAATCAATTTCAAATTCAAACCAAGTTTCAAAACCAGTACCCTTTTGAATCCATAAATCTCACCACAACATTGTATCCTTTAAATCACTTCAAAACCCTAGGGGTAACCCTAGTGAAAATGCTTTGTTTTCTCAATATTAATCAATATTAAAATTCTTCCAAATTTTGGTTTCAGATACCAACAACATTTGTTAATCTCAAACTTTTGAAAACCAACCGTGGCATTTGGTTGCTATGGGTCTAACAAGCCTAACTTAATTTTCTGGAATTTTTCCTAACCCTAAAGGCCTCCTTTTCTTTCAATTTTGTTTGCTACAAAAAAATAATAATTATAACTAAAAGGAATAAAAGCTAAAGAGAGAGAGAGAGCAGCAGAGGGCCCAAGCCCACCTATCTTTTTCCTCTCTGGCCTTTCTCTTCCACCTCCGTACAGGTGAGGTCAGCACACGTTAGCACCGAGCTCCCCATCCCCACCTGCTCCTTTTCCCCCTCTACAAGAAGATGCCAAGGAGGCCTCAAACCCTAACCACTCCCTTCTCCTTTCCCTCTCCGCCGCCACCCTGCCTCTCCCCTCGATCTCCCTCTCCCAAAACCCTCTGCATCTTCTGAAGAACAGAAGGATGCCACCATGGCCGCAGCTTGGAGGCCTTGGTGCCAAGGCTGTGCTCGTCGTCGGGCGCCCCTCTTCTCGGGAATGGAACGGGGATGAGTTCCTCGTCCTTTTTGGTGAAGGCACGGAGGAGGGAGGAGGCCCGAGTCGCCGGCGCCCTCCCCTCCAACGCCGGCCATCGCCCTCTGCTCGCCCCTTCCTGCACCAACCTGCGCCTCCAATCGCCTCCTCCCTGATCGCTGTCGAGGTGAGACCTCCCGCTCCCCTTCCTCTCGCCTCCCTCCTCATCTCCCTTCTCTCCTACTGCCCCACGCCCCCATCGGCCACAGCAGCCATCGGCCACAGCGAGCACATGGATGCAGCAGCCCCCACGATCTCCCCTGGCAGGTTTCAGTTAATTGCGTGCAGGAATTTAGCTATCCGAAATCTGCAGATTATCCACCACCGAGTCCACTTCCTATCACCAATCCGCACACACCCCATTGGTAGCAACACCCAGCGCGCAACCCGCAGCTCTCGGGTTCGAGTCCCAGCACCCCCGTTTTTCTTTTCCTTTTGTTCAACTTGTTCAGTATTCGTTGGCAACACCTCATACCCCCCGATGGCCCCCTCCCTAACACAACAGCCACAGTAGCCCATCTGGTTCAGTCCCTCGAGCGCATCAGTGAGGTTCAGGGTTCGAATCCCCCTCCCACAAATAAAACAAACTTTTATTTTTGCAAGGTTTTGGTACTGGAACTTTCTGGTATTCACCAATAGGCCCTTGCAAGTTATTCTAGTCCCTGTAAAAAATATTTCCTAAGTCCCTAGATCATTAAAAATGGCAGATTTGCACTATATCTTGTAAATAGCATAATAAAATCATTTTAGCTCCAAATCCAACATTTTTGATATGTTTTCAATACCAAATTAAATGTTCTATCCAAATATAAAATTTGTTTACTGTTTTGAATATTTTAAATTGGTGCAATATTTGAAAACTTGTCAAATTCACTTAAATTTGCAAAATTCATAACTTGCTCATAAAAATTCCAAATTTCACAAACCAAATATGTTTTCCAATCAATTTTTCATGTACTTTCCAAATATAAATTTTGTTTGCTGTTTTGAATAATTTAAATTGCTGAAAACAACTGTTTCTTATTTATTGCATTTAAAATTGCCAAAATAATAACTTGCTCATTTTAAATCCAATTTCCACAAATGAAATATGTTTTCCATGCAAAATTAAACCCTCTTTCCAAATATAAACTTTGTTTTCTGTTTTGAATAATTAAAATTGGTTAAATAATTTAATCTTGTTTAATTCAATTAAAAATTGTTTAATATTGTTTAATTCATAATTAAATAATCCAAAGTCCAATTTCAAAATGTGAAACATGTAATCCAACTAAAATTTGATGATCTTTTCAAATATAAACTTTGTTATTTGATTTGCACACTTTAACTTGATGAAAACAATAATTGTTTGTGTGACATGTCTAAGTAACCAAAACTTTCCAAAATTAACAAATCATTTCAAAACTTGTTTTATTCCTTTTTCACTTGCATCTATCATTGTTATTATGTTGTTATCTTGTCATCATCATCATGCATGCATCATGTTTAACTACTTACACTTGTTAATCAAATGTAGATCATTGCTTCAACCTAAAGCATTTGCATCCATATGCAATTCTCATTGCATATGGGTCCAATTAAATTGTGTTACCTTGTCAAGTAGTTTATTCTGATGCATCTATTAACATGACATGCATCATCCCATGTTTGTGCACCTATGCCATGATATTGATTGTTTATCTTTCTGCATTGTCTGTTTGCTTCTTCCCGGATATACGATGACGTTGAGACCGACGATACTTACGACATCCCTTCTAAGGTTTTAGCTCAGTACCAGGCTACTGGGTTTTGCAGGCAAGTTATCACTCACATGAACCACTGTGTTCCTTTCAACATTGGTTACCGATACTTTCCGTTGTTCTTTTCTGCTAGCCTTAGTAGTAGTTGTTTCTGCTACGATCCTATCACATGAATCCCTTAACCCTGATATTGCCTCACCTCCATACCTATAACCATTGTTTTAGCCCGTGTCTTACTAGCATGCTTAGGTTGTTTTGCTCGAGTCTGTTACCCGTTACTTTCAGTTACTATATTGTTATTATGTTCTGGGGGCTCGATGTTTAATCAATCAATCATGCTAATGTACTATTAATAATAAATTTGATGATAAGGCACCGGCAGGAGGCCCATGAGTGGTTTTGGAGCCTGCTAGTGTCGACCCTAATAGGAAAAGGGTCTTGTCTACTGATCCATGATGAGCGCACTACCCGCATTTGGGAAGCGAGTATGGGCGCCCCCCTCAACTTGACCTGATTCGCATCTCGTCCAAATCGCCTCATTTAGTTCGTGTTTTCCATTTGCCGCATCATGTTTTTGCGAGCCCAGGCCAGGGTGGAACTTTCGTAGTCGGCATATAGGGGGACACGGTCTTAGAGTGCTATGATGGTCCATTTTCTTCTGGGCTTGATTAGCCGTGCGCCCAAGGTTCTTTGGGCTTGATGCGAAGAATGGTTGGTTGTGTAGAGTACCCCGCTTGGTGGAAGTGCATTTCCATCTGGCGGGTTATTCTTGAGTGTACGGCCAAATTGGTGCAACCCTGCAGGGATAATCTTCTCGAGAAGCCGTGTTTTCCGCGGTTATGGATTACTTGGTGAAAGTACTGGCTAACAAGTACTCAGGACAACTTAAACATAATGATCAAACATGCTACACCCCATGATTAATAACTTGACTAGTAATAGGCTTATTGACACAATAATTTGAACCATCATTATTACAACTGTGTGAGTTATCCTCGGATTGCTTCTTTGGATAAGGGGCGAGATCCAGGATGGGTTTGTTTGAAGTTATCTTTCAGTTGGTTACAATCCTCGATCTTATCCCCTTTCTGTTAGCCGGAAGTGGTAGAAACTCTGTAGTTGTTTAGAGCAGCCAGTTGCAGCATCTTTTATATCCCCCTCCTTCCGTTGAACCCAAAGCATCTGTGCTTGGTGTTGACGGGTTACACTTTGGTGAACTGTGAGTCTTGCTTGCCAGTACGTTTATGTACTGACCCCTTTGGGGCTGTGGTTTACGCAGACGACGTTTCCGAGGATCTACATGGTGGCTACTACGTGGAGTATGATGACGAGACTGCTGACGAGTAGTTAGCGGACCCGGGCAGGATCCGAGACTTCGTGGATGGGCTCCGTCTGTTTGTTTCCGGCCTCTTAGGCCTATTTGGTTCTTGTCTGTACTCAGACATGTTGAGTGCTTCCGCTGTATGGTAATGATGTATTGTTGGGGCATGTGCCCTCTGAATGACTGTATTTGATATCTCTGCTCTAATGAGAGCCATTTGCAACTTATTTCAATCTTTTGTGTCGTAGAGATCTGTTGTGATATCACTTGTTAAACGCCGTTGACGTACCATGTGTGTATGGTTTGAAGTACGTCGACGGAAGTGCCGTTGATCTCTAGTGGATAGTTTACATCGACGATGGAATAGCAGGGCTTGTGTTGTCGCGCATAAGCGCAGGCCTACCAGGAAGCTGGGACGTGGGAGCAGTTACGCCCCATAATCCAAGCATCTGCTATCCAGTTCGTACGGTGAGTATCCCCTAGAAGTCAGGGTGCGACATTGTACCCCAATCGAACTTGAACTTCTGGACTGATGGTTCCCTCATAATCCGGGGTCCAAAGCATAGTGGCCCAGGGGGACCTTGCTCCTCCATCCTCTCCGACAGGTAGATCCTGTCAAGCTTGTAACGGGCATCATTTGCCGGCAGCACTCGGGGTCCCATTCGACCAGCGAGTACTCCCTCATCTACCAACTGCTCATATCTCGGATATTCGTACCTCTCCATAGCCGAATAGCCATCGTCATAGCGATTATCCACGGGAACATTTCCCTGTTGCTGAATAACACGTCCGACGCCAGGCTGCTGCTGATCCGGGTTTGGCGCCGGATACCGAGATTGGACATTCCGGTTGGGATTATTCCCAGCCGGCTGAACTCGCGTTGCACCTTGCCCACCTTGACCGACATTTCCTTGACCTACATGATCATGATCGGCATCTCCCTGTACAGCTTACTGTTTTTGGCATCGGAAGGGTCATAGACTTGTGATGGTGCAGATATTGCACTCGTTGGGATACCCCAAGAGGGATATATGAAGAGAACAGCAGCAAGTTTTCCCTTAGAAAGAAACCAAGGTTGAATCGACCAGTAGGAGAAAGAAATCACTTCCGAAGGTTGATGCAGCCGAGATGGCAGCGTGCACTACCGGTTTAGAAGCAACATGGAACCTACACAACACAATAAAATCACTTTTCCCCAACGAAGCAGTGTTGTTGTCAATCTCACCGGTTTTGCTGAACACAAAGAGGTTAAACGTACCGTGTTGAAAATAAATTTTTTTTTGAAGTAGATGAAAGAGAGAAGTGATGGCAGTAGTAAAACAGTAGCAGTAGTATGAAAAATAGAGATTGTAGTGATTGTATTATCAATATGAGGAAAATGGACCGGGGTCCACTGTGCACTAGAGGTGTCTCTCCTAAGACAAATACATAGCATGTGTGGTAAACAAATTACAGCTGCGCAATTGACAGATATAAAGGCTGAGCCGTAATGCATATGCATGACATGATGATTACTAAGTGATCCATGCGGGCATTACAACAAGATACATAGACCGTCATCCAACTGCATCTATGACTAATAATCCACCCTCAGAATGTCATCCGAGCAAACCTTGGGTATTAAGTTGCAAGCAACAGATAACCACAGTAAGCAAAGTGTGTAATGTAAACATCGTTGTTTTCTCCCTAATGGCAACAACATATCCTCCATCCATCACATTTCTGTCACTCGTGCACAGATGGAAAGGAGGCATGAACCCACTATCGAGCATAAATACTCCCCCTTGGGGTCACTGGCATCTACTTGTCCAGAGCATCTACTAACAACGGAGAGAATGCAAGATCATAAATAACATACACATGAAAAGAATAGAATAGATTGATAATCAACAGACATAGCATTCAATATTCATCGGATCCGAGCAAACAGAACATGTAGCATTACAATAAGATGATCTTGATCATGTAGGGCGGCTCACAAGATCTAAACATGAGGCATAAAGAGGAGAGAACAACCATCTAGATACTGCTATGGACCCGTAGTCCAAGGATGAACTACTCAGGCATCATTCCCGAGGCGGGCATGGTGGTGTAGAGCCCTCGGATGATGATTCCGCCCCCCGGCAGGGTGCCGGGGATAGCTCCAGAACCCTCCCGAACTAGGGTTGACGATGACGGCGGATGAGGGTGTTTTTCGTGGAAATGACTTATGTTTCTAGGGTTAACCCTTCGAGGACAATATATAGGCAAGAGGGAAACGTCAGTGGGCGAACAGGGGGGACACACCACCCTTGGGCGCGGCCAGGGGGCTCCCACCCATGGTGTGGGGCCCTGTGGCTCCCCTCCATGTCTCCTCCTGCCTCCATTTGCGTGACAACTTTCTAAGATTTTAGGGCTTCAAATCGTCCAATTCCAAGAATATTTCAAGAAGAATTTTTCTGAAACTAAAAACAGCAGAAAACGGGAGCTCGCTCTATGGCATCTTGTCAATAGGTTAGCCCCAGGAAATCATTAAAAATGGCATAAAGTGTAAAGAAAACATTTAGCATATGGCATGAAAACAACATGGAACATCACAAATTATGGATACGTTTATGACATATCAACATCCCCAAGATTAGTTCCTATTCGTCCTCGAGTTGGTAAATGATAAAAACAAATAATTTCTGAGGTGACATGCTACCAACATAACCTTGATCATCGAAATTGTAAAAGCATAAGTATAGCTGAAATCATAGTACTTTAAACACAGGCATGATAGATATAAGTTTAACAATGAAACTTAGCAATCACCTTGCATCATGAGAAGTAACACAAATAAAAGATCATGAATAATAATGCACTTGAAAGTTATACATTTGTTTCGAGCATAGAGAAAACATAGAAAAGTGATATTTCTCTTGTCCTTAAGAGTGGGGCAAAACATAAATGCCAGGACACCTTCAAAGTTCAAGTGGATGACTAGAACAAATAATTTGAGAGCAAATAATAACACATCATGAATTAATTAATAATGTTTCTGGAACAAATGGACATTAAACTCAGAATGACAACTATGCTCTCTCAACTGTGCATTAAGTTAGAAGATGGAGACTCAACATAAAAGTAAAAGAAAGGCCCTTCGCAGAGGGAAGCAGTGATTAACTAATGTGCTAGAGCTTTTTATTTTATTAAACATAGGTATTGAAAACATTTTTTAGAGAGAGGTGTACGCTTATGTCAACGAATGGTAAACAGAAAATACAGTATGTCAGAAGCCAACTAGACTTCACAAGAGCGGTTCCCATTGAAGGACGCAACTAGGGTCAGAAGGTCATCCTTCTTTCTCTTTTGTTTACCGAATTATGCTTGACTGATAAATCAGGGGCAAAAATAGTGAAGAGAATTTAATAGTAACCAATTTTGGGGCTAAGCACCCCGCTGCCAGCTCTTCTATCATTTGGATAAGCGGATGAAGCCACTAGTCCATGTGTGTAAAGTCCAATCAACAAGTGAGATAAAGATTCTCTATTTACGTCCTCATGAGCTAAAACAGGGGCACAAAACAAGAATAATTTTGAAAGTTTAAAGGTAGCACATGACAAATTTACTTGGAGTGGCGGTTAAATACCACATGTAGGTAGGTATGGCGGACACATTTGCAAACTTTGGTTTTTTGGGAGTTGGATGCATGAGTAGAGCTCACAGTCAGTACTGGTGGAGGCTAGCAAAAGACTGGGGGCGACAAATCAAGAGAGCAATAATGACCATAACCATGCATAACGACAAAAACATTATTAATGAAAGCATAAAGGGTATTACAATTCAAAAACTAAATGATCATAGAGGATATAAGTGACTTGGTTGTAGTCATAAACATGGTGTAAGCATGTGCCAAGTCAACCAAATAAAGCATTCAAAGGAGAACACCACAAATTCATGCTTCAATATGACAACAACAACAACAACTCATGATTCTTTCAATTGCACATTAAGCACTCTCAGATATTTGAGACAAGTCATGCAACAATAACAACTACTAATCATAGAATTAAAATAACATCTAGCAAAAGTATAGCCACAGTCTATACAAGCTTCTATTTGCACCGTTATAAGCACGGAAACTGTACTACTGCTTTCCAACACCAAGCATTTTATACTAAACAAAAACTCTCCAAGAGATATAGCAATGAAACAAGAGAGTACTAACACAATTCTACTAAAACTGACAGCTCTCAATAAGAGATGCATGAATCATAGGAGCTAAAAGGGAATTTTGCAGCAACTAGAAGAAAAACTAAGAATACGGGCATAACGAGTATTTATATAAAAATTGGAGCGTGTCTCCCTCCCACACAAAGAATGCTAGGTTCCAACAATATTTTTGCAGCAAGGAAAACAAAAGAAACCAAAAGAAAACAAAAGAAAAACAAACAGACGCTCTAAGTAAAAAATCAGATGATGTAAAAACTCACATGTTTTGTAAGGACACAAGAATTATTGATACTTTAAACATTGTCTACAGCCAATGATGTTTTGTGGAGCAAATAAATACACTCGACATAGTAAAAGAGAGAATGCAAGCAAAAAGGCAGAATCTGTCAAAACCAGAACAGTCTGTAAAGACGATTTTTTTCGGGGCACTTACGTTGCTGAGATAAAAAAATGTAAAGAACGAAAAAGTTTCAGAATTTCTTCAGGAATAAGCAAAAATAATTTCAGGTCATTTTGTTCTTTTTGTGAATTATGCGATTTTTACAGTGGACAGCAGAAATCTGTTTCCTCCGCAAAAATCCAAAACCAACTCCAACTTTCGCTAGAAACTTTACTTGGCACAACTAATACATGAAACTAAAGATACAAAGGAGTTTCTACATAAGTATACAACACCTTGACTCAAAGAAACAAAGAAAAACAAAGCAAAAATAAAAAAAACCTTGGATTATCTCCCAAGAAGTGTTTTTCTTTAACGCCTTTTAGCTAGGCCCAGAAAAACGGAATCAAGTGTTTTCAAGTGAAGAAGCATCCAAATTATAATTTGTTCGAATAATAGAATCAAAAGGCAACTTCATTATCTTCCTAGGAAAGTGTTCCATACCTTTCTTGAGTGGGAACTGATATTTAATATTCCCCTCTTTCATATCAATAACAGGACCAACAGTTCTAAGAAAAGGTCTTCCCAAAACAATTGGACAAGAAGCATTCCATTCAATATTCATAATAACAAAATCAACGGGGACTAGGTTATTATAATCATAATAAGAACATCATCAACTCTCCCCAAATTTTCTTTCTAACATTATAAATAAGACAAATATCCAAATAACAGTGCTACAAAGGTGGCAAATCAAGCATATCATAAAGTTTCTTAGGCATAATAGAGATACTAGCACCAAGATCACATAGAGCCTTACAATAAAAATCATTCACCTTCATTTTAATGATGGGTTCCCAACTATCATCTAACTTCCTAGGGATAGAGGCTTCACATCTTAGTTCATCTTCTCTAATTTGTATGAGAGCATTTGTAATATGTTTTGTGAAAGCCATATTCATATCACTAGCATTAGGACAACTAGAAAGCTTTTGTAGGAACTTAATTACTGTCGGATATATACTGAATAGGGGTATATCAGATGGTAGTCATGAGTGCACGATTACCAGGGTGGCCCAAGTGGTAGTGGGCTATGGTCCATTGGGCGGCCCAGTAAGCTGACGCACAGAAGCTGGATTCTAGAAGAACCCGGATCACGGCCCACGTGATCTGGCTTGGAGGAGAAGACGGATTCCTTACCTTCCAAGTTAATAGTTACCGTAGACTTCTAGGTTTCCTATTCTGTATGCCCTAACCCGGCTATTATATAAAGCCGGACGGGAGATATGATAGATAGACAAGAAGCTTTAGGCTAACTCGCCGGGAAGTTGATCCTCAGCGAATAGCTAGATCGAACCTCACATTGTAATTGTATACACAGGCTTTAGTCCTGATTAGTGAGATTGCAGGGGTAGGAACGTCGTATTATCACGGCGTAACGAACCTGGGTAAATCCTATGTCTTTGTCTACAACGCGATCCCGTTACCCCACGTCTCTACCCGTAGTCTCATGGCACCCCCGTCTATGAAAACTACTACAATGTCTCGACAGTTGGCGCCCACCGTGAGGCAAACGACGTCAGGCGTGAAGTTCGATCTGGGATACTTGGCGGAATTGGCAGATCCATAACTGTCGGAAGCTTGGAGTTCGACGATGACATTGGACGCTTCCTCGACAACGGATCCTACATACCGGCGCAAAATCACCTGGTAAGTGCCTGCGTGTTACCGATCATATCTGCTAATATCTTTATCGGACTAACTGCAGAGGCCATGGGGTTTTGCGGTGGAAGCAAATATTTCCCACCCGCCCTATACCCAGTCGAAGATGACTATGATACCGGATTCTGCTCAGATCGCCGACACAAAAGTGATGCACACTTTATCGGTATGGTGCAATCCGAAGTCGCCGAAAACACGGATGGCGGAAATCCCGTGCAAGAGGCAGACAACAACACACCCATCACAGAGGTGGAAGATCCGACATTCGTCAACATGACGATGAACTCGGAAGCTGACTCAGTGCTAGCCGCCATTGAGGCGAGATTAGAATCAGAAACCAGATCGGACGACTTCGATTCATAAGATGAAGATGAGGATACCTTCGAAAGAAAGGTCAAATCTCTTCAAGAAGGATTCCATGAAGTGCTTATGGCAAAACCGGCTGAAACCACGGATGCCGGCAGTCAAGGAAGCCCTAAAACTCCTCCGCCAGAGGAAGAGAGAGAAGACAGAGAAACTTCTCCGGTATTTCCCAACGTCAAGGAATTGACAGAGGATGAACCTGCCAAAAAGCCTCCCTCTTCCAAGAAAAAGCACCGGGCCGCTAAGAAGCTCCAATACAAATTCCGGAAGAAAAAATCAGCTGATCTAGCTGATGAAAGCCCGGAAGTAGGAGATGCAAGCGGAACAAAGCCCGCGGAGAAGAAAACCAAGGAAATCCTTGTTCCGCCAATGACGGAACAGGAAGAACAGGAACTGTTATAAACACCAGTGGGACCAAACGAATCCCCTGAGATGCTGGAAGCCAGGAGATGAGCTTTCCAGAGGCAACAGCAACATCTACTCAGATCTCGTGAACACCTCCAAAAAACCCAGGATGACATCAAGCTCATGAAGGAAGAAATAGAGGAGTACGAGAGAAAGAATAGATCTGCCTTAAAACCTACAAGGTTACCCGGAAACGTAAGACCGGAAGTACTGCCGCCAAAAGAAAGGTTTCATAACCCATCTTGGCAAAAGCAGGTAAACGTCAAGGATGCCAGAGGTGAACCAATATACAAAACCGCAGCTGAAAACGCGGAAGCAGCGTTCGCCATCCTCAACAATGACATGTACTCCAACGGTGAAAAACTTCAAGGGGTGTATGCTTTCTTAGGAAAAGCATTACAACAACAGCAGCGGGGCCAAGAGCGATCAGGGAGGTTACATGACAACTCCGCCCTATGCAAAACAGCTACTTGCGCCGCTGGAGCACCCGGACCGGAAGAACCTGGAGATTCAGACAACTCAAAGGATAAGAAAGCGGATCCGAGAAAAGACAAGAAAAATCCTGACAATAGGGATGAAGCGTCTAGAACCGGATCCCATCTCCCGAAAGGAGGACTCAAACCCCACGATCGGGAAGAAAAATAACGGAATGACGGCAAAGCAATGCCACCTCCGAGACACCCAGCTGAAAAAGCTGGAAGACATGATGTATCTCACATGCGTGAGAGATCTCTGACACCTCCTAAGGATAAAGAAAGGCACAGGAGTAGAACTCCGCCTCATCCAAAAGGGCATGATCTCGGAAGAAATAGAAACGATCCCGGAAAAGCGCGTCCGCGCAACAATGGAAAAGAAAGGAGTAGATCCCCTTCTGTCCATTCAGCCGGAAGGTATTCCGCACACATGGATAGGGCGGAAAAGGATGACCTATACTTTGGACCTAAGTGTTTCACTGACAGGATCCGGAGGATAACCCTGCATTCTGGTTTTGCCAAGGTCGGTCCAACGTACCAGAAATATACCGGCAGTACAAACCCGGATACCTGGCTCTCAGACTACTATACAGCCGTCCAGATTAACAATGGGACAGACCTGGAAGCTGTAAAGTTTCTTCCCCTAATGTTACTGGATTGGGCCAGAGATTGGATCAATGGATTGCCATCAAGAACTGTCGACAGCTGGGATGATATGGCTATAGTATTCACTAAGCATTTCCGGGGAACTTACAAACGCCCGAACAACATCAACCAGCTGAACCGTTGCACCTAGTTTGAGGACGAACCATACGTGGATTTCATCTCCAGATGGACTGCAATGAAGAATAGTTGTTCTGGAATAACTGACGTACAAGCAATTCATGCTTTCGTCAATGGCCTAAAACCCGTACTTGTACCGTTCATGGTTGGTTCCAAACAGCACAAGGATCTCGGATCTATGCTTACAACCGCCAATGAACACGCTGCAGCCGAAGACGACATCAGAGCAAGAGGAGGCAATATCGACGCACTGATACTTGCCAAGAAAAATCCTCACCCTGAGAAAAAAGGAACTCCAGAAACAACGACAAAACCCAAAGAGGTCAACATAGCCTTTGGAAGTGAAAAAGGGAATAAGTGGAAAGGACGCAGTTCAGAACCAATCAACTACACTAAAGAAGAGTGGGAGAGGATTAAGTCGGAACCCTGCGTCCACCATTCGCAATTTGGGAAACACACACATACAAACGCGCAATGCCGGCTGAATAAGCACGTGAAAGGCAGTGCAGGATCCGGAAATAAGGGGAAGAGTTCCAAAAGGAAATTCTACAAACAAAAGCCAGAAGCTGAGAAAGAAGACAGTGAATCGGACAGTGATGAAAAAATCCAGGAACAACAGCGAAAAGGCGAACCCAAATTTCCGAGAGTTGATGGAGAGGCACTGTTAACGTTCTTAGCAACTCCCTCAGCAAAGGTGGCCAAAAGAACGCTTCGAGAAATAAACGCGGTTGTTCCGGCAACCCCTAAATTCTTGAAGTATTCGAACACACCAATTATCTGGGATCAGTCTGATCATCCCGGGAACATCCCTGAACCCGGCACACAAGCTCTTGTCGTAAGCCCTATTGTCCAGAACACTAGGCTAAAAAGAGTGCCGATGGACGGAGGATCCAGCATTAACATAATGTATCTGGATACGCTGAGGCATCTGAAAATCTCCGAGTCCCAGCTCAATTACAGCAACATACGCTTCCATGGCATTGTTCCTGGCAGACAAGCACGATCCCTAGGAGAAATTTCCTTAGATGTCACTTTCGGAGATAAAGATCACTTCCGTCAGGAAAAAAGTATCCTTCGAAGTGGTGCCGTTCGAAAGCGTGTATCACGCAGTACTCGAACGTCCAGCTTTTGCCAAATTCATGGCAAAATCATGTTATATCTATAACAAGCTAAAGATGCCGGGGCTCAAAGGAGGAGTAATCACCATAAATGGAGACTTCAAGCTGGCGAATGAGCTGGAAAAAGAAAACGCCCTTTGTGCCCAGCGGGTTATATCAAAGGAAGAGCTGAAGGAGCTGGCCAAGGAGGTATCGCCGACAGAAATGCCGGCAGGAAAAGAAACCCGGAAGCCAGCAGATAGCTTCAAGGCGTCCGAGAATACAAGACAGGTAATCCTATATTCCAAAGAGCCGACAAAATTCGTCGTCGTAGGGAATGGGATGACCGACAAATAGGAAGGCGAGCTCATCAAGTTACTCCGTGAGAACTGGGATATTTTCGCCTGGTGTCCGGCTGACATGCCAGGCGTACCCAGGGAACTTGCTGAGCATCAACTCAAGGTGATTCCAGGCTCCAAACCCGTCAAACAAGGTCTCCGTCGATTTGACGGAAGAAGATGGAAGGCTATTGGCAAGGAAATTATCCGGCTTCTAGCAGCAGATTTCATCCAGGAAGTAATCCACACTGAATGGTCTGCAAATCCGGTATTAGTACCGAAGAAAGACACTACTGCTTTTAGAATGTGTATAGATTACACAGGCTTGAACAAATTGTGTCCAAAAGATAGGTTCGCGTTACCACGAATCGATCAAATAATAGATGCCACTGCAGGCTCTGAGCTTTTATGCTTTTTGGATGCATACTCCGGGTACCACCAAATACGCATGAAAAAGGAAGATCAAATTAAGACTTCTTTCATAACCCCGTACGGGACGTATTATTACGTAACCATGCCATTTGGCCTGAAGAACGCAGGTGCAACTTACCAGCGTTGCATGCAACGTTGTTTGCATAGTCAGATTGGCAAAAATGTCCACGTTTACATAGACGATATTGCTGTTGTAACCAAGGAAAAAGACACACTCCTTGAGGATTTACGAGAAACCTTCGAAAACTTGCGCACTTACAAGATGAAGTTAAATCCATCAAAGTGTGTATTCAGGGTTCCCTCAGGAAAACTTCTGAGTTTCATCGTTTCTCACAGAGGAATAGAAGTTAACCCGGAAAAGATCAAAGCCATCTTGAACATCTCCAAACCCACGTGCGTGAAAGATGTCCAAAGATTGACGGGTTCCGCCGCTGCTGTCAGCAGATTTATTAGTCGGCTGGGCGATAAAGCCTTACCACTCTATAAGTTGCTGAAAAAATCCGACAAATTCGAGTGGACAGAGGAGGCCGATGCAGCGTTAACCCAGTTAAAAGAAACTTTGATGAAAGCTCCGATTTTGGCATCCCCAAAAGACGAAGAACCTATGTTATTGTACCTCACAGCTACAAACAGGGTTATTAGTGCGGTAATCGTTGTGGAACGGAAGAAAGATGAACAAAGCATACCAGATCAACATCCGGTGTATTACATAAGTGAAGTTTTCTCCGAGTCCAAGCAAAGGTACCCACACTATCAAAAACTGGCATATGGCGTATTTTTCGCATCTAGAAAACTGCGCCATTACTTCCAAGGACATTCCATAACAGTGGTATGTAAAGCACCGCTAGGGGATATAATAAACAATGCGGAGGCAACTGGCCGAGTAGCCAAATGGGGTATCGAGCTAGCAGCCTTCAACATTAAGTATCAGCCAAGGACGGCAATAAAATCCCAGGTTTTGGCAGATTTCGTCGCCGACTGGACGGAAGCAATGGAGAAAACACCAATGCCGGAGTCCGAGTACTGGATCATGCACTTTGACGGATCCAAGATGAAGGAGGGCGCTGGAGCTGGTGTAGTCTTAAAATCCCCTAAAGGAGACACAATGGAGTATGTATTACAAATACACTTCAACGCCAGTAATAACGTGGCAGAATACGAAGCTCTGCTTCATGGCTTGCACATTGCAAAAGAAATAGGGGTAAAGCGCATTTTGTGCTATGGCGACTCGGATTTGGTACAGCATCAGCTTAACCAAACCTGGGACGCAAAAAGCCCTATAATGGCCGAATACCGGAGAACGGTGGACGAGTTCGCCATCTGTTTCTTCGGATTTGAAGTCCTCCACGTTAAAAGGGAGGAAAATTGGAACGCGGATGCGTTAGCCCGCATGGGGTCAGAGAGGGTAAAAACCCTACCACCAGGTGTATTCGTCCAGCATTTGCACGAGCCATCCATAAAAGGTGGAGATATTGATTATCCTATGGCTTCCGAGTCAATTGAAGTTATGCTCGTCAACCCGGACTGGACAATTCCGTATTTAAAATTCTTAGTCAACCAGAAGTACCCGGATGGAGCAGACGAAGTCTTGCAGAGACAAATACAACGTCGATGCAAAGGATACACGGTAATTGATAATTGCCTGTATAAACGCATTACTTCCGGACTTTTTCTACGATGTATTTCGCCAGAAGAAGGACGAGAAATACTGGAAGAAATCCATGCCGGAGATTGCGGACATCATGCTCAATCAAAAAGCATAGTTAAAAAAGCATTATGTGCTGGGTTTTTCTGGCTAACAGCCAAGACAGACGCTGAGCACATAGTCAACATATGTGCAGGGTGTCAATATTACGCCAAACAGACTAATATGCCGGCCCAAGCACTCAAAACTATTCCCATTACATGGTCATTTGCGGTCTGGGGGCTAGATATGATGGGACCATTCAAAACTGCGCGAGGTGGACTTACACATCTACTCGTAGCAGTGGATAAGTATACCAAATGGGTGGAGGCTAAACACAGCAATACGGCATTCCACACAGCATAATAACCGACAACGGGACAAATTTCTCCATTGGAGAGTTGGCAAAATATTGCCGACAAACGGGAATTCGCCTAGATCTCGCATCTGTGGCACACCCGCAATCCAATGGACAGGTTGAGAGAATGAATAGCTCAATCCTGCAAGGAATACGCCCAAGACTCGAATCTCCTCTTCATAGAGCAGCTGGAGCATGGGGAGAAGAGTTACCTTCCGTGCTTTGGAGTATTCGAACGACGCCAAACAGGTCAACTGGGCAAACCCCGTTTTTCCTAGTCTATGGTGCGGAAGCTATTCTTCCAACGGACATGATCCATGATAGCCCAAGAGTGCAAGATTTCGATGACTCGGATGCCGAAGAAGCACGACAGGATGCCGTCGATCTCTTAGAAGAGGAACGAGAGCTTGTGCTTCAAAGATCCGCCATTTACCAGCAAGGTTTACGATACCATAGTCAGAAAATCAGGCATCGTTCTTTTAAAGAAGGTGACCTAGTGCTGAGGCTGGTGCAGCAAAGGAAGCACAAACTGGCCCCAGTATGGGAAGGACCATTTGTCATCAGTAAAGCCATGAAGAATGGATCATATTATCTTGTCGACATTCGAGATACGGAAGATGATCCCGAGAAGCGGAATCGCAAAAGAAAGAGAAAGATAGATGTTGAGCTAGGAGAGACAAAGAGGCCTTGGAGTATCCAGCAGTTACGTCCCTTCTATACTTAGTTCAATTTCTATGTAAACATCTTTGAGATCATGAAATAAAGTTGTCGGAATTCCTGTATTCATGTTTTTACAAGTTTATTATAGTACAAAGCATGATTCCACCTTATCTATTTCCCAATGATCTTACAAAATACTCAATGTTAACCAGAATTGTGCCTGCGTGCTCGGCGTTAAAAAACTGAATGATTTTCAGCCTGCTAACGGCTAAAGGAAACTCGGATTGTGCCTGCGTGCCCAAGTTTCAAAAAATTCCTTACTTTTCTCTAAGTATTATCTGATTGTTTATGTGTTGGGTCCCTGGAGCTAGTTAGTAAAAATGCCTTTAGTATGATCCATGTTTCCGAGTTTGAACTGATTGGTTATACCCAGTAATTCGGCATGATGATTCATAGTACTATCGAGCCATTTCAAACACTAAGGACAGTTAAAACGCATAAGCCAGAGAACTTAGAAGATAAAGGAATATTAAAACCCGGAAATCTTGCAAAGAATTTCATAATTAAAACTGCAAAAGGCGGAGTTCTTGTTTATACAAAAGAATAGAAGCATTACAATATGAATTACATTGTAAAAGTGCAGTAATGCTCCTATTGTCTACTTCCACCATCCAGGTTAAGGACAGCCCTTCAAGCATCCAAGTCGTCGTCGCTGCTTTCATTCTCGGGGGCTTCAGGTATCTCCTCTTCCGGATAGGTGATGGAGATGTTCACCATGGAGGCGATCTTGGTGGCGTGGCCTTTGATTTCATCAAAGATGGTGTTTCGCTGGGTTTCCGTGTATCCTTGAGGGATACCGGACGCCACACGCCAAGACTTTGCACCAGGGTAGTGCATACGCATGAGGCCGAGAGCCATGCGTGCACCACCCCGTGCAGCGGAGCGTAGGATGGACTCCCGAGACTCCGCCACCTCCAAGATAGCACCCGGAATTTCTCAACTTCCGAGAACTCCCCAGTCCTTGTGGGAAGGAACTTGTTAATCAGCTGCATGCCAGCAGCTCTGGTCGAAGTCCACGTCTTCCCAAAGGCTCGGATTCTATCAATCCGAGTGAGATCTGGGTTATCTCCTGTTTTTTCCGGCAAAACAACCAAAAGGTTAAGTGAAAAAGCAGAGAAAGAAAGCAAGACATGGATAAACCGGTAAATGAAATAAACTTACCGAGAATCTTGTCGATTTCGGAGCCTTCCTCCAGGCGCAGATTTAGAGCATTTTCCAAGTCCTTAATGGTGGACTTGTCCTTCTCTGCCTGCTCGGAAGCCTTGGATTGTGAAATTCCAAGGGCCATATTGCTGGCTTCCAGATCTTGTTTGGCCTTCATAAGTTCCTTATGAAGATCCAAATTCTCCTGACGGAGACTGGCAGCATTGCCGGCATCTTCAGCTATCTCCTTGGCCTTAGCCAAAGCAGCTGGAAAGCAAGGAAAGAATTCCGAGTTTAGATAAAACTCGGAAAAACTACTTAGACAAAAGGCTGGGTCAGAAATTTCAGAGGAAAAACTATACCTGTTGTTTCCACCAGCTGAAGCTGAGACGATGCCAGCTCCGCCTCTTTCACATCAAGAATATAAAGAAGATTTCAAACTTCTTTATTCTTGACGGAAAGTTTATTGAAAACTTCCATGTTAATGGATTCAGCGGTTTGCTGGAACATGAAAAGGAAAAGAGTAACTAAAAAGCATCAAGGCAAAAAGTATACATTTTGTTTAATGCTTGGGGGCTAGAGTTAAATACCTGGCTCATTCGTTGCAAACCCGGCAAGTTTTCATTGAACTCTTTTGCGTATTCCGCAAAAAGAATTCCGGCCGCGCTTAGGCCGTCGTTGAGATTCTTGAAGTCCTTGTCAAAGGTGGGAATCTCCTCATCGATTGTCCGAGAAGAATTTCCCACCTCTGGAGCCGCCCTTTCCCTCGTGTCCGTGTCCGACACAACGGGCTGGCTAGGCTCCAACGACTCGGTGGTGGGGGCTGTGGCATGCTCTTCCGCCATCGTGGATGGCGTGTCCGGTGCGATGACGGGGGAAGGTTGAGAGCCTCTGCTGGACACAACTTTGTGCTTCTTCAACTTCTTCGGCTTTAAGTTGGAGGGAGGAAGGCTAAAGGCAAGACAAAAAACCCGGAAAAAGTTAAAACTCCGAAGACAAAAGAAAACTTCGACAAAAGAGAATAACCCGGATGATCTAACCTGGAGGTGGCGACGGGAACCCCGTCAAGATCAATGACTTCCTCAGAGGAAGAGATCTTCTTGCGCTTTCGCCCACATGCAAAGGTGGTGCGCAACGCCTCCATTTCAGCTTCGGAGGCAAGTTCCGATTCGGGAAGGTCGGCAAGCTGTCGAAAAGAAAAAGCAGAGTTAGAAGCGAGAAATCCGAGAAAACATGGAAAACCCAAATGACGGAAAATAATACCTTGGGAACCGGGTTGTCGGCCGTATACATTGGCCGACTCGCTTCATATTGGTCGCGTGATGCGACCAACTGGTTCACGCGCCGCCGCAGATCCCTCACGGCCCAGTCTTGCTGGTTGTCCGCATTTTGTCGTCGGCGCCCGTGTACTCGCAAAGGAGACGGCCGCCATGGTTGGCTAATGGCTGGATCCGCCTGTCCAACCAGCAAAGGACTGTGTCCATGCCGGTTAGAGGCGGATCAGAGGAAGTGAGCTTGGCGATGTGCCGCTTGATCCTTAGAAGATCAGGCGGCAGAACTTGGACGGCTTCCGTTCCCCAATTCTCTTGGGGAGCGGCAGCAGTGTTCGAGAAAGGTGGAACCCCGATGGACTTTTTGGGGAAAGGGAAATCGGGATGATAAAAGAAGGAACCCGTCCAGAATTTGACGGATTTCGAGATTTTGATCTTGGGGAACCAATCCTCCCTAAATCTCCTAAGAGTGAAGGATATGGTTCCGCAAGTCGGGAGTGCGCCCTCCGAAGAGTTCCGCTTAACCCCGAAGCAGTATTGCCAGAAGTCTAACCTAGGTTCTATGCCTAGGAAACCCTCGAAGAGGGCCTGAAAGACGGCCATATAAAGAATAGAATTGGGTGGCAGGTTATGGGGCTGGATATTGTAATGGGAGAGGACCTGGAGGAAGAAGGCGGAAGGTGGTAGTCCCATACCTCTTAGAAGGTGGGAGGAGAGAAGAACCCGTTCGTCGTCGTTGGGCATAGGTTCGTTCTCGTCCTCCGGAAGCCGCCACTTCACTTTCAGCACCAACCCCTCTTTTTCCATGTTTGGAAGGAGGGATGGTGGAATGCTGCATGCAATCCAATTGCCTGCAGTCTCCATTTCTTCGTCCGCTCCGGCGGCGGCGGACGCGGCGTCCTCCGCGGCCGCGAGCTCGTCGCCGACGAGCATGATCTTCTCCTCCTCCGTCTCGGGAGCGAACGGCGGAGAGGACGCGGAGCTCGAGCCCGCAAGATTCACGACGGCGGAAGAAACTCCTCCGTCCGCCGCGGTGCCCGCGGTCTTCGCCGGCTCGCCGCCGGCGTGCGTGGGCGAATCCAACATTGGATCTATGTCGTCGATGTCACGCGCAACGGTGCGGGCAGGCGAAGACGGTGGAGATGCCATTCGGTGGCAGCGCTGGCTTGTCGCCGGTGAGGTTTCAGGCGCCGTGAGCGTTCGGAAGTTTTCTCTCTGCTCGGGAGCTTGGGCGCTGTAATGGCTTAGAAGTGAGAGTGGAAGGTTTTCTGGGAGGACGAAGAAGGCTATTTATAGCCGGAAATCCGTCGCGATACGTGCCAACGACTCTTTTGACCGTTGGATGATCAACGCGTGTCACTCGCCGGAAAATCCGGGAAATGAATCAACAGGGTGATGATGGCTATCTCCTCGTTTCCCGCGAGAATCTGTCAGAGATACGTTCCTGGGTTTCCCGCGTGAAACCCAAACGTCCCTTACGTCAGCACGATTAAAGCGCTGACGTAGGAGGTTCCTTCTCCGCGAAGGATCGTGTGAGAAAAGCCGGATTTTCGGAATTCCGAGTTTCACGTTACCATATCTTTTCGAAGAAGAATAAGAAGAATCAAGACTGCTGATCGATATTTCTCGGACAATGTACATTTGGCGAAAGATGGCGAATCAGAGTTTTAATCCTTCTTGGGGGCTACTGTCGGATATATACTGAATAGGGGTATATCAGATAGTAGTCATGAGTGCCGGATTACCAGGGTGGCCCAAGTGGTAGTGGGCTATGGTCCATTGGGCGGCCCAGTAAGCTGACGCACAGAAGTCGGATTCTAGAAGAACCCGGATCACGGCCCACATGACCTGGCTTGGAGGAGAAGACGGATTCCTTACCTTCCAAGTTAATAGTTAACGTAGTCTTCTAGGTTTCCTATTCTGTATGCCCTAACCCGGCTATTATATAAAGCCAGACGGGAGATATGATAGATAGACAAGAAGCTTTAGGCTAACTCGCCGGGAAGTTGATCCTCAGCGAATAGCTTGATCGAACCTCACATTGTAATTGTATACACAGGCTTTAGTCCTGATTAGTGAGACTGCAGGAGTAGGAACGTCGTATTATCACGGCGTACCGAACCTGGGTAAATCCTGTGTCTTTGTCTACAACGCGGTCCCGTTACCCCACGTCTCTACCCGTAGTCTCATGGCACCCCCCGTCTATAAAAACTACTACGATGTCTCGACAATTACTTTAGATATGTCGTAATCATCAAGGTCAAGATCATTTTTATCAAAGGTAATGGGACCATTGTCTCCCATATTTCGAAAAAATTTAACACTTTTATCAGGAACAGTTTTAGTGGTTTCAGGCAATTTTACACGTTTAACAACAGAAGTGGGAGTATTGCCAACACCAATTACTTTACCATTGACAGTAGAAAATTTACTAGCATGAGAAGCTTCAGTTTTACTAGTGGTGGTAATGGTGCAAACATTAGCTATATTATTCTTTCTAGCTATTTCATCTTCTCTTTTCCATCTAGCATGCAGTTCCTAACATTGTCATCAATTTGAATTTGAACGACATTTAGATTTTTACTTTCTTTAACATCATGAGGAATAACCTTTAGTTTCATAAAATCAACATCAAGAGCAAGGCTATCAACTTTAGAAGCAAGAACATCAATTTTGCCAAACTTTTCCTCAACAGATTTATTAAAAGAAGTTTGTGTACTAATAAAATTCTTAAGCATGTCCTCCATAAAAGGTTTGGATGATCATCCAAGTAGTCAGTCCATGAGTGGGACAATTCTTTACTAAATATTTCATTCTTTCCCAAGCTTTAGCAACATGCTCATTATCAAGTTGATTAAAAGTCATAATGCTACTTCTTAAAGATATAATCTTAGTAGGAGGATAATATTTTCCAATGAAAGCATCTTTACATTTAGTCCAAGAATCAATATTATTTCTAGGAAAAGATATCAACCATTCTTTACCTCTTCCTTTCAAAGAGAAAGGAAGCGATTTTAGTTTAATAATATCTCCATATACATCTTTATATTTTTGCATCTCACATAGTTCAAAAAAATTATTAAGATGGGCAACAACACCATCAGTACTAATACCAGAAATTGCTCTCTCATAACAAGATTTAACAGGACGAACTTTATCTCATAAAAATCAACAGTAGGAGCAGGTGCAGCAATAGGTGTGCTAATGAAATCATTGTTGTTTGTGATAGTGAAGTCACACAACTCAGTGTTCTCCGGAGTACTCATTTTAACAAGATTAAAAACAGGATAAAAATAACAACTAGAATAAGAACTAATTTTTTTTGTGTTTTTTATAAAGAGAAGCAAATAAGACAAAATAAAATAAAATAAGCAAAACAAAAACAAGGTAAAGAGATTGGAAGTGAGAGACTCCCCTTGCAGAAATCCTCTTCCTCCTCGGCAACGGCGCCAGAAAGTATGCTTGATAGTGCACATATTGCACTCGTTGGGAGACCACAAGAGGAAGGTATGCAGAGCACATCAACAAGTTTTCCCTCAGAAAGAAACCAAGGTTGAATCGACCAGTAGGAGAAAGAAATCACTTTCGAAGGTTGATTTAGCTGAAATGGCAGGGCACACTACCAGTTCAAAAGCAACGTTGAACCTACACAACACAATCAAATCACTTTGCCCCAACGAAGCAGTGAGGTTGTCAATCTCACCGGTTTTTCTGAACACAAAGAGGTTAAAGGTACCGTGTGGAAAATAATATTTGTTTGCGGTAGATGAAAGAGAATAGTGATGGCAGTTGTAAAACAGTAACAGTAGTATGAAAACAGAGATTGCGGTGATTGTATTATCAGTATGAGGAAAATGGACCGGGGTCCACAGTTCACTAGAGGTGTCCATCCCAAGACAAATATATCGCATGTGTGGTAAACAAATTACAGTTGGGCAATTGACAGATAAAGGATGCACCGTAGTGCATATGCATGACATGATGATTACTATGTGATTCATGCGGGCATTACAACAAGATACATAGATTGTCATCAAACTGCATCTATGACTAATAATCCACCCTCAGAATATCATCCAAGCAAACCTTGGGTATTAAGTTGAAAGCAACAGATAATCGTAGTAAGCGAAGTGTGTAATGTAAACATCATTGTATTCTCCCTAATGGAAACAACACATCCTCCATCCGTCACGTTTCTATCACTCGAGCACAGATGCAAAGGAGGCATGAACCCACTATCGAGCATAAATACTCCCTCTTGGAGTCACTCGCATCTACTTGGCCAGAGCATCTACTAACAACGGAGAGCATGCAAGATCATAAATAACATACACATGAAAAGAATAGGATAGATTGATAATCAACAGACATAGCATTAAATATTCATCGGATCCCAGCAAACACAACATGTAGCATTACACATGAAACTCACAAGATCTAAACATGAGGCATAAAGAGGAGAGAACAATCATCTAGCTACCTCTATGGACCCGTAGCCAAGGATGAACTACTCATGCATCATTCCAGAGGGGGCATGGTGGTGTAGAGCCCTCGGGTGATTATTCCTCCTTCCGGCAAGGTGCCGAGAGAACCCTAGAACCCTCCCAAACTAGGGTTAACAATGACGGCGCTTGCGGGTCTTTTTCGTGGAAAAGGTTTCTATTTCTAAGGTTAACCCTTCGAGGACAATATATAGGCGAGAGGGCAACATCGGTGGGCGAGCAGGGGGCCACTCCAGCTGATGCAGCCCACCCAATTCCACCAAGTGCACCAATGACAAGATCACGAGCAAAGGCCATACATGAAAAGGTGAACTCACTCCTCTCGCTTCATGCTTTCGGTGACTTGGCGAATGCTGCGCTACCTCATGGAAATGCCCTTTGTGTGATCAGGTTTGATCCCACCATGGACCCCTAAGACGATGCCCAAGAAGCCGTGGAAGGTGACCGAGAAGAACAAGCGCAGGAAGACGAAGGAAAGAATCCCCAGGTGGCGGAGCCTCCGGTGAAAGCACCGGAGCTTCCGCCCTGCTCCAGGAAGCAGAAATTCCGGTGCCGCCTCCGCCTCCGCCCAAAACCCCTTATGTGCGACAAGAGCGGAGCTTGCACCGGAACTGAGGCCGGAGCCTCTGGTGGTCAGAACCAGGAGGTGCAGCCTCCGGTGCTAGCTCCGCTGAAAACCCCTTCGTGTGCGCACGGCAAAGCCCCACCGGAACCTCCGGCGGAGCCACCGGTACCTCCGGTGAAACCACCAGAGCCTCCGCTCCCGCGCGGCCTGCGTGCCAATTTCGGGCCTTTGACCCTTGTATCTCCTCCTCCCACCTACTCCCTTTGGCACTAGAATATAAATATACTCCCCAATCTCAGATCTAGGGTTAGAGATGAAATTATAACTTTGAGCATTGCTCTTGTATCCCTCTTGTGAGGCTACTCCTATGGTGTGTACCTAGGACCGTATCAAGGCTACTCCTATGATGATGATCTAGGATCGTATCAAGATTCATCCAACTACCTATCCTCTCCCCTTGAGATTCAGTTAGGACTTGTCCAATCTCCCTCAACTAACCCTTGAGGTTCTATTGGCGTGGTGGACCGGCCACGGGTGTGAAGCGGTTTCCGTTAAGGTGAGTTCAGTTGGATCAATCGTCCCGTATGCGGCCCTTGGGGTTTAGTTGACGGGAGATTTTGTATTCTTTGTTCTTGCGAGTTATCTCCCCTTCGATTTACCATGTTTCCCCCTCGATTTCACTCGATTTCCTCTCGTTCCCCTCTCATGTTCTTTGTTCGTTCTTCGTGTTCTTCGTCGATTCGTGAAGATTGGGCCAACTAGGAGCTAACCCCTCCGCATCATCTGGTATCCAGAGCTAGATTGACACGAATCTGACACCCACTCCCCTCCTTTTCCACCATTTTTTCTTCTATCCACCATAAATTCAAAGATTTCACCAAAAATAGCCAAAAAGGGATTTCGAACGATCTGTGGATTTGTTAAGTTTTTCGTGGATTCGTTCCATTGATTTGTTTCCTAAGACCATTCCCCACTTTTCTATTCAGCCAATTTTCTCGAATTTGTCCAAATGTTTTCTTGATTTGAGAGGAATTTCGAAATTGAGCAAAAATCTCAGAAAATCCTGCTCTTCAATTCTTGGACAGATTTTGTAACTTGTTTTCTTTGTCGTCGTTGCTCCGATTTGAGTGAAACAAGTTCCTACGCATTGCCATCAACATCTCCTACGCAACTACATCAACAGATCAACACGACATCGACATCCACCAGCCGCAAGTCCGTGATCATCCACCGCATAAGTATAACTTGCTTCCGCTTGAACTAACCCCATCCTTTGTGTACCTTACCTATTCGGACTAGCTATTTTACGTCGCTTGGCATCGCATTAGTGGCACCGACAGTGCAAGTTTGGCGCTTGTGTGAGAATAGCTTCGAATAGGCATTGGCATTTGGGAATCATCATCATCAAAAAGCAAAAAAAGAGAGGAGAAAAAGCAAAAGAGCTAAAAGAAGCAAAAGATCGATGCCAATTGCTATCCATTGTAGGAACATGTAGCTTCGCGTCGCAAAAGAGAAAAGACTGACTGGTTGCCACAGTGCGAATCTTGTTGCCTTTTAAAGTTTGCGGTTTGAGCTAGCGTCCTCCTTGCGTTGGTGTGGCATTGAGCTTACTCTTCGTTAGGTACATTTCGTCTCCGCTTGTCCATTGGCCACACTAACCCCTTTTATCCCTTGTGTGTGTGTGTCTTCCACCCATAATTTCCTCCTCTAGGTTTGGTTTTTGTGTTAACATTTCTTTTTGGTTTTTCCTCCACGTTTGACAATACACTTTTCTTCGGCTTTATCGATTTTCCTCGCCACTTTCCTAACCCATTTTCCTTCCACATAAAGCGTGTGTGTGTTGTCGTTTCCGGTTTTCTTTCGATCTTTTTGGACTCGCTCTTGACATACCGCTCTACACCTAAGCTCGTCCACTAGCCGCAATACGACCACAAAAGGTAACGTTGGGTAAGTGAGACATCCATTTCTTCATATCACCCTTGTGTGTTTTTGAGATGGCCAGTGAAGAAGTATTCACAAGTCCGAACTCGGAGGATGAAGGAAACCCATTCTACAACGACAATGCTTACCCCAACTTCGTCACCCACAATGATCATTTGCAACTCCGCGAACTCATGAAGGATGGATTGCAACGCTATGAGCGTCGACTCCAAGAACAGGAGGCTCGATTGAATGATCAAATGACGCGCATCAACATCAACTTGGCTAGTCTTGCCAACTGTCGTCGATCATCATCATCCTCAAGGTCGTGCCGCTCAAGCCACCACACTCAATATCGTCACCAAGCTCTCTGCCATGACCGCCATGATCGCACCACCAACATGGAGGATGGTGGACAACCTCAACAACAATAACCACCTCCTCAACAATCACAACCACCGCCTCAACAACAAGCTCCTCGACGACATTGGTACGACGATAGCTCGCCATCACTACCACCTCGACATCTCCAACGCCGGGTGACCCTCTTCAAAAACCGCAACGGCCGGACCTTCGACAACATCATCACCCACCTCCACAAGGCCACGCTCTCGACTATGGACACAATGACTTCGTGGAAGGTTCTCGTCAACATCAAAGGCCACCAAGGCGTAATGCGCGTCCCAACAACAATGACCGCCAAGAACATGATAGTCCTCAACAACCATGCCAAGACCAAGGAATTCCTCAACACCCTCGAGATGAACAAGTGCTTCCGCAACGTCCTCACCGTGAACAAGAACGTCCTCGACATAAACACCATGCTAAGACTTATGGGATTCGAATTTTCCAATTCCAAGAATATTTCTAGAACAAATTTTCTGAAACTAAAAACAACAGAAAACAGGAACTGACTCTGTGGCATCTTGTCAATAGGTTAGTCCTAGAAAATCGATAAAAATAGCATAAAGTATAAAGGAAACATGTTTCAAATAACATGAAAACAACATGGAACATCAGAAATTATGGATACGTTTATGACGTATCAGCGAACATCTCCGGAAGGTAATAAGGTGCGTCTTCTCTTCTGAAGGGGCTCTCCGCCTCAGCTCCGCCTTGGTTCAAGCCTCGGGAGACGAGGCTTGTCGGCTTTTCCTTCGGGAGGAACTCCACTCCGCCATCCGTTCCTCCCGAGGGAGCTCGCCTGCTCGGCGGGAAACAAGGAATGTGACGCTGATGACTGCTCCTCTGTGTGCTGACGGAGGCCGTGTAGAGGCGCATGCCTGCTTTGTCCATAGTTGTCATTCTGGTGTATAAAGTCCAGGGGACAACTGCCCGAGCCAAAGTGTCTTCCCAAGATTGCCTCTTTGGTGTAAGGAGACCAAAACCACGCTTCAAGTCGGAGGCAACGTCACTGGGCTCCCCCACCGTGCTGCCATGGACGGTGGAGCTGTCCTCCGCGACCAAGAACGCGCAGGAGGCACAAAGTACGACACGCTCCTCGCTTTGGCTTCTTGTGGGAACCCTTTCCCGCCAAATAAGTAGGAAGGAGGTCCAAACGCCAGTATAAGGAGAACCCTTGTGTCCCTGGTAGGGGAAGAGGCTTGAAAGATCGAAGAACCCAAGTAGCCTGTTCCAAGCACAAGCTCGTATTTGTACTGTAGTCACCGCAGTGCAATCCATCAGACAAGCAGGAGTAGGGTTTTACACCACGCTGGTAGTCTGAACCTGGGTAAACTCTCCGTCTTGCCATTGTTGCCGTTCTCAAACTTCCCTCGTGAAGCCTCCTCAAGAGGTGAAGGAAGTGTGTTTAGCCTCGAGTGTTCGAACCCCTAGAAGCTATCATGTCTAGGACATACGAGCTTCTCCGACACTTTTGATTTTTCGATATAGCATGAGTTGGTAGCTACAGTTTACATGTATGTACCCTTTAGTTTTTTAAAATCCATGGGACCTAATGGAAGACCGAGCACTCACGAATTTTGGTATTAGCATTTTTATTTGTTTAACTCTGGTAAGTTTTTGGTGGGTTAGGTTTCCTAATAGCGTAGTTGATGTTGTGTTTCTAGAATAATACGAAAGAGATTAGCATGCTCAAAGTATTTTGGTGTATCATTCATAGTTATGCATCTGTGTTAAGCGTTTAGTGGGTTTAATTTTCTCTAGGTAATCTTACCTTCCTCGAATAAGAGTTCATTTTTTTCTAATTAGACATGGATAATATCCATACTTTTCCCTGATGGAAGAGGTACATACTTGAATTTATTATATGGAATGTAGTGTTTGGTGAATAATCTCAATAACTAGAGGAACTTTATGTTGAGTTATTGCGCCAATCTACGCTCTTTTTGCTACATACAAGATTGAAAATTTATAAATTTTAGAAGATAGCCTAGTCTTCTGAAGGTCCATGACCTTGATACTAGGGGTATAGAGGCTAACGGCTGGATCTGCAGGTCACAAACGAGATTTAGTTTCTTCTCCATCGGTTCATATCCCTAACGAAATCTGGTATTTCTCCAATTTTCTTTTCCCTGCTTTGATAATTGGGTAGGACAAAAGTGTACATGTTTAATGTTAGGGAGATTAAACGTGAACAAACGGTTTAATATCTTAGCATGTAGTATCGAGAAAAACACTTCGCAAGAAAGGTAGGCAATATTTAGTACAAAATTAGCGTTATGGTATGAGATTGAAAAAATTAGATTAATTGCATTAGTCAAAAAATTGGATGGTGTGATTGATTTCAAAGTGCAAGTTATGTTGCAGTTTTCTGTTCTTGCGAAATGTTGGTAATGACGAACAAGTCTTAAATTTCTTATTTTAAGCAACAAGTTCCTGAGAATCTGGAAATTACACAAAAGTTTTTCCCCGATAGGTACCACTATGAAAATATTTAGCTTATACGTGGAATTCTCCGGTGACATGAGTACTGGGCCATGGTTTCATGTTGAGTTTTGTTTTCACCATGCTCTTCTAATTTATCGTAGGCAATTCATATCGGTGCAAGTAACCAATTTATATCTCTCATATGCCCGTCGGTTCCAAACTAAGTGTCTCTGATTTAGTAAACAATAGTGCTAAATCTGGGACACTTAATTTGGAACAAAGGGAATATGTTTCTTCCTTGATACTCATTTGACCTAAATAGTGGAATCTATTAAAAAAATTAACCATACTTTTATAGGTCCAATTTTGAAATATAGTTCTGGATTTTTTGTTTGTGTACCGGCCATGTGATTACTATATGGTTCCCTAGAAGTTGTGATTTTCCTTCGCTAGAACTAGCTACTTCATGCAAACCATTCTGATCTCTTGGAATATAAAAGTTTTTTCATGACTTACTCTATTTATGGATGTGGATGTGCCTTTGATGTAGAAAAGTTATAACATAATAGCTGAAAGATATGAAACAAATTAAATTTCACTTCCATTTTTCTACCTTTCTGCGGTAGGGAGTGCTAATGTTTGCCATTCATATGTACATGTAAACTGATTTTGTTTTCTGAAATCGTGGAGGATTTGATAGGACGATGCCTCATTATTTTCCTAGATAAATCATACAAACTAAATTGAGAAATTATGCAAACAGAGACATTAAGCATTGGAAGGCGCTATTTTGTATATGTGATGACTTTGTATCATAAAACCTCGAGGAAAGTTGATGTCGTAAAGACTTCATTTTTAAAGCTTCTAAAATGTACTCTTGATTTTAGTGTTTTTCAAAAACAAAAAAATCTGAATGGTATGTGGAAATACATAGGAGGTTGTCCATTCTTGCTGATGCAGAGATGCACGCCGGTACACCCTCCTGGGAACTGGATCTTGGTTTATGGATTGCATCAGAACAAAACTGGAAACTACACTAAATGCATTACACTCCGTATTTCGAACCAAAATAATGCTTAAGAATACACAAAGCCAATAACGCAGTGTGACAACGACTTGTAGCCAGCGAGGCGAAGCTCGCCTAGACGTCTAGTAGGGATGATGTTCCATGGCTTGCATATGCTCATGTAAAGAACAATCCTGAAGGTGCAGCTAAAGTATAATTTCTTCCATTTTCACTGAATTTTATATTAATTTTTGTGTCACGTATACTTCTAAACCTGCATATGAAGCATTTATGATCGCAAGGAAGAGGGCTTGCTCTGAATTTATGCTCGTGCTGATGAATTTTGATCCAGGTTAAAGCATGTATCTTGATAGCCATATTAGTTGCATGTATTGACTTTGCCTCGTTGTGACACGTCAAGAACTGAGTGATAGTTATTAAGATTCGATCATATATGGATAGCATGTATATCTCAAACCATTGATAATGCGAGTCACCTATTTGAGGTTTGGGGATATAAATCATTCCTTGCTGAAAGTTAGAAGTTCAGAATGCCTGTGAGCAGCTGAAATAACAATTTTTTAAACAAAAAGGTTAGAACAATTGGTTTACATAGGTAATGGCCTCCACGCCCGATTCTGGGAAGACCGCTGGATCGACGGACGCTCCATCGCCGAAATCGCGCTGCTCCTACACGCCTGTATCCCCAAAAGGCGCCGCAAATCCCGCACAGTTGCGGATGGACTGCAGGCCAACAAATGGGCGTCCGACATCCACGGCACGATCGGCATCGAGGAGAACGGCCAGTACCTGCTGCTCTGGCATGTGCTCGAGCATACCACCCTCACCACTGCACCGGACCGCGTGCTCTGGAAGTGGAGCGGCAACGGCACATACTCGGCCCAGTCCGCCTACCTTGCCACCTTCCATGGCTCTGTCACATGCCCTGCCTGGAAGCTCACATGGAAGTGTTGGGCGCCCCCTCGAGTACGGTTCTTCCACTGGCTCGCCAATCTCGGCCGCTGCTGGACAGCCGACCGTCTCGCTCGTCGTGGACTGCCACACCCGCCACGCTGCCCTCTCTGCGACCAGGCGCCGGAGACGATCCACCACCTGATCCTGGGCTGCCCCTTCTCCAGACAGGTATGGCATGAGACGCTGTCATGGCTGCGCCTCACCTGCCGAGCCCCAGATAGCGAACCCACGCTGGTAGACTGGTGGCAACAAGCAAGGCAGCGCACCCCAAACCCATGCACAAGGGTCTAGCCACGACCATGCTGCTTGTCCCCTGGATGATCTGGAAGCACCGCAACGGCTGCGTCTTCGACAACGACGCCCGTCGATCAGCTCCTTAGTGACTAGGATCCATGACGAGGCCGCCCTTTGGGCAAGCGCTGGTGCTCGAGGCCTACGAGCCATCTTACCGCAGACCTGGGATGTACACTAAGTTATTTTACCTGCACCTGTACTCTGCCTCCTAGGAGGACTGTAACAACTCTATCTTTCCAATAAATGAAACGCAAAAGTCTTTTGCGTTTTATCAAAAAAAAAGAACAATTGGTTTAACCAATAAGAATTAAAAGGAACATTTATTATCTACTAAAAGCATTCAGGTCACAAAATGGTACTGTAGAAACCAAACTACATTACAATAGAAGGATATATATATATTCTTGAGCCCTATGTATTTTTTTTTAAATAATGTCTGTACTGAACAGAACAGCATCTTTGAATCTATAATTCAATTCCACGAAACACAATCAGCGAACAGATGTTAGAGAGGCAAAAGTAAATCTATGGCTTATGATACAGGACATGCTTGATCTCAAATTTTGAACTCTAACGTTGCAGTACCTAATGACATGTGATACGCCTAGAACAGAAAGCTTGCTGCAGGTAAGTGTATACACCATCCACTCGATGTAATGTCTGATCTTCCCTATCTTACCTCTATTTATAGATTGCAGATATGTTGTCCAAGCTAATGGATAGAAGCCAAGTTGAGCATCATCATGTGTAGCTAGGACGCAAAAGATTTTATGATGGCATGTCCTTGGCAGAAAAAGGAGTTTCTTCCTTCAACAGAAAAAATGGTTTATGAACTGAAAAATAGAAAGAATAATCATATGAATATTAAATTTATTCAGAAGTAAAATAATTATGCTCATTTTATTGCACTGCCTACTAAAGTGGCAGCTTACATCAAGCATCTATCACAGGTATATTAGTATAATGGTTATATCAAGCTTTTTCCAAAGAGGGCCTTTGATAACCATTAAGTTGCAGATATACAACATTCAATAGGCAAACCAACAATCACCTTGCAGAACCAGACCATTTCTGAGCAAATTGACCAAGCATGGATCTCAAAGTTCCAAGAGCGTCATCAGCAGCCTCGTTAATGGCAAACATGTAAGAAGTTGATTCAGAAGATATATATCATCTCAACTATCCAAACCAGAAAGATTCTTATTGCTCAAGAAATGCATTTACGACACCTTTATTCAGTAGGCACACTTTAAAGCAAAGCAAGGATAAAATTTCAGTTCATTTTCATAGATATACAAAAATCCACTGCCCCACAGTTCGCCACCAAATGCAAGTGTACGAACAGTGGACACAACATCTATGAAATTAAAATACATTTGAACTAGAATTTAAATGTGAAACATAGGTACAAGTTATATACCCAACCTGAACTTGTAACCTCCCAAAATAACAATAGCTTCACCATGAGGTGTTTAACCTGAAGCTTAGCTTCTTCCCATGTTATTTCACCTCCTTTGCCATGAGTTTGTCCACCACTTCTACCTAAACATCCAAAGGTCAACCTGTTTAGTATGCTGCACAAGTCCATGTTGTTTGTTCAAACACTACTATAAATAAATTAGCCAAGCGTGCAATAGACGTTCATGTCACCACCAAAAGACACTACAGTCACCATCATGTCCAAGTATTACTGTACCAAAACATAGGTCTATCAGACCAGCCGAGGGTCCGTTGCCAAGCAGGATTCGGAACTCGGAAGTGCCAATTGGTGAGCGGTCCATGGATGTCGGCATACCAAGACAGGTTTCCTCTTAAACTTCATTTGTCACCCCCAGCAAAGCCATCACCCCGTTTTTAATCACATAATCACAATGACGCCCAAAAAGTTTCTAGATCAATGTACAGGAAAAATCAGTGTCGATGATCATTTCTCATTAAAAGGCAACATCCTCAGCTTCATAGTTTCTACAATGTAGAGCAGACAATCCCCATTGTAGAGCAAACAATCCCCAATGACACCGAAAGGAATCCTCTCTGGCGGCATCGCCTTTTGGAACCTCTCCAGTGAAACAAAAGTAAGACATCCCATAACCATTTGCGAGCATGAAACTGCAGAGACCTGGGAAGGTTGTATGCTGACCAGCGACAGTGTAGGACGCCGACCGGAGGGAGAGTGGTGAGCTCCCCCAGCTCGCCGGAGGAGGCGGTGAGGAAGGAGAGCGCGAAGTCGCCGCCGTCGACGACCTAGGTCCTGTGGAGAGGATGAAGAAGCCAAGGAGGTGTGGCGGCGGCGGAGGAAGGAGGCGCCGGCGGCCGATGATGCTAGGGTTGGCTGGTTCGGTCGGGCACGAGTGGACTCGGACGGGTCAGAGGACTCGTAACGCTTCGACCTCACCGGACCCACCTGTCGGTGAGGGAGAGAGGACAAAGGCCGTGGCCCGGCCCGCCGCCCACCACCGCTCGTCGCCGTCATCGGCAGAGACGAGAGCTGCCAGGGGGAAAAAATAATTGCTGGGCCCAAACCTACCCGGACCATTAGGCCCATGGACGACGACGAGCAGGGGAGGAGTTCCCCCACCCGCCTTAAATTTGCCTTCTTTCCCTCCGAGGCACCCACTCCAACGAACTCTCTCCTCCCAAACTGTTCGACGCCGGGCTCCGCCTTCCTCCCCTCCTCTCCCTGCGCACGCACGCGACAAAGAAGCCCGCCAGTGGCCATGGAAGGCCACCAACAGGCTTGGACGACGCTTCTTCGGCTTCTGCGCGCGCTCGTCTCCCCAGACGACTTCCTCTCCCTCCTCCGCCTCGTCTGGCCCTGGGCGCGTCCAGCCCAGCACCGAAGGGCCACCGAGAGCGACTTCGCCAAGAACTTCCCCGCGTCCTCCTCGTCCTCGTCGAGCAAGGGCGCCCCGGACTTCGCCTCGCCGGCATCCTCCTCGGCCCCCGCTTCCTCCTCGTCCTCGTCGAGCAAGGGCGCCCCGGACTCCGCCTCGCCGACATCTTCCTCGGCCCCCGCGTCCTCCTCGTCCTCGTCGACCAAGAACTCCCCGGACTCCGCCTCGCCGACATCCTCCTCGCCCCCCGCGTCCTCCTCGTCCTCGTCGACCAAGAACGCCCCGGACTCCGCCTCGCCGACATCCTCCTCGGCCCCCTCGTCCTCCTCGTCCTCGTCGACCAAGGACGCCCCGGACTCCGCCTCGCCGACATCCTCCTCGGCCCCCGCGTCCTCCTCGTCCTCGTCGACCAAGAACGCCCCGGACTCCGCCTCGCCGACATCCTCCTCGGCCCCCGCGTCCTCCTCGTCCTCGTCGACCAGGAACGCCCCGGACTCCGCCTCGCCGACATCCTCCTCGGCCCCCGCGTCCTCCTCGTCCTCGTCGACCAAGAACGCCCCGGACTCCGCCTCGCCGACATCCTTCTCGTCCTCGTCGACCAAGAACGCCCCCGATTCCGCCAAGATCGTCTCCGGCCCCTCCTCCTCTTCGACGGCATGGACGACGGAGGCATCCTCGTCCTCCAAGAACTTCCCCGACTCCTCCAAGAATGCCTCCGGCTTCTCCTCCTCCTCCGCCTCGCCTGCCGTCCGCGCCCGCAAGTGCCGCTGTCGCTCGTGTTCGCCGCCGATCTTCCACGTGTACTGCCGCCTCTGCAACTGGACCGACCGGGTCCCCATCTCTGTGCTAGCAGCGCACGTCGACCGCTGCCGTCGCCGCCGATTCGACATGCAGCAGCGCCAGCGGGAGGCACGGACCAGGAGGTGATCTGCGCTCGTCAGGAACCCAAAAGAAGCAGATATCAATCTTTGTTTTGTTTCGATTTGATTTCCATTTTCTGAACAATTTTACTTTCAGAATAAACTGCTTGGTTGCAACGTACAGTTTGCAGTTTCATGTAGAGAGATTGTTAAGTCAATTGAGTGATAAACACTGTTCAAAGATGTTTGGTTACCAATTTTATCGATCTAGTTTCAGAATATGCTGTTTGGTAACCAATCTTTTCAGCCACATTTGTATATTTCCCAGTTTTGATGATATGACTTGTTCCATTAGTTGGATGCTCCTTTGAGCATATGAGTTATAATTTCCTGTATTCTGAGAGCTCTCTTTTTTAGCTGTTTCCCTCGTCTATCAATGCATAAAAGCAGTGCTCTGAGAGCTCAGGGCCCCCGCTCTCGGCCACCCACCGCCACGGCGTCGTCATTTCTGAACTTTCAGAAAGCGAGCCCGACGTGGAGGCCTCTGACGACGCTTCCGGCGAGGAAAACGCCGGACGCCGCAGCACACGGCTTGCACTGAAAGCTAACCAATTCTACGAGCCGGTTGCGACCCGTGAAGCTCCGCGGGCTCAAAGACGCTCTCGATAGGTGCACGGCCGCCCTGCAGAAGCAGGCGAAGAAGCACAACGCGCTGACAAGCACCAAGCCACTCCACAAGCGCGCCATTGACGCCCTCGCAGCCACCATCTGCTCCTCCGTGGTGCCTCCGCCGTCAGATGATTAGTGTTCCCCCATGCGCTCGTTGTCAAGGCTGCAGCTGTCAAAGCCAATGTACACCACCCTGTAACATCCCAAGTATGAAAATCTCCCCCCTAGATGTTTGTTTCTTGTTTATTTATGCTTGCATCAATGTCATCATAACCATTGCCTTTTTGTTTGCATTGTGTTGCATTTGATCTCATTGTTTTCATCTGTTTTCTATTTTGAATTCCAAAACAAAATTCAATTATTTGTCATACTTGTTATGTTACAATGTGTCAACTAAAAACTACCAAACCAACAATATTTTGTTCCACCAAAAAGTGGAATCCAAAACCTTAAATTTTTGGCTTAGGTTCATTTATACTTTTGTTACCAAAATTGTTCAAATCATTTAATTCCAAACAATAACATCAATTATTTTTATCTGGAAAACAAAAGTTTGTTTTAGGTGCTGTTACAAAAACAAAACTATAAGAAGTTATCCTAACATTTTGCTAAACCCTAAAACCACTTGTTTTTCTCTCTTTCCCAAAATCTACAAAAAAAAAAAAAATAGCAGGAAAAATTAAAGAGAAAAAGAGAGGGGGGCAAAGGGGCATTCAGCCCAATTGGGCTAGCCCAACTGCCCCCTGGCCCGTACCCCCCTCTGTTGTCTTCTTCCTCCGTACTGTGTACGAATCCCATCCATGGTGTCCACGTACCAGATTCAGAGAAGGGCAACGGTTGATCGAGCTCCTCCCCTCCTCTATAAGCTCCTCGAGCTCCTCTTCCTCCTAACCCTAATCCCTTCTTCCTCCCTTCTCCTCCCTCGCGCCGCTCTCTCCCTCTCTGTAACTCAACCCCCCCACCGAGAGCTCCTCACCGCTGCTTCACTCCGACTCGTCGCCGGCGCCACGGCGCCCGCCCGGCCGCGCTAGGGCCGGGAACGGAACCGGCCCGCTGCCCTCTACCTCGCCGCGCCCTCCATCTCCCTCGAAAACCGCCGGAGCGCCGCCGCCATCCGGCGTTTCCGCCACCGACCGCCCCCCTGCTCCCTCCATCTCGACCGCAGGTGAGACCGCGCGCCCTCCCGCTCTCTCTGCTCCCTCTCCGCCTCGCACGGGCACACGGGCCGCACGGCCGCAAGCCCGCGTCCGCCCCGCACGGCCGCGATCCGCGGCGGGCAGCGCACGGCAGCGCTCGCCGTCCGTCGTCGCTCGCCTCTGCTCCCTGTCGATGCATCTGTACCTGCACGCACGGAAGGAAATTCAGAAGTTTCAGTTAAAAACTCGTAACTACACTATAACCACACACCTACTCTGTGTCTTTCACGAATCTGAATCCAGCCCAACTGGCAACTGTTCCGTGCGCCCCAGGGAGAGGTCCCTGGATCAAATCCCAGGGGAGGCATTTGCCTCCCCAATTTTTTTCTTTGACCGCCCAGCGCTGGGACCCGCACGTCATGGACCCTGGAGGCCATGTCACCCCCCAGCCTGCCACCTAAGCGCCACAGTGACGCTGACCCCACTGTCAGTGGCTAGGGCTGGACACTGCGCGGTGCACTTTCTTTTCTGCCCCTTTTTTTAGTTTCAATATCAGTCCAATTAATTACAGAATAGTCCCTAGATTTGAAACCCTAATAACTTTTAATTCACAAACCCAAATAATAAAAATAAAATATGTACACCGCACCAAATTAAATTCTCTATCTATCTATAGCATTTGTTTTCTGTTTTGAGTTTTCAAAATGCAATTCAAATTTGAATTCAAATAATTCACTTGCAATTTGCTAAAATCCATAACTAATTCATTATTAATCCAAATCATGCAAATAAAATATGTTTTCCAAACCATTTTGAACCACCAATTCAAACATAAATTTTGTTTCATGAATTGAATAATTAAAATTGCTTAAATAATTTAATACTTGTTTAATTCATTTAAATTTGATAAAATCATAACTTGCTCAAATTAAATTATTTTTGAACATGCAAAATATGTTTTCAAACTAGAAAAACATAACCTTTTCAAATATGAGTTTGGAGTTATGTTTTGAACAAATAAAATTCAAATAAAATTCATGCTTGTTTTAAATTCATTTAAAACTTGTTTAATATTGTTTAATTCATAATTAAATTATCCTAATTCCAATTTCAATATTTGAAACATGTAACCCAACTAAAATTTGATGTTATTTTCAAATATAAACTTTGTTATCTGTTTTGAACAATTTAACTTGGTGAAAACAACAAATACTTGTGTGACAACCTTAAGGAACCAAAATTCCATAACTTGCTAAATAAATTTCCAAAATTGTTAAACCTTATTCCAAATTGGTTCTAATGTTGTTATTTTGTTGTTTTCCTCATCCATGCATCATACTAATTCACCTTCATCTGTTGATCAGTTGGAAAACAAATAATCTAACCCAAAATCCATGGGCTTTTCATATGCAACCCAAAATTGCATATGTGTCCATTTAAATTGTGTTACCATGTTAGCTAGTTTATTTTGATGCAACCATTAACATGACATGCATCATCCCCATGATTGTGCACTATGCCATGATATTGATTGTCTACCCTTTCTGCATTGTCTGTTTGCTTCTTCTCGGATAGACGACGACGTTGATACCGACGATTCTTACGACACCCCTTCTGAGGATCTAGCTCAGTACCAGGCTACTGGGTTTGCAGGCAAGTTATCACTCACATGAACCACTGTGTTCCTTTCAACATTGGTTACCGATACTTTCCGTTGTTCTTTTCTGCTAGCCTTAGTAGTAGTTGTTTCTGTTACGAACCTATCACATGAATCCCTTAACCTTGATATTGCCTCACCTCCACTCCTATCACCCCTTTGTTTGAGCCCGTGTCTTACTAGCATGCTTAGGTTGCTTTGTTCGAGTCTGTTACCCGTTACTTTCTGTTGTTACTACTATTATGTTCTGGGGGCTCGATGTTAATCAATCAACCTGTTATTAATAATATGCTGATAAGGCACCGGCAGGAGGCCCTTTGTGGTTTTGAGGCCTGCTAGTGTCGACCCTAATAGGAAAAGGGTCTTGTCTACTGATCCATGATGAGCGTGCTCACCGCATCCGGGTGGTAGTATGGAACCCCCCTCGACTTTGACCTGATCCGCAGTTTGTCCGAAGAGCCACACTTAGTTCGGGAGTTCCATTTGCGCATAAGCATGAATGGGTCGCTCCCATGGTTACTGTTGATGATGATGATGCATATAGGGCGAGGCCTGTGGTGCCGGGGGGTGTGGTTTTCACCCCTGCGCTTAGGTTAGGTCGGACTGGCCGGGACCTTATAGCTCTGTGGCTCCTAGGACAGGTTGTAGAGATGGTTCGAGTCGTGTCGAGTCCACCTGAGTTTTAGTTGGTGGCTTGAGTGTGTACGGGTACTGGAGCACACCCTGCAGGGATAAATCTTCTCGAGAAGCCGTGTTGTCCGCGGTTATGTGACGACTTGGTGAAAGTACTGGCTAACAAGTACTCAGAACAACTTACACCTAACTAATGTTAACTGACTAGTAATAGACTTATTGACACAACAAATTGATCCATTATTCATTAATCCAACTGTGTGAGTTATCCTCGGATTGCTTCTTTGGATAAGGGGCGAGATCCAGGATGGGTTTGTTTGAGGGTCAACAACAGTTGGATACGTCACGCTATCTTATCTCCTTTCTGTTAGCTGGAAGTGGTAGTGTTTCTGTAGTTGGTTAGCGCAGCCAGTTGCAGCATCTTTTATAACCCCTTTCTTCCGTTGAACCCAAGGCATCTGTGCTTGGTGTTGACGGGTTACACTTTGGTGAACTGTGAGTCTTGCTTGCCAGTACGTTGTTGTACTGACCCCTTTGGGGCTGTGGTTTACGCAGACGACGATTCCGAGGATCTCCATGGAGGCTACTACGTGGAGTACGACGACGCTGTTGACGAGTAGATAGCGGACCCGAGCAGGATCCGAGACTTCGTGGATGGGCTCCGTTTTCCTTTCATTGCCGGCTTCTTAAGTCTATTTGGTTTTGTCTGTACTCAGACCTGTTGAATGCTTCCGCTGTGATGTACTGATGAATTGTTGGGACATGTGTCCTCTGGATGATTGTATTTGCTATTCTCTGCCTTAGTGAAGGCTATGTGCAACCTTATTTCACTCTTTTGTGTCTTAGAGATATGTTGTGTTATCATTTCGTTTAACGCTGTTGACGTACCCTGCGTGATTGATATGAAGTACGTCGACAGTAGTGCCTATGGTCTCTAGTGGATAGTTTACATCGACGATGGAATAGCAGGGCTTGTGTTGTCGCGCATAAGCGCAGGCCTACCAGGAAGCTGGGACGTGGGAGCAGTTATGCCCCATAATCCAAGCATCTGCTATCCAGTTCAGCCCGATGAGTATCCCCTAGAAACCAGGGTGCGACAAATGGTATCAGAGCCTGTCTGCCTGTAGGATCCCTTTTACTGGTCGCAGTTGAGTCTAGAAACTATTTTGTAGCTATATAGGAAAAAATGAAACGTGAGAGTAGGAATTCTGCCATTTTATTTCTTTCCCCACCCACCCTCCCTTTTCTGGTAAGGAAGTGCAACGTTGTTTTCTCTTCTCACCTAAACTTTCAAGTTAGGATTTCACGTGTTCTGGGTTCTTCCGTAGTACCTTAGGAGTTTTGGTCGCGAGTTTCCCGATGTTGCTTCAATATCATGTTTCTCTCAAGAACCTTTCGTCCATTGATGTATCCATTCCTAGCTATGTTTAGTTATCCTTTCGTACTCAAACCATTTATGGTGAACGTTGAGGGTAGTATATGTTTGATCCATGCTACCTTCTTACCGTCTGAAGTAATCCTTTTAAGCACTTATATTGGATTTTGTTATCCGGTTAGTGTGTTAACCTTGGTATCCTCTTCAGGATGGAAAGTGGTGACGAAGAACCCACACTGCCACCTGAGATGGGGAAAGTGCTGTCTCAGATGACACAAGTTATAAAGCAGATGCAGCAGAACCAATACCTTGGGAGTAATGGCAACGCCCGCGTGTCTATTCGGGAGTTCCTTGAGCTCAACCCGCGCACGTTTGATACCTGCTCCGAGCCATTGGATGCTGATGACTGGCTCCGTGAAATGAACCGTACTCTTATGGTAGCTCATGTGGCTGACGAGGACCGTGTTCCTTACGTGACCTACCTTCTCCGTGGACGATCTATGTCTTGGTGGGAGAATTTCCAAGAAATGAGAGGTTCTAGTGTGGCAATCACATGGGAGGATTTCAAGCAAGCCTTCGTGCGCCATCACATTCCCGATGGGCTCATGGAGGAAATGCGTGAGGAATTCTATTCTTTCACACAAGGCAGTCTGGACGTTCTCGAATACCAAAGAGAGTTCAATCGTCTAGCTCGCTACGCCGGAGATGAAATCTCAACGGAAGCGAGAAAGATGGCAAAGTTCCGTAGGGGTCTCAACCCGGAACTCAAGTATGCTCTCACCAACGCCAAGGCCAAGAATTTTGAGGACCTCGTCAACATCGCTCTAAATGAAGAGCATGGGCGCAAGTTGGTTGAGGAATCTCGTAAGCACTCTCGTGAACAGGCTAATCTCTCGAAAGCTGTCATGCCTCCACAAAAACGAAGAGTTTGGGTTCCATATACCACTACAACACCGCCCATCTGCTTGCCAAGCCCGGCAGGAATTCTTCCCCGCCCTCCCACCCCAGTGGTATCTTCAGGAGGTGCTCCATCTCAGCCAGGTCCAACAACTCCTCGTTCTGTTGTTACATGCTACAAGTGTGGACAGTCGGGCCACTATTCCGATAAGTGTCCGCAAAGGCACCTCTTTCCACCTCCACCTCGCCACAGGTCGACCCCGACAAGAAAACGTGGTCCTCCGTTGGGTTGTTACAACAGCAACGACCTTGGCGTGAGAACCGTTAAGGTGAACCATGTCAAGGCCCAGGGAGCAGAAGAATCTCCAGAGGTTGTAATGGGCACACTTCTTGTGAACTCGTTTCGTGCTAAAGTCTTGTTCGATTCTGGTGCTTTACACTCTTTCATCTCTCAATGCTTTGCAAACAACAGTGGAATCAACTTCGAACAGTTGTATATCCCTCTCCTAGTGAAATCACCGGGATCTAGCTGGCAAAGCAATAAAGTTAGCCAGAACATCGAGATCACAATTGGAAACCTTCCATTCCAGGCATCTCTGATAGCTCTCCACTCTTCAGATATTGATGTCATTCTTGGGATGGATTGGCTGGTAGACAACAAAGCAGTCATTGATTGTCCTGCTAAGTCTGTCAAAATCACACACCCTTCTGGCCAGATAGTCTACTTCCATGCTGAAAATCCAGTTGCTCAACTCTACACTCTCAATGCAAATCCTCTACCATCTATTGAAACTATTCCGGTGGTTTGTGAATTCCCTGATGTCTTTCCAGAAGAATTGCCAGGAATGCCTCCGGACAGAGCAGTTGAGTTCGTGATCGAACTTGAACCAGGCACTGCTCCAATCTCTAAGCATCCATACAAGATAGCTCCTCCTGAACTGAAGTTGTTGAAGGAGCAAATCGATATGTACATGGAGAAAGGCTACATTCATCCTAGTTCCTCCGCTTGGGGTTGCCCAACTCTGTTCGTTGCCAAGAAGGACCAAACGAAGAGACTTGTTGTTGACTATCGTCCTCTTAACGAGAAAACAATCAAGAACAAGTATCGAATTCCTCGTATCGATGATATTTTTGATCAACTTGCTGGAGCTTCAATATTCTCCAAGCTGGACTTGAGAATGGGTTACCATCAAATAAAGATCAGAAAGGAAGATATTCCTAAAACAGCTTTCACCACTCGGTACGGTCTATATGAATACACCGTCATGTCTTTTGGTCTCACCAATGCACCGGCGACATTCTCCAGACTAATGAATTCTGTCTTTCATGAATACCTCGACAAGTTCGTTGTGGTATATCTTGATGATATTCTGGTCTACTCCAAATCCGAGGAAGAGCATGGAGAACACGTTCGTCTCACTCTCATGAAACTTCGCGAGCATCGTCTGTATGCCAAGTTCTCCAAATGTGAGTTCTGGATTCCAGAAGTTGCTTACCTTGGTCATGTCATCTCTGCCAAGGGCATAGCCATTGATCCAGAAAAGGTTAAGGCAATTGTTGATTGGAAACCTCCTAAGACGGTGAAGCAAGTAAGAAGTTTTCTTGGCTTGGCTAGCTATTGCCGTCGTTTCGTCCAAAACTTCTCCAAGATTGCCAAACCTCTCACTGATCTCACAAAGAAGGACAAGAAGTTCGTTTGGTCTCTACAATGTGATGAAAGTTTCAATCTCCTCAAGACTAAACTCACTTCTACACCAGTTCTGGTTGGCCCAGATACTACCAAACCTTTTCAGATATTCTGTGACGCTTCTCTCCAAGGTCTAGGAGCAGTTCTTATGCAAGAACGTCAAGTTGTGGCTTATGCTTCACGTCAGTTGAACGCCCATGAGCTCAATTATCCCACACATGACCTTGAACTTGCAGCAGTTGTGTTTGCCCTCAAGAAATGGAGGCAATACTTGTTGGGTAATCGCACTGAAATCTTTTCCGATCATAAGAGTCTGAAATACATCTTCACTCAGCCAGATCTAAACCTCAGGCAAAGGAGATGGATTGAAAAGATCAAAGACTTCGATCTTACCATTTCTTACACTCCAGGCAAGGCTAATGTTATGGCCGATGCTCTCAGTCGAAAGTCGTATTGCAATAATCTCATGATCATGGAAAGCCAACCTCCACTTCATGAAGAATTCCAGAAGCTGAACCTTGGTCTTGTTCCTCAAGGTTATCTTGCAAACTTGACAGCTAGTCCAACTCTCGAGGATAAGATTCGTTCTGAACAACTTCGTGATGCTGAGATCAAGAAGATCGCAAATAACATCAAAGCAGGCAATGTGAAGTATCAGTGCTTCTCAATTGATGACAAGGGAACGGTGTTCTTCGAAGGACGCATTGCGGTTCCTCAAGTTCAAAGTCTCAAAGATGTTATTCTCAAGGAGGCTCATGAAACTCCTCTCTCCATCCACCCTGGAAGTACAAAGATGTACCAGGATCTCAAGACGCTGTATTGGTGGTCTGGCATGAAACGTGAAATTGCTCAATACGTTTCTGAATGCGACGTTTGTCAACGTGTTAAAGCAGTTCATCAGAAAACAGCCGATCTTCTCCAACCGCTGAAAATTCCTGAGTGGAAGTGGGACATGATTGAAATGGACTTCGTTACTGGTTTTCCAAAGTCCAAGAAGGGCAACGATGCAATCTTCATTGTTATTGATCGTCTCACTAAGGTAGCTCACTTCTTTGCTGTCAAAGAAACAATCTCAGCTAGCCAGTTAGCAGAGCTCTACACAACAAGGATTGTTCCTCTTCATGGTGTTCCATTGGAAATAAGCTCAGACCGTGGAAGCATATTCACTTCTCATTTCTGGAAGAGTTTTCAAGAAGCATTGGGCACCAAACTTCTGTTCAGCACGGCTTATCACCCTCAGTCTCAAGGGCAAGTCGAAAGAGTCAATCAGATTCTCGAGGATATGCTCAGAGCATGTGGTCTCTCCTTTGGCATGAAATGGGAGGAATGCCTTCCATATGCTGAATTCTCCTACAACAACAGCTTCCAGGCAAGCCTAGGAATGGCACCGTTTGAGGCACTCTATGGCCGCAGATGCAGGAGTCCAATCAATTGGTCTGGAGCTGGTGAACGTTCACTCTTAGGCCCTGACATTGTTAAGGAAGCCGAGGAGAAATTTCGCATCATTCGTGACAATCTCAAGATTGCTCAGTCTCGTCAGAAAAGCTACTATGACAGCAAGCACAGGGATATGATCTATGCACCTGGTGACAAAGCATATCTCCGTGTAACTCCCCTCAGAGGCACTCATCGTTTTGGTGTCAAAGGAAAGCTGGCACCCAGATACATTGGTCCGTTCAACATTCTCTCAAGGCGTGCGGAAAATGCCTATCGTCTTGAACTTCCAGAAAAACTATCCAAGGTGCACGATGTGTTTCACGTGTCACAGCTTAAGAAGTGCTTCAAAGATCCAGATCGTGCAGTTGATCATGATTCCATTGAACTGCAAGATGATCTATCTTATGAGGAGCACCCTGTTCGTATTCTCGATGAGACCGAGCGTAAGACTCGCAACAAGAGCACTAAGTTCTTGAAAGTGCAATGGTCACATCATTCCGACAAAGAGGCAACGTGGGAGACCGAAGAGGATCTTCGCAAGAAGTATCCGGACCTTTTCACTTCTCAGTAGGAATCTCGGGGCGCGATTCCTTCAAGGGGGGCGTTTTGTAACATCCCAAGTATAAAAATCTCCCCCCTAGATGTTTGTTTCTTGTTTATTTATGTTTGCATCATGTCATCATAACCATTGCCTTTTTGTTTGCATTGTGTTGCATTTGATCTCATTGTTTTCATCTGTTTTCTATTTTGAATTCCAAAACAAAATTCAATTATTTGTCATACTTGTTATGTTACAATGTGTCAACTAAAAACTACCAAACCAACAATATTTTGTTCCACCAAAAAGTGGAATCCAAAACCTTAAATTTTTGGCTTAGGTTCATTTATTCTTTTGTTACCAAAATTGTTCAAATCATTTAATTCCAAACAATAACATCAATTATTTTTATCTGGAAAACAAAAGTTTGTTTTAGGTGCTGTTACAAAAACAAAACTATAAGAAGTTATCCTAAACATTTTGCTAAACCCTAAAACCACTTGTTTTTCTCTCTTTCCCAAAATCTACAAAAAAAAAAAAATAGCAGGAAAAATTAAAGAGAAAAAGAGAGGGGGGCAAAGGGGCATTCAGCCCAATTGGGCTAGCCCAACTGCCCCCTGGCCCGTACCCCCCTCTGTTGTCTTCTTCCTCCGTACTGTGTACGAATCCCATCCATGGTGTCCACGTACCAGGTTCAGAGAAGGGCAACGGTTGATCGAGCTCCTCCCCTCCTCTATAAGCTCCTCGAGCTCCTCTTCCTCCTAACCCTAATCCCTTCTTCCTCCCTTCTCCTCCCTCGCGCCGCTCTCTCCCTCTCTGTAACTCAACCCCCCCACCGAGAGCTCCTCACCGCCGCTTCACTCCGACTCGTCGCCGGCGCCACGGCGCCCGCCCGGCCGCGCTAGGGCCGGGAACGGAACCGGCCCGCTGCCCTCTACCTCGCCGCGCCCTCCATCTCCCTCGAAAACCGCCGGAGCGCCGCCGCCATCCGGCGTTTCCGCCACCGGCCGCCCCCCTGGTCCCTCCATCTCGACCGCAGGTGAGACCGCGCGCCCTCCCGCTCTCTCCGCTCCCTCTCCGCCTCGCACGGGCACACGGGCCGCACGGCCGCAAGCCCGCGTCCGCCCCGCACGGCCGCGATCCGCGGCGGGCAGCGCACGGCAGCGCTCGCCGTCCGTCGTCGCTCGCCTCTGCTCCCTGTCGATGCATCTGTACCTGCACGCACGGAAGGAAATTCAGAAGTTTCAGTTAAAAACTCGTAACTACACTATAACCACACACCTACTCTGTGTCTTTCACGAATCTGAATCCAGCCCAATTGGCAACTGTTCCGTGCGCCCCAGGGAGAGGTCCCGGGATCAAATCCCAGGGGAGGCATTTGGCTCCCCAATTTTTTCCTTTGACCGCCCAGCGCTGGGACCCGCACGTCATGGACCCTGGAGGCCATGTCACCCCCCAGCCTGCCACCTAAGCGCCACAGTGACGCTGACCCCGCTGTCAGTGGCTGGGGCTGGACACTGCGCGGTGCACTTTCTTTTCTGCCCCTTTTTTTAGTTTCAATATCAGTCCAATTAATTACGGAATAGTCCCTAGATTTGAAACCCTAATAACTTTTAATTCACAAACCCAAATAATAAAAATAAAATATGTACACCGCACCAAATTAAATTCTCTATCTATCTATAGCATTTGTTTTATGTTTTGAGTTTTCAAAATGCAATTCAAATTTGAATTCAAATAATTCACTTGCAATTTGCTAAAATCCATAACTAATTCATTAATAATCCAAATCATGCAAATAAAATATGTTTTCCAAACCATTTTGAACCACCAATTCAAACATAAATTTTGTTTCATGAATTGAATAATTAAAATTGCTTAAATAATTTAATACTTGTTTAATTCGTTTAAATTTGATAAAATCATAACTTGCTCAAATTAAATTATTTTTGAACATGCAAAATATGTTTTCAAACTAGAAAAACATAACCTTTTCAAATATGAGTTTGGAGTTATGTTTTGAACAAATAAAATTCAAATAAAATTCATGCTTGTTTTAAATTCATTTAAAACTTGTTTAATATTGTTTAATTCATAATTAAATTATCCTAATTCCAATTTCAATATTTGAAACATGTAACCCAACTAAAATTTGATGTTATTTTCAAATATAAACTTTGTTATCTGTTTTGAACAATTTAACTTGGTGAAAACAACAAATACTTGTGTGACAACCTTAAGGAACCAAAATTCCATAACTTGCTAAATAAATTTCCAAAATTGTTAAACCTTATTCCAAATTGGTTCTAATGTTGTTATTTTGTTGTTTTCCTCATCCATGCATCATACTAATTCACCTTCATCTGTTGATCAGTTGGAAAACAAATAATCTAACCCAAAATCCATGGGCTTTTCATATGCAACCCAAAATTGCATATGTGTCCATTTAAATTGTGTTACCATGTTAGCTAGTTTATTTTGATGCAACCATTAACATGACATGCATCATCCCCATGATTGTGCACTATGCCATGATATTGATTGTCTACCCTTTCTGCATTGTCTGTTTGCTTCTTCTCGGATAGACGACGACGTTGATACCGACGATTCTTACGACACCCCTTCTGAGGATCTAGCTCAGTACCAGGCTACTGGGTTTGCAGGCAAGTTATCACTCACATGAACCACTGTGTTCCTTTCAACATTGGTTACCGATACTTTCCGTTGTTCTTTTCTGCTAGCCTTAGTAGTAGTTGTTTCTGTTACGAACCTATCACATGAATCCCTTAACCTTGATATTGCCTCACCTCCACTCCTATCACCCCTTTGTTTGAGCCCGTGTCTTACTAGCATGCTTAGGTTGCTTTGTTCGAGTCTGTTACCCGTTACTTTCTGTTGTTACTACTATTATGTTCTGGGGGCTCGATGTTAATCAATCAACCTGTTATTAATAATATGCTGATAAGGCACCGGCAGGAGGCCCTTTGTGGTTTTGAGGCCTGCTAGTGTCGACCCTAATAGGAAAAGGGTCTTGTCTACTGATCCATGATGAGCGTGCTCACCGCATCCGGGTGGTAGTATGGAACCCCCCTCGACTTTGACCTGATCCGCAGTTTGTCCGAAGAGCCACACTTAGTTCGGGAGTTCCATTTGCGCATAAGCATGAATGGGTCGCTCCCATGGTTACTGTTGATGATGATGATGCATATAGGGCGAGGCCTGTGGTGCCGGGGGGTGTGGTTTTCACCCCTGCGCTTAGGTTAGGTCGGACTGGCCGGGACCTTATAGCTCCGTGGCTCCTAGGACAGGTTGTAGAGATGGTTCGAGTCGTGTCGAGTCCACCTGAGTTTTAGTTGGTGGCTTGAGTGTGTACGGGTACTGGAGCACACCCTGCAGGGATAAATCTTCTCGAGAAGCCGTGTTGTCCGCGGTTATGTGACGACTTGGTGAAAGTACTGGCTAACAAGTACTCAGAACAACTTACACCTAACTAATGTTAACTGACTAGTAATAGACTTATTGACACAACAAATTGATCCATTATTCATTAATCCAACTGTGTGAGTTATCCTCGGATTGCTTCTTTGGATAAGGGGCGAGATCCAGGATGGGTTTGTTTGAGGGTCAACAACAGTTGGATACGTCACGCTATCTTATCTCCTTTCTGTTAGCTGGAAGTGGTAGTGTTTCTGTAGTTGGTTAGCGCAGCCAGTTGCAGCATCTTTTATAACCCCTTTCTTCCGTTGAACCCAAGGCATCTGTGCTTGGTGTTGACGGGTTACACTTTGGTGAACTGTGAGTCTTGCTTGCCAGTATGTTGTTGTACTGACCCCTTTGGGGCTGTGGTTTACGCAGACGACGATTCCGAGGATCTCCATGGAGGCTACTACGTGGAGTACGACGACGCTGTTGACGAGTAGATAGCAGACCCGGGCAGGATCCGAGACTTCGTGGATGGGCTCCGTTTTCCTTTCATTGACGGCTTCTTAAGCCTATTTGGTTTTGTCTGTACTCAGACCTGTTGAATGCTTCCGCTGTGATGTAATGATGAATTGTTGGGACATGTGTCCTCTGGATGATTGTATTTGCTATTCTCTGCCTTAGTGAAGGCTATGTGCAACCTTATTTCACTCTTTTGTGTCTTAGAGATATGTTGTGTTATCATTTCGTTTAACGTTGTTGACGTACCCTGCGTGATTGATATGAAGTACGTCGACAGTAGTGCCTATGGTCTCTAGTGGATAGTTTACATCGACGATGGAATAGCAGGGCTTGTGTTGTCGCGCATAAGCGCAGGCCTACCAGGAAGCTGGGACGTGGGAGCAGTTATGCCCCATAATCCAAGCATCTGCTATCTAGTTCGGCCCGATGAGTATCCCCTAGAAACCAGGGTGCGACACAACCCCCCCGTCTAGAATTTCCTCTTCTCCTTCGTACCCCTCCCCTTGTAACTTCTACGGTGTTCCCATGGTCCCCCATGACGCGCGCTGTTCGTGATGTTATGATCAAATCGTGGAATGTCCAAGGGGGCTGGATCTCTCCTTAAACGCCCTCTCATTCACGACACGATTACCACCTCCCCCTCCTCCATTGTCTGTCTCCAAGAGACCAAAATAAGAGATATGGATCGGACCATCGCCTCCGCCCTCCTCCCCCCAAACCTCCGCGCTTTTCAAACTGTTGACGTTGTTGGATCCTCCGGCGGGATCATGACTGCCTGGGATCCATCGCTCTTCGCCCTAACCTCCACGCACCGCACTAGCTTCGCACTAACAACCACGCTTCGATCCACACTCAGCGATCTCACTCTCGCCATCACGAACGTCTACGCCCCCTACGATCACGCCCTCACGCCCGCCTTCCTCCTCGAATTTGAAAGCCTCGGGCCTCTTTTTGAATGCCCATGGCTTATAGTTGGAGACTTCAATCTCGTGCGCGACCCGATTAACAAGAACAAGGCCAATTTCAATTCTTCCCTCGTTGATTCGTTCAACAACAGTATCCGGTTTCTCTCACTCTTCGAACTCCCACTCCTTGATCGCATGTACACTTGGTCCAACAAACGCGAGGAACCCACGCTCGCGCGCCTGGATCGTGCCTTGTTCAACACTGTGTGGAACACCGCGCTCCCCAGCTCCGCCCTCAGCTCCCTGCCACATTCCACCTCTGACCATGTCCCACTGCTGGTTACAGCATCCACTACCATCCCCAAGGCTACCTGCTTTCGATTCGAGAATGCGTGGCTGCTAAACCCTCTCTTCCTCCCCACCACACTCCCCTCTTGGACCTCGGCTAGGATAATCACGGATGCCGCCGGTGATCTCGCTGCTCGCATCAAGGCCTTCCGCACGGCTGCTAAGGTATGGAAACGCGCCCACAAATTCCACAAAAAGCTCGAAAACAATTGTTCCTTCCTCCTTGAACTCCTTGATGTGTTCGAGGAGTTTCGCGTCCTCTCCTCGGACCAACACTCCCTCCGTGTGCTCTGCAGGTCGCAGCTCCAACGGTTCATCGGCAAGCGTGCAACCCGCTGGAAGCAACGCGGGAAATTCAGAGCCATCACCGAGGGTGACTCGAACACGAAGTTTTTCCATGCGCGTGCGTCGCAGCGCATGCGTGGGAACGCCATTCGCGAGATTGACGTTGGCGGATGTGTGGTCGTCGCACACGAGCCAAAGCTGCGGCACTCCTCGCCTTCTACACCAAGCTGCTCGCCGCCGCACCCGCGGTGGCCTCGGACGTCGATTTCGGCGCCCTCTACGCATCGCATGCACGCGTGGACGCCACCGCCCTCACCATCCCCTTCACACCGTTGGAGATCAAGACAGAAGTGAACGCCATGGATCGTGCAAGCGCGCCCGGGCCGGACGGGCTCGGGCCCAGCTTCTACCGCGCCACCTGGCCAACGACAAAGCAGGCCGTGGAGCGGCTCTTCGACCACTTCCACTCGTGCGCCGTCGACCTCGCCAGGATCAACCGCAACCACGTCGTCCTCCTCCCTAAAGGGAGCGGCATGCCTACTCCGTCCTCCTTCAGGCCCATTGCCTTGCAGAACAGCTCCGTGAAGTTCATCTGCAAAACGCTCCCGTCTTCAACGTCACATCGGCGCGCTCGTCGACCTCGACCAAACTGGGTTCATCTCCGGGCGCAGCATCTCCGAGAATTTCGTCTACGCGACGGACTGCCACCGCAGGCGAGCGCCGTGCGTGGTGCTCAAGCTTGATTTCGCCAAAGCGTTCGACACTGTCAGCTGGACCGGTCTTCGTGCAATCATGCAGGCGCGCGGCTTCCCTTAACTCTGGTGCAACTGGATCGCGGACATCCTCTCGTCGTCCCGCTCGGCTATCCTGCTCAACGGCGTCCCCGGCAAATGGTTCAAGTGTGGGCGCGGGCTGCGACAGGGCGACCCGTTGTCCCCCTACCTTTTCCTCCTCGTCGCCGACGTGCTCCAGCGCCTGATCCAGCAGGATGACATTCTTCAGCATCCCCTGGTCGACGGTGAGCCGCGCCCCGTGATCCAATACGCTGACGACACTTTAATCATCCTCAGAGCGGACAGGGCGGCCGCTCGCCCTCTGCGGCATCCCCTCCAACGCTTCGAGGCCGCGACGGGGCTATGCATCAACTACAGCAAAATCACTATTGTGTCGATGCACGTTGCGGACGCCACCGTCTATGACATTTAGAGCACTCTCGGGTGTGTGGTCGAGGGATTTCCCCAGACGTACCTGGGCCTCCCTGAAGGGGTCGTTGCATAGAAAACAAAAAAATTCCTACGCGAGAGACACCCGAAAGGCCAAGATCTAATCTAGGAGACGAAGTGCAACGGGCAACAAGAGGGTTAAGGAGAACACATACCCTCGAAGACTCAAAGTGGTATGAGATCAAATATCGTTGTTGGCGTAGTCGTACTCACACCGATCCCGATAGCGAGAAGATGGGCACCGCAATCCGGCGGTGCATCCGTGATCGGTCACACGTACGGTTGATGACGACCTCCGTTCCCTCGTTCCTGCGGGGCGTGGAAGTAGAGGATCCCTCGGAACTCCAGCAGCACGACGACGTGGTGGTGGTGAAGAATCCCACGGTCAGGGCTTCGCCAAGCCGGAGACCATGAAATGGAGCAGCGGGTGGAGGGAAAGGGAAGTGGTGAAGTGTGTGGAGAAGAGGAGCTCTCACCCTCCTTTTATAGGGGAAGGGGAGGCAGCCAAAGAGGGGGGTGTGGCCAGCCATGGTGTGCCCCCACCTCTTCCCTCTTCATGTGAGTGGAAGCTCCACTCACACCCACTCATGCTCCCTTAATTTTCCACTTGGAAAATCCAAAGGTTTTCTTTTAATAAATAAATAAAACATTTTTATTTCTTTATTTATATTTGTTAATTCCATTAACAAACATTTTCATATAGCACCTCGAATCATTTGTTAATTCTATTAACAACCATTCGACGAAAAACCCCTTGAACTATTTCAATTTTCCCCGAAACAATTTCGGTGCTGCCCAAAATATTCTTCGATATTCCGTATCCTCTCAAACGCGTCATCGAACCTTAAGTGTGTCACCCTACGGTTTGCGAATAAGATAGACATGATTGAGACTCCTCTCCGATCAATAATCAACAGCGGGATCTGGAGATCCGTGATGACTCCTATATATTCAACGATGACTCTCGTGATCGTGTGAACCAACAACGCCGTGAACTATTCCCTTTGTCTCGCGATATTTTACTTGTCCGAGATTCGATCATTGGTATCAACCATACCTTGTTCAATCTCGTTACCGACAAGTACTCTTTTCTCGTTCCCGTGATATAACATCCTTTGTGATCATATCACGTGCTTTCAAGCGGTTTCGATGTGATATCACCGAGAGGGCCCATAGTATATCTCTCCGTCATTTGGATGGACAAATCCCACTCTTGATCCATGATCCTCAACTAATACTTTCTGAATACTTAACGACACCTTTATAGTCACCTGTTATGGTGTGACGTTTGATGCCATCAAAGCACTCTTCCGGTATCAGCGATTGACATGATCTCATGGTCTAAGGAATAAGTTACTTCGTATGTTTGATATAACAATGTAAACTAAATGACTTGATCGCATTGCTATATTCTCTTTGGGTATATGTTCATCACATTATTCTTCTAATGACATGACCCCGTTATTAATAACATCCAATGTTCATGATCAGGAAACCTTGATCATCTATTAATCAACGAGCTAGTTAAAAGAGAGGCTTTACTAGGAACCATTGTTTGTTTATTAAACACACATGTATCAACGTTTCCGGTTAATACAATTCTAGCATGAGAAATAAACATTCATCATAAACAAGGAATAAGATAATAACCATTTTATTATTGCCTCTCGGGCATATTCCCTTCAGTCTCCCACTTGCACTAGAGTCAATAATCTAGTCTGTAAGCACTTTAACACATATGGCGTACCAGTGTTATTACCATGCTTCGCATGCGGTAAACATCATCAAAAAGATCTGAACTGTTCAGGTCCTATTGTATTTGCATGTTCTTTGCGTCTACACGCATCACTCATTCTCTAATGAGATGGCTTTGTATATATATGGTCAACTGGTGAAAACTTAATTCCTCAGCTTAAACTGATGTCACTAACATTGTGAAAATGTAGCTTCATAGTGTTTAGCAATCTTGAAAATTCACCAAGTTCCTGTGATACCTTAATTCCTCAGCTTAAACTGATGTTACTAACATTGTGAAAATGTAGCTTCATAGTGTCAGCATTCTTGGAATTTCACCAAGGTCAATAAAGAACTCCTTGACGCAAAATACGCTTATTATCAGTTGTCAACACAACGATATACTTAGCCTTTGTTGTAGTATCTGTCACAATATTTTAATTTTGAAACTCTTTCAAATCCAGCATGGAACTTTTTTCCATCCTATTGTGCTACCCTTCATCACATATTTTAATTGAGATAAAATTACTTGAATAAATGACAAGACTATTAGTGTAACATATTACAACTAATATTTTGTCATTACTATATAGGAAAACATATCCTTAGTATTTCTAAAATTACACAAGGATCTCTCCCACTGTTGTCTAATCATCATATGAATTATCCTACTACAACATTTTATAGAATAGGACTCATCTGGTTGTGTACATAGCATGGAAACATGACTTAGAAATCTCAATTTCAATGATGCTCATCATGTGTCAAAACACATGAATCTTGCTCAATTAATTTCCATGTGACAAGAACTCCTTCTTGTCATTTTCATATTGACTTACTTCAATATTTCATCTATGTAATTTGGCTTCAATCATATCAGGTACGTCAATCCATCTTTTATAGATATCGATGCCCAATATCTTATAAGCCTTTCATCAATATGAAATCGAAAATATTAACCGTGTTAATTTAAAATACATATTTTCCAATCTACCATATGTCATCTACATAAAGTATTGGAAATATGTCATAGCGCTCCCACTTAATTTCTTGTAACTCTACAAGCATCTTTATCATTCATGATGGAATCAAACTCTTTTGATAACTTCATTAAGCTAAAGATTTCAACTTCGCTATGCTCACTTCAACCATTGAAGTGTGCATGCCTTTATAGCAACCTTTTGAATTTTACAAAACTCTCAGACTGTGTCAAGTACACATCCTTGATCAAACTTCCTCGAGAGGAGAGTTGGTTTTGTTATTCAACTGCCATATCATAATATGTAACTTTTTGCTAGAACTATCCGCAAAGACTAAAGCATCACTACGGAAGATCGAAATCTTGTAGTAGTCAACTCTTTGAACTTCGTCGAAAACAACTTTTCGATAAGTATCTATGTCTTTGTCTCTATATAGACCCTTTTGCTATCGTTAGGCATCATGCCTATTGAAAGGACTACCAAGTCACATACTTGATATTCATACAAGGATACTATGGCGGATATAATGACTCATAGTCAATTTTACGAAGTCAGGGCCCATCATTTGCTTCCTTTATAAGGTCCAGGTCCTTTTGTTGTCAAAACAACACTTTACACTTAAACCACAAGTTGTTCTAAGTACAAAGTTTTTTGGACTTTTCTGGTACAGTTCACAAACTCATTTGAAGTATCTACAACATTTGTAGTGTCTTCTACTTAGTCAAAATAGTAAACCCCGGAACAACTTCCAGTGCTGTGCTACTCTTGACATGATAACGAAGATTCTCTAATCTCGTTGAGTTTGTACTGTGCTCCCACTCACTTGTTTCACAAGAACTACTTTCTCGAGAAATCAACCCTTTCTGACAAATAACATTTTTCTTTTGGTTCGGTGATAGGAGAAATACCCAATGTTTTATTTGGGATAACCTTATAAACATATATTTATCCTATTTTGGTTGTAAACATTTTACACATGCTATGCATACCAAAACTTAAGAAAAATGACAATTCGGGTCATTACCCAAACCATATCTTATATGTTGTCAATTTCAACGGATCATGATGGTGCTCTTTTTAGTGTAAAAGCGGTTGTCCTTAATGTATAAACTACAAAATTATAATGGCAATTTTATTAATCTTACCATGTCAAACAGGGTTTGATTTTGTCTTTTGAATACTCCAATCTAATGTGGGGTATTCGAGAAGTATAAGTTGTAGAATAATTCTGCAACTTCTCAGATGTTTTGCTAAACTTGTAACTCAAACTTTATCCTTTATGATCCAATCATAAATACTTGATTATCTTGTTACATTGATTTTAACTTCATATTAACACCCTTTTGAACCAATTCAAAATGTCAAACTATGTTCCCTTTAAATAGATATACTCACATATCTACTTAAATAATCGACAGAATTTTATGAAGGAAAAATTAATCCACCATACATGACTACACATAATGGACTATATACATCAATATGTATAATCTCCACTAAATTAGTCGTCCATTCTACTTTGGCCTATGAACGGAATTCTAGTCATCTTTTGGAAGAGGTCTCACAAGCGTCAATTTACTCAAAACAAAATGACTCCGGAAGTCCATCAATATGGAGTTCCTTCATGTTTTCCTTTCCGATATGAACTAAAATGGTGGTGTCACAATTTAAGTGAAAATCTTTTACGTCTTGCAACGTTTAGCATTCAGTCTTATAGATGTTTACTTTACCAACATGATTTATATTAACATATCCATCAATTATGGAATATGGTCATCGTTTGAACAATCTCATTTGTTCTCACAAAAGACTAGAACAAAATAACAACTTATTAAGTTCTTAAAATAAATCTTGAATGTTTGGTTCGATACTACAATGAACACAATAACACTTTATTTATGTTCTTGTCATAATCGATTCCACATCTATTACTAGTTCCTTTTAGGCCCTTGCATTTCTTGCATTGCATTGCTTTGTATGACAACTCATACCAACCAATGTGGTATCAAAATAACCAAAAATACTTTGTTAACTAGTAATACATCGATAACTTGTATATCAAGCATATACTCCTGAGCTGGACTTTTCCAGTTATCTTCTTTTCTGCCATATATCTATTTGCAATTCTATTTTTAATATTCCCTTTCCTTTACAGAAGAATCATTCAACATCAAACAATGCTAGCCGTACTAGCTCATTTTCTTTGGCGTGTTAGTCATATACTATCACCCATTGAGTCATACTTTGAGTTTGATTATTCTACTAATATCACCATATTAATAGAATTCTTCTAGATTCCACTCTTAGCAATCTCCAAGTAAGGTAAACGACTTTACACATACTTTTAATCCATCCCATCATAACAATTTTATGATTAAGCTACTATAGCTCGAAGGAAGGAATTTAGAGGATATTTTTTAGCATCCAATCTCTTGGAATATTCAAACGCCTAGCGTCTTCAATCATTGCATATATTCAGATAATATAAGCAACCATTGTCACGCTAAATTTGCATATATTCAGATAATATAAGCAAACATTGTCACGCTAAATTATACTCAGTCATGTTGCTACAAATAAGTTTCTAGATATCAATATATCTTTCACTTGATTGTTTCTGAAAACAACTCTTTTCAGTTCCAAAATCACCTTGATCAACAAAACATTCTTTTGAAGATAAAGTAATACGAAAGCAACCATGACTCTGGATTCTAAGTAGGAATTATTTGCTCTCTAGATTAATCAATCATTAACCATATGGAGCTAGGTAGGAAATACCAAAAATCTACAATAGGACTCAATTTTAAATTTCACTAATACGGTACCAATCTTAAATGGTATTTACCAGATCATAACAGCTATATCTCAATTAACAATCTAAGTGTAAGGTAGTTATGTGGATGGCAATGAATACTACAATTTGTGAAAATTCACTTTGATTTGTTGTTCATGATAAATAAGTTCAAGTTAATTCAAAAATTAAACCATGAACTCCCACTCAAAAACAACATCCCTCTTAGTCGTCTTTAGTGATTACACGAACCAAATTCACTACACCAAAACCGATCATCACGTGAGATGATGTAGTTTCAAAGGCGAACATCGACATGTTCATCATATCATCCATATGACTCATGCTTTACCTTTCGGTTACGTGTTCCGAGGCCATGTCTGTACATGCTAGGCTCGCCAAGTAGAACCGTAGTATTGCGTGTGTTTCAAGGCCATGTCTGTACATGCTAGACTTGAAAACACCCGTTGTATGCGAACGTTGAGTCTGTCACACCCGATCATCACGTGGTGTCTCGAAACGACGAACTTTCTTAACGGTGCATACTTTAAGGAAGAACACATTATTATCTTGATATTAAGTGAGGGGGATCATCTTATAATGCTACCAACGTTATCTAAGCAAAACAAGATGCATAAAAAGGATTAACATCACAGACATCACATGAAAGGATAACGTGATATGATATGGTCCTTCTTGCACTTGATCTCCATCATGTGCATTATGGTATGATCTCAATCATTCCATCGGCGTGGTACCAAGTACCACGGTACCCCAAACTTGATTGTCCATCAATAAGAAGACAACCATATGGATACCTTCCGGTATATCAATAATTTACAAAATAGATCATCTCATAATCAAATTTTTAATATTGACCATATCACATCACATGTCCAGCAAAAACTAGTTAGACGCTTTTAATTTATTTTTGCATATTTTACGTGGCTTAGGGCTTTCGAGGATAGAACCGTTCATACCTACGAACATCAACCACAACGTTGATAAACATATTTTTAGCAACCCTTCGTAGATTAGATCTTAACTATAGTAGGAGAAACGGACACCCCCTTAGCCACAAATGAGACAACTCTCCCGTACATAGTACACGTAAACTTAGTCTGGGGCAGCTTCATCCTACTATGCCACTAGATCATAAAATACTCAAGGAGGCAATAACATGATCATCAACGCCCACATACTCATATGTGTTCTACCCGTACAAAACATCTACGCATAGATCACGCTCTGATACCACTGAAGGGGTCGTTGCATAGAAAACAAAAAATTTCCTATGCGAGAGACACCTGAAAGGCCAAGATCTAATCTAGGAGACGAAGTGCAACGGGCAACAAGAGGGTTAAGGAGAACACATACCCTCGAAGACTCAAAGTGGTACGAGATTAAATCTCGTTGTTGGCGTAGTCGTACTCACACCGATCCCGATAGCGAGAAGATGGGCACCGCAATCCGGCGGTGCATCCGTGATCGGTCACACGTACGGTTGACGACGACCTCCGTTCCCTCGTTCCAGCGGGGCGCGGAAGTAGAGGATCCCTCGGAACTCCAGCAGCACAACGACGTGGTGGTGGTGAAGAATCCCACGGTCAGGGCTTCGCAAGCCAGAGACCATGAAATGGAGCAGCGGGTGGAGGGAAAGGGAAGTGGTGAAATGTGTGGAGAAGAGGAGCTCTCATCCTCCTTTTATAGGGGAAGGGGAGGCAGCCCAAGAGGGGGGTGCGGACAGCCATGGTGTGCCCCCACCTCTTCCCTCTTCATGTGAGTGGAAGCTCCACTCACACCCACTCATGCTCCCTTAATTTTCCACTTGGAAAATCCAAAGGTTTTCTTTTAATAAATAAATAAAACATTTTTATTTCTTTATTTATATTTGTTAATTCCATTAAAAAACATTTTCATATAGCACCTCGAATCATTTGTTAATTCTATTAACAACCATTTGACGAAAAATCCCTTGAACTATTTCAATTTTCCCCGAAACAATTTCGGTGCTGCCCAAAATATTTTTCGATATTCCGTATCCTCTCAAACGCGTCATCGAACCTTAAGTGTGTCACCCTAAGGTTCGCGAATAAGATAGACATGATCGAGACTCCTCTCCGATCAATAATCAACAGCGGGATCTGGAGATCCGTGATGACTCCTATATATTCAACGATGACTCTCGTGATCGTGTGAACCAACAACGCCGTGAACTATTCCCTTTGTCTCGCGATATTTTACTTGTCCGAGATTCGATCATTGGTATCAACCATACCTTGTTCAATCTCGTTACCGACAAGTACTCTTTTCTCGTTCCCGTGATATAACATCCTTTGTGATCATATCACGTGCTTGCAAGCGGTTTCGATGTGATATCACCGAGAGGGCCCAGAGTATATCTCTTCGTTATTTGGATGGACAAATCCCACTCTTGATCCATGATCCTCAACTAATACTTTCCGAATACTTAACGACACCTTTATAGTCACCCTGTTACGTTTTGACGTTTGATGCCATCAAATCACTCTTCCGGTATCAGCGATTGACATGATCTCATGGTCTAAGGAATAAGTTACTTCATATGTCGGATATAACAATGTAAACTAAATGACTTGATCGCATTGCTATATTCTCTTTGGGTATATGTTCATCACATCATTCTTCTAATGACATGACCCCGTTATTAATAACATCCAATGTTCATGATCAGGAAACCTTGATCATCTATTAATCAACGAGCTAGTTAAAAGAGAGGCTTTACTAGGAACCATTGTTTGTTTATTAAACACACATGTATCAATGTTTCCGGTTAATACAATTCTAGCATGAGAAATAAACATTCATCATAAACAAGGAATAAGATAATAACCATTTTATTATTGCCTCTCGGGCATATTCCCTTCAGTCTCCCACTTGCACTAGAGTCAATAATCTAGTCTGTAAACACTTTAACACATATGGCGTACCAGTGTTATTACCATGCTTCGCATGCGGTAAACATCATCAAAAAGATCTGAACTGTTCAGGTCCTATTGTATTTGCATGTTCTTTGCGTCTACACGCATCACTCATTCTCTAATGAGATGGCTTTGTATATATATGGTCAACTGGTGAAAACTTAATTCCTCAGCTTAAACTGATGTCACTAACATTGTGAAAATGTAGCTTCATAGTGTTTAGCAATCTTGGAAATTCACCAAGTTCCTGTGATACCTTAATTCCTCAGCTTAAACTGATGTTACTAACATTGTGAAAATGTAGCTTCATAGTGTCAACATTCTTGGAATTTCACCAAGTTCAATAAAGAACTCCTTGACGCAAAATATGCTTATTATCAGTTGTCAACACAACGATATACTTTAGCCTTTGTTGTCGTATCTGTCACAATATTTTAATTTTGAAACTCTTTCAAATCCAGCATGGAACTTTCTTCCATCCTATTGTGCTACCCTTCATCACATATTTTAATTGAGATAAAATTACTTGAATAAATGACAAGACTATTAGTGTAACATATTACAACTAATATTTTGTCATTACTATATAGGAAAACATATCCTTAGTTTTTTCTAAAATGACACAAGGATCTCTCCCACTGTTGTCTAATCATCATATGAATTATCCTACTACAACATTTTATAGCATAGGACTCATCTGGTTGTGTACATAGCATGGAAACATGACTTAGAAATCTCAATTTCAATGATGCTCATCATGTGTTAAAACACATGAATCTTGCTCAATTATTTTCCATGTGACAAGAACTCCTTCTTGTCATTTTCATATTGACTTACTTCAATATTTCATCTATGTAATTTGGCTTCAATCATATGAGGTGCGTCAATCCATCTTTTATAGATATCGATGCCCAATATCTTATAAGCCTTTCATCAATATGAAATCGAAAATATTAACCGTGTTAATTTAAAATACATATTTTCCAATATACCATATGTCATCTACATAAAATATTGGAAATATGTCATAGCGCTCCCACTTAATTTCTTGTAACTCTACAAGCATCTTTATCATTCATGATGGAATCAAACTCTTTTGATAACTTCATTAAGCTAAAGATTTCAACTTCGCTATGCTCACTTCAACCATTGAAGTGTGCATGCCTTTATAGCAACCTTTTGAATTTTACAAAACTCTCAGACTGTGTCAAGTGCACATCCTTGATCAAACTTCCTCGAGAGGAGAGTTGGTTTTGTTATTCAACTGCCATATCATAATATGTAACTTTTTGCTAGAACTATCCGCAAAGACTAAAGAATCACTACGGAAGATCGAAATCTTGTAGTAGTCAACTCTTTGAACTTCGTCGAAAACAACTTTTCGATAAGTATCCATGTCTTTGTCGCTATATAGACCATTTTGCTATCGTTAGGCATCATGCCTATTGAAAGGACTACCAAGTCACATACTTGATATTCATACAAGGATACTATGGCGGATATAATGACTCATAGTCAATTTTACGAAGTCAAGGCCCATCATTTGCTTCCTTTATAAGGTCCAGGTCCTTTTGTTGTCAAAACAACACTTTACACTTAAACCACAAGTTGTTCTAAGTACAAAGTTTTTTGGACTTTTCTGGTACAGTTCGCAAACTCATTTGAAGTATCTACAACATTTGTAGTGTCTTCTACTTAGTCAAAATAGTAAACCCCGGAACAACTTCCAGTGATGCGCTACTCTTGACATGATAACGAAGATTCTCTAATCTCGTTGAGTTTGTACTGTGCTCCCACTCACTTGTTTCACAAAAACTACTTTCTCGAGAAATCAACCCTTTCTGACAAACAACATTTGTCTTTTGGTTCGGTGATAGGAGAAATACCCAATGTTTTATTTGGGATAACCTTATAAACATATATTTATCCTATTTTGGTTGTAAACATTTTACACATGTTATGCATACTAAAACTTAAGAAAAATGACAATTCGGGTCATTACCCAAACCATATCTTATATGTTGTCAATTTCAACGGATCATGATGGTGCTATTTTCAGTGTAAAAGCGGTTGTCCTTAATGTATAAACTACAAAATTATAATGGCAATTTTATTAATCTTACCATGTCAAACAAGGTTTGATTTTGTCTTTTGAATACTCCAATCTAATGTGGGGTAATCGAGAAGTATAAGTTGTAGAACAATTCTGCAACTTCTCCGATGTTTTGCTAAACTTGTAACTCAAACTTTATCCTTTATGATCCAATCATAAATACTTAATTATCGTGTTAAATTGATTTTAACTTCATATTAACAACCTTTTGAACCAATTCAAAATGTCAAACTCTGTTCCCTTTAAATAGATATACTCACATATCTACTTAAATCATCGACAAAATTTTATGAAGGAAAAATTAATCCACCATACATGACTACACATAATGGACTATATACATCAATATGTATAATCTCCACTAAATTAGTCGTCCATTCTACTTTGGCCTATGAACGGAATTCTAGTCATCTTTTGGAAGAGGTCTCACAAGCGTCAATTTACTCAAAACAAAATGACTCCGAAAGTCCATCAATATGGAGTTCCTTCATGTTTTCCTTTCCGATATGAACTAAAATGGTGGTGTCACAATTTAAGTGAAAATCTTTTACGTCTTGCAACGTTTAGCATTCAGTCTTATAGATGTTTACTTTACCAACATGATTTATATTAACATATCCATCAATTATGGAATATGGTCATCGTTTGAACAGTCTCATTTGTTCTCACAAAAGACTAGAACAAAATAACAACTTATTAAGTTCTTAAAATAAATCTTGAATGTTTGGTTCGATACTACAATGAACACAATAACACTTTATTTATGTTCTTGTCATAATCGATTCCACATCTATTACTAGTTCCTTTTAGGCCCTTGTATTTCTTGCATTGCATTGCTTTGTATGACAACTCATACCAACCAATGTGGTATCAAAATACCCAAAAATACTTTGTTAACTAGTAATACATCTATAACTTGTATATCAAGCATATACTCCTGAGCTGGACTTTTCCAGTTATCTTCTTTTCTGCCATATATCTATTTGCAATTCTATTTTTAATATTCCCTTTCCTTTACAGAAGAATCATTCAACATCAAACAATGCTAGCCGTACTAGCTCATTTTCTTTGGCGTGTTAGTCATATACTATCACCCATTGAGTCATACTTTGAGTTTGATTGTTCTACTAATATCACCATATTAATAGAATTCTTCTAGATTCCACTCTTAGCAATCTCCAAGTAAGGTAAACAACTTTACACATACTTTTAATCCATCCCATCATAACAATTTTATGATTAAGCTACTATAGCTCGAAGGAAGGAATTTAGAGGATATTTTTTAGCATCCAATTTCTTGGAATATTCAAACGCCTAGCTTCTTCAATCATTGCATATATTCAGATAATATAAGCAACCATTGTCATGCTAAATTTGCATATATTCAGATAATATAAGCAAACATTGTCACGCTAAATTATACTCAGTCATGTTGCTACAAATAAGTTTCTAGATATCAATATATCTTTCACTTGATTGTTTTTTAAAACAACTCTTTTCAGTTCCAAAATCACCTTGATCAACAAAACATTCTTTTGAAGATAAAGTAATACGAAAGCAACCATGACTCTGGATTCTAAGTAGGAATTATTTGCTCTCTAGATTAATCAATCATTAACCATATGGAGCTAGGTAGGAAATACCAAAAATCTACAATAGGACTCAATTTTAAATTTCACTAATACGGTACCAATCTTAAATGGTATTTACCAGATCATAACAGCTATATCTCAATTAACAATCTAAGTGTAAGGTAGTTATGTGGATGGCAATGAATACTACAATTTGTGAAAATTCACTTTGATTTGTTGTTCATGATAAATAAGTTCAAGTTAATTCAAAAATTAAACCATGAACTCCCACTCAAAAACAACATCCCTCTTAGTCGTCTTTAGTGATTACACGAACCAAATTCACTACACCAAAACCGATCATCACGTGAGATGATGTAGTTTCAAAGGCGAACATCGACATGTTCATCATATCATCCATATGACTCATGCTTTACCTTTCGGTTACGTGTTCTGAGGCCATGTCTATACATGCTAGGCTCGCCAAGTAGAACCGTAGTATTGCGTGTGTTTCAAGGCCATGTCTGTACATGCTAGGCTTGAAAACTCCCGTTGTATGCGAACGTTGAGTCTGTCACACCCGATCATCACGTGGTGTCTCGAAACGACGAACTTTCTTAACGGTGCATACTTTAAGGAAGAACACATTATTATCTTGATATTAAGTGAGAGGGATCATCTTATAATACTACCAACGTTATCTAAGCAAAACAAGATGCATAAAAAGGATTAACATCACAGACATCACATGAAAGGATAACGTGATATGATATGGTCCTTCTTGCACTTGATCTCCATCATGTGCATTATGGTATGATCTCAATCATTCCACCGGCGTGGTACCAAGTACCACGGTACCCCAAACTTGATTTTCCATCAATAAGAAGACAACCATATGGATACCTTTCGGTATATCAATTATTTACAAAATAGATCATCTCATAATCAAATTTGTAATATTGACCATATCACATCACATGCCCAGCAAAAACTAGTTAGACGCTTTTAATTTATTTTTGCATATTTTACGTGGCTTAGGGCTTTCGAGGATAGAACCGTTCATACCTACGAACATCAACCACAACGTTGATAAACATATTTTTAGCAACCCTTCGTAGATTAGATCTTAACTATAGTAGGAGAAACGGACACCCCCTTAGCCACAAGTGAGACAACTCTCGCGTACATAGTACACGTAAACTTAGTCTGGGGCAGCTTCATCCTACTATGCCACTAAGATCATAAAATACTCAAGGAGGCAATAACATGATCATCAACGCCCACATACTCATATGTGTTCTACCCGTACAAAACATCTACGCATAGATCACGCTCTGATACCACTGAAGGGGTTCATAGAAAACAAAAAATTTCCTATGCGAGAGACACCCGAAAGGCCAAGATCTAATCTAGGAGACAAAGTGCAACAGGCAACAAGAGGGTTAAGGAGAACACATACCCTCGAAGACTCAAAGTGGTACGAGATCAAATATCGTTGTTGGCGTAGTCGTACTCACACTGATCCCGATAGCGAGAAGATGGGCACCGCAATCCGGCGGTGCATCCGTGATTGGTCACACGTATGGTTGATGACGACCTCCGTTCCCTCGTTCCAGCGGGGCGCGGAAGTAGAGGATCCCTCGGAACTCCAGCAGCACGACGACGTGGTGGTGGTGAAGAATCCCACGGTCAGGGCTTCGCCAAGCCGGAGACCATAAAATGGAGCAGCGGGTGGAGGGAAAGGGAAGTGGTGAAGTGTGTGGAGAAGAGGAGCTCTCACCCTCCTTTTATAGGGGAAGGGGAGGCAGCCCAAGAGGGGGGTGCGGCCAGCCATGGTGTGCCCCACCTCTTCCCTCTTCATGTGAGTGGAAGCTCCATTCACACCCACTCATGCTTCCTTAATTTTCCACTTGGAAAATCCAAAGGTTTTCTTTTAATAAATAAATAAAACATTTTTATTTCTTTATTTATATTTGTTAATTCCATTAACAAAAATTTGCATATAACACCTCGAATCATTTGTTAATTCTATTAACAACCATTCGACGAAAAACCCCTTGAACTATTTCAATTTTTCCCGAAACAATTTCGGTGCTGCCCAAAATATTCTTCGATATTCCGTATCCTCTCAAACGCGTCATCGAATCTTAAGTGTGTCACCCTACGGTTCGCGAATAAGATAGACATGATCGAGACTCCTCTCCGATCAATAATCAACAGCGGGATCTGGAGATCCGTGATGACTCCTATATATTCAACGATGACTCTCGTGATCGTGTGAACCAACAACGCCGTGAACTATTCCCTTTGTCTCGCGATATTTTACTTGTCCGAGATTCGATCATTGGTATCAACCATACCTTGTTCAATCTCGTTACCGACAAGTACTCTTTTCTCGTTCCCATGATATAACATCCTTTGTGATCATATCACGTGCTTGCAAGCGGTTTCGATGTGATATCACCGAGAGGGCCCAGAGTATATCTCTTCGTTATTTGGATGGACAAATCCCACTCTTGATCCATGATCCTCAACTAATACTTTCCGAATACTTAACGACACCTTTATAGTCACCCTGTTACGTTTTGACGTTTGATGCCATCAAATCACTCTTCCGGTATCAGCGATTGACATGATCTCATGGTTTAAGGAATAAGTTACTTCGTATGTTTGATATAACAATGTAAACTAAATGACTTGATCGCATTCCTATATTATCTTTGGGTATATGTTCATCACATCATTCTTCTAATGACATGACCCCGTTATTAATAACATCCAATGTTCATGATCAGGAAACCTTGATCATCTATTAATCAACGAGCTAGTTAAAAGAGAGGCTTTACTAGGAACCATTGTTTGTTTATTAAACACACATGTATCAACGTTTCCGGTTAATACAATTCTAGCATGAGAAATAAACATTCATCATAAAAAAGGAATAAGATAATAACCATTTTATTATTGCCTCTCGGGCATATTCCCTTCACTCCCGCTGTCCGCCAACAAGCTGAAGATCGCTGCGTTCGCGCCCCTCATCGCCAAAGTCGACAGGTACCTTGCAGGGTGGCGCGCCTCTCTGCTGTCCACGGGCGGGTGGCTGGTGCTCATCAACGCGGTGCTCGACGCCCTGCCCACCTACGCCATGGCCGCTCTGGGTCTGCCCGCGGGCGTGATCACCGCGATCGATAGAATGCGCCGCGCATTCCTATGGACTGGAACGGACCGTGCACACGGCGCCCAGTGCCTTGTCTCGTGGACACAAGCCTGCAGATCACGTGAGGAGGGAGGGCTCGGCATCAAGCAGCTGCACACGCAGAACACCTGCCTCGAGGTCAAGCTCATCCACAGGCTCTTCACCTCCATGGAGGCGTCGTGGACACGTTGCATCTGGCGCTCCCTCAACCTCTTGCCACTCGACGTTGACTACGCAGCCACGCCGCTTTACGGCGCTCACTGGAGGTCACTGCGGCGGCTCCTCCCCCTGTACAGGCACATCTCGCGTGTGCGCGTGGGCGACGGGAAGAAAACATCGTTCTGGTACGACTCCTGGCTACCTGCCGGTGCGCTCGCCGGGACGATGCCCGAACTTCACTCGCATAGCGAGTCCCCGTTCATCTTTGTGCACCACGTTCTCGAGCACGACCTCGAATCCAACCTGGTCGCAAGACTGACACCTACCGCGGCCGCGCAGAAACGCGCACTGCTCCCCTACTAACCGCAGCACAGGTGACCAGCTCTGAAGACCAAAGATCGCTGCCGCTCTGTGGGGATGCAGACGGCCGGCTCCGGACCTCCAAGCTGTACAAGCTCTGCTCATTCACTGGCGAGCTGTCGGAAAACTTCGAGTTCATATGGATGAATCACGCTCCGTCGAAGGTGAAGTTCTTTGGGTGGCTACTAGTGCAAGGGCGGATCCAATGCCGCGCTAATCTTCTCGCCAAGTCCATCCTCGACGCTGATGCCAGCTGGTGCGCCATCTGCAACGCGCCGCTGGAAACGGCTGAGCACATCGTCTTTCAATGCTCCTTCGCCCGCACGTTCTGGCGTGCAATCGGCACGCGCGATGCCACCTGCCCACCCGTGCGCGAAGCACGGCTCTGCCCTCTGCCGCCATCGGCCCCAAACGCAACTGCTGACACGCTGCGTCTACTCTGTCTATGGCAGCTATGGAAGCATCGTAATGGGGTGATCTTCAACGGGATGGCGCCCTCCGTCCTCGGCCGCGACTTCAGAGCAGACGCTGCTCTGTGGCGTCACAGGCTGCCATCTGAGCACCGGGGCGGACGCCGACGCCTGGCACTCGCTGTTTGCACCCCCCCCCCCCCCCCCCCCCCGCGTTTGATTCGCGCCATCCTGCCTGCACACGCCCCTCGCCCCCCACCCCCGGGGTAATCACAAAGGCCACCCCCCACATTCCCACCACCCCCTCGATCTCGATCACCTCTGTAAAACGCTCCGAATGTTACTTGTGAATGGAAAAATTCAGGTGGGAGGTTGCTCCCCCCGGTGAAAACTTCAAAAAAAAAAAAAAAAAAAAAAACAAACAGTGCTTGGAGGCTGCCGTGAACACTGTTGATCATAAGCCTGGGATTCAAAACGGAAGCCTCTGTTTTTTAAATCTGCTCTGCAGCAAACATACCTGGACAATCTCCAGTTTCTTCTTAGGTGTCTTGCTTAATAACTCTGTTTTTTAAGTCTGCTCTGCAGAAAACATGTAGTTTTAGGGGCGAACAAAGAACTATGCCATGTCTTCAGGCTGACATTTTGAAGTAAAATATAAACGAAGCAGTTTAACCTACCACGGAATGTCGATTGTAGTAAAAAAAAAAATTATAGCCAAGTCAAACAATTCTTGATGAATTGATATTTTTCTAAGTAGATGTCTCTCAAAGTTATACTACTGCAAGAAAAGGGCAAAATAAGTGCTGAAATCATATAAAAGAACATGATATTAGTTTTGCTAACTTTGTGCTTCATCTAGTTAACATAAATAAACATCTTCACTTCAGTTCCAATGGCATGTTCTTCTTCAGAAAACACAAGGGACTGAGATTAGAATATCTATAAACCCAATTGTATGCATTTTGGAAATAAAACATGTTAACAATGTGGCCCATAATTTCCATGGAACATGCATAGAAAAAAAGTGGTATTTTTTTGAGTGCATAACAACAGAAGAGAGAATACACAGAGACAAACATTTTCTTCGCCGTATGCAAGGGATCAAAGTACAAGTAGAATACAATAGTACGCAGAGACAACCCTTTTATTCAATGTATGCAGGGGATCAAAGTACAAGTAGAAGACAATACTCCCTCCGTTCACTTTTATAAGGCACGCTACTTACCATTTCAATTTTGACCACATACATAGTAAAATGAGTGAATCTATGTACAAGATTGAGATGCCTTATAGAAGTGAACGGAGGGAGTACGTAAATAGTCCATGAATGGAACCTAATTCACGTTCATTACGTAGTTCCGAAAATAAACACGAAGAAAAGGAAGATACAGGAAAAGGTAAAAAGGCATGACGCCACATATTATTGTGGCTATAGGAGGTACATTCCGAGAAGTGAAGGTATGTGATTTTTTTTTTTTTGCCTGGAAGGTGGAAAAGCTTGATATTGGCGTCACCATGCCTTATCAAAGTGAAGCATGAGCGCTGCTTCCACCCCATCCAACCCACAACTGCATCTCTTCTGTGGAGACTGGAGAGATCTCTTTCCTCTTGGGCCAAATCTAAACTGAAGATCTGATTTCTTTCTGCCAAGCGAGCTGAAACATGGCATCAAAACCATCATAAATTGGGATTCAAAACGAAAACCTCTAATTTTTAAATCTGCTCCGCAACAAACATACCTGAACAATTACTAGTTTTTTGCTTAATATCTCTGTTTTTAAGATCAGCTCTGCAACAAACTTGTAGTTTTAGGAGCGACCACAAAACTATGGCATATCTTCTGGCTAACAGTTTGAAGTAAAATATAAAGAAAGCAACCTATCACTGAATGTCACTTGTAGTAAAAAGATTAGCTAAGTCAAACAATTGTTGATAAATTGATATTTCTAAGTAGATGTCTCTCAAAGTCATTACTGCAAGAAAAGTGTTGAAATCATATAACAGAAGTTGATATTAGCTTTGGTAACTTTGTGCTTCATCTACTTAACATAATGCAACTGTTATGGTCGGATTACAGTATACACGCAAGAAATCGACTAGTGGCTAGTTGTGGGCTTAGCCCAAGGAAATTAGGGGCTTAGCCCAAGTAAATTAGGGTTTAGAGGAGGCCGTCCTCCTATATAAACAAATGTATCCCTTCGTGATTGAATAGACAATAATCAGTATCATACTGTCTCGTCTCCTGAAGGAGACGGGAGACCCCAGCCCCCAGCCGCACCAAACCCTAGCCGCCGCTCTCCTTCCTCCGCGACGGCGCCTCGCCGCCGGCGCCAAGCCTCTCAACCTCTCCACCCCCACTTCCACCCATATAACCTCCGCCCTAAACCCGGTAGAACCCTAGCTTCTACCACTTTGGTATCAGATTGCCTAGGTCTCATGGGTTCCACAGGCCTTCCCATCCCCACCATCGCCGTCACCTCCGCCGCCATGACAGGCGCCCACGCGCCACCGGGGGCCCTCACCACCGCCGACCAGGGGGCTAGCGCGGCTGCCGCCCAGACCGCCGCCGCGCCCCCACCAGCCACGGGCCTCGACCTCCTGCCCGCGGCACTGGCGGACCTCGCCGACGGCCTCCGCGCCATCCGACTCGAGCTCGCCGAGCTCAAGGCGGGCCAGCACCTGCCGCCCCCGGCGGCCGCTGCTCCGACCGTGTCCGCCACCCCGCCATCGCCGGGCCCCATCGCCAGATAGGGCCGCCCCACGTTCCAGTGGCCGGCGTCGCCCTCGCCGATCCCCTCATGGGCCGACACTCCTCCCGTCTACACGCAGGCTGCGGTACGGACGACGGTTCAGCAGCCTGCCCACACCTTTGGCGGTCCGGGCGGGTTTGCTGCTCCCTTCGCCGACAACACGTCCTTTGCCCCAGGCCGCCCGGAGGGCGCCTACGGGGTCCCGCCGCCAGCACAGCAGCCGCCCCGCTTCACCAAGCTGGAGTTCGCCACCTACGACGGCACAACCGACCCCCTGAACTGGCTGAACCAGTGTGAGCAGTTCTTTCGGGGGCAGCGGACGCTCAGCTCCGACCGCACGTGGATCGCCTCCTATCACCTACGGGGCGCCGCGCAGACTTGGTACTACGCCCTCGAGCAGGACGAAGGCGGGATGCCGCCATGGGAGCGTTTCCGCGACCTGTGCCTCCAGCGGTTTGGACCGCCTCTCCGCGGCAGCCGTCTCGCCGAGTTGGGACGCCTCACCTTCACCACCACGGTCCAGGACTTCGCCGACCGCTTTCAGGCGCTCGCGTGCCATGCCCCGGGCGTCTCGGCACGGCAGCGCGCCGATCTCTTCGTCGGCGGCCTCCCCGACCACATCCGCGTCGACGTCGAGATGCGCCAGCCTGAGGACCTGCAGACGGCCATGTACTACGCACGGGCCTACGAGCAGCGCGCCATCGCCATGCAGCAGGTGTACGCGCAACGGAGCAGCACTCGCCCCGCGCCCCGGCCCGCCTTGGCGCCCGCCGCTCCGCCGCGGCCCGCGCCGGAGGCCGCGCCCACGGGTCCCCCTGCGCCGACCCGCCCCTTCAAGCGGCTGACGGCTGCGGAGCAGCTCGATAGGCGCCGCAAGGGATTGTGCTTCAACTGCGACGAGCAGTATGCGCCGGGCCACACGTGCGCCCGCCTCTTTTACCTGGAGACTGTCGACGACGACGACGTGGCGGCCCTCTCCGCCGAGCTCGAGGCCGCCACCGTCACTACGGCCGGCGTCACGACCTACGGGCCGGTCGATGCATCCTCGTGCGTCATCTCTCTTCATGCTATGGCAGGCATCATGACGGCGAAGACGATGCTACTCCCGGTGACGATCAATGGGGAGCGCCTTACTGCTCTGGTGGACACGGGCTCGACGCACAACTTCTTGTCCAACACCGTCATGCGCCGCCTCGACTTACAGCCGGCGGGACCCGAGACGTACAGCGTCACCGTTGCCAACGGGGACCGTCTTACGTGCAAGGGCATGGCGCGACAGGTTCCCATGCTCGTAGGCGACGAGCCTTTCTCCATCGACTGCATCGGCATCGACTTGGGCTGCTACGACTTCATCCTCGGCGTCGATTTCCTGCGCACGTTAGGCCCTATCCTCTGGGATTTCGACGTGCTGTCCCTTATCTTCTGGCGCGAGGGCGGCCGCCGTGTTCACTGGACGGGCTTGAGTAGCACCGGCGCATCACCGCGGCTCCATCTGCTGGCCGACGCGCTGGACGAGGCGCATCCCCTCTTGGCCGACTTACTGCAGCAGCACGACGACATCTTCGACGAGCCGCAGGGCCCTCCCCCATCGCGGCCTTGTGACCACCGCATCCACCTGCTGCCGAATACGGCGCCCGTCGTCGTGCGGCCATACCGGTACCCACAGCTGCAGAAGGACGAGCTCGAGCGCCAGGTGGCGGTCATGCTGGCACAGGGCATCATTCGGATTTCGACGTCTCCGTTTTCCGCGCCCGTGCTCCTTGTGCGCAAGGCCGACGGCACGTGGCGTTTCTGCATCGACTTCCGCGCCCTCAACGCTGTGACGTCCAAGGACAAGTTCCCCATCCCCGTCGTGGATGAGCTCCTGGACGAGCTGCACGGCGCGCGCTTCTTCACCAAGCTGGATCTGCGCTCGGGCTATCATCAGGTGCGCATGCACCCGGACGACATCGCGAAGACGGCGTTCCGCACTCACCATGGCCACTACGAGTTTGTGGTGATGCCGTTCGGCCTCTCCAACGCGCCGGCGACTTTCCAGGCCTTGATGAACGACGTGCTCAGCCCCTACTTACGCCGCTTTGTGCTTGTTTTCTTTGATGATATTTTGATCTACAGCGCATCCTGGGCGGAGCACCTGCAGCACGTGGCCATCATCTTCAACGAGCTTCGAGCGCATCGCCTTCATCTCAAGCGCTCGAAGTGCTCGTTTGGCACGACGTCCGTCGCCTACTTGGGCCACGTCATCTCCGCGGAAGGTGTCGCGATGGACGCGGACAAGGTCGCTGCCGTCGCCGCCTGGCCGACGCCCAAGTCCCCGCGCGCTCTTCGCGGATTTTTGGGCCTCGCGGGGTACTACCGGCGGTACATCCAGGATTTCGGCCTCATCGCCGCGCCACTCACGCGCCTGCTCCGCCGCGACGCTTTCTCCTGGGACGAGGAGGCGGCCACGGCTTTCGCCGCCCTGCAGCAGGCCCTCACGACGGGCCCTGTTCTTCAGATGCCGGATTTCGACGAGCCGTTCGTGGTGGACTGCGACGCCTCCGGCATCGGCTTCGGCGCAGTCCTTCATCAGGGCGAAGGGCCACTCGCGTTCTTCAGCCGTCCCTTCGCCGCGCGCCACCACAAGCTCGCCGCGTATGAGCGCGAGTTGATCGGGCTGGTCCAGGCGGTGCGCCACTGGCGGGCGTATTTGTGGGGCCGGACGTTCCGTGTACGCACGGACCACTACAGCCTGAAGTTCTTGCTTGATCAGCGCCTCTCCACCGTGCCGCAGCATCAGTGGATCAGCAAGCTCTTCGGCTTCGACTTCACCGTCGAGTACCGTCCCGGCCGCCTCAACATGGTCGCCGACGCCCTGTCCCGCCGCGACATCGACGACGCCACCGACGCCCCCATAGTGGGTGCGGCCCTGTGCATTCACTCCGGGCCATCGTTCGACTACATCGACGAGATTCGCCACGCTACTGCCGAGGCCGTGGATGCGCAGCAGCTGCGTCAGCGCCTGACTGACGGTGAGCTGACCGCGCCATGGCGTCTGGATGAGGGACTACTACTCCATGGGCGCCGCATCTTCGTACCGGATCATGGCGACTTACGCCACCAGGCCTTGTCTTTGGCGCATTCTGCAGGTCACGAGGGCGTCCAGAAGACCCTCCACCGTCTCCGCACTGATTTTTACATTCCAGGGGATGGCGCGCTGGTGCGCGACTGGGTGCGGGCATGTGTCACGTGTCAGCGGAACAAGACGGAGACGCTCCGCCCAGCGGGCCTACTGCAGCCGCTGGACGTACCATCCCAAGTGTGGGCAGACATCTCCATGGACTTCATCGAGGGGCTACCGAAGGTGGGCGGCAAGTCCGTCATCCTCACGGTGGTCGACCGATTCTCCAAGTACGCGCACTTCATCACCCTGGGCCATCCCTACACGGCGGCATCCGTGGCACGCGCCTTCTTCGACGGCATCGTTCGTCTCCACGGGTTTCCGTTCTCCATCGTCAGTGATCGTGATCCTGTGTTCACGGGTCGCGTCTGGCAGGACCTCTTTGGGTTGGCGGGCGTGAAGCTCCGCATGAGCACGGCTTTTCATCCTCAGACGGACGGCCAGTCCGAGGTCGTCAACAAGATCATCGCCATGTATCTCCGCTGCATCACCGGGGATCGTCCACGAGCTTGGGTGGACTGGCTGGCGTGGGCCGAGTACTGCTACAACACGTCCTACCACTCCGCGCTGCACGCCACTCCCTTTGAGGTGGTCTACAGGCGGCCCCCGCCGGCGATGCTACCCTATGCGCCTGGCACGGCACACACTGAGACGGCGGATGACCTGCTGCGTACCCGCGATGATATACTGGCTGAGGCACGCCAGCGACTTCTTCAGGCTCAGCAGCTGGCCAAGAGGTACTATGATGCACACCATCGTGAGGCGGAGTTTGCGGTGGGCGACTGGGTCTGGCTACGCCTTCTTCACCGGACGACCCAGTCCTTGGACCCGCGCTCCCGGCGCAAGTTGGGGCCTCGTTACGCGGGTCCCTTCCGTGTGCTGGAGCGCATCGGCTCGCTCGCGTACCGTCTTCAGCTGCCCGAGGGATCGCGCCTCCACGACGTCTTCAACGTCGGTCTCCTGAAGTTCTACCGTGGCGACCCTCCGTCTGCACCACCAGTTCTTCCACCGATTTCGGATGGTCGTCTCGAGGCTGCCCCGGCAAGTGTCGCTCGCGTACTGAAGGCCCAGCAGCGCCGTGGAGTCTGGCACGTCTTGGTGCATTGGACAGGCATGCCAGAGGAGGAGGCGACCTGGGAGAAGCTTGAAGATCTCCGCCATCAGTTTCCAGAAGTTCAGCTCGAGGACGAGCTGTTTGAGAATGCGGGGAGAGATGTTATGGTCGGATTACAGTATACACGCAAGAAATCGACTAGTGGCTAGTTGTGGGCTTAGCCCAAGGAAATTAGGGGCTTAGCCCAAGTAAATTAGGGTTTAGAGGAGGCCGTCCTCCTATATAAACAAATGTATCCCTTCGTGATTGAATAGACAATAATCAGTATCATATTGTCTCGTCTCCTGAAGGAGACGGGAGACCCCCAGCCCCCAGCCGCACCAAACCCTAGCCGCCGCTCTCCTTCCTCCACGACGGCGCCTCGCCGCCGGCGCCAAGCCTCTCAACCTCTCCGCCCCCACTTCCACCCATATAACCTCCGCCCTAAACCCGGTAGAACCCTAACTTCTACCAGCAACATCTTCACTTCAGTTTCAATGGCCTTCAGAAAAGACGCGTTTTGGAAATAAAAAACATTTTAACAATGGGGCCCATAATTGCCATGGAACATGCATATAAAAAAAGTGGAATTTGTTTGGGTGCAGAACAATAAAAGAGAAAATACACAGGGCAACCCTTTTGCTTCATTGTATGCAAGGGACGAAAGTATAAATAGAAGACAGCAAATAAATAGGCCATGGATGAGACCAGATTCAGGTTCAGTACATAACTAAGAAAGAGACAAGATAATTGCTCTTTTTACATGACGCCACATATTACAGAGGAGAACATATAACCGTTGTGCCTTAGAGGTCCATTCAGTAGGGTAGCAGCCAGAACGGCGGCCGTAATGGCAACACATAACCATTGTGCTTGAAAGGCCGCTGCGCTTGTTCAGTCCCTTTCGTCAGGTCGATGACATGCAGAAAGTGCCCAGTGTCGGCCAGGTGATTCAAGAAATATATGCAATTGCCTCGCATACCACCATTGAGACCACCAGCAGAGCATGAGGCCCCAAAACAAGAGTTGCCAAGGTCACCCCCACCAAGAAGGAACACTCTATCAGCACCAATCTCATCCACCTCGCACCATGCTAGCTTCGAGAAGTCCATCTTGTAGACCGCATGCTTGGCAATCTTGTGCACATTGTCGCCATCGAAGAAGATAACGACATAGAAGAGCTCACCATGGGACTCGACAAAGTACATTGAAGACGTCGGCATGCTCGGCGGCAGATCGACCATATCAACCTTTATAGTGTGGATTTCCGGTTTCTCCTTTCCATTAAACTCAATGACCCCCAACTCGCAGGCTGTTAATTCAAAGTAAATCTTGCCACCGACAGCTGCGATGGCGTGGTACCTGGCTATGTTCTTCATCGTGGGAATCTCGCCTCGAAGGAACATGGTGGGTTTATAGCTGGCTTCATAACGATGGTTGTCCCACTTGGTCGCTCCAATCTTGCAGAACCACAACTCACGGTCATCAAGATCAAAGACCACAACTGTGCAGCCTGAAGCCGCATCTGGCATGTCGGAGAGCAAGCACTTGCAGTTTTGTGGGAGCCCCTGCTCCTTGGGTGGCAGCAGGATCCTCGCGCCGTCCTGAGGCCGCCATAGGAAGGTCTGGAACTGGAAGGAGGTGCTGTCGCGGTGGCGAGCGAGAGCGAGCACCCAGCCCTGTGGGGTCTCGAAGCAGCGGTACTGTCGCAGCTCGTCGATGGCTACCGTGCTGAGGGCTTGGCTGGAGATGCTGTATTGCGTCATCAACTCATTGGTTCCAAGATCGTGCACAAGCACCGGCAACTGCAACGACGTCGGCGAGACACCAGCTGGTTCCTGCACAGACTTCATCTCCATCGCAGCAGCAGCACAGATTGTCCGTTGGTGTTATTCTCCCCTGATTGATCTAGATTGCTTGTGTTTGATGCCCTAGGTGCCCAGCCCGCCTTAATATAGGTGGCAGGACTGCGACAGACATGTCGAATCGGAGATTGCAACCGCCGGAATCGGAATCCGACTTCTGAGTGCGCGCCGCCACCCAACGGCCCTCTCCCACTCCTGCTCTGCTGCGAGGGAGGAAGAAACTCTCGCTGCCTGTGGGTCAGTATGTGCGCCGCTCGCAACCGCAGGAAATTTGAGGCCCAGTATAGATCCCCACCGCAGGAAATTGGAGGCCCAGCAGCGCGAGAAACTATTTAGGGCCCGATTGGAACGCGGTTCAGATTTTTGGTCATGGAATATTACCCGCCTCGTACGCTAACAAGTCCGTATTTTTAGCGGGACCATAATTTTACACGCCCGTATTTCGGAAACAACCATCCAAGCGCGGCCTTAGGTCCTGCTTGGAAACGCGTTTAATTACACACCCGTATTTTCCCACCCCCGAATATTTCGGATCTTAGTTCAAGTTGGAGGGGAAAAGAAAACAGATGTCTAGGGGCCCGTAATTTCACACCCCGGTATTGACTATTTTTCAATCAACCAAGCGCGCCCTTAGTGGAAACTACGAGCGGATATTTGGTGCTCCAAGCACCGGTTCCCCGCCGTCTTAATTTTTTTTAAAATTATTTATGAGTTTGAAAAAATTCGGAAAATAATTTTGGGTAGTTAAGGGTGTATCTTACAAAAGTGTAAATTTTCAATTCCAAATACTTTGTAAGCTGAACTACAAAAAATGACAAAAGTATGGATATGAGTATGACTATTTCAAATATCTAAATTTTATCATATTTTGTCTTTTTTGTACACCATAATATTTTGTATTTGAAATTGGAAATTTGCATGTTTATAGGATACACCATGGGCTATCATCCAAATTTTATTTCAGTAATAACTTTAAGATATTTTAAAAAAATGGCAGGAGCACAAAACACTTTCCGGGAAACTACTCGTTATATTTTAGTGGAAACATGTAAACTGAAACACTCATTCTATACTTCATTTAGGTGAAACTGGAATTGGCCATCTACCAGATCGTGAGCCGTTCGTTTCATTCCCGCGCCCGAATCTCGGAGCACCTCTCAGTCCACCCCCGGTTTTACTTGGTCGCTGGATTTTTTTTTCCTTTTAGCAGCTTCAATTGGACTTTTTTTAAGTTCCGTGACTATCAGTCGGCGCCGCTTCGCGAGCTGTTAGATCTATGAGAGAGGCGATTCGCAGCGGCGGCACTATTTGTCGGCCAACGCTTCTGTATGAGAGCCCCGCTGTCCATAGTGGGCCTGACGCACCTTGTGTGCATAATACACTTCGCCTCCTTCAAGCAGTGGGAGAGGGAGAGGGGGCAGAAAGTTTTGCCAATAGGCTAGGGAGAAGGACAAAGCCCTAGGGTTCCCCACGGAGGTGCTGGGACGGGCGCTAAAGGTGAAGAGGGCGAGGACGCCATGAACGTCTATGTCTCCTCGTTCCTCGATGCAGATTTGCCACCGAGGGGCAAGGGCAGTGACGGTTGTGCCGTGGCGCTGGAAGAGAAGGCACAAGGTGTGTCATATGAGCTCGTGTCGCAAAGGGAGGAAAAGGGAGAGCTAGGAGGGGAGAGTGCGAGTGCACGAGGAGGTGGCTAGATTTTCAACCAAGGATGTTTGCCTTTTTATCTCATGTAGTAAAGAAAAAAAATAGACTCTTCGCATCCTACTGGATGATCGATCCGATGACCGAGAGCCCAGCCACGGTCAAAAGAGGGGTAGCGCATGGGGCAGTGGCTCGGAATACAAAATGCATGTACACATGAATTTATACCCATGGATTCAATACTGGCTGGCCAAAAAATAACAAATATTTTTGGCCACATGTTCGGATGAGAGACTCGCCCACTGTGAAGATCCGACATGTAGCGCCCCGAGACCCAGGACAGTAAGTGTTGGAGATGCCCTAGAGACAATAATATTCAATTATTATTCTATCTCCAAGTTCATTATTCAGTTTATATTACCATGTTTTAACAGCTATAGTACTTGAAAAGTGAGTTTCCAAAAAAAAAATCTTTATGCGGGTGTGAAGATATAAATAAAAAAGAGTTCGTAATATTGTCTCTAAGATTAGCTTATGATTTGTGAGATGGTTACATTTTTTTGATCATGGACTTTCATAATTCTAGCAAACATAAGAGTTTATTGTTAGAGTAACAATAATACTGAACCGACCTAAGTATATTATCTTGCTAAGAGACTAAAAATTGTAATGTATTTAGCAAATACAATATAGAGTTTTCATTGACTAGAATTCCTTAAAGGTTCACTCGTTCTTCGTGGACACACAGGATCCATCATGGGCGTCTATGGCTATATTGTTGGTTATTGTTTGGTAAGTTCCTGAACATGTTTGTATGTTACCGAACCTTTACGAGTCACACGCTTAAGCCGTGTGATACATTGCACACGTATCTATAATTTTTTATCCCCCATGCTTGTTTTCTACATGTTTTCCCTATGTTTTCTATCATTTGTTGGACTAAGCTATTAACAAGATACCAGTGTCAGTTTATGTTGAATTGCAGAAAAGGTCAAAACAAAAAAATGAAAGTGCTCGGAATTGGCTGAAAATTTACGATAATTTTTTATTCACCCGGTAGACCCCGAGAGCTAGAAGGAGACCGGGAGGGGAGCCACATGGCCTCCAGGGGGAACCATCCGTGGCCCCCCTTGTCTGGTCCTAGCCCACGCCTGGGGGGGGGGGGGGTTGGCTGCCTCGGGCACCGCCTCACATCGCCTATGAAAATGAAAAAAAAACCTATGAAACTTTATTTGCATACTAGTAGCAATGTTATTAGTATGAATTATTTGAACACAATTATTGTTAATGCTATGGAAAATTTTAAGCTTGGGGAAGCCAGTTTTGGTAAATATGATCTTTTTAGTTCCCCAAGCATGGAGGAAAAAATTTACTTTGATGATATTATGCCTCCAATATATGATAATTATAATGATCAATATGATAAATTTGCAGTCCACCTACTATTGATGAGAAAATTTATTGTGATTATAACATGCCTCCTATTTATGATAATTATAATGATAGCTAGTTTGTTGAATTTGCTCCCACTACTATTAATGAGGATAACTATGCTTATGTGGGGAGTATTAATTCTTTTATGCATGTGGATCATGATAATAATGCTCTATGTGATAGTTATATTGTTGATTTTATTCATGATGCTACTGAAAGTTACTTTGAGAGAGGAAAATATGATTGTAAGTATTTTCATGTTACTAAAGCACCTCTCTTTATGTTGGAATTTTTGAAGTTGAATTTGTTTTCCTTCCTATGCTTGATACTTTGTGCTTCATTGATTTGTTTTCTTACAAGATTACTTTGCATAAAAAGTGGGTTAGGCTTAAATGTGCTTTATATTTTATTTTTGATGCTCTCTTATTTCTCTTCAATTCATAATTCTATGTGAGCATCTTCGAAATTACTATGCCTAACTAAAAGGCGATAAATAAAAGCGCTTGTGCAAGGCAACCCACTTTGTTTTCTTTGAGTCTTGGAATTTGTTACCTCTGTAACAATCGCTCCTTATCATTTTCTTTCGTTTTTGTGCCAAGAGTAGCCTCTAATAGAGAGGTAGTGAGACTTGGGGAACTTGTTGTTTTTTGTCCAGATTTTTTCGCTTCACCAAAAACCTCGGTTCTCTCAGCTAGAACGCGAGGAATTTTTTATATTATTCGAGCACCTGACCCAGGTTGTTATCTAACTTCCATTAGTTTCACACTTTTTGATTTGGGCTACAGAAGTGTCGGATATATACTGAATAGGGGTATATCAGATGGTAGTCAAAGTGCCGGATTACCAGGGTGGCCCAAGTGGTAATGGGCTATGGTCCATTGGGCGGCCCAGTAAGCTGACGCGCAGAAGCCGGATTCTAGAAGAACCCGGATCACGACCCATGTGATCTGGCTTGGAGTAGGAGGCGGATTCCTTACTTTCCAAGTTAGAAGTTACCGTAGTCTTCTAGGTTTCTTACTCTGTATGCCCTAACCCGGCTATTATATAAAGCCGGACAGGAGATAAGATAGATAGACAAGAAGCTACAGGCTAACTCGCCGGGAAGTTGATCCTCAGCGAATAGCTAAACAGAACCTCACATTGTAATTGTATACACAGGCTTTAGCCCTGATTAGTGAGATTGCAGGAGTAGGAACGCCGTATTACTACGACGTACCGAACCTGGGTAAATCCTGTGTATTTGTCTTCAACGCGATCCCGTTTCCCCACGTCTCTACCCGTAGTCTCATGGCACCCCCGTCTATGAAAACTACTACGATGTCTCGACAGTTGGCGCCCATCGTGGGGCAAACGACGTCAGGCTTTAAGTTCCGATCTGGGATACTCGGCGGAATCGGCAGTTCCATAACTGTCGGAAGCCTAGAGTTCGACGATGACGTCGGACGCTTCCTCGACAATGGATCCTACATACCGGCGCAAAATCATCTGGTAAGTGCCTGCGTGTTACCGATCGGATCTGCTAATATCTTTATCGGACTAACTGCAGAGGGCATGGGGTTTTGCGGTGGAAGCAAATTTTTCCCACCCGCCCTATACCCAGTCGAGGATGACTATGATCCCGGATTTTGCTCAGATCGCTGACATGAAAGTGATACACACTTTATCGGTATGGTGCAATCCGAAGTCGTCGAAAACACGAATGGCGGAAACCCCGTGCAGGAGGTAGACAACAGCACACCCACCACATAGGTGGAAGATCCGACATCCGTCAACATGGCGATGAACTCGGAAGCTGACTCTGTGCTAGCCGCCATTGAGGCGAGATTAGAGTCAGAAACCGGATCGGATGATTTCGATTCCGAAGATGAAGATGAGGACACCTTCGAGAGAAAGGTGAAGTCTCTTCAAGAGGGATTCCATGAAGTACTAGTGGCAAAACCGGCTGAAACCACGGATGCCGGCAGTCAGGAAAGCCCTAAAACTCCTCCGCCAGAGGAAGAGAGAGAAGATGGAGAAACCTCTCCGATATTTCCCAACGTCAAGGAATTGACAGAGGATGAACCTGCTAAAAAGCCTCCCTCTTCCAAGAAAAAGCACAAGGCCGCTAAAAAACTCCAGTACAAACTCCGGAAGAAAAAATCGGCTGATCCAGCTGATGAAAGCCCGGAAGTAGGAGATGCAAGCGGAATAAATCCCGCGGAGAAGAAAACCAAGGAGATCCTTGTTCTGCCAATGATAGAACAAGAAGAACATGATCTGTTACAAACGCCAGTGGGACTAAACGAACCCCCTGAGATGCTGGAAGCCAGGAGACGAGCTTTCCAACGGCAACAGCAACATCTACTCAGATCTCGGGAACACCTCCAAAAAACCCAGAATGACATCAAACTCATGAAGGAAGAAATCGAGGAGTACGAGAAAAAGAATAGATCTGCCTTGAAACCTACAAGGTTACCCGGAATCGTAAGACCGGAAGTACTGCCGCCAAAGGAAAGGTTTCATAACCCATCTTGGCAAAAGCAAGTAAACGGCAAGGATGCCAGAGGTGAACCAATATACAAAACCGCAGCAGAAAACGCGGAAGCAGCGTTCGCCATCCTCAACAATGACATGTACTCCAACGGTGAAAAACTTCAAGGGGTGTATGCTTTCCTAGGAAAAGCATTGCAACAACAACAGCGGGGCCAAGAGCGATCAGGGAAGTTGCACGACGACTCTGCCCTATGCAAAACAGCCACTTGCGCCGCTGGAGCACCTGGACCGGAAGAACCTGGAGATTCAGACAATTCAAAGGATAAGAAAGCGGATCCGAGAAAAGACAAGAAAAATCCCGACAATAGGGATGAAGCGTCTAGAACCGGATCCCATCTCCCGAAAGATGGACTCAAACCCCACGATCGGGAAGAAAAACACCGGAATGACGGCAAAGCAATGCCACCTCCGAGACACCCAGCTGAAAAAGCTGGAAGACGTGACGTACCTCACAGGCGTGAGAGATCCCGAACACCTCCTAAGGATAAAGAAAGGCACAGGAGTAGAACTCCGCCTCATCCAAAAGGACGTGATCTCGGAAGAAACAGAAACGATCCCGGAAAAGCGCGTTCGCGCAACAATGGAAAAGAAAGGAGTAGATCCCCTTCTGTCCATTCAGCCGACAGGTATTCCGCACACATGGATAGGGCGGAAAAGGATGATCTGTACTTTGGACCTAAGTGTTTGGCTTTGCCAAGGTTGGTCCAACGTACCAAAAATACACCGGTAGTACAAACCCGGATACCTGGCTCTCACACTACTATACAGCCGTCCAGATTAACAATGGGACAGACCTGGAAGCTGTAAAGTTTCTTCCCCTAATGTTACTGGATGGAGCCAGAGATTGGATCGATGGATTGCCATCAAGAACTGTCGACAGCTGGGATGATATGGCTAGAGTATTCACTCAGCATTTCTGGGGAACTTATAAACGCCCGAACAACATCAACCAGCTGAACCGTTGCACCCAATTCGAGGATGAACCATACGTGGATTTCATCTCCAGATGGACTGCAATGAAGAATAGTTGTTCTGGAGTAACTGACGTACAAGCAATGCATGCCTTCGTCAATGGCCTAAAACCCGGACTTGTACAGTTCATGGTTGGTTCCAAACAGCACAAGGATCTCGGATCTATGCTTACAATCGCCAATGAACACGCTGCAGCCAAAGACGACATCAGAGCAAGAGGAGGCAATATCGATGCACTGATACTGGCCAAGAAAAATCCTCGCCCTGAGAAAAAAGGAACTTCAGAAGCAACACCAAAACCCAAAGAAGTTCATAGCCTTTGGAAGTGAAAAAGTGAATAGATGGAAAGGACGCAGTTCAGAACCAATCAACTACACTAAAGAAGAGTGGGAGAAGATTAAGTCGGAACCCTGCTGAAAGTGCAAGATGGTCAACTAGAGGGGGGGTGAATAGGTGACCTACAAATTTTAATTCTTTTTCACTTTTAGAGGTGGCTTAGGGAACGTAAAAGCTTAGTTATCTAAATGTGCAACTAAGTGAACACCCTATGTGACAAGCAACAAGTAGCAACGGAAGTAAAGCAAGGACACAAGATAACCAAAAGTGAAAAACACGGAGACAAGGATATGTTTCCCGTAGTTCCTTCTTGAAAGAAGTACGTCTACGTTGGAGAGGTCGGGAGCCACCTAGGCGCTCCTCAATAGCACGGATGTGCACACCTTATTCTCCTCGAGCTTCTCCGGTGAGGGAGATTCTCGTTTCCACTATGAGGTCGACTTGAAGGCGTTGACCAAACCTTTACAAGGGGTTGAGGCTACTCCACAAGTGAGATGGAGGCTCTCAACAATCGAAGCTTCTTGCTACAAGGTGGAAGCTACAAGCACTAGGGTTTCCCTTGGATGGCAAAGCAACCAAGAGATTACAAGATCCCAAGAGTTGTGGTGTGGGTACACATGTTTTGGCTTGGTGGAAAGGTAGATCTAGTCCTCCTCCATGAGATCCTTGAAGGGCATCGAGTTTGGTTGGAGGAGGAGGGAGATCGGGGCGTTTTGAGCTCTACAACAATGGAGGAGAGAGAGGAATGGACGAGATACCTATCTAGAGGAAGAAGACAGCTATTTATAGGCTCCTCCAATTTCTGACCGTTGCAGTTCTCCAGGGCCGGAATAATTCGGTGTTAGCACCGGAAATTTCCGGCCTGCCTGGGCCGGATTTTTGAATAGTCCGGGGGGCGGAATTTTGAAATATCCGGGGGCGGAAATTTCCGCCCCAATTCTCCGCCCCCCTCTCTGCGTGCGGGCACCAGCTCGTTGACGAAAAATGCTAAGGACCAGGGGCCGGATATTTGCACCGGAAATTTCCGGGGCAAATTTCCGCCCCAGCTTCTGTGCGCGGGCACCTGGGAGGACTCCGTTTTTCGCTAAGTCCCAGAGGGTCGGATTTTTGCACCGGAAATTTCCGGGGAAAATTTCCGCCCTGGCTTCTGTGCGCGGGCAGTGAAAACACTTAGTCGTTTCTGGAGATGCCTGGAGAGGGCCGAAATAATCCGGTGCTGGGGCCGGATATTCCACCCCTTAAGCACCGGAATTTCCGGTCTGTATACTGAAAAATCCGGTGGCAGTGAATCCAGAGTGTAGGCCTTCTCTTTGATCTTCCGACAAGAATATAACAATAAGCATCTGAGATAATAGCTGCACAGTCTAAAACAACACTGTTAGATAGATGATACACGTGTTATCATCATCACCAAAATTATTAGAGGGATCATGAGCTTTCAGTCTCCCCCTTTTTGGTGAATGATGACAACACGGGTATTTGCAGGGAATTAAACTAACAGTGCAAGATATGAAAACATCACAGATAGCATATATAGGAGACATGCCTCCTAATAATAATAGTTCACCAACGAATAACGAGTACGATAGAACGAAGTTCGAAAAGACGCACGAAACGATAAGAACAGGCAAATAAAGAACGAAACCCACCCAAGCAAATCCCCGCGATCATCTAGATCTTCTCCCCCTTTGGCATCAGGATACCAAAAAGAGAAAAGAGAGAGATACGTCCCATGGAGCAAACTCTAGGCCTGGGTGTCCTCGTCGTCCTCTTCCTCTTCATCCTCGGTAACATCCTCCATGTCCTCATCTTCATCTACACCGATATCCCAGTCAACGTCGCGGTTGTTCCAGTTCTTGTAGGCAATCCTGGGAGGAGGAAGTGGTGGCACATTGGGAGCCTGAAGAGCAGTCATGATGTAGTGCTGGTTCTCTAGAATGCTGCGGCGCTCCACATAGGCACTGTAGTTCTCCTTGTGGATGCTCACATTCATGCACAACACCTTCTCAATTGCACGAACAAGCCAATAACGCTTCTTCTTGCCAGGAGGAGGTGGACGCATGCGAGGATCACGATGTCCCTGGCCAGTGGCGCCAACATCATGAGAAGCCTGCTGAGTGTGGGCGGCCTTCTTGTACAGGGTGACATCCTTGTGCTCCTCACAGTCAAGCTCCAAGTACTCACGGAGTGCTTCGGGAGAGCGAGCCTTGATGAGCTTCATGATATAGGGAGCATATGGAGGCACTTTGCGGTGGAAGAGAGCAAAATGGATCTCATTGAAGATGAAATCCATCACATCAATCTTGTGAGCCTCCATGTCAGTCATGTCACTCTCAGTGAAGGTCAAGTAGGCGTGGTACATGAGGTTGACCAAGCCACCACGAATAGCATCGTTATTGCCCGCACTCGGAGCAATAGTCTCCCTAAACATACGCAGAAGAATGTCATAGATGGCAAATAGACCTTTAGCCGATCCAACCACTCCTCTGGGACCATACAGCTCAGCCAGTCTGTTCTTCTCATACTCCACCCCGTGAACATGCATGCGGTGACCCTGTGGAGTGTTGAGGCCAGCAAAAGGATACCCAAGCGCAGAAGCAAAGTCATGGAAGTTGGCGGTGAGCAAGTGAGGGCCAGACATCCAGGACATCCCAATCTCCTCAGAATCATCAATGACAAGTGTGGCATAGAACTGCTGGATGAATGTGGTATTGTAGGAGCATCTAGTCTCCATAAGAGGACGCAGACCAAGGACCTCAGCTAGCTGAACAGAGTTGTTGAAGTAGGAGGGGTTGGCAGCCAGATGAGCAAAGTTGATCACCTTCATGGGGCACACGGGCTTGCTCATCACAGTGTACACCTGCTTGAATAGGGTCTCCTGCTCAACATGCCAAAAGCACGTATCAATGGTGGGATCTTGAGGACCCTCGGTGTACCATGCCTTGGCCCTCCATGCCTTGAACTCCAGGATGGACATGGTGGCCACGTTGAGAGCGGCCTTGCCTTGTTGTCTGCCGGCCTTGCGAGCAGCCCTGTCAGCATCACATGCACGCTCATACTCTCTCTCAGCATCCCTCGCATGCCGGCGAGTCTCATTTTCCTCAACATAGGTCCCCTCATCATTTTCCCGCAGGTGACAGAGTCGTTTGCGGGAGCTAAGCAACTTGCCGGGCCTAGAGCTTGAGCCATCTGCGAGGAAAGCAGAGAAGATGCAAAGAAAACCAAACGAGAATCAAAAACGGGGGCTCACGAATTGTGGAAATGGAGAAAGTAGATCTCTGTTCGAGATTCAGTACAGGACGGAAATTCCGGTCATGGGTGCGGAAATTCCGGCCTCAGGGGAAATTTTCGGGGGGCGGAAATTTCCGGCCTTCGGGATTTTCGAATCCAGATCTGAATCTGGGCCAATAACGAATCTAGAACGATGAATTGGAGTACAGGGATGAAACCTAGAGTATATGTGGTACTTGTGTGAAGAAAGGACCGTATAATACCATGAAGAATCACTAGACATGAGATCAAATCATCTAATCAACCATAGATTACGGAGAAAACGGAACACATACTGGGATCCATGAGATAGGAACGGATGTGCGGTCTCTTGATCCGCAAAAGGCGATTAGAGGACAAGGAGGGGAGGCAAAGGGGCCTCCCGGAGGTCTCGGAGGCGGCGGCGGCGTCTGGAGGCGGAGTGGTGGCGAAGGGAGGGAGAGCAATCTGGAACTGCTCCCTCCCGTCGCCCTTATATAGCCCCAGACCAACCGCACCGGAAATTTCCGGCATTAAGGCCGGATATTCCGGGGTCCGGAAATTTGGGCCGGAATATTCCGCCCAAATATCCGGTGTGCCTTCTGCGAGCGGGCACGCTGGATATTTGGGGAATTATTCGAGTCCATTTCGAACCCCGGAAATTTCCGGGGCTTAAGGCACGGAATATTCCGGGCCCCCGGAAATTTCCGCTCAAATTTCCGGTGTGCCATATGTGAGCGGGCACATCGGAAATGGGCGAAATTTCTGGGACAAATGTCTGAGGGCCGGAATATTCCGGGCCCTAGGCCGGAATTTCCGGTGTTCCCACGCCATCCGAGTTTTTGTGGAAGATGGAACAAGTCGTGAGCCTCCAAAAACGAAAAACACAAACAAACGCACGAACACGAGAAAAACATCAAAACACACCACGTACAAATACACAGGAAAAAGTTGGTGGCCGAAGCCACCGTGTTTGAGTGATACCAAGGAGCCGCAAAGATGTATCTTGGACTCAAAAGTATAACTCACGTTTTAAGCACAATAAGTCACAAATTGACTAGATATGCATGACGTTTTGGTTGTTTTGCGCATGATAGGTGGAGTGTTTGTTCATGAGTTGAACTACGCTCCCCCTATGTCCATGCCTACATCTAAACTAGATAGCACATATAGAGAAGGTACTTATGCAAGGGTTCAAGCAAAGTTAGATGCATCGATCACATTTAGTTCATTTCTCAAACCCCGAAATCTTGGTTCGTCAAGGGCCTTCGTGAAGATATCCGCGAGTTGATCCTTGGTTGCCACATAGGAGAGATCAATATCACCCTTCTCAACATGATCCCGAATAAAGTGATGTCGTATCTCAATGTGCTTCATCTTGGAGTGAAGAACGGGATTGTAGGCGATCTTGATGGCACTCTCATTGTCGCACAAGAGAGGAACTTTGTCGAAGATGATGCCATATTCTCTCAATGTTTGCCGCATCCAAAGTAATTGAGCACAACAACTCGCCGCGGAGATGTATTCGGCCTCGGTGGTAGAGAGGGCAATGCAGTTTTGCTTCTTGGATGACCAACACACCAATGAACGACCAAGAAATTGGCAACCTCCAGATGTAGATTTCCTATCCGTCTTCTCTCCCGCATAGTCCGCATCCGAATACCAAATGAGCTGAAAGCTTGAACGCTTGGGATACCAAAGACCGAAGTTTGGGGTATGAACTAAATATCGAAAGATGCGCTTAACCGCTTCAAAATGACTTTGTCTCGGAGAGGCTTGAAACCTTGCACATTTACCTACGCTATACATAATATCGGGTCTAGATGCACAAAGGTAGAGCAAAGAGCCAATCATGGAGCGGTATACCTTTTGATCTACCTCTTTACCATTCGGGTCGGGTTTCAAGTCAATAGTCGTGGACATGGGGGTATTCATAGGTTTGGCATCATGCATGTTGAATCTCTTGAGCATATCTTGAGTATACTTGGATTGCTTGATGAATGTGCCTTCGGGATGTTGCTTGATCTCAAAGCCAAGAAAATACTCCAATTCTCCCATCATAGACATCTCGAACTTGTCCGTCATAAGCTTGCAAAACTCATCATTGAATGCGACGTTAGTGGAACCAAAGATGATATCATCCACATAGAGTTGGCATATGAACAAGTCACCTCCAACCTTTCTGGTGAAAAGGGTGGGATCGATTAAACCAACATTAAACCCACAATCAACCAAAAACTCTTTAAGGTGCTCGTACCACGCACGTGGAGCTTGTTTAAGTCCATAGAGTGCCTTATCGAGTTTGTAGACATGATCGGGGTGGTTGGGATCCTCGAAATCCGGAGGTTGCTTGACATAAACCAACTCGTGGATGGGACCATTCAAAAATGCACTTTTCACATCCATTTGTTGCAATTTACAGTTATGATGAGAAGCATATGCAAGTAAGATGCGAATGGATTCAAGACGAGCTACGGGAGCGAATGTTTCACCGAAGTCGACACCTTCGACTTGAGAGAAGCCTTGGGCTACCAATCTAGCTTTGTTGCGGATGACGATGCCGTCCTTGTCTTGTTTGTTCTTGAAGATCCACTTGGTGACGATGACGTTCTTGCAATCTTTGGGTCTTGATACCAACTTCCACACCTTGTTGCGTTCGAAGTTGTTGAGTTCATCGTGCATTGCTTCAAGCCAATCTTGATCTTCAAGAGCTTCATAGACCTTCTTTGGCTCAATGTGAGAGACGAATGCATGAGCTTTGCTAAAGTCCGCTAGTTGCCTCCTTGTGACGACCCTTCCACGAACTTGTCCAAGAATCATGTCCTCCGTGTGACCGGCACGAGCAAGATTATCTAGCCTTCTCTTTGCCCTACGAGCTAGCATCTCCTCCAAAGTTTCCTTGGATAGTACTTGATCATCACCTTCATCATCGGAGATATGTCCACCTTGATCTTGATCATTGACGGGAGGTGGATCCCTTATGTGATGATTTGTATCATCACCATGTGTATCTTGTTCTTCATTGTGAGCTTGGCCTTCATCATGAGCTTGGCCTTGATTGTTAGCTTGGCCTTGTGGTGAAGCATGAGGGCTTGGTGCATCTTGTTGGGTAGCTTGGTTATCAATGGATGTAGTCAATGGCTCCACTTGAGTGGAGCATAGTCCTTCTCCCTCCGTCATCCGGTGTCCCTCAATGGGGAATATTTCACCAATCCCCATTCTTCTTATGACGATGGGAGGAATTGCATCTCCTACAAAACCATGATCTATACGGCCCCCTTGGGACCCATTATCCTCATCAAACACCACGTCTATAGCTTCTTCAACTTGTCCGGTGGACTTGTTGTAGACTCTATAGGCATGTGAGTTTGTGGCGTAACCAACAAAGATACCCTCATAGGATTTAGTCTCGAACTTTGACAAGCGTTTACCTCTCTTGCGAATGAAGCACTTGCAACCAAAGACCTTGAAGTATGAAACATCCGGCTTCTTGACCGTGAGAATCTCATAAGGGGTCTTGTTCAAGATCTTGCGGAGATATAATCGGTTGCTAGCATGGCAAGTGGTGGAGACGGCCTCGGCCCAAAAATTATAAGGAGAGGAGAACTCCGCAATCATGGTTCAAGCCGCATCCATAAGAGTCCGATTCTTTCTCTCCGCCACACCATTTTGTTGAGGGGTGTAGGGAGTGGAGTATTGATGAGCAATTCCTTCCTCGCTAAGAAAACCCTCCACTACGGATAGCCATGATACTCGTATTGTGTTGGCGTTCCACCAAAGTGATGAACTCGATGACCCGCTTTTGAGTCTCACTCTTCCTCTTGAAGAAGTACACCCAACAATATCGTGAATAGTCATCCACAATCACCAAGCAATACTTTTTGCCCCCAAGACTATCATATGATAGGGGACCAAAAAGTTCCAAGTGAATGAGCTCGAGGATTCTTGAGGTGGTGATGTTCGTCTGGGTGGGATGTGCTTCTCCATGTTGCTTTCCTAGAACGCAAGAGCTACACACACGATCTTTGGCAAACTTAGCATTTGTTAGTCCTAGAACGTGATTGCCACTTTGAGGGTCATGCAACGTCCTCATATTGGTGTGGGCTAACCGGCGATGCCATAGCCAACCCACATCAACTTTAGCCATTAGGCATGTCGCGGCACACGTGTCTCCTTTAGAGAAGTCCACTACATACATGTCGTTCTCGACATGCCCAACAAAGGCTACTTTAAGAGTCGTTTCCCATGTGACAATCACATTCTCCTTATTAAAGAAAGAGGTAAAACCACTCTTAGCAAGTTGAAGAACCGAGATGAGATTATAGCCTAGAGACTCAACAAGGAGAACATTCTCAATTGACAAGTCATTTGAGATTGCTACCTTGCCTCGTCCCAATACCTTCAATTCGGAGTTATCACCAATAGTAACGCAATTGAGATAGGGTAATGGAGGTTGAAGATCACTCATTGCGTCATTGCTTCCGGTCATATGTTGGGATGCACCACTATCCACCGTCCATTTGCTTGAACCGGAAGCACTTCCCTACAATAGATTAGTTTCTTGATTTAGGGATCCATTTTTGAATGGGTCCTCTCATGTTAGCGACAAGGGTCTTAGGAACCCAAATACTCCAATGATAATCGTCACCATAAGAAGTACCAACATATTTAGCATATACATGACCATCTCTAGACTTCATAAGAACATAAGATGGATTATATTTCCCGGCAAAGTTATTGTGAGTGGTGCTCCCCCTAGAGGTCTCACCACCCACAATGGTGTTGGTATCCTTCCTTTTGGTCACCTCTCCCTCTTCCACAAATCTTACTTCTTGTGAGGGGGAGGTGACTCTCTTCTTGTTCTTCTTCTTGTACTTCTTCTTTGACTTGGATATATAGCCAAGTCCCTCCTTTCCATTGTTGGCTCGTTGAGAAGCAATCTCATGGGGATTCTTCTCATTTCCTACAAGATTAGTCGCACTACAAGCATTTCTAGGCAAGACATTCAAGCTAGATGGTGAAGTGGACACAACTTTCTTGTTTGATAGTTGGGCTAGAAGATTGTCACGAGATTTGGTTAACTTGTCATGAATTTCCTTAAGAGACATGAACTCCTTTTCAAGTTTTTCATGACGAGTGCCAAGTTCCTCGTGAGCAATTCCTAGCTTCAACTCTTCATGTTCAAGAGTTTTAATTAAAGCAAGAGATTGTGCATTTTCCTTCCTAAGCTTAGAGACACTTATGGCAAAGTTTTCTTCAAGACAAGACAATTTCTCCTCAAGTGAGGCACGAATGGAACGCTCATTTTCAAGTGCTTTTTCAAGCTCTTGCTCATTGCAAGTGTGACCTCTATGGCTTTCTAAGGTCATGATGATCTCCTCCTTTTCATCAACAAGAGAGTTAGCCTCATCAAGTTGCCTCAAAAGGGAGTTCACCTTTTCCTTAGTCTCACCTTTAAGGCTAGATAGCCATATGCTTAACTCATTAGACTCACTATCCTCCTCACAAGCATTTTCAACACAATCCAATAACGAAGGAGGGTTAGTGATAATGGTCTTGGGATTGGGAGAGCATACCGAAGTGGCTTTTGCCATAAGACACGTAGGTCGGGTAGCCACATTCTCATTGGGGGATTCGAATAGAGAGATCGAAGGTGATGATGCGGTGGCCTTGGCGATGTGAGCAACTCCAACTACCTCATCTTCTCCTTCATCTCCGGAGATGTAAGTCTCAAGAACCGCCCCTTCTTGAACATAGAGAGCCCTTGGCACCTTCCTAGCGAAGTTCTTGTTTTGAGGAGGCTTGGTCTTGTTTTTGCGAACAAGCTTGCCTTCGTTTTCTTCTCTAGGTTCAAAGGGGCACTCCTTCACGAAGTGGTTAGCGCTACCACAATTGTAGCATGTTCTTAGTCGCTCCCCTTCTTCTTGTAGTTCTTGTTTCGTGGAGGCCTTGGAGATCCGGCCTTATGAGCTTCCCATCTCTTCCAATATCCATGCATAGCAAGGGCAATGCACTTGTGAGCTCCCGTGTAAGTGTCTTCATAGTCTTCCTCATCATCATCATCCTCTTCACTTTCATCGATTCGAGCCATAGCCTTTGACTTCAAAGCAAGATTGGGCGACCTTCCAATTCCTCGAGAGCGAGCTAGAGCATCATCCGCGCTCTTGTGTGTGAGAGAGAGATAGCAATGAACTCACTTAGAACACCAATTGAGTTGAGGGTATTGTAGTCCGCTCTTGTCCGGATGCTAGTGGAGAGATTTTTCTCAAAGGATGTAATGGCTTTGACAAATTTCCTCTTGATCCACTCATCGGAGATTTCTTCTTTTCCAAAGTCTCTCAATTGGTTGGCAAGGGTGACAACTCTTCTATATAGCTCTTCGGAGGTCTCATCCTCAAGCATGACAAAGTTCTCGGAGTTGTCAATGGCCACGTCATACTTGGAAGATTGGATGCTAGCATTTCCTTGAAACAAGGTGTCAAGTTTGTCCCAAGCTTCTTTGGCGGTCTTGCAACTACGAATGTGAGTGAAGTACTCCCTTGGGAGAGCCTTTTGGATGATGACAAGTGCAGTCTTGTTGAGTTGAGATTCCACGTCCTCCCTTGGCATCAAGTTGCTAGGGTCATGAGGATGAAATCCATGATCATGCTTCTCCACAATGCGGTACACGATCCTGAAATGTGAGATTCCATTTCAAACTTCCAAGAGGAAAATTCGTTAGTGTTAAGGATGGGTGGAACTCCAACATTAAGGATGTGTGGCATGGAAACTATTGGGTGGATAGAGTCATAGTTTTGCGGCGGTGGAACTTTTGAATTGGACCCCGAACCATTAGCCGTTTGAGACTTGGAGCCACCGTCACTCTCCTTAGCTTTGGCTTTAGCCTTTTGTGCGGCTTTAGCCTTAGCTTTGGCAATGTTCTCTTCGAGTTCAGAATTGTCCGGAGTCGTTTCCTCATCCGAACTATCCTCATCGGAGACATGGGGAGAGTGCGAAGGCCCCTTGGTTTTACCCATCATGTTCTCCAACATCTTCTTGATGGAGGAAACCTCCGAGCCCACACTAGAGCTAACCTTGGACAATTGGGTTTGAATAGTACAAACCGTTGTCTCTAGGTTGGCTATAGTGTCGGCCATTTTGGAGAGCTCCTCCTTAGAAGATTCGGGATCATCCCCGTTGACCATTGTACTCTTAGGCGGTTAAGCCCCATAAAAGAGCCGAGGCTCTGATACCAATTGAAAGTGCAAGATGGTCAACTAGAGGGGGGGGCTGAATAGGTGACCTACAAATTTTAATTCTTTTTCACTTTTAGAGGTGGCTTAGGGAAAGTAAAAGCTTAGTTATCTAAATGTGCAACTAAGTGAACACCCTATGTGACAAGCAACAAGTAGCAACGGAAGTAAAGCAAGGACAAAAGATAACCAAAAGTGAAAAACACGGAGACAAGGATATGTTTCCCGTAGTTCCTTCTTGAAATAAGTACGTCTACGTTGGAGAGGTGGGGAGCCACCTAGGCGCTCCTCAATAGCACGGATGTGCACACCTTATTCTCCTTGAGCTTCTCCGATGAGGGAGATTCTCGTTTCCACTATGAGGTCGACTTGAAGGCGTTGACCAAACCTTTACAAGGGGTTGAGGCTACTCCACAAGTGAGATGGAGGCTCTCAACAATCGAAGCTTCTTGCTACAAGGTGGAAGCTACAAGCACTAGGGTTTCCCTTGGATGGAAAAGCAACCAAGAGATTACAAGATCCCAAGAGTTGTGGTGTGGGTACACACGTTTTGGCTTGGTGGAAAGGTAGATCTAGTCCTCCTCCATGAGATCCTTGAAGGGCATCGAGTTTGGTTGGAGGAGGAGGGAGATCGGGGCGTTTTGAGCTCTACAACAATGGAGGAGAGAGAGGAATGGACGAGCTACCTATCTAGAGGAAGAAGACAGCTATTTATAGGTTCCTCCAATTTCTGACCGTTGCAGTCCTCCACGGCCGGAATATTTCGGTGTTAGCACCGGAAATTTCCGGCCTGCCTGGGCCGGATTTTTGAATAGTCCAGGGGCGGAATTTTGAAATATCCGGGGGCGGAAATTTCCGCCCGAATTCTCCGCCCCCTCTCTGCGTGCGGGCACCAGCTCGTTGACGAAAAATGCTAAGGACCAGGGGCCGGATATTTGCACCGGAAATTTCCGGGGCAAATTTCCGCCCCAGCTTCTGTGCGCGGGCACCTGGGAGGACTCCGTTTTTCGCTAAGTCCCAGAGGGCCGGATTTTTGCACCGGAAATTTCCGGGGCAAATTTCCGCCCTGGCTTCTGTCCGCGGGCAGTGAAAACACTTAGTCGTTTCTGGAGATGCCTGGAGAGGGCCGGAATAATCCGGTGCTGGGGCCGGATATTCTGCCCCTTAAGCACCGGAATTTCCGGTCTGTATACTGAAAAATCCGGTGGCAGTGAATCCAGAGTGTAGGCCTTCTCTTTGATCTTCCGACAAGAATATAACAATAAGCATCTGAGATAATAGCTGCACAGTCTAAAACAACACTGTTAGATAGATGATACCCGTGTTATCATCATCACCAAAATTATTAGAGGGATCATGAGCTTTCACCTGCGTCCACCATTCACAATTCGGGAAACCCACCCATATGAATGCGCAATGCCGGCTGAACAAGCACATGAAAGGCAGTGCAGGATCCGGAAATAAGGGGAAGAGTTCCAAAAGGAAATTTTCCAAACAAAAGCCAGAAGCTGAGAAAGAAGACAGTGAATCGGACACTGACGAAAAAATCCAGGAACAACAGCGAAAAGGCGAACCCAAGTTCTGAGAGTTGATGGAGAATGCGCCCTAACTTTCTTGGCAACCCCATCAGCAAAGGTGGCAAAAAGAACACTTCGAGAAATAAACGCGGTTGTTCCGGCAACCCCGAAATTCTTGAAGTATTCAAACACTCCAATCACCTGGGATCAGTCTGATCATCCTAGAAACATCCCTGAACCCGGCACACAAGCTCTTGTTGTAAGCCCTATTGTCCAGAACACTAGGCTAAAAAGAGTGCTGATGGACGGAGGATCCAGCACTAACATAATGTATCTGGATACACTGAAGCATCTAAAAATCTCCGAGTCCCAGCTCAATTACAGCAACATACGCTTCCATGGTATTGTTCCTGGCAGGCAAGCACGATCCCTAGGAGAAAGTTCCCTAGATGTCACTTTCGGAGAAAAAGATCACTTCCGTCAGGAAAAAGTATCCTTCGAGGTGGTCCCGTTCGAAAGTGTGTATCACGCAATACTCGGACGTCCAGCTTTCGCCAAATTTATGGCAAGATCATGTTATATCTATAACAAGCTGAAGATGCCAGGACCGAAAGGAAGAGTAATCACCATAACTGGAGACTTCAAGCTGGCAAATGAGCTGGAAAAAGAAAACGCCCTTTGCGCTCAAAGGGTTATAGCAAAGGAAGAGCTGAAGGAGCTGGCTAAGGAGGTATCGCCGACAGAAATGCCCGCAGGAAAAGAAACCCGGAAGCCAACAGATAGCTTCAAGGCGTCCGAGAATACAAGACAGGTAATCCTAGATCCCAAATACCCGACAAAATTTGTCGTAGTAGGAACTGGGATGACCGACAAATAGGAAGGCGAGCTCATCAAGTTCCTCCATGAGAACTGGGATATTTTCGCCTGGTGTCCGGCTGACATGCCAGGCATACCCAGGGAACTTGTTGAGCATCAACTTAAAGTGATTCCAGGCTCCAAACCCGTCAAACAAGGTCTCCGTCGATTTGACGGAAGAAGACGGAAGGCCATTGGCAAGGAAATTATCCGGCTTTTAGCAGCAGATTTCATCCAGGAAGTAATACACACTGAATGGTCTGCAAATCCGGTACTAGTACCGAATAAAGACACTACTGCTCTTAGAATGTGTATAGATTACACCGGCTTGAAAAAATTGTGTCCGAAAGATAGGTTCGCGTTACCGCGAATCGATCAAATAATAGATGCCACTGCAGGCTCTGAGCTTTTATGCTTTTTGGACGCATACTCCGGGTATCACCAAATACGCATGAAAAAGGAAGATCAAATTAAGACTTCTTTTATAACCCCGTACGGGACGTACTATTACATAACCATGCCATTTGGCTTGAAGAACGCAGGTGCAACTTATCAGCGTTGCATGCAACGTTGTTTGCATAGTCAGATTGGCAAAAATGTCCATGTTTACGTAGACGATATTGCTGTCGTAACCAAGGAAAAAGATACGCTCCTTGAAGATTTGCGAGAAACCTTCGAAAACTTGCGCACTTACAAAATGAAGTTAAATCCATCAAAGTGCGTATTCGGGGTTCCCTCAGAAAAACTTCTGGGTTTCATCGTTTCTCACAGAGGAATAGAAATTAACCCAGAAAAGATCAAAGCCATCTTGAACATCTCCAAACCTACGTGCGTGAAAGATGTCCAAAGATTGACGGGTTCCGCCGCTGCTTTCAGCAGATTTATTAGTCGGCTGGGGGATAAAGCCTTACCACTCTACAAGTTGCTGAAAAAATCCGACAAATTCGAGTGGACAGAAGAGGCCGATGCAGCGTTAACCCAGTTGAAGGAAACTTTGATGAAAGCTCCGATTTTGGCATCCTCAAAAGACGAAGAACCTATGTTATTGTACCTCACAGCTACAAACAGGGTTATCAGTGCAGTAATTGTTGTGGAACGGAAGAAAGACGAACAAAGCATACCAGATCAGCATCCGGTATATTACATAAGTGAAGTTTTCTCCGAGTCCAAGCAAAGGTACCCACGCTATCAAAAACTGGCATATGGCGTATTTTTCGCATCTAGAAAATTGCGCCATTACTTCCAAGGACATTCTATAACAGTGGTATGTAAAGCACCACTAGGGGATATAATAAACAATGCGGAGGCAACTGGCCGAGTAGCCAAATGGGGTATCGAGCTAGCAGCCTTCGACATTAAGTATCAGCCAAGGACGGCAATAAAATCCCAGGTTTTGGGAGATTTTGTCGCCGACTGGACGGAAGCAATGGAGAAAACACCAATGCCGGAGTCCGAGTACTGGATCATGCACTTTGACGGATATAAGATGAAGGAGGGCGCTGGAGGTGGTGTAGTCTTAAAATCCCCTAAAGGAGACACAATGGAGTACGTATTACAAATACACTTCAACGTCAGCAATAACGTGGCAGAATACGAAGCTCTGCTTCATGGCTTGCACACTGCAAAAGAAATAGGGGTTAAGCGCATCCTATGCTACGGCGAGTCGGATTTGGTACAACATCAGCTTAACCAAACCTGGGATGCAAAAAGCCCCATAATGGCCGAATACCGGAGAACGGTGGACGAGTTCGCCATTTGTTTTTTCGGATTCGAAGTACTCCACGTTAAGAGGGAGGAAAATTGGAACGCGGATGCGTTAGCCCGCATGGGATCAGAAAGGGTAAAAATCCTACCACCAGGTGTATTCGTCCAGCATTTGTACGAACCATCCATAAAAGGTGGAGATATTGACTATCCTCTGGCTTCCGAGTCAATTGAAGTTATGCTCGTCAACCCGGACTGGACAATTCCATATTTAAACTTCTTAGTCAACCAGAAGTATCCGGAAGGAGCAGACGAAGTCTTGCAGAGGCAAATCCAGCGCCGATGCAAAGGATACACGGTAATTGACAATTGCCTGTACAAACGCAGTACTTCCGGAATTTTTCTGCGGTGTATTTCACCAGAAGAAGAACGAGAAATCCTGCAAGAAATCCATGCCGGAGATTGCGGACACCATGCTCAATCAAAAAGCATAGTTAAAAAAGCATTCCGTGCTGGGTTTTTCTGGCTAACAGCCAAGACAGATGCTGAGCACATAGTCAACACATGTGCAGGGTGTCAATATTACGCCAAGCAGACTAATATGCCGGCCAAAGCACTCAAAACTATCCCAATTACATGGCCGTTTGCGGTCTGGGGGCTAGATATGATGGGACCATTCAAAACTGCGCGAGGCGCACTTACACATCTACTTGTAGCTGTGGATAAGTATACCAAATGGGTGGAGGCTAAACCCATCAAAAAGGTTGACGGTGTAACTGCCAGAAATTTCATTATTGACATAGTCATGAGATATGGCGTTCCACACAGCATAATAACCGACAACGGGACAAATTTCTCCATTGGAGAGTTGGCAAAATATTGCCGACAAACGGGAATTCGCCTAGATCTCGCATCTGTGGCACACCCGCAATCCAATGGACATGTTGAGAGAATGAATAGCTCAATCCTGCAAGGAATACGCCCAAGACTCGAATCTCCTCTCCATAGAGCAGCTGGAGCATGGGTAGAAGAACTACCTTCCGTGCTTTGGAGTATTCGAACGACGCCAAACATGTCAACCGGGCAAACCCCGTTTTTCCTAGTCTATGGTGTGGAAGCTATCCTTCCAACGGACATGATCCATGATAGCCCAAGAGTGCGGGATTTCGACGACTCGGATGCCGAAGAAGCACGACAGGATGCCGTCGATCTCTTAGAAGAGGAACGAGAGCTTGTGCTTCAAAGATCCGCCATTTACCAGCAAGGTTTAGGACGTTACCATAGTCGGAAAATCAGGCACCGTTCTTTTAAAGAAGGTGACCTAGTGCTGAGATTGGTACAACAAAGGAAGCACACACTGGCCCTAGTATGGGAAGGACCATTTGTCATTAGTAAAGCCATGAAGAATGGATCATACTATCTTGTCGACATTCGAGATACGGAAGACGATCCCGACAAGCCGAGTCGCAAAAGAAAGAGAAAGATAGATTTTGAGCTAGGAGAGACAAAGAGGCCTTGCAGTATCCAGCAGTTACGTCCCTTCAATACTTAGTTCAATTTCTATGTAAACATGTTTGAGATCATGAAATAAAGTTGTCAGAATTCTTATATCCATGTTTTTACAAGTTTATTACAGTACAAAGCATGATTCCACCTTATCTATTTCCCAATGATCTTACAAAATACTCAATGTTAACCCGAATTGTGCCTGCGTGCTCGGTGTTTAAAAACTGAATGATTTTCAGCCTACTAACGGCTAAAGGAAACTCGGATTGTGCCTGCGTGCCCAAGTTTCATTCAAAAAATTCCTTACTTTTCTCTAAGCATTATCTAATTGTTTATGTGTTGGGTCACTGGAGCTAGTTAGTAAAAATGCCCTTAGTATGATCCATGTTTCCGAGTTTGAACTGATTGGTTATACCCAGTAATTCGGCATGATGATTCATAGTACTATTGAGCCATTTCAAACACTAAGGACAGTTAAAGCACATAAGCCAGAGAACTTAGAAGACAAAGGAATATTAAAACCCGGAAACCTTGCAAAGAATTTCATAATTAAAACTGCAAAAGGCAGAGTTCTTGTTTATACAAAAGGAATAGAAGCATTACAATATAATTTACATTGTAAAAATGCAGTAATGCTCCTATTGTCTACTTCCACCATCCAGGTTAAGGGCAGCCCTTCAAGCATCCGTGTCTTCTTCGTTGCTGTCATTCTCGGGGGCTTCGGGGACCTCCTCTTCCGGATAGGTGATGGAGATGTTCACCATGGAGGCGATCTTGGTGGCGTGACCTTTGATTTCATCAAAGATGGTGGTCCGCTGGGTTTCCGTGTATCCTTGAGGGATACCGGACGCCACGCGCCAAGACTTGGCACCAGGGTAATGCATACGCATAAGGCCGAGAGCCATGCGTGCACCACCCCGTGCTGCGGAGCGTAAGGTGGACTCCCTGGACTCCGCCACCTCCAGGATAGCACCCGGAAGTTTTTCAACTTCCGAGAACTCCCCAGTCCTTGTGGGAAGGAACTTGTTGACCAGCTGCATTCCAGCAGCTCTGATCGCAGTCCACACCTTCCCAAAGGCTCGGATTCTATCAATCCGAGTGAGATCTGGTTATCTCCTGTTTTTTCAGACAAAACAACCAAAAGGTTAAGTGAAAAGGCAGAGAAAGAAAGCAAGACAGGGAAAAACTGGTAAATGAAATAAACTTACCGAGAATCTTGTCGATTTTGGAGCCTTCCTCTAGGCGCAGATTTAAGGCATTTTCCAAGTCCTGAATGGTGGACTTGTCCTTCTCCGCCTGTTCGGAAGCCTTGGATTGAGCAATTCCAAGGGCCATATTGCTGGCTTCCAGATCTTTTTTGGACTTCATAAGTTCCTTATGAAGGTTCAAATTCTCCTGACGGAGACTGGCAGCATTGCCGGCATCTTCAGCTATTTCCTTGGCCTTAGCCAAAGCAGCTGGAAAGCAAGGAAACAATTTCGAGTTTAGACAAAACTCGGGAAAAGTACTTAGACAAAAAGCTGAATCAAAAAACTTCAGAGGAAAAAAGTATACCTGTTGTTTCCGACAGCTGCAGCTGAGACGATGCCAACTCCTCCTCTTTCACGTCAAGAATAGAAAGAAGATTTCTAACCTCTTTATTCTTGACGGAAAGTTTATTAAAAACTTGCATGTTGATGGATTCAGCGGTTTGCTGGAACACGAAAAGGAAAAAAAGTCACTAAAAAGCATCAAGGCGAAAAGTTACATTTTGCTTAATGCTTGGGGGCTAGAGTTAATACCTGGCTCATCCGCTGCAACCCTGCCAAGTTTTCATTGAACTCTTTTGCGTATTCCGCAAAAAGAGTTCCGGCCGCGCTTAGGCCATCATTGATGTTCTTGAAGTCCTTGTCAAAGGTGGGGATTTCTTCCTCGGTTGTCCGAGAAGAATTTCCACCTCAGGAGCCGCCCTTTCCCTCGTGTCCGTGTTCGGCACAATGGGCTGGTTGGGCTCCAAAGACTCGGTGGTGGGGGCTGCGGCATGCTCTTCTGCCATCGTGGACGGCGTGTCCGGTGCGATTGCGGGGGAAGGTTGAGCGCCTCTGCTAGATACAACCTTGTGCCTCTTCAGCTTTTTGGGCTTTAGAGTTGATGTGGAGGTGTACTCCTAGATTGGCCCGATCTTCACGAATCGACAAGAACGAACGAAGAACGCACGAAGAACGCGATGAACGCACGAGGGGAAAACAAGGGCAACGCAAGTAAACGCAAGGGTAACTAGTAAGAACCGAAGAACCCCAAATCTTCCGTCAACTAACCCCGAGGGCCGCCTACGGAACGATCGATTCAACTGAGCTCACCTTGATTGAAACCGCTTTACACCCGTAGCCGGTCCACTACGCCAATAGAACCTCAAGATAAATGAGAGGAAGATTGGACAATTCCTTGATAGAAACCCAAAGGGAGAGATCAAGTAATTGGATGAGTCTTGATACGATCCTCGACGAAGTCGGAGGAGTAGCCTTGATACGTTCCTCGGTACGCACCGGAGGAGTAGTTCCTCAAAGAGGGATACAAGAGAGCTAAGCTCTAAATGTATAGATTCAACTCTAACCCTAGATCTGAGAAAGGGGGACCTATATATAGTCTAGTGCCAAAGGGGGGTAGGTGGGAGGATAAGATACAAGGGTCAAGGCCCTAAAGTGGCACGCAGGCCGCGCAGGAGCGGAGGCTCCGGTGGTTTCCACCGGAGGTTCCGGTGGATCGAGCGGAGGCTCCGGTGGAGGTCCGGTGGTGGCTCCGTCGTCAACCAACCGAAGGGGTTTTGGGCGGAGGCAGCACCGGAGGCTCCGATGGCGAGCTGCGGAGCGGAGGCTCCGGTGGGATCCCCGGAGGTTCCGCTGGGGCTCCGGTGCTTGCTCCGGTGGTGGTTCCGCTGCCACCAACCCGAAGGGCTTTTGGGCGGAGGCTGCACCGGAGGCTCCGGTGGGAACACCGGAGGTTCCGCCGCCTGGAGCTTCCCGCCTTCGTCTCCTTACGCTGGTCTTTCTCGTTCGGCTTCCGCGGCTTCTTGGGCACCCGTGGTGGACTTGTACCTGAGCACACAAAGTGTTGCACCATGAGGTAGCGCACCATTCTCCACATGACCGAAAGCATGGAACGAGAGGAGCGAGTTCACCTTATCTTGGATGGCCTTTGCGCGTGATCTTGTCATCGGTGCACTTGGTGGAGTTGGGTGGGCTACATCATCTCCCCCCCCCTTGAAAAAGAGTCGACCTCGACTCGGCGTCGTCTTCATCACTTGGGTATCCATGGAAGGGAGAGAGGTCCTTGACATTGAAGGAGTTGTGGACGAGGTACTTGGATTGCGGTAAGTCGAGCTTGTAGGCGTTGTTGTTGATGCGCTTGATGACCTTGAAGGGACCGTCACCTCTTGGCTTGAGCTTGGAGTTGCGCTCGTCGGGGAACCGGTCCTTGCGCAAGTGTAGCCACACGAGGTCACCTTCTTGGAACACCATGGGTTTCTTGTTCTTGTTCATGATAGAGGCTCGGTGCTCGGAATGCTTCTCTAGCGTAGCTCTTGTGGAGTCGTGTAGCTTCTTGATGTAGTCGGTGCGCTTGTCGATGTCCATGTTTGCTCACTCGCGTAGAGGCAAAGGAAGTATGTCGAGGGCGGTGTTGGGGTTGAAGCCGTAGACGATCTCAAAAGGACTCTTCTTGGTAGCTTGATGGAGAGCACGGTTGTAGGCGAACTCGGCGTGTGGGATGCATTCCTCCCAATTCTTCAAGTTGGGCTTGATCAATGCTCGAAGTAGTGAAGAGAGTGTGCGGTTGACGACCTCGGTTTGTCCATCCGTTTGTGGGTGATAGGCGGTGGAGAAGAGAAGCTTGACGCCTAGCTTGGCCATCAACGTATTCCAAAAGTAGGAGGTGAACTTGACGTCACGGTCCGAGACAATGGAAGTAGGTACACCATGTAAACGCACAATTTCCCTGAAAAACAAAGTAGCAACATGTGAAGCATCGTCGGTTCGGTTGCAAGGAATGAAATGTGCCATCTTAGAGAAGCGATCCACAACTACAAAGATTGAATCCATGTTGGTTTTAGTTCGTGGAAGGCCTAACACAAAGTCCATGCTAATATCACTCCAAGGTGCATGTGGGATAGGTAATGGCATGTAAAGACCATGAGGGTTGGAAGTGGACTTAGCTCGGAGGCATGTAGAATATCTCTTGACGTGTCGCTCAACGTGATGCTTCATCTTGGGCCAATAGTAGTTGGTGGAGAGCATGGCATAGGTCTTGTCGCTTCCAAAGTGTCCCATGAGACCTCCTTCATGTGATTCCTTCAATAACAACAAACGAAGAGAGGACTCGGGGATACACAATTTGTTAGCCTTAAACAAGAAACCCTTGTGAAGATAGTAATCATCGAAACCTTGGTTAGGCAAGCATTTCTCAAATATAGGACCAAACAAAGCATCGGAAGCATATAAGTCTTTGATCTCATCCAAACCAATCACATTGATGTCAAGACGTGTAAGAAGGCATTCTTTCCTAGACAAGGCATCGGCTACCACATTCTCTTTACCTTTCTTGTACTTAATGACATAAGGAAAAGATTCAATGAATTCAACCCATTTAGCATGCCTCTTGTTCAAATTGGTTTGGCTTTTCAAGTATTTCAATGATTCGTGATCGGAATGAATGACAAATTCTTTTGGCCAAAAGTAGTGTTGCCAAACTTCGAGCACTCTAACCAAAGCAAAAAAGTTCCTTATCATAGATGGGGTAATTGAGTTTAGCACCATCAAGTTTTTCACTATGGTAAGCAACGGGGCGTCCGTTTTGCATGAGAACGCCACCAATTCCTATACCACTAGCATCACATTCAATCTCAAAAGTTTTCTCAAAATCCGGTAAGACAAGCAAAGGAGCTTCGGTTAAGCATTTCTTAAGTGTGTCGAAAGCTTTTTGTTGCGCATTGCCCCAAACAAAAGGTACATTCTTTTTGGTAAGTTCATTCAAAGGGCAAGCAATAGTTGAAAAATCTTTGACAAAGCGGCGATAGAAACCGGCAAGGCCATGAAAGCGCCTTATCTCACCCACGGAGGTAGGGTTGGGCCAATTCCTAATTGCCTCAATCTTCTTGTTATCTACTTCAATACCATTGGAAGAGATCACAAAACCCAAGAAAACAAGCTTGTTGGTGCAAAAATTGCATTTGGAAAGATTGGCGAAAAGTTTTGCGTTACGAAGAGCCAACAATACTTGTGAAACATGATCAAGGTGATCTTCCAAAGATTTGCTATAAATGAGAATATCGTCGAAGTAAACCACAACAAATTTTCCAATGAAAGGACGTAGAACTTCATTCATGAGACGCATGAAGGTAGATGGGGCATTGGAAAGACCAAAGGGCATAACAAGCCATTCATACAAACCAAGTTTTGTTTTGAAAGCCGTTTTCCATTCATCACCTATACTCATACGAATTTGATGGTAACCACTTTTAAGGTCAATTTTTGAAAAGATAGTAGCACCACTCAATTTATCAAGCATGTCATCGAGCCTAGGAATAGGATGTCTATATCTAACGGTGATAGCATTGATAGGGCGACAATCCATACACATGCGGGAAGTAGAATCTTGCTTTGGAACAAGGATAACCGGCACGGCACAAGGGCTAAGGGATTCGCGAATAAAACCTTTTTCGAGTAGCTCTTGGATTTGGCGCTCAATCTCCTTAGTCTCCCCGGGATTGGTGCGGTAAGGAGCGCGGTTTCGAAGGGGCGCGCCCGGAATGAGGTCAATACGGTGCTCGATTCCTCGAAGGGGAGGAAGGCCCGGAGGGAGCTCATCGGGAAAGACGTCTTCGAATTCCTGCAACAAAGGCAACAAAGATGGAGGAAGATTTGTCATGTCGTTAGTGTCAAAAGCTTGACCTTTGCACAATAGGACAAAGTGAAGTATGGTTGGGTCATCTCGTAGCTCTCGCATCTCTCTTTTGGTGGCAAGTAAGGCAAAGCCTTTGGCATCTGTAACATCCCAAGTATGAAAACCATCCCCTTAGAATGTTTGTTGCATGTTTATTAAAGTATTGCATCATGTCATCATATTGTTTTCATTCTGTTTGCATTTGTTTCTTATTTGATGCATCTGTTTTCCCTGTTTTCCCAATTCAAATTTAAACTTTATTCAAACAGTGGTTTCATACTTGCTCTGTTACAGCATTTTGAATAAAAATCACAAATAATAACAACCAATTGGTTTCATGTTTTTCCATAGTGATCACTTGTGAAAATGATGGTTTTAAACCAATCATTTAATTTCGAAACACATTTAAAATTCCAAATTCAAGCATCAAACAGCAACCAATTGAATCCATGCAAATTATAACACAATTTTGATCAATGGGTTATAATTTAACATAGGGGTTACCCTATTTAAAAGTGGGTTTTTATTAATGAGCATGTAATATTAAAATTCCCCAAATTTGGTTTAATTTCAAACAGCAAGCAAATATTTAAACTTTTGAAAATAAAAGTTAACAACTGTTTGTAATTGGCCTAAGGAACTTCCTCTAATTTTTTCCAAATTTTTCATTAAGTTAAACCTATCATTTTCTTCCAAATTCTAATTCAGCAAAAAAATAAAAATAAAGGAGAAATAAAATTCAAAGTTTCTGGCGCCAAGGAGAAGTGGGCTGCGCCCAGCCCGTTTCCTTCTTATCTTCTGCTCAGCGCAGCCCAGCCCACCTATCTAACGAGCGTACCGGTTCAGTCTGTTCCCCCTCGTCTTCCTGGAGTACGGCAGCGAATCCGTGCCTCCACGTCGGCGGCAGAACCCCGCGGACGGCCACCGACGCGCAAGATCCCCTACAAAACCCCCCTAGGGCTCCGCGCCACCTACCCTAACCCTAGGAGGCTGTTTCCCCCTCGCGCCGCCGCCGATCGCCGCCTCTCCATCGCAGCTCCCCTCTGCTGTACCTCACCGGAGATTTCTCGCCTGAATCCATGTCGCTCGCCACCGCAGTAGCCACCTTTTCCCCTCGCAGAGCACAGGAATCGAACCTCCACCGTCCCCTCTCGCGGTTGAACACCTCCAGGAGCACGGTGACCGCGTGGATCTTCGCCGCCATCACCGTCGTCGCCGCCGGCCGCTACCTCGCCCCTCTGCTTCCCTCTACACCGCCGGTGAGCGACCACCGAGTCCTTCTCCTCCTCTCTGTCGTGCCTCCGTGCACGCATATGCACTGCACGCATCGATACCACCTAGCCCAACGCAGCGAGCACGGCCACGTTGTTTCCCCGCCGGCGAGCAGCGTCGTTGTCTGACGGAGTTCTTCGCGCGCGTTCAAAAGTTCAGTTAACTGCAGTACTGAAGTTTAACCTCAATGCATCTCTGTATCTAGCAAACGAACGCGAGCAGCTGAGTTGGTTCAGAGCGAACGCGTGCAAGCGCGCGGTCGTGGGATCGACCCCCCGCGGCCGCAGTGGAAAAACCACCTCTTTTTTCCCCGCAGCGGACGCTGGCAGGTCCCACCTGTAAGCCGCTGTGTCTGCCACGCGTGCGCGCGCGCGCCACGCTGGCCACAGGCCCACGGGGCAGTGGCTGGGGTTAGATCCAGTGCGGTAACAAACGAATTAACACGTTTCTGTTTAAAATTCTTTTCCTTTTAATTGGCAGAATTAAACCCTAAACTTTAAACTTTAATAACTTTTAATCTATAACTCTAAATAATAAAAGTTATATATGTTTATTGCTCTAAATCAAATGATCTTTCCAAATAATCCATTTGTGTACTGTTTTGAAATTTCAAATTGCAATTCAAATTTGAATTCAAATAATTCAATTGTATTTTGCTAAAATTCATAACTAATTCATAATAAATCAAAATCATGCAAATAAAATATGTTTTCAATGCTATTTCAAATAACCTATTCAAATATAAATTTTGTTTCATGGTTTGAATAATTTAAATTGCCTAAATAATTTAATACTTGTTTAATTCATTTAAATTTGATAAAATCATAACTTGCTCAATATAAAATATTTTTGAACATGCAAAATATGTTTTCAAACCACCAAAGTATGAACTTTTCAAATATGAGTTTGAAATTATGATTTGAGCAAATAAAATTCAAATAAAATTCATGCTTGTTTTAAATCCATTTAAAACTTGTTAAATTTTGTTTAAGTCATAATAAATTCATCCTAATGCCTTTTTCAAAATTGGAAACATGTAATTCACCCAAAATTTCATGATCTTTTCAAATATGAATTTTGTTATTTATTTTGCACAATTTAAATTGGTGAAAACAACAACTACTTGTGTGTGTCACCTTTCAGTAACCAAAAATTCTTTAACTTAATAAATAAAAATTCTAAATTGCTAAACCTCATTTCAAATTGGTTCTAATGTTGTTATTTTGCTGTTTTCCTCATGCATGCATCATACTAAACCACTAGCACCTGTTGATTAGTTGGAAAACAAATAATCTACCCAAAATCCATGGGCTTTTCATATGCAACTCACAATTGCATATGTGTCCATTTAAATTGTGTTACCATGTCAATTAGGTTATTTTGATGCATCTATTAAGTTGACATGCATCATCCCATGATTGTGCACTATGCCATGATAATGATTGCTTATATTCCTGTCTTGTGTGTTTGCTTCTTCTCGGATAGACGACGACGTTGATACCGACGATCTTTACGACACCCCTTCTGAGGATCTAGCTTAGTACCCGGCTACTGGGTTTGCAGGCAAGTTATCACTCACATCAACCATTGTGTTCCTTTCAACATTGGTTACCGATACTTTCCGTTGTCTATATTTGCTAGCCCTATGTATCGTTGCTTCTGTTACGAACCCATCACATGATACCCTAAAACCCTGATATTGCCCCACCTCCAGTCCTAAAACCCCGTTGCTTGGGCCCGTGTCTTACTAGCATGCTTAGGGTTGTTTTGCTCGAGTCTGTTATCAGTTACTTTTTGTTGTTATATTCTGTTATATCCTGGGGCTCGATGTTAAACAACAACCTGTTAATTTGAGGTAATAATAATTTGCTGATAAGGCACCGGCAGGAGGCCCGGCGTGGTTTTGAGGCCTGCTAGTGTCGACCCTAATAGGAAAAGGGTCTTGTCTACTGATCCATGATGAGCGCACTATCCGCATGTGGGAAGCGTGTATGGGCGCCCCCGTCAATTTGATTCGATTCGCATCTCGTACAAATCACCACACTTAGTTCGGGCTTTCCATTTGATGCACGCATATGCAGGTACGAACCCGAGGCCAGGGTGGAACTTTTGTAGTCGGCATTCAGGGCGGCGTGGTCTTCCAGTGCTATGAGGGTCCCCTTTTCTTCGTGGGGCTCGATTAGCCGCGCACGCACAACACGTGGTGCTTTGGGCTTGATGCGAAGAAGAGTTGAGTTGTGTTGAGTGCCCCGCTTGGTGGGAAAGGCCTTCCCATCTGGCGGGTTATTCTTACGTGTACAGCCAAATTGGTGCACCCCTGCAGGGATAAATCTTCTCGAGAAGCCGTGTTTTCCGCGGTTATGGTTGACTTGGTGAAAGTACTGGCTAACAAGTACTCAGAACAACTTACACCTAACTAATGATAACTTGACTAGCAATAGGTTTTTTGAAACAACAACTTGATCCATCATTAATCCAACTGTGTGAGTTATCCTCGGATTGCTTCTTTGGATAAGGGGCGAGATCCAGGATGGGTTTGTTTGGTGGTTAGCTATGGTTGGTTACGATACGCTATCTTATCTCTTTCTGTTACACCGGAAGTTGTAGTAGGTTCTGTAGATGGTTAGTGCAGCCCGTTGCAGCATCTTTTATACCCTTTCCTCCGTTGAGCCCAAGGCATCTGTGCTTGGTGTTGACGGGCTACATTTTGGTGAACTGTGAGTCTTGCTTGCCAGTACGTTTATGTACTGACCCCTTTGGGGCTGTGGTTTCCGCAGACTACGCTTACGAGGATCCAGGTGACGGCTACTACGTGGAGTTTGACGAGGCTGCTGACGAGTAGTTAGCGGACCCGGGCAGGATCCGAGACATCGTGGATGGGCTCCGTTTTCTTTTCATTCCCGGCTTCTTAAGCCTATTTGGATTTGTCTGTACTCAGACCCTTTGAATGCTTCCGCTGAGTTGTAATGATGTTATGTTGGGACATGTGTCCTCTGGATGATTGTATTTGCTATTCTCTGCCCTAGTGAGGGCCAGTTGCAACTTATTTCGATCTTTTGTGTCTTAGAGATATGTTATGTTATCATCTTGTTCAAAGCCGTTGACGTACCATGTGTGTATGGTATGAAGTACGTCAATGGTAGTGTCCTGATTTCTACGGGATAGTTTACATCGACGGTGAATAGTAAAAGATTGGTTGTCACACATAAGTGTTGGCCTACTCGTAAGAGCTGCGGGTGCCGGTAAGCCCCGTAATCCAATCAAAATACTGTTCAGTTCGTACGGTGAGTATCCTCTAGAAGTCCGGGTGCGACAAATGGTATCAGAGCCTGTCTGCCTGTAGGATCCCTTTTACTGGTCGCGGTTGAGTCTAGAAACTATTTTGTAGCTATATAGGAAAAATGAGACGTGAGAGTAGGAATTCTGCCATTTTTCTTCTTTCCCCACCCACCCACCCTTTTCTGGTAAGGAAGTGCAACGTTGTTTTCCCTTCTCACCTAAACTTTCAAGTTAGGATTTCACGTATCCTGGTTTCTCAAGGATAGTTATATCTACTAGACCATAGGAATGGAGGTGGTTGTGACATGATTTATCATGTTGCCTACTCATGATTGAGAACGGAGGCGTGTAAGCCCCGGAAGCAAATCCTCTATTCCTTAAGCAGTAGATATTGATCCTTTAGAAGCCCGGATGGGTATTCCGTAGTACCTCAGGAGTTTTGGTCTCGTGTTTCCCGTTGTTGCTTCGATATCCTGTTCTTCTCACCATCCTTTTCGTCCGTTGAACCTTGTTGTTGCTTTCCACTTCAGTTCTTCTACCGGCGTCTAATCAAAACCTCCCAAATCATCTGCAGATGGATCTCAGGTTCTTCCCGCAGGTGGTTCGGATGACTCGCTGTGAGAGCACTGCCGGTTATCCGGAGATGCTGAGAGACATGGTCACTTATCTGGGGTTCCATTGGGCACCAGAGTACCAGGTCTACGAGCAGCAGCGAGAGTTTGACCAGACCTACTGCCAGGCTATCGTCTACATTCTGTCAGATGATGGCATGAGCGTTGTCCACCGCTACGAGGCAGTAGGTTCCACAGTGGATATGGTCGTGCAGCAGGCAGCTTATGTGAGTCTCACCGTCCTCCGTGCTGACTACTGGGGGTTTGACGATTCTATCTATCGCCACATCCCCCGTGGGTACATCACGTCAGCGGGAGCTCACTTCACCCTCTACGACAACCTAGATGTCTACGAGCATGATAACACCAGGCTGCACACCACTGGTCAGTTTGTGAGACACAGTGACGCTGTTGCCACCACACTTTCTCAGGAGTTGGCCTCAGTCAGGGAGCAGCTCTATCTTGCTTTGACTCGTCTGGCTATGTACACCACAGACTTTGTTGGAGATGAGCGCTTTGCACGTTTCCATCAGACAGTGGGACGTAGTTTGCCAGATGCCGGAGGTTACGAGCCGATCAGAGGTCCACTCCTCAACCTCGGAGCTGGTTACACTGGGATTCCACGCTTTGGAGCACAGGGAGACGACGCTTTCTACTTCACCACACCGAGAGTTGCTCTCAGAGCAGTCCCGCTCTACGTGGATCGTCGTTCTACCTACTTCCGTGGGATTCCTCCTCACCGTATCTCTCGGCGTACTACTCACCGCCGTCTTGCGTGATGAGCATGGGAGTACCGATGTATCCATTCATAGCTATGTTTAGTTATCCTTTGGCTTTCGAACCATGTATTGGTCTGTTGGTTATTCTGATGTATTTGAACATGTGATGATGTACCTGTTGGTTACCTATTCATGCGTCGGAATAATCTATCTTTCGGTTACCAAGTCTATCCTTTTCTGTTGTTGTGCTAAAATGCATGTCTATTCAGGATGCCGCCAACAAGGAGCAACCCGCCTGAACCACCTCCGCTCACGGAGCTGTTGACTCAGATGACTCAGGTCGTGACTCAGATGGCCCAGATCCAGGCTAACCAGCACAACAACCAGAATGCTCCGCGAGTCAGCATCAAGGAGTTTCTGAGTCTGGGGCCGAGAGCTTTCGTGGCAACACGTGAGCCTCTGGATGCTGATGACTGGATCAGGGAGATGGCCAGGGCTCTTGACATTTCTCACGTTGCTGAGGAGGATAAAGTCAAGTATGCCACCTACCTACTGAAGGGTCAGGCAGCTACCTGGTGGGAGAACTACCAGACCATGAGAGCTGGATACCCTATCACCTGGGGTTGTTTCAAGGATGCCTTCCTGAAGCACCACATCCCAGATGGTCTCATGGAACGGATGCGTGAAGAGTTCTGCTCTCTTAAGCAGGGCAAGCTGGACGTCATTGGCTACCAGAATGAGTTCAATCGCCTCGCTCGTTATGCTGGTGATGAGGTGTCCACTGAGGCCAAAAAGATGGCAAGGTTCCGCCGAGGTTTTAACCCGGAACTGAAGTACGCTCTCACCAACATCAAGTGCAAGGACTTCGAGGAGCTCGTGAACACCGCGCTCAATGACGAGAATGGGCGCAAGGCGTTCGAAGAGTCGCGCAAGCACTCGCGTGAGGGTGGTTCCTCCTCCAACATGACCACCCCCCGCAGAAGCGCCGCATCTAGGTGCCAAACAGTGCTGTCACTAGGGCTCCGTATGCCCAAGCTTCTCCAGGCTTTGGTCCCCGCCCACCCAACCCAGCTCAGATGCAGGCTCAGAGGTTCTCAATGGGGCAGCCAAGGCCAGATGCACCTCGTGTCGTCACTTGCTTCAAATGCAAGCAGACTGGACACTACGCTGATAAGTGCACTCAGGGGCAGCTACCTCCACCACCTTCTCGCCCCAACACCAACCAGGCAATGGTTCGTGCTCCCCCGGCTAAAGCCTTCAACTCCAACAACAGGCCTGTCGGGAGAACCGCGAGGGTGAATCATATCAAGGCCGACAAAGCTGAGGAAGCTGCTGACGTCGTTCTCGGTACATTCCCCGTAAACTCTAACCCAGCTAAAGTGTTGTTTGATACCGGAGCATCGCATTCTTTCGTGTCAAAGATCTTTGCGACAGCAATTAAGCTCCCCTTTGTTGGTTTGGGTTCCCCGCTAGTAGTAAACTCCCCTGGAGCAACTATGCAAACTTCCAAGATCAGTCACGAGAATCAGATCTTGATTGGAGGTCACATATTCCTTGCTTCCCTCATTCTGCTTGGCAATTCTGACATTGATGTCATCCTTGGCATGGATTGGTTGAAGGACAATAAAGCTACGATTGATTGTGCTAAGAAGTCAATAACTCTGTTCCACCCTTCCGGCCAGATAGTCTATTATCCAAGTGAATCAAGTTCTGTTCAGCTGTACACCCTCGATGCTAAACCTCTACCTCTGCTCGAAAATGTTCCGGTGGTTTGTGAATTCCCTGACGTCTTTCCAGAAGAGTTGCCAGGGATGCCTCCGGACAGAGCAGTTGAGTTTGTGATCGAGCTTGAACCAGGTACTGCTCCAATCTCTAAGCATCCATACAAGATAGCTCCTCCTGAACTGAAACTGTTGAAGGAGCAAATCGATATGTACATGGAGAAAGGTTACATTCAGCCTAGTTCCTCCGCTTGGGGTTGCCCAACTCTGTTTGTTGCCAAGAAGGATCAAACAAAAAGACTCGTGGTTGACTATCGTCCTCTAAACGAGAAAACAATCAAGAACAAGTATCCAATTCCTCGTATCGATGATCTTTTTGATCAACTTGCTGGAGCCTCAATATTCTCAAAGTTGGACTTGAGGATGGGTTACCATCAAATAAAGATCAGAAAGGAAGATATTCCAAAAACAGCTTTCACCACTCGGTACGGTCTATATGAATACACCGGCATGTCCTTTGGTCTCACCAATGCACCGGCGACATTTTCAAGACTCATGAATTCTGTCTTCCATGAATACCTCGACAAGTTCGTTGTGGTATATCTCGATGATATTCTAGTCTACTCAAAATCCGAGGAAGAGCATGGAGAACACCTTCGTCTCACTCTCATGAAACTTCGCGAGCATCGTCTATATGCCAAGTTCTCAAAATGTGAGTTCTGGATTCCAGAAGTTGCTTACCTTGGTCATGTCATCTCCGCCAAAGGCATAGCCATTGATCCAGAAAAGGTTAAAGCAATTGTTGATTGGAAACCTCCTAAGACGGTAAAACAAGTTAGAAGCTTTCTGGGCTTGGCTAGCTATTGCCGTCGTTTCGTCCAAAACTTTTCCAAGATTGCCAAACCTCTCACTCATCTCACAAAGAAGGACAAGAAGTTCGTTTGGAATCCACAATGTGATGAGAGTTTCAATCTCCTGAAGACTAAACTCACTTCCACCCCAGTTCTGGTTGGCCCAGATACTACCAAACCTTTCCAGATATTCTGCGATGCATCTCTCCAAGGTCTAGGTGCAGTTCTTATGCAAGAACGCCAAGTTGTGGCTTATGCTTCACGTCAATTGAACCCACATGAGCAAAACTATCCCACACATGATCTTGAACTTGCAGCAGTTGTGTTTGCCCTCAAGAAATGGAGACAATACTTGTTGGGTAACAAAACTGAAATCTTTTCCGATCACAAGAGTCTGAAATACATCTTCACTCAACCAGATCTAAACCTCAGGCAAAGGAGATGGATTGAAAAAATTAAGGACTTTGATCTCACCATTTCTTACACCCCAGGCAAGGCTAATGTTATGGCCGATGCTCTCAGTCGCAAGTCCTATTGCAATAATCTCATGATCATGGAAAGCCAACCTCCACTTCATGAAGAATTCCAGAAGCTGAACCTTGGTCTTGTTCCTCAAGGCTACCTTGCTAGCTTGACAGCCAGTCCAACTCTCGAGGACAAGGTTCGTTCTGAACAACTTCGTGATACTGAAATCAAGAAGATGGTTGAGCACATCAAGGAAGGCAAGGAGAAATTCAAGTCCTTCTCAGTTGATGATAAAGGAACTGTGTTCTTTGAAGGACGCATTGCAGTTCCTCAAGTTCAAAGTCTCAAAGATATCATTCTCAAGGAGGCTCATGAAACTCCTCTCTCCATCCACCCTGGAAGTACAAAGATGTACCAGGATCTTAAGACTCTGTATTGGTGGCCTGGCATGAAACGTGAAATTGCTCAATACGTTTCTGAATGCGACGTTTGTCAACGTGTTAAAGCAGTCCATCAGAAAACAGCAGGTCTACTCCAACCTCTGAAAATTCCTGAGTGGAAGTGGGACATGATTGAAATGGACTTCGTCACTGGTTTTCCAAAGTCCAAGAAGGGCAACGATGCAATCTTCGTTGTTATTGATCGTCTCACTAAAGTAGCTCACTTCTTTGCTGTCAAGGAAACTATCTCAGCTAGCCAGTTAGCATAGCTCTACACATCAAAGATCGTTCCTCTTCATGGTGTTCCATTGGAAATAAGCTCAGACCGTGGAAGCATATTCACTTCTCATTTCTGGAAAAGCTTTCAAGAAGCATTGGGCACCAAACTTCTGTTCAGCACAGCATATCACCCTCAGTCTCAAGGGCAAGTCGAAAGAGTCAATCAGATTCTCGAGGATATGCTCAGAGCATGTGGTCTCTCCTTTGGCATGAAATGGGAGGATTGCCTTCCATATGCTGAATTCTCCTACAACAACAGCTACCAGGCAAGCCTAGGCATGGCACCATTTGAAGCACTCTATGGCCACAGATGCAGGAGTCCAATCAATTGGTCTGGAGCTGGTGAACGTTCACTCTTAGGCCCTGACATTGTTAAGGAAGCCGAGGAGAAAGTTCGTATCATTCGTGACAATCTCAGGATTGCTCAGTCTCGTCAGAAAAGCTACTATGACAGCAAGCACAAGGATATGATCTATGCACCTGGTGACAAGGCATATCTCCGTGTAACTCCCCTCAGAGGCACTCATCGTTTTGGTGTGAAAGGAAAGCTGGCACCAAGATACATTGGTCCTTTCAACATTCTCTCAAGGCGTGCAGAAAATGCTTATCGTCTTGAACTTCCAGAAAAGCTATCCAAGGTGCACGATGTGTTCCACGTGTCACAGCTCAAGAGGTGTTTCAAAGATCCAGATCGTGCAGTTGATCATGATTCCATTGAACTGCAAGATGATCTGTCTTATGAGGAGCACCATGTTCGTATTCTCGATGAGACCGAGCGTAAGACTCGCAACAAGAGCACCAAGTTCTTGAAAGTGCAGTGGTCGCATCATTCCGATAAAGAGGCAACGTGGGAGACCGAAGAGGATCTTCGCAAGAAGTATCCGGACCTTTTCATTTCTCAGTAGGAATCTCGGGGCGCGATTCCTTCAAGGGGGGCGTTTTGTAACATCCCAAGTATGAAAACCATCCCCTTAGAATGTTTGTTGCATGTTTATTAAAGTATTGCATCATGTCATCATATTGTTTTCATTCTGTTTGCATTTGTTTCTTATTTGATGCATCTGTTTTCCCTGTTTTCCCAATTCAAATTTAAACTTTATTCAAACAGTGGTTTCATACTTGCTCTGTTACAGCATTTCGAATAAAAATCACAAATAATAACAACCAATTGGTTTCATGTTTTTCCATAGTGATCACTTGTGAAAATGATGGTTTTAAACCAATCATTTAATTTCCAAACACATTTAAAATTCCAAATTCAAGCATCAAACATCAACCAATTGAATCCATGCAAATTATAACACAATTTTGATCAATGGGTTATAATTTAACATAGGGGTTACCCTATTTAAAAGTGGGTTTTTATTAATGAGCATGTAATATTAAAATTCCCCAAATTTGGTTTAATTTCAAACAGCAAGCAAATATTTAAAATTTTGAAAATAAAAGTTAACAACTGTTTGTAATTGGCCTAAGGAACTTCCTCTAATTTTTTCCAAATTTTTGATTAAGTTAAACCTATCATTTTCTTCCAAATTCTAATTCAGCAAAAAAATAAAATAAAGGAGAAATAAAATTCAAAGTTTCTGGCGCCAAGGAGAAGTGGGCTGTGCCCAGCCCGTTTCCTTCTTATCTTCCGCTCAGCGCAGCCCAGCCCACCTATCTAACGAGCGTACCGGTTCAGTCTGTTCCCCCTCGTCTTCCTGGAGTACGGCAGCGAATCCGTGCCTCCACGTCGGCGGCAGAACCCCGCGGACGGCCACCGACGCGCAAGATCCCCTACAAAACCCCCTAGGGATCCGCGCCACCTACCCTAACCCTAGGAGGCTATTTCCCCCTCGCGCCGCCGCCGATCGCCACCTCTCCATCGCAGCTCCCCTCTGCTGTACCTCACCGGAGATTTCTCGCCTGAATCCATGTCGCTCGCCACCGCAGTAGCCACCTTTTCCCCTCGCTGAGCACAGGAATCGAACCTCCACCGTCCCCTCTCGCGGTTGAACACCTCCAGGAGCACGGTGACCGCATGGATCTTCGCCGCCATCACCGTCGTCGCCGCCGGCCGCTACCTCGCCCTTCTGCTTCCCTCTACACCGCCGGTGAGCGACCACCGAGTCCTTCTCCTCCTCTCTGTCGTGCCTCCGTGCACGCATCTGCACTGCACGCATCGATACCACCTAGCCCAACGCAGCGAGCACGGCCGCGTTGTTTCCCCGCCGGCGAGCAGCGTCGTTGTCTGACGGAGTTCTTCGCGCGCGTTCAAAAGTTCAGTTAACTGCAGTACTGAAGTTTAACCTCAATGCATCTCTGTATCTAGCAAACGAACGCGAGCAGCTGAGTTGGTTCAGAGCGAACGCGTGCAAGCGCGCGGTCGTGGGATCGACCCCCCGCGGCCGCAGTGGAAAAACCACCTCTTTTTTCCCCGCAGCGGACGATGGCAGGTCCCACCTGTAAGCCGCTGTGTCTGCCACGCGTGCGCGCGCGCGCCACGCTGGCCACAGGCCCACGGGGCAGTGGCTGGGGTTAGATCCAGTGCGGTAACAAACGAATTAACACGTTTCTGTTTAAAATTCTTTTCCTTTTAATTGGCAGAATTAAACCCTAAACTTTAAACTTTAATAACTTTTAATCTATAACTCTAAATAATAAAAGTTATATATGTTTATTGCTCTAAATCAAATGATCTTTCCAAATAATCCATTTGTGTACTGTTTTGAAATTTCAAATTGCAATTCAAATTTGAATTCAAATAATTCAATTGTATTTTGCTAAAATTCATAACTAATTCATAATAAATCCAAATCATGCAAATAAAATATGTTTTCAATGCTATTTCAAATAACCTATTCAAATATAAATTTTTTTTCATGGTTTGAATAATTTAAATTGCCTAAATAATTTAATACTTGTTTAATTCATTTAAATTTGATAAAATCATAACTTGCTCAATATAAAATATTTTTGAACATGCAAAATATGTTTTCAAACCACCAAAGTATGAACTTTTCAAATATGAGTTTGAAATTATGATTTGAGCAAACAAAATTCAAATAAAATTCATGCTTGTTTTAAATCCATTTAAAACTTGTTAAATTTTGTTCAAGTCATAATAAATTCATCCTAATGCCTTTTTCAAAATTGGAAACATGTAATCCACCCAAAATTTCATGATCTTTTCAAATATGAATTTTGTTATTTATTTTGCACAATTTAAATTGGTGAAGACAACAACTACTTGTGTGTGTCACCTTTCAGTAACCAAAAATTCTTTAACTTAATAAATAAAAATTCTAAATTGCTAAACCTCATTTCAAATTGGTTCTAATGTTGTTATTTTGCTGTTTTCCTCATGCATGCATCATACTAAACCACTAGCACCTGTTGATTAGTTGGAAAACAAATAATCTACCCAAAATCCATGGGCTTTTCATATGCAACTCACAATTGCATATGTGTCCATTTAAATTGTGTTACCATGTCAATTAGGTTATTTTGATGCATCTATTAAGTTGACATGCATCATCCCATGATTGTGCACTATGCCATGATAACGATTGCTTATATTCCTGTCTTGTGTGTTTGCTTCTTCTCGGATAGACGACGACGTTGATACCGACGATCTTTACGACACCCCTTCTGAGGATCTAGCTCAGTACCCGGCTACTGGGTTTGCAGGCAAGTTATCACTCACATCAACCATTGTGTTCCTTTCAACATTGGTTACCGATACTTTCCGTTGTCTATATTTGCTAGCCCTATGTATCGTTGCTTCTGTTACGAACCCATCACATGATACCCTAAAACCCTGATATTGCCCCACCTCCAGTCCTAAAACCCCGTTGCTTGGGCCCGTGTCTTACTAGCATGCTTAGGGTTGTTTTGCTCGAGTCTGTTATCAGTTACTTTTTGTTGTTATATTCTGTTATATCCTGGGGCTCGATGTTAAACAACAACCTGTTAATTTGAGGTAATAATAATTTGCTGATAAGGCACCGGCAGGAGGCCCGGCGTGGTTTTGAGGCCTGCTAGTGTCGACCCTAATAGGAAAAGGGTCTTGTCTACTGATCCATGATGAGCGCACTATCCGCATGTGGGAAGCGTGTATGGGCGTCCCCCTCAATTTGATTCGATTCGCATCTCGTCCAAATCACCACACTTAGTTCGGGCTTTCCATTTGATGCACGCATATGCAGGTACGAACCCGAGGCCAGGGTGGAACTTTTGTAGTCGGCATTTAGGGCGGCGTGGTCTTCCAGTGCTATGAGGGTCCCCTTTTCTTCGTGGGGCTCGATTAGCCGCGCACGCACAGCACGTGGTGCTTTGGGCTTGATGCGAAGAAGAGTTGAGTTGTGTTGAGTGCCCCGCTTGGTGGGAAAGGCCTTCCCATCTGGCGGGTTATTCTTACGTGTACGACCAAATTGGTGCACCCCTGCAGGGATAAATCTTCTCGAGAAGCCGTGTTTTCCGCGGTTATGGTTGACTTGGTGAAAGTACTGGCTAACAAGTACTCAGAACAACTTACACCTAACTAATGATAACTTGACTAGTAATAGGCTTTTTGAAACAACAACTTGATCCATCATTAATCCAACTGTGTGAGTTATCCTCGGATTGCTTCTTTGGATAAGGGGCGAGATCCAGGATGGGTTTGTTTGGTGGTTAGCTATGGTTGGTTACGATACGCTATCTTATCTCTTTCTGTTACACCGGAAGTTGTAGTAGGTTCCGTAGATGGTTAGTGCAGCCCGTTGCAGCATCTTTTATACCCTTTCCTCCGTTGAGCCCAAGGCATCTGTGCTTGGTGTTGACGGGCTACATTTTGGTGAACTGTGAGTCTTGCTTGCCAGTACGTTTATGTACTGACCCCTTTGGGGCTGTGGTTTCCGCAGACTACGCTTACGAGGATCCAGGTGACGGCTACTACGTGGAGTTTGACGAGGCTGCTGACGAGTAGTTAGCGGACCCGGGCAGGATCCGAGACATCGTGGATGGGCTCCGTTTTCTTTTCATTCCCGGCTTCTTAAGCCTATTTGGATTTGTCTGTACTCAGACCCTTTGAATGCTTCCGCTGAGTTGTAATGATGTTATGTTGGGACATGTGTCCTCTGGATGATTGTATTTGCTATTCTCTGCCCTAGTGAGGGCCAGTTGCAACTTATTTCGATCTTTTGTGTCTTAGAGATATGTTTATCATCTTGTTCAAAACCGTTGACGTACCATGTGTGTATGGTATGAAGTACGTCAATGGTAGTGTCCTGATTTCTACGGGATAGTTTACATCGACGGTGAATAGTAAAAGATTGGTTGTCACACATAAGTGTTGGCCTACTCGTAAGAGCTGCGGGTGCCGGTAAGCCCCGTAATCCAATCAAAATACTGTTCAGTTCGTACGGTGAGTATCCTCTAGAAGTCCGGGTGCGACAGCATCACTCAGAATTTTTCCACTTATGTTTGGCTTGTGGCTCTCACTCACTTTTTGGTGGATCACTCTCTCACCACTCATCTCACGAGATTTGAGCTCTTCTTGTCTACGTGCAAGAGTCTTGGCGTTGTCGGCGATCACTTGGCTAGGAGACATGGGACGAAGAACAAATGTCTTGTTATTCCACTTGAAGCTATAGTGATTGGTACGCCCATCATGGATAGCACTCTTGTCGTATTGCCAAGGTCGACCAAGAACAAGATGACACACGGTCATAGGAACAACATCACAATCTACCGTGTCTTCATACGGACCAATCTTGAAATTCACGGTTACCATGTGTTGAATCTTGAAGGTACCAGAGTCACTAAGCCATTGGACATGGTATGGATGAGGATGTTGCTTGTAAGGCAATTTGAGTCTGTCGCAAAGCTCTTTGCTAGCCAAGTTGTGGCAACTTCCACCGTCGATGATGACCTTGATTGACTTGCCATCAATACCGGCTCTTGTTTGAAAGAGATTGCACCGTTGATCTTGCTCATCTTGGGGAGAAGAAGTGAGGACTCTTGTGACCACTAGCGATGGATTCTTGTCCTCATCGCAATACACACTTTCTTCATCATCGTTGGGGACGTCCAAAGAGTTGAGAGCAACTTGATGCAAGGCATAGTATTCGCCTTCGCTCATAGAATCACGTTCACCGTCTTGGTTGACAATCATGATCATCTTGTTGGAACATTCAAAGGACTTGTGTCCACTACCAGCACACTTGAAGCAAGTAATAGTGCTTGACTTGACTTGAGGAGCACTTGAGGATGATGTGGGAGGCACTTGCTTCTTGAATGGTTGGGAAGACTTGTTGGGAGCACTAGAGGCTCGAGTGTTGCTCTTGGTGGTAGTTGGAGGAGGAACTTGTGTCATTGGAGTTGAGGATGATGGTCTTGAGTTGAAGAAAGCCTTTTGCTTGCTATACTTGAGATCTTCCGCAATTTGGCGTTCCGCCTTGAGAGCTTAGTGGACAAGGGCCACAATGTTGTCATATGGTTGATACTCGACGATCTTCCGTATAGGATAGTTGAGGCCATTGAGGAAGCGGGCCATTGTTTGCTCTTGAGATTCTATCACATGAGCTCGAATCAAAGATGTCTCCATTTCCTTGTAGTACTCATCAACGGACTTCACACCTTGACGAAGTTCTTGGAGTTTCTTGAAGAGGTCACGCTTGTAGTGAGGAGGAACGAATCGAGTATGCATGCATCGCTTCATCTCATTCCAAGTGGCAATGGGAGCAATGCGATTGCGGACTCGTTCGGCTTGTAGGCGATCCCACCATAAGAGTGCATAGCCTTCGAATTCCAAAGATGCTAGAGCAACCATCTTCTTGTCGGTGAAGTTGTGAATGCCGAAGATCTTGTCAACCTTGAGAGCCCAAGCAAGATAGTCTTCGGGATCATTCTCACCATTGAACTTGGGGACATTGAAACGAAGAGCACTCATGTTGTTGTCCTCTTGCAGACGATGGGGACGCTCATGTTGGCGCTCATGGGGGTCTTCATCATAAATGGGAGGTGAATCATCATAGGGGTCATCCTCATTGTCTTGGCGGTGGCGATCATGATGGGGAGGATGACGCCGGTGGTCATTAGGTTGTGGTGGTTGGTGGTGACGAAGCCTAGCTTCACGGCGTTCACTATCATCATGGCCATTGTGATGTTGTCGAGGACGCTCTTGTTCTTGGCGAGGGTGTTGCGGAAGCACTTGTTCATCTCGAGGGTGTTGAGGATGATCATGTTCTTGGCGGTCATTGTTGTTGGGACGCGCATGGCGCCTAGGTGGCCTTCGATGTTGACGAGCATCTTCCACGAAATCATTGTGGCCATAGTCTTGAGCGTGGCCTTGTGGAGGTGGAGGATGATGGTGTTGTCAAAGGTCCGGGCGTTGCGGTTGTTGAAGAGGGTCACCACGGCCTTGGCGATGTCGAGGTGGTGGTGATGGCGAGCTATCCTCATACCAATTGCGTCGCAGAGGTTTTTGAGGTTGTGGAGGAGGTGGTGGTGGTTGTTGAGGTTGTCCACCCTCCTCCACGTTGTGGCGGTCATGGCGATCATGGCGATCATGGCGACGAGGTTGGTGAGGATCTTGATTGTGGTGGCTTGAGCGACGAGACCTTGAGGACGATGAAGAATGACGGCGATTGGCAAGATTAGCCAAGTTGATGTTGATGCGCGTCATTTGATCATTCAATCGAGCCTCTTTCTCTTGTAGTCGACGCTCATAGCGTTGCAACCCGTCCTTGACGAGTTCGCGGAGTTGAAAGTGGTCATTGTGGGTGACGAAATTGGCGTAAGCATTGTCGTTGTAGAATGGATTGCCTTCGTCTTCCGAGCTCGGACTTGTGAATAATCCTTCCCTAGCCATCTCAAAAACACACACAAAGGTGATATTGAAGAAATGGACGCCTCACTTACCCAACGTTACCTTTCTTGGTCGTATTGAGGCTAGTGGACGAGCCTAGGTGTAGGGCGGTATGTCAAGAGCGAATCCAAAAGATCGAAAGAAACCGCATACGGCAACACACACACTTTATATGGAAGGCAAATAGGTTAGGAAAGTGGCGAGGAAAAATCGACCAAAACCGAAGAAAAGTTTGTTGTCAATCATGGAGAAAATTCAAAGAAAAGTTAGAACAAAAACCAAACCTATAGGATGGAAATATGGTGGAACACACACACGCAAGGGAAAAATGGGGTTAGTGCGACCAATGGACGAGCGAAGAACGAAATGGCCCTAACGTAGACTAATGCTCAATATCACACTAACTCAAAGAGGACGCTAGCTCAAACCGCAAATTTGAAGAGGCAACAAGATTCGCACCGTGACAATCGGTCACTCTTTCTCTTTTGCGACGCAATGCTACATGTTCCTACAATGGAAAGCAATTGGCACCGATCCTTTTGCTTCTTTTTCTATTTGCTCTTTTTTTTCTTTTTTTTGATTTTCTCTTTTTGATGGATTCCAAAGTGCCAATGCCTACTCGGTAGCTAATCTCTCACAAGCGCTAACCTCGCACTCTCGATGCCACAAATGCGATGCCAAGCGGTGTAAAAAGAACTAGTCCGATAGGTAAGTAACACAATGGGGGGGGGGATGGTGCAAGTGGAAGCAAGTTATACCTCTCTTATTTGATGATCACGGACTTGCGGCCGTGGGGGGAGTCGATGTCGTGGCGATCCGTTGATGTGGAAGCGTAGGTGATGTCGTGGGCGTCGCGTAGCACTTTGTTGCACTCAATTCGGATAAAAAACGACAAAGAAAGACAAGTTTCAAAATCTGTCGGAGAATCGAAGAGCTGAAATTTTCTGAGTTTTTGGCTCAAATTCGAAATTGCCACAAAATCAAGAAAAATTTTGGACGAAAATGGAAAAATTGGCTGAATAGAAAGGTGCGGAATGGTGTTTGGCAACAGATCTATGAAGAAAAACCACGAAAAACTCAACGAATCAACAGATCGGTCGAAATCCCTTTGAGGCTATTTTTATGAAATTTTCGAATTTATGGTGGATAGAAGAAAAATTGGTGGTAGGGGAGGGGATGGGGTGTCGGATTCGTGTCAATCTAGCTCTGGATACCAGATGATGTGGAGGTGTACTCCTAGATTGGCCCGATCTTCACGAATCGACAAGAACGAACGAAGAACGCACGAAGAACGCGATGAACGCACGAGGGGAAAACGAGGGCAACGCAAGTAAACGCAAGGGTAACTAGTAAGAACCGAAGAACCCCAAATCTTCCGTCAACTAACCCCGAGGGCCGCCTACAGAACGATCGATTCAACTGAGCTCACCTTGATTGAAACCGCTTTACACCCGTAGCCGGTCCACTACGCCAATAGAACCTCAAGATAAACGAGAGGAAGATTGGACAATTCCTTGATAGAAACCCAAAGGGAGAGATCAAGTAATTGGATGAGTCTTGATACGATCCTCGACGAAGTCGGAGGAGTAGCCTTGATACGTTCCTCGGCACGCACCGGAGGAGTAGTTCCTCAAAGAGGGATACAAGAGAGCTAAGCTCTAAATGTCTAGATTCAACTCTAACCCTAGATCTGAGAAAGGGGGACCTATATATAGTATAGTGCCAAAGGGGGGTAGGTGGGAGGATAAGATACAAGGGTCAAGGCCCTAAAGTGGCACGCAGGCCGCGCAGGAGCGGAGGCTCCGGTGGTTTCCACCGGAGGTTCCGGTGGATCGAGCGGAGGCTCCGGTGGAGGTCCGGTGGTGGCTCCGTCGTCAACCAACCGAAGGGGTTTTGGGCGGAGGCAGCACCGGAGGCTCCGGTGGCGAGCTGCGGAGCGGAGGCTCCGGTGGGATCCCCGGAGGTTCCGCTGGGGCTCTGGTGCTTGCTCCGGTGGTGGTTCCGCTGCCACCAACCCGAAGGGCTTTTGGGCGGAGGCTGCACCGGAGACTCCGGTGGCGAGCCTTGAGCGGAGGCTCCGGTGGGAACACCGGAGGTTCCGCCGCCTGGAGCTTCCCGCCTTCGTCTCCTTGCGCTGGTCCTGCTCGTTCGGCTTCCGCGTCTTCTTGGGCACCCGTGGTGGACTTGTACCTGAGCACACAATGACGGGGGGATGATAACCCGGTAGGCCAAACTCCAAGGAGTAACCCGGCCCAAAGGACGGTGCGCAGGATCCGGCTAAGGATAAGGAAGCTTGTGGAGGCCCAAGTTTGTAGGCCCAGCAACCCGGGTTGTGGTTTATTGTAAAGGAAAGCTAGGGTTTGTGCGCCGTGTCCGGGTAGGATCCAGGGTGCGCCTTGGGGAATAAGCCAGGGGGTACGGGTGCTTTATAAACCGACCCCCAGGTCTAGTTTTAGACAGAGATCTAAGAACCCTAGATATAGCGCTTGGTATCGAGCATCCAGTGCAATCCTAGAGTTGAGTTGTTATATCGAGATTGGAGACTCGGCGACTTTGATTGCCGGCTGCCAGATCGAATTGCACCATGTTTTCCTCTGAGCTAAACCCTCTCCCAAACACCTGTGTCGTCTTGCCCCAAGATCAGTTACCCCCGGTAACGTCTGCCGTGATTATCCCACGACAGTTGGCGCCCACCGTGGGGCCTGCGTCCAAAGGTGTTTACATCACGGGAGAAGCTCGGAAGAATATGGAGAATCTCGTCGTCGGCGAAATCTACATCGACCGCAGAGGAAAAAAGATGGTGGACGATTCCGGCTGGGGGCCAGAGTCGGATCACCTCGAATCCGGATCCGTCGTGACGATCGGCCGGATCAACATCTTCGTCGGTACGGTACGAACGACTAATTTAAAAGGACAATATCACGTGCATACTACAGGAACTTCTAGCAGGAACAAGGAGACGTCAAAGCAAGCGGCAAACTCGATTTCATCGGCCGCGCCGGCATATCTTAGATGGGCAGAACAAGAGATAACGTGGAGTAGAAGAGATCACCCGGAAAAAGTAGAGCGTCCAGGAGTCTTGGTGTTGGTGGTTGCCCTACAGGTTAATGGTTACGAACTGAAGAGGGTCCTGATGGACGGTGGAAGTAGCATCAACATCCTTTATTGGGAGACCTTCTTACGGATGAGTCTCAAAGAGTCCCAGTTGCAGAAAAGTTCGACAATCTTTCATGGGATCGTACCAGGTCACTCGGCGAGCCCCGAGGGAAAGATCACCTTGGAGGTTGCTTTTGGAGAATCGACGGATAATTATCGAGTTGAGTGGCTCACGTTCGAGGTGGTCAAACTGCGCAGTCCTTATCACGCGCTGTTTGGAAGACCGGCTTACGCCAAATTCATGGCTAGGCCGTGCTACGTGTACTTGCAGCTAAAGATTCCGGGTCCTAAACGGACCATCACCATACATGGGAACCGGGATATAGCGGCCGAGTGCGACGAAGGAGATTCGGTTATGGCTGAGCAAGCATGCAGAAAGGAAGAACTCGAATATTACCGGTCTCAAGTGAACCCGGATGATAGAACAGCCTTGAACAAGCCGAATACCGAGGACGAGAGAGCAAAATTCAAGGCAGCACAAGACACCAAGAAGATAGATTTTGTTGAAGGCGATTCCACTAAGCAGTTTACCATAGGGTCTAACTTGGGAAAAGAGCAGGAGGAAGCACTCGTGGAGTTTATTCGTTCAAATGCAGATGTGTTCGCCTGGACACCTAGCGATATGCCGGGTATCCCTACAGAGCTGGCCGAGCACAGTTTGCATGTGGATCCCAAGTCCAGGCCCGTGAAGCAGGGCTTGAGGAAAATGAATGAGGAAAGAAGGAAGGCTATAGGCGAAGAGATCGCTCGGCTATTGGCAGCCGGCTTTATCATGGAAGTATTTCACCCGGATTGGCTGGCAAACCCGGTTCTAGTGATGAAAAAGACCAATGAGTGGAGGATGTGCATTGATTTTACGACTCTCAACAAACATTGCCCAAAGGATCCGTTCGCACTACCCAGGATAGATCAGATTATAGATGCAGTAGCTGGAAGCGATTTATTATGCTTCCTGGACGCATATTCCGGGTATCACCAGATTAAGCTCAAGAGGGAGGATTGGGAGAAAACATCATTCATAACCCCTTTTGGGGCCTTCTGTTATAAAACCATGACGTTTGGATTGAAGAACGCCGGTGCAACTTACCAATGATGTATTCAAAAGTGCTTCGAAGACCAAATCGGACGCAACGTCCACGCCTATGTGGATGATGTGGTCATCAAGACCAGGAAGGCGGAGACGTTTATCGATGATCTAAAGGAGACGTTCAAAAACTTGTGGAGGTACCAGATGAAGCTTAACCCGACAAAGTGCGTGTTCGGAGTTCCAGCCGGGAAATTACTCGGCTTTATAGTTTCCGAAAGAGGGATCGACGCAAACCCGGATAAAATCAAGGCCATCCAGGGTCTGAAAAAACCAGAAAATTTGAAGCATGTTCAAAAGCTCACGGGCTGCGTAGCAGCCTTGAGCCGATTCATATCCAGACTCGGAGAAAAGGCAATACCCTTGTACCGGCTCTTGCGGAAATCAGACAAATTCGTGTGGGATCAAGAGGCGGATGAGGCATTCGAGGCACTAAAGAAGCAGTTAACCGAACCACCAGTACTAGCGGCGCCGGGTCCTAAAGAGCCTATGTTGCTATACGTGGCAGCTGGCCCCCGAGCCGTCAGCGCAGTAGTTGTTGTGGAGCGTAAAGAGGACGGGAAAGGTTACCCGGTCCAGAGGCCGGTTTATTATGTCAGCGAGGTATTATCAGAAGCAAAGCAGCGCTATCCACATTGGCAAAAGCTGGTGTTTGGGGTCTTTATGGCTAGCCGGAAATTGAAGCCGTACTTCCAAGAACACCCCATAACAGTGGTTAGTTCAATACCAATGTCGGATATCATCAGAAACTCGGACGCGACGGGAAGAATAGCCAAATGGGCGATAGAGATGGGGGATTATCACATCAACTACGAACCCAGGTCAGCAATCAAATCTCAAGCTTTAATTGATTTCGTTAACGACTGGACACATACAGGCATGACTACAACGGTTCCAAATTCCGAGTCATGGATCATGCACTTCGATGGATCTAAGCAATACGAGGGATCAGGAGCTGGGGTGGTGCTGACGTCACCCAAAGGAGATAAACTAAGTTACGTACTACAAATCCACTTTGACTGTTCCAACAACGTGGCCGAGTATGAGGCCCTATTGCACGGCCTAAGGGCAGCTAAGGAGATGAACATCAAAAGGATACGGTGTTTCGGAGATTCGGATCTTGTGGTACAGCAGGTGTCAGGAACTTGGGATAGAAAGGACGCAACTATGGCAGCATACCGCAGGGAAGTTGATAGGGTTGCAGGATGTTTTTCCGGGTATGAGGTGGAGCATATAGACAGAAGAAAGAACGAGGCAGCCGACGCGCTCGCTAGACTCGGCTCGCGCAGAGAGCCGGTTCCACCTAACGTTTTCCTGGATGAATTATGGCGACCATCGGTTAAAACCGAGTCAGAGGAGGAATTGGCAAACCAAGACCCGGATTCAGGACTTGTGGCTACAGTACGTACTGTTCCCGAATGGACAGAACCGTTTTTGGCCTACCTGTCGCGGGGCGAGTTACCACAGCAGGAGGTGTTAGCAAGGCAAATTTTGAGGCGAGCAAAGGGATATTCTATCATCAATGGAGAATTATACAAGAGAAGCGCAGCAGGAGTCTTTTTGCGCTGCGTAGCGCCAGAAGAAGGCCGACAGATTCTCAAGGAAATCCATGAAGGCGACTGTGGACATCATGCATCCACAAGGTCTCTTGTGGCTAAAGCTTATCGACACGGATTTTTCTGGCTCACGGCTCTAGCAGATGCGGAACGATTGGTAGCAAGATGTGACGGATGTCAAAGGTACGCTCGCCAAACCCATGTGCCGGCTATGGAGTTACGGACCATCCCGTTAACTTGGCCGTTCGCTGTCTGGGGGTATGGACATGGTTGGCCCCTTTCATATGTCACCATGCAAGAAGACACATCTTTTGGTGGCTATTGATAAGTTTACCAAGTGGGTTGAGGTTATACCAGTTACTAATTGCGAAGCAGCTACAGCAGTCAAGTTCCTGAAAAGGATTATCTACAGGTTCGGGTATCCCCACAGCATAATTACCGACAATGGAACCAACATGTCCCTTGGTGAGATGGAGAAGTTCTGTGGCAACAATGGAATCCGGCTCGATGTTGCATCGGTGGCTCATCCGCAGGCCAATGGACAAGTGGAGAGGGCAAACCAAGAATTGCTTCGCGGATTAAAACCACGATTGCGATTTCCCTGTGTCAGGGCTGCTGGTGCATGGGTCGAAGAACTTCCTTCTGTGGTTTGGGGTATCAACACTACACCTAACAGATCCACTCAGATGACACCCTTCTTCATGGTCTATGGTGCGGAGGCAGTGTTACCGAGTGACATTATTCACGATTCACCGCGAGTATCAGCTTACGTCGAAGTGGAGAACGAAAAAACCCGGCAGGACGCCGTAGATATGTTAGAAGAGCAAAGAGAACAAGCCCTGGAAAGATCAGCCATATATCAGCAAGATCTACGGAGGTATCATAGCCGGCGCGTGAAAACCCGGGTATTCCAGGAAGGAGACTTGGTTCTGCGCCTGGTACAGTCAAACGAAGGAAAACACAAATTATCACCACCATGGGAAGGACCATTTATCATAAGCCGGAATCTGCATAATGGATCATATTACTTGATAGATGCAAGGGAAGAGTCGGCTACAGTCAACGACACCGCACAAACCACTTCATCTATGCAAGAAAGAGATAGACCATGGAACGTGGCTCAGCTACGTCCATATTATACTTAGTAAAGACTATATTGGCAAGTGGAATTGCACGATGTAATAGGCAGCAGGTTTTCAGACGTACTCTTTTCCTATCCAGGGTACCTTTGGGGACTGGACGGGTTTTTAATGAGGCGGCTTGCTGACCTAGATTTTTCATATCAAGTAAAGAGATGGTTATCAAGAAAAGAGATGGTTATTATCAGGTTATGTACTCTCAGTATGATGCGTATATCTAGGTCTTGGGGGCTGGTCGCTTGAATAGCACAGTTACAAACTCAAAGACCCGGCCATGATGCCTATGAGTTATAAGGGCCGATTACTTGCAAACGAGTACGGCTACAATCTTATAACCGGACAAAGAAGTCCAAATTCCTTGGCTATTCTTACTTAAGCTCGATGTGACTCGCATTAAAGTGGCATGATTTGTTCGCTTACGATTGCAGTCAGTCATGAAACCCGACGGGGCTTGGCTGGCTACGTTTTCGTATGGATGTAACAACATGGTATCCACGCGAAAGCCGGCTTACAGTACAAGATAGTCAAAAGGGTCATCTAAACCACAAGTTAGGCAGAGTACAAGGCTGAATAGCTGGAAACTCAACGACTATTAAGCGTAACTTCAAAACCTATGTGAAACAACTCAGGGATCTTTGTGAAATTAGCAGTAGGCAGTTCGTTCCCCTTTCAAGATCAAGTGTCCTAGACTCGGCGATCCGGGTCCGGGTGGCTTGAAACCTTGAAAAGAGAAAAAATGGCTTACTTGTATAATTCCAAAAACCCAAATATCCGAGTCTTGGGGACTTGGGGACTTAGAAGCAAAATCCGCTTGTCAATACCCATGAGACCCGGAAATTGAGTTTTCACAAAAGGAACAATACAGAAAGCCAGATATCGAGAACAGATGAGCTCAATAATGGATAAACTTAAAAAGGCCGGAACAGGCATCGAGTATATCAAGACCTTAGCGTGCATTACAACATCCTGGTGAAAATATATCAAAGGTGCACAGGCGCACCACCCAAAATATAATTGTTTTAAAAAGTATGTTGACCGACCGGTGCATAAGAAGAGGCATGAGAAATCATATTTCACTCGGCGTTCATCTTGGCCTTGCCCTTGCCATCATTGGCGGTAGCAGCAGCACCCGGATCAGCGGTACCAGTCCCTGTAGGAGGTGGAACGACTGGTGTTGAGGTAGCAGGGGCAGAGCCGGCTTCAGCTTGCTTCTTGGCAGCCTCCGCCCTTATCGCAGCAGCTTCCTCCTTCCACCGAGCCAGCATATCATACGGCTCAGGAAGATCTGACTTAATTGCTTCACCGGCAGCATCATACGCTGGAACAAGTATATTAACATCCAGTTCATCAGCAATCACGCTGGCCGGGTAACGGACCTCCTTCTGGACGGCCTGAAAATCCTTCACCGAGAACTTGGATCCGTCAAGCTTGAACTCTGGGAAGCCGCCCATAAGCTTCACTAGCTCGAGCTTGGGGAGATAAGCCTTGGCAAGTGCAAGCCCCCGGGTCACTCCAACCCTGCAAGACGAGCGCTTCCAGTGCCAAATCCACTCGGGAATAGTGGAGAAGGCATCCAGCATCCTCTTCAGATCAACATGTCCTCTACCCGGCCACCGCAATTCCTCTATGATCCATTTGGTTCCGGCACATAGCTGCCGGATAACGCTCTTCATGGTTTTCAGCCTGGCCATGTCATCCTCTTCCGGCATGGTTTCGTCCGGGCCTGAAGAAATGGAGACGTAAGTCGGGAAACTGTTGCTATCTATCAAAAAGATAAACCCAGAGGAGGAAACGTACCAAGTAAAGCACGATATGTGTCCGATATTTGGACGGAAAGGCTTGTTAGGTCATCTTCTGCTCGGTGAGCCCTTTTCCTATATTTCCTAATTATCAACCTATTCCTCCTGGCCTCGGCTTCGGCTGCTTCACGTAAAGCTACCTCCTTTTCAACGAGCTTGGTGGCGTCCGCCAGTTTCTCCTCAGATTGAGTCACGAAGGCCTGCATGCATGCAAACAAGGGTCAGTCGGGCAGAGGAGCAAGTGATCAGTCGCTTGTATAATAAAGTCCCAAGTAAATTATGAATCAATTCACTCGGAACTTGGGGACTGGACAAAGGCATAAGCAACATTAGTCGGATTTACCTCGTGTTTGGCTATCAAAGCTCCCAAGATGTTTTCTTCATTAGCCCTTAAAGTGCGAAGGGTTTCCAGCATCTGGGCGGATGTCAGTTCCTCGGATCGAGTACCGGAAGAGCCGGCAGCTTGGTCGCTTGGTGGGGGGGCTCTCCCCGCCCTTGGAGTTGAGACCCGGACAGTTTGGGTGGCCGGGTTGGGAGAACTCATCCTTTTATCTAGAACTTCGATCTCCTCGTCTACTGGTTCCGATGAGGAAGGAGATCCGGCAGCACGGGGAAGTGGATTGTTCAGAGGGCCTTGTCCCTGGTTATTCGCCGTGTCACCGCCAGTCGCGGCGTCTGCATTGTCAGTCGGCTTCTCCGCCTGATGGTTATCTGCTTCTATGTTTTCCGGGTCACTGACGACGGCTTGAGCACTAAAAGAAAGATGAGAAAAGGCAGTTATTAGTGATGACGATGGCTTGAGTGGAAATTTGTTAGGCGTAAAAGGAAATCATGTAGCACAAACTTACCCGGCATTCACGGTGTAATCAGGCGGGAGCTCGCCGCTGGAAGCAGATGAGGTCGCCACGGGGACCACTAACGGGACCCGAAATTGCCCGGCACGTGGGTGGTTAGGAGAAGGGTGGCGTTGAGGAGAGTCGGAAGGACGAGGCGGAGGAGCGCCGCCACGAGGGACCGAGGGAGTAGAGATGCCCGGGTTAAGGGGATCTTCACCCGGGGAGCTCCGAGTTACTCTGCGTTTGGCTGGGAAGGAATCCTTCAAGCACGACGAATTTGATAATTGATGGTTAAGTTGTTGCATGGCGTCAAAGGAGTAAGGTTCAGAGGATAATGAGGAAAAAGGAACCTTGGACACTGCCCCCCTGGTCTTCCTCTTGGCACCCACTGTTGCCTCTTGGTCAGACTCGGTTGCCTCCGGGTCATCCTCATTGGCCTCACCTTCGTCCTCCAGTCCTGTGAATCGGGTGTGTGTTCGTTGGAAAAAAGGTGAACGGGAGGAAGTGATGCAAGTAAAGATATACAAATACTGTGCAAATACCTTCACTATCATCAGCCGGCTCGTCCTCTTCTTCCGGGTCTCTGGAAAGGGGAGAAGGTTCAACCCTCCAGAAAGGGTCATCAGCCTAAGAAAAAAGAATGAGATTAAGGGTTAGAAGCTATATCAAGCCAAAATATGGAAATAAGCTATGAATACCGGGTATTACCGCTGGAGCCGGGTTTTCCCGAGTAAACGGGGGTAACCCGGTGATACCCTTTATCACCTCCAGCTTCTCTGTCAGGAAGCCTTTGATGGTCTTGTTAGTATCGCCGGTCGCGAAGCTCTTGGTGGAGTATCGGAGTGCATCCGTGGTATGCCCCGAATACTCGCACATCAGTTTGGTGCGGATGGAGTTGGGTTGGATCCGAAAGTCCACCCATGTTTTTACTAAATTTAGCCCGAGGAGGCCTTGAGCTGAGAGGATGGCTATCTTGGCTAATGAAGGAAGGATCGCCTCCCTGTCTGAGTCTGGTGCAAAGGCATTGAAGGACTCGGAAGGTTCGAGAAGGTTTTCCGAGTAACTCGGCAGTTTCTTTTCACCGTCTGGGGAGGTATCGTGGCAGTAAAAGAAAGACAGCTGCCAATGTTTGACGTGGGAGTTCAAATTGAGAGTTGGCATTGGTGAATTCTTGCGGCGTTGAATGGATACCCCGCCACAAGTAAGGAGTGCACCGTCACCACTTTCACGGCACGGCTTACATTGGAATAGTTTGATGAAGAGAGTCAAACTAGGCGGCATGCACAAGTACGACTCGGATAGAACGATGAAGTGGGTAATATTCAACATAGAGTTAGGCCCTATGTCGAATACCCGGAGGCCATAATGGCTTAAGACCTCCCGGAAGAAAGGGTGACCCGGAGGACGGAATCCCCGGGTCACGTGCTCTATGAAGCAGATTACCTCGTTATCAGCAGGTGTGGGCCGGGTCTCGTTGCCCGGCACCCTCCAGTGAATGTCCTTCTGAGAAGGAAGGATCCCTAATTCGGCTAGCTCGTCCAATTTGGCTTTTGTAGCTGTGGAACGCCCCCAGTTGGCGGAAATGGTTTGGGTATTCCTCGCTTGAGTCGGCTGTTTTCCTTGTCGTTTGGGAGCCATGGGATCAACCTGCGAAAACGTAAGAAAAAGAGGCTCAGGAAATAAGACTCGGAAGTGTTGGATTATCCGAGTATAAGATATCAAGAAAGTATAGAGCTAAGAATTATCCGGGTATCACGCTATGAGGTGGAGATTGCAAGGTATCCGGGTGTTAAATACAATCATGAAAATTATTGGTCACTTACGTATGGAAAAGCATTTGGGGAAGATGGGTGGTTGCCCATGTGTCTACTGCAAGCAAGATAGCTGGAAAAGGAAGGTTTTCCGGGTGTTAACGCAATAAGCGGAAAATCGAGGAGAAGTGGATCTAGATGGGAAGTTTGCGAGCGGTTTTTCAGGAGATTTGGTGGTTAGTGAGGGTAGGAGGATGAGTTGCAACTATCTAGCAGACGGTTAAAGGAGTTGGCGAGCATCGAATCGATCTAATTTGATGAAATCGGAAAAATGATTCACGGGTTGACCTAGATCCGATCTTGGATAAATTGAAAAATTATGGGGCTAAATTAAACGGCTGCGAGAGGCTTACTGGAGGGATTGGAGTCTAGCGCGGCAGCGGCAAGCGGTGTGGCTCGAATGCCCCTCCGCGATTCTTGGCGAGAGGAGCAAAGGCGTGATGGCGACACTTGATGGCGGCGCGGGATGGCTCGAGAGCGGGCGCGGCCGGCGGCGGTCTTGCTACGATGACAAGTGCGAGTTTCTTGCGGTGGTGCCGCGAGGGTGAAAGGAGCAAGGAAGGAAAGTGGAAACTGAGGCGCAGTGATGAGTTTAGGGTTATCCCCTGAGTGCTATTTATAAAATAGGGGTGAGCCTATCCTAACGGCCAGAAGCCGGAAATCGTGGGGTGATGGTTATCCACGTGGATTCTGCAAGATATGCGCCAAATATTGAGCAAGGCATCTGGATAAAAGAGAGAAGGAAATCCATCCCGTGATATCAGGGTCGATTATCGAGTATGGAATTTTGGCATTTTTATTAGGGTTTAGACCTAGAAAATCAAAGGTGTTTGGAAGAAAAACCCGGGTTACCACATGGCCGCCGCGCAGTAAGGCCTAGCTGAATATCAGAGCATCTTAACCCGGCCTCCATATGCCTGTATGTTTGATATCTTTGCAGGGAATAGCAAGCGCTTCAAGGAGGATCCATGAAGCCCAGGCTATTCTGGGGACTACTGACGGGGGGATGATAAACCGGTAGGCCAAACTCCAAGGAGTAACCTGGCCCAAAGGACGGTGCGCATGATCCGGCTAAGGATAAGGAAGCTTGTGGAGGCCCAAGTTTGTAGGCCCAGCAACCCGGGTTGTGGTTTATTGTAAAGGAAAGCTAGGGTTTGTGCGCCGTGTCCGGGTAGGATCCAGGGTGCGCCTTGGGGAATAAGCCAGGGGGTACGGGTGCTTTATAAACCGACCCCCAGGTCTAGTTTTAGACAGAGATCTAAGAACCCTAGATATAGCGCTTGGTATCGAGCATCCAGTGCAATCCTAGAGTTGAGTTGTTATATCGAGATTGGAGACTCGGCGACTTTGATTGCCGGCTGCCAGATCGAATTGCACCATGTTTTCCTCTGAGCTAAACCCTCTCCCAAACACATGTGTCGTCTTGCCCCAAGATCAGTTACCCCCGGTAACGTCTGCCGTGATTATCCCACGACACACAAAGTGTTGCACCATGAGGTAGCGCACCATTCTCCACATGACCGAAAGCATGGAACGAGAGGAGCGAGTTCACCTTATCTTGGATGGCCTTTGCGCGTGATCTTGTCATCGGTGCACTTGGTGGAGTTGGGTGGGCTACATCAAGAGTAGAGGGAGGCAGGCTAAAGGCAAGATAAAAAGCCAGAAAAAGTTAATATTCCGAAGGCAAAAGAAAATTCCGGCAAAAGAAAATAACCCGGATGCTCTAACCTGGAGGTGGCGACGGGAACCCCGTAAAGATCGATGATTTCCTCAGAGGAGGAGATCTTCTTGCACTTTCGCCCACCTGCAAAGGTGGCGCGCAACGCCTCCAATTCGGCTTCAGAGGCCAGCTCCAACTCAGGAAGGTCGGCAATCTGTCAAAAAGAAAATACAGAGTTAGAAGCAAAAAATCCGAGAAAACATGGAAAAGTTTAATCCCAAATGACGGAAAATAATACCTTGGGAGCCGGATTGTCGGCCGTATACATTGGCCGACTCGCTTCGTATTGGTCGCGGGATGCGACCAACTGATTCACGCGCCTCCGCAAATCCCTCGCGGCCCAGTCTTTGCTGGTTGTCCGCATCTTGTCGCTGGTGCCCGTATACTCGCAAAGGAGACGGCCACTATGGTTGGCTAATGGTTGGATCCGCCTATCCAACCAGCAAAGGACTGTGTCCATGCCGGTTAGGGGCGGATTAGAGGAAGTGAGTTTTGCGATGCGCCGCTTGATCCTTAGAAGATCAGGCGGCAGAATTTGGACGGCTTCAGTTCCCCAATTTTCTTGGGGAACAGCAGCAGTGTTCGAGAAAGGTGGAACCCCGATGGCCTTTTTTGGGAAAGGGACATCGGGATGATAAAAGAAGGAACCCGTCCAAAATTTGACGGATTCCGAGGTTTTTATCTTGGGGAACCAATCCTCCCTAAATCTCCGAAGAGTGAAGGAAATGGTTCCGCAAGTCGGGAGTGCGCCCTCCGAAGAGTTTCGCTTAACCCCGAAACAATATAGCCAGAAGTCTAACCTAGGTTCTATGCCTAGATAACCCTCAAAAATGGCCTGAAAGCCGGCCATATATAGAATAGAGTTTGGTGACAGGTTATGAGGTTGGATATTGTAATGGGAGAGAACCTGGAGGAAGAAGGCGGAAGGTGGCAGTCCCATACCTCTTAGAAGGTGGGAGGAGAGAAGAACCCGTTCTCCGTCGTTCGGCAGGGGTTCGTTCTCGTCCTCTGGAAGCCGCCACTTCCCTTTCAGCACTAACCCCTCCTTCTCCATGGTTGGAAGGAGGGATGACGGAATGCTGCAGGCAATCCAATTGCCGGCAGTCTCCATCTCTTCATCAGCTCCGGCGGCGGCAGATGCGGCGGCCTCCGCGGCTGCAAGCTCGTCGCCAACGAGCGTAATTTTCTCCTCCGCCGTCTCGGGAGCGAACGGCGGAGTAGGCGCGGAGCTCGAGCCCGCAAGATCCGCGGCGGCGGAAGTGTTTCCCTCGTCCGCCGCGGTGCCCGCGGTCTTCACTGGGTTGCCGTCGCCGGCGTGCGTTGGGGAATCCAACATAGGATCCATCATGTTGATGATATCCTCGATGTCTTGCGCGATGGTACGGGCTAGCGAAGACGGTGGAGAAGCCATTAGGTGGCGGCGCTGGCTCGCCTCCGGTGAGGTTTTGGGCGCGGTGCGCGTTCGGAAACTTCTCTCTGCTGGAAGCTTGGGCGCTGTAATGGTGTTCGAAGTGGGAGCGGAAGGTTTTTCGGGAGGACGAAGAAGGCTATTTATAGCCGGAAATCCGTCACGATGCGTGCTAACGGCTCTTTTGACCGTTGGATGTTCAACGCGTGTAACTCGCCGGAAAATCCGGGAAATGAATCGACAGGGTGATTATGGCTATCTCCTCGTTTCCCGCGAGAATCTGTCAGAGATATGTTTCTGGGTTTCCCGCTTGAAACCCAAACGTCCCTTACGTCATCATGATTAAAGCGCTGACGTAGGAAGTTCCTTCTCCGCGAAGGATCGTGTGAGAAAAGCCGGATTTTCGGAATTCCGAGTTTTACGTTACCATCTCTTTTAAAGAAGAATAAGAAGAATCAAGACTGCTGGCCGATATTTCTCGGACAATATCTATTTGGCGAAAGACGGCGAGTCAGAGTTTTAATCCTTCTTGGGGCTACTGTCGGATATATACTGAATAGGGGTATATCAGATGGTAGTCAAAGTGCCGGATTACCAGGGTGGCCGAAGTGGTAATGGGCTATGGTCCATTGGGCGGCCCAGTAAGCTGACGCGCAGAAGCCGGATTCTAGAAGAACCCGGATCACGGCCCATGTGATCTGGCTTGGAGTAGAAGGCGGATTCCTTACTTTCCAAGTTAGAAGTTACCGTAGTCTTCTAGGTTTCTTACTCTGTATGCCCTAACCCGGCTATTATATAAAGCCGGACGGGAGATAAGATAGATAGACAAGAAGCTACAGGCTAACTCGCCGGGAAGTTGATCCTCAGCGAATAGCTAAACAGAACCTCACATTGTAATTGTATACACAGGCTTTAGCCCTGATTAGTGAGATTGCAAGAGTAGGAACGCCGTATTATTACGACGTACCGAACCTGGGTAAATCCTGTGTCTTTGTCTTCAACGCGATCCCGTTTCCCCACGTCTCTACCCGTAGTCTCATGGCACCCCCGTCTATGAAAACTACTACGATGTCTCGACAAGAAGTGTCTCGAAAAAATCATCTTTACCAGTTGTTCTATTTTGTCATATTTCTACATTGCATTTGCGTCTTAATCTTCTTATTTTGTGATTCTTTCATGGGGAAGAGCCTTAAAAGAAGTTGTGACAATATCTAATATTTTAAATGGAGTGTTAAACTTGTGTTGAAACTGAACCAAGTGGGTTTATTATTTTGATGCACTAATGTTTGTTAATGAAGATTGTGAGAAGTTTTAGGTGGAGGAAGTTTTGAAGTGTAGGGAGAGAAGGATGATATGAGAAGATGAAGGATGGACAAAACCTCAATCTTGGGGATGCCCATGTCACCCCAAGACATTATGTTTTGATGAAGTTTTCAAAACACTATATTTTTATTCCTTCACACAATATGTGTTATTCTTGAAGCGTCTTTTTATTTTTCTTTCAGTTTTGTTTTGTTTTCTTGCTATGATAAATTGTTGGATCCTAGCATATTTTAGTTCGGAGAGAGACATGTTCTGTTTTTATTGTCCAGAACACTTTCACTCTTATTGTTTTGTGAGTGTTTAGTTTTTGCTAGTACCGCGTTTAGCTCTTGTTTTTCATTCTTATTTTTTTCAGAGCTTGTTGTTTTGATTCAGTTATGTATGATTAGCTCTCTGGTTTTTTAATTATTATTTTCTTGAAGAGTTGTTTCAAATAAGTTGATTGGTTTTGGAGAAGAGTAAAATATTTCATACTTATAGTGGTGCATTGGGAAGCTTGTTTTGACTATGGCTTAGACTTATTCATGTCATGTTAGATGTTATTTTAATTGTGTGCTTAGTAGTATATGATGTATAATGACTAGTCTCAAATAGCTGAGAGTGCTTGATGTCACATTGAAATTAAAGCATGTGTTGTTTTTGTCATATTGAAGCATGGTATTGTGGTATTCTCCTTTGAATTATTTATCTGGGTTGACTTGGCGCATGTTCACACCATGTTATGACTATAAAAAAGTCACATTTACCCCTGATGATAATTTATTTTTTGACTTGCAATATCACTTCATGCTTTGATTAATATTGTTTTGTTGATATGCATGATTATGGCCTTTGTTACTATCTTAGTTGGTCGCTCACAGTCTCTTGCTATCATTCAGCATGTACTGAGTATGAGCTCTACTCGTGCATCCAACTCTCCAAAACCAAAGATTTCCAATGTGTCCACCATACCTACCTATATGTGGTATTTCATCGCCACTCCAAGTAAATTTCTTGTGTGACACCTTTAAACCTTCAAAATATTAATCATGTTTTGTGTTCCTTATTGCCAATGATCTCCGAGATAGATGCGGTGCTCACCTTCGTCATTGGATGCTCCTGGAAATAATGCTTGAGCTTCTTGGCCTCCATATAGACGTCATGTGTCATCTTATGATAGTGGGGATAATTCTGCTTGGAGTTGGAAATCAGCTCACTGAGATAGTACACTGGCCTCTGCACAGATTTTCCTTCCTCTTCTCGCTCCACACTGCCGGGTTGTGTGGTTAGCCGGCCTGCTAGGGTGCAAGTGTCATGGCTACATGGCCCATCCCTCATCATCTCAAATTTCAATCTTTGTTGATCACCCCAAGCCTTCTTCTAATCCACCCAAGGCTTCTTGTTGTTCTGGTTCTGTCCCCACTGGGGCCCATTGTTCTTCTAGCGCTGACTCTTGCCGGCATCAGGTTGATCTAGATCAACTATAGCAACATGGTTTGAGCCATACCAGAAATCCGGCCTATCATCTCTTATCTTGCCCCAGAAATCCTGGCGATCGTTCTTCCTGGAGGAATCGGGATCATCATTACCGGAAATACCTCTTACTCGGTTCAACCGAGGTCAGCAGAGGCTGTGTCGGATCACCCAACGCATACATGTCAGCAATATTGATTGTCTCGTCCAGAGTATTCGGCATTTATCTCTGCAACCTCTGCCAAAGCATGGTACCATGTCGACACCCTTGTGCAAACCATGCAATAGCCCGGGACTCAATCACCCCTTCACAAGTATTCCTCAGAGTACTCTCGGTCGGTCTCATATTCTCTCTGTCAGCACATGGAGAGTTGTTGAGGACGATTTGGCCTCCGATATATGCTGGTGAAGTTGTTGACGAAGGCTTCCAAGAAATCTAGCCAGCAATCAATGCTATCTGCTGGCAAGTCGTTCAACTAGATCCGGGCTGGTCCCTCCAACCTATGCGGCACATACCGCACGGCTTGGTGTTGCCGTCACATGTTCTTGTACCCCTATCGAACTTGAACTTCTGGACTGCTGGCTCCCTCATAATCCGGGGTCCAAAGCATAGTGGCCCAGGGGGGACCTTGCTCCTCCATCCTCTCCGACGAGTAGATCCTGTCAAGCTTGTAACAGGCATCATTTGCCGGCAGCACTCGGGGTCCCATTCGACCAGCGAGTACTCCATCATCTACCAACTGCTCATATCTCGGATATTCGTGTCTCTCATAGCCGAATAGCCATCGTCATAGCGATTATCCACGGGAACATTTCCCTGTTGCTGAATAACACGTCCGACGCAAGGCTGCTGCTGAGCCGGGTTTGGCGCCGGATACCGAGATTGGACCTTCCGGTTGGGATTATTCCCAGCCAGCTGAACTCGCGCTGCACCTTGCCCACCTTGACCGGCATTTCCTTGACCGGCATGATCATGACCGGCATCTCCCTGTACAGCTTACTGTTTTTGGCATCGGAAGGGTCATAGACTTGTGATGTGCAGATATTGCACTCGTTGTGATACCCCAAGAGGAAAATATGAAGAACACAACAACAAGTTTTCCCTTAGAAAGAAGCCAAGGTTGAATCAACCAGTAGGAGAAAGAAATCACTTCCGAAGGTTGATGCAGCCGAGATGGCAGCGCGCACTACCGGTTCAGAAGCAACATGGAACCTACACAACACAATAAAATCACTTTTCCCCCAACGAAGCAGTGAGGTTGTCAATCTCACCGGTTTTGCTGAACACAAAGAGGTTAAACGTACCGAGTTGAAAATAATATTTTTTGAAGTAGATGAAAGAGAGAAGTGATGGCAGCAGTAAAACAGTAGCAGCAGTATGAAAATAGAGATTGCAGTGATTGTATTATCAATATGAGGAAAATGGACCGGGGTCCACTGTTCCATAGAGGTGTCTCTCCTAAGACAAATCGATAGAATGTGTGGTAAACAAATCACAGCTGGGAAATTGACAGATATAAAGGCTAAGCCGTAGTGCATATGCATGACATGATGATTACTAAGTGATCCATGCGGGCATTACAACAAGATACATAGACCGTCATCTAGCTGCATCTATGACTAATAATCCACCCTCAGAATGTCATCCGAGCAAACCTTGGGTATTAAGTTGCAAGCAACAGATAATCACAGTAAGCAAAGTGTGTAATCTAAACAATGTAAACATCGTTGTTTTCTCCCTAATGGCAACATTTCTGTCACTCGTGCACAGATGGAAAGGAGGCATGAACCCACTATCGAGCATAAATACTCCCTCTTGGAGTCACTAGCATCTACTTGGACAGAGCATCTACTAACAACGGAGAGCATGCAAGATCATAACTAACATACACATGAAAAGAACAGGATAGATTGATAATCAAGAGACATAGCATTCAATATTCATCGGATCTGAGCAAACAGAACATGTAGCATTACAATAAGATGATCTTGATCATGTAGGGCGGCTCACAAGATCTAAACATGAGGCATAAAGAGGAGAGAACAACCATCTAGATACTGCTATGGACGCGTAGTCCAAGGATGAACTACTCAGGCATCATTCCGGAGGCGGGCATGGTGGTGTAGAGCCCTCCGATGATGATTCCGCCTCCCGGCAGGGTGCCGGGGAGAGCTTCAGAACCCTCCCGAACTAGGGTTGACGATGACGGCGGCTGCGGGTGTTTTTCGTGGAAATGACTTATGTTTCTAGGGTTAACCCTTCGAGGACAATATATAGGCGAGATGGCAACGCCAGTGGGCGAGCAGGGGGGCCAAACCACCCTTGGGCGCGGCCAGGGGGCTCCCACCCATGGTGTGGGGCCCCTGTGGCTCCCCTCCAGGTCTCCCCCTGACTCCGTGTGCGTGACAACTTTCTAAGACTTCAGGGCTTCGAATCGTCCAATTCCAAGAATATTTCCAGAAGAACTTTTCTGAAACTAAAAATAGCAGAAAACGGGAACTGGGTCTATGGCATCTTGTCAATAGGTTAGCCCCAGGTAATCATTAAAAATGGCGTAAAGTGTAAATAAAACATGTAGCATATGGCATGAAAACAACATGGAACATCACAAATTATGGATACGTTTATGACATATCAACATCCCTAAGATTAGTTCCTATTCGTCCTCGAGTTGGTAAATGATAAAAACAAATAATTTCTGAGGTGACATGCTACCAACATAACCTTGATCATCGAAATTGTAAAAGCATAAGTATAGCTGAAATCATAGTACTTTAAACACAGGCATGATAGATATAATTGTAACAATGAAACTTAGCAATCACCTTGCATCATGAGAAGTAACACAAATAAAAGATCATGAATAATGCACTAGAAAGTTATACGTTTGTTTCGAGCATAGAGAAAACATAGCAAAGTGATATTTCGCTTGTCCTTAAGAGTGGGGCAAAACATAAATGCCAAGACACCTTCAAAGTTCAAGTGGATGACTAGAACAAATAATTTGAGAGCAAATAATAACACATCATGAATAAATTAATAATGTTTCTGGAACAAATGGACATTAAACTCAGAATGACAACTATGCTCTCCCAACTGTGCATAAAGTTAGAAGATGGAGACTCAACATAAAAGTAAAAGAAAGGCCCTTCACAGAGGGAAGCAGTGATTAACTAATGTGCCAGAGCTTTTTATTTTATTAAACAGAGGTATTGAAAACATTTTTTAGAGAGAGGTGTACGCTTATGTCAACGAATGGTAAACAGAAAATACAGTACGTCACAAGCCAACTAGACTTCACAAGAGCGGCTCCCATTGAAGGACGCAACTAGGGTCAGAAGGTCATCCCTCTTTCTCTTTTGTTTACCCAATTATGCTTAACTAATAAATCAGGGGCAAAAATAGTGAAGAGAATTTAATAGTAACCAATTTTGGGGCTGAGCACCCCGCTGCCAGCTCTTCTATCATTTGGATAAGCGAATGAAGCCACTAGTCCAGGTGTGTAAAGTCCAATCAACAAGTGAGATAAAGATTCTCTATTTACGTCCTCATGAGCTAAAATAGGGGCACAAAATAGGAATAATTTTGAAAGTTTTAAAGGGTAGCACATGACAAATTTACTTGGAGTGGCGGTTAAATACCACATGTGGGTAGGTATGGCGGGCACATTTGCAAACTTTGGTTTTTGGGAGTTGGATGCATGAGTAGAGCTCACAGTCAGTACTGGTGGAGGCTAGCAAAAGACTGAGAGCGACAAATCAAGAGAGCAATAATGACCATAACCATGCATAGCGACAAAAACATTATTAATGAAAGCATAAAGGGTATTACAAGTCAAAAACTAAATTATCATAGAGGATATAAGTGACTGGTTTGTAGTCATAAACATGGTGTAAGCATGTGCCAAGTCAACCAAATAAAGCATTCAAAGGAGAACACCACAAATTCATGCTTCAATATGACAACAACAACTCATGATTCTTTCAATTGCACATTAAGCACTCTCAGATATTTGAGACAAGTCATGCTACAATAACAACTACTAAGCATAGAATTAAAATAACATCTAGCATGACATGGAAAAGTCTAGCCACAGTCTATACAAGCTTCTATTTGCACCGTTATAAGCACGGAAACTGTACTATTGTTTTCCAACACCAAGCATTTTATACTAAACAAAAACTCTCCAAGAGATATAGCAATGAAACAAGAGAGTACTCACACAACTCTACTAAAACTGACAGCTCTGAATAAGAGATGCATGAAAAATAGGAGCTAAAAGGGAATTTTGCAACAACTAGAAGAAAAACTAAGAATCGGGCATAACGAATATTCATATAAAAATTGGAGCGTGTCTCTCTCCCACACAAAGAATGCTAGGTTACAACAATATTTTTGCAGCAAGGAAAACAAAAGAAACCAAAAAAAAAAAACAGACGCTCTAAGTAAAAAATCAGATGATGTAAAAACTCACATGTTTTGTAAGGACACAAGAATTATTGATACTTTTAAACATTGTCTACAGCCACTGATGTTTTGTGGAGCAAATAAATCCACTCGACATAGTAAAAGAGAGAATGCAAGCAAAAAGACAGAATCTGCCAAAACCAGAACAGTCTGTAAAGACGATTTTTTTCGGGGCACTTACATTGCTGAGCTAAAAAAATGTAAAGAACGGAATAGTTTCGGAATTTTCTAAGGAATAAGCACAAATAATTTCAGGTCATTTTGGTCTTTTTGTAAATAATGCGATTTTTACAGTGGACAGCAGAAATCTGTTTCCTGCACAAAAATCCAAAACTAACTCCAACTTTCCCTAGAAACTTTACTTGGCACAACTAATACATGAAACTAAAGATACAAAGGAGTTTCTACAGAAATATACAACACCTTGACTCAAAGAAACAGAGAAAAACAAAGCAACACAATTAAACCATGGGTTATCTCCCAAGAAGTGTTTTTCTTTAACGCCTTTTAGCTAGGCCCAGAAAAATGGAATCAAGTGTTTTCAAGTGAAGAAGCATCCAAATTATAATTTGTTCGAATAATAGAATCAAAAGGCACTTCATTATCTTCCTAGGAAAGTGTTCCATACATTTCTTGAGTGGGAACTGATATTTAATATTCCCCTCTTTCATATCAATAACAGGACCAACAGTTCTAAGAAAAGGTCTTCCCAAAACAATTGGACAAGAAGCATTCCATTCAATATTCATAATAACAAAATCAGCGGGGACTAGGTTATTATTAATCATAATAATAACATCATCAACTCTCCCCAAATTTTCTTTCTAACATTATCAATAAGACAAATATCCAAATAACAGTGCTACAAAGGTGGCAAATCAAGCATATCATAAAGTTTCTTAGGCATAATAGAGATACTAGCACCAAGATCACATAGATCATTACAATAAAAATCATTCACCTTCATTTTAATGATGGGTTCCCAACTATCATCTAACTTTCTAGGGATAGAGGCTTCACATCTTAGTTCATCTTCTCTAATTTGTATGAGAGCATTTGTAATATGTTTTGTGAAAGCCATATTCATATCACTAGCATTAGGATAACTAGAAAGCTTTTGTAGGAACTTAATTACTTTAGATATGTCGCAATAATCAAGGTCAAGATCATTTTTATCAAAGGTAATGGGACCATTGTCTCCCATATTTCGAAAAATTTCAACACTTTTATCAGGAACAGTTTTAGTGGTTTCAGGCAATTTTACAAGTTTAACAACAGAAGTGGGAGTATTGCCAACACCAATTACTTTACCATTGATAGTAGAAAATTTACTAGCATGAGAAGCTTCAGTTTTACTAGTGGTGGTAATGGTGCAAACATTAGCTATATTATTCTTTCTAGCTATTTCATCTTCTCTTTCCCATCTAGCATGCAGTTCCTAACATTGTCATCAATTTGAATTTGAATGGCATTTAGATTTTTGCTTTCTTTAACATCATGAGGAATAACCTTTAGTTTCATAAAATCAACATCAAGAGCAAGGCTATCAACTTTAGAAGCAAGAACATCAATTTTGCCAAACTTTCCTCAACAGATTTATTAAAAGAAGTTTGTGTACTAATAAAATTCTTAAGCATGTCCTGCATAAAAGGTTTGGATGATCATCCAAGTAGTCAGTCCATGAGTGGGACAATTCTTTACTAAATATTTCATTCTTTCCCAAGCTTTAGCAACATGCTCATTATCAAGTTGATTAAAAGTCATAATGCTACTTCTTAAAGATATAATCTTAGTAGGAGGATAATATTTTCCAATGAAAGCATCTTTACATTTAGTCCAAGAATCAATACTATTTCTAGGAAAATATAGCAACCATTCTTTACCTCTTCCTTTCAAAGAGAAAGGAAGCGATTTCAGTTTAATAATATCTCCATATACATCTTTATATTTTTGCATCTCACATAGTTCAAAAAAATTATTAAGATGGGCAACAGCATCATCAGTACTAATACCAGAAATTGCTATCTCATAACAAGATTTAACAGGACGGACTTTATCTCATAAAAATCAACAGTAGGAGCAGGTGCAGCAATAGGTGTGCTAATGAAATCATTGTTGTTTGTGATAGTGAAGTCACACAACTTAGTGTTCTCCGGAGTACTCATTTTAACAAGATTAAAAACAGGATAAAAATAACAACTAGAATAAGAACTAATTTTTTTGTGTTTTTTATAAAAAGAAGCAAACAAGACAAAATAAAATAAAATAAAATAAGCAAAACAAAAACAAGGTAAAGAGATTGGAAGTGAGAGACTCCCCTTGCAGAAATCCTCTTCCTCCTCGGCAACGGCGCCAGAAAGTATGCTTGATGGTGCACATCTTGCACTCGTTGGGAGACCACAAGAGGAAGGTATGCAGAGCACATCAACAAGTTTTTCCTCAGAAAGAAACCAAGGTAGAATCGACCAGTAGGAGAAAGAAATCACTTTCGAAGGTTGATTCAGCTGAGATGGCAGGGCACACTACCAGTTCAGAAGCAACGTTGAACCTACACAACACAATCAAATCACTTTGCCCCAACGAAGCAGTGAGGTTGTCAATCTCACCGGTTTTGCTGAACACAAAGAGGTTAAAGGTACCGTGTGGAAAATAATATTTGTTTGCGGTAGATGAAAGAGAACAGTGATGGAAGCTGTAAAACAGTAACAACAGTATGAAAACAGAGATTGCGGTGATTGTATTATCAGTATGAGGAAAATGGACGGGATTCCACAGTTCACTAGAGGTGTCCATCCCAAGATAAATATATCGCATGTGTGGTAAAAAAAATACAGTTGGGCAATTGACAGATAAAGGATGCACCGTAGTGCATATACATGACATGATGATTACTATGTGATTCATGCGGGCATTACAACAAGATACATAGACTGTCATCAAACTGCATCTATGACTAATAATTCACCCTCAGAATATCATCCGAGCAAACCTTGGGTATTAAGTTGAAAGCAACAGATAATCGTAGTAAGCAAAGTGTGTAATGTAAACATCATTGTATTCTCCCTAATGGAAACAACACATCCTCCATCCGTCACGTTTCTATCACTCGAGCACAGATGCAAAGGAGGCATGAACCCACTATCGGGCATAAATACTCCCTCTTGGAGTCACTCGCATCTACTTGGCCAGAGCATCTACTAAAACGGAGAGCATGCAAGATCATAAATAGCATACACATGAAAAGAACATGATAGATTGATAATCAAGAGACATAGCATTTAATATTCATCGGATCCCAGCAAACACAACATGTAGCATTACAATAAGATGATCTTGATCATGTAGGGAAACTCACAAGATCTAAACATGAGGCATAAAGAGGAGAGAACAATCATCTAGCTACCTCTATGGACCCGTAGCCAAGGATGAACTACTCATGCATCATTCCAGAAGGGGGCATGGTGGTGTAGAGCCCCCCCCCGTGATTATTCGTCCTTCCGGCAAGGTGCCGAGAGAACTCTAGAACCCTCCCGAAGTAGGGTTAACAATGACGGCGGCTGCGGGTCTTTTTCGTGGAAAAGGTTTCTATTTCTAAGGTTAACCCTTTGAGGACAATATATAGGCGAGAGGGAAACATCGGTGGGCGAGCAGGGGGCCACTCCACCTGATGCAGCCCACCCAATTCCACCAAGTGCACCAATGACAAGATCACGAGCAAAGGCCATACATGAAAAGGTGAACTCACTCCTCTCGCTTCATGCTTTTGGTAACTTGGCAAATGGTGCGCTACCTCATGGACATGCCCTTTGTGTGCTCAGGTTTGATCCCACCATGGACCCCCAAGACGATGCCCAAGAAGCCGCGGAAGGTGACCGAGAAGAACCAGCGCAAGAAGACGAAGGAAAGAATCCCCAGGTGGCGGAGCCTCCGGTGAAAGCACCGGAGCTTCCGCCCTGCTCCAGGAAGCGGAGCTTCTGGTGCCGCCTCCGCCCAAAACCCCTTCTGTGCGACAAAAGCGGAGCTTGCGCCGGAACCAACGCCGGAGCCTCTGGTGGTCAGACCTAGGAGGCGGAGCCTCCGGTGCTAGCTCCGCCGAAAACCCCTTCGGTGTGCGCACGGCGGAGCCCCACCGGAACCTCCGGCTGAGCCACCGGTACCTCCGGTGAAACAACAGGAGCCTCCGCTCCTGCGCGGCCTGCGTGCCAATTTAGAGCCTTTGACCCTTGTATCTCCTCCTCCCACCTACTCCCTTGGCACTAGACTATAAATAGACTCCCCAATCTCAGATCTAGGGTTAGAGATGAAATTATAACTTTGAGCATTGCTCTTGTATCCCTCTTGTGAGGCTACTCCTATGGTGTGTACCTAGGACCGTATCAAGGCTACTCCTATGATGATTATCTAGGATCGTATCAAGATTCATCCAACTACCTATCCTCTCCCCTTGAGATTCAATTAGGAGTTGTCCAATCTCCCTCAACTAACCCTTGAGGTTCTATTGGCGTGCTGGACCGGCCATGGGTGTGAAGCGGTTTCCGTTAAGGTGAGTTCAGTTGGATCGATCGTCCCATAGGCGTCCATTGGGGTTTAGTTGACGGGAGATTTGGGAATCTTTGTTTCTTGCGAGTTATCTCCCCTTCGATTTACCATGTTTCCCCCTCGTTTCCCTCTCGTGTTCTTCGTTCGTTCTTCGTGTTCTTCGTCGATTCGTGAAGATTGGGCCAACTAGGAGCTAACCCCTCCGCATCATCTCGTATATAGAGCTAGATTGACACGAATCTGACACCCACTCCCCTCCTTTTCCACCGGTTTTTCTTCTATCCATCATAAATTAAAAAATTCACCAAAAAAAGCCAAAAAGGGATTTCGACCGATCTGTGGATTTGTTAAGTTTTTCCTGGATTCGATCCATGGATTTGTTTCCTAATACCATTTCCCACCTTTCTATTCATCCACTTTTCTCGAATTTTTCCAAATGTTTTCTTGCTTCGAGAGGAATTTCGAAATTGAGCAAAAATCTCAGAAAAATCCTGCTCTTCAATTCTTGGACAGATTTTATAACTTGTTTTTCTTTGTCTTTGTTGCTTCGATTTGAGTGAAACAAGTTCCTACGCGTTGCCATCAACATCTCCTACACAACTACATCAACAGATCAACACGACATCGACATCCACCAGCCGCAAGTCTGTGATCATCCACCGCATAGGTATAACTTGCTTCCGCTTGAACTAACCCCATCCTTTGTGTACCTTACCTATTCGGACTAGATCTTTTACATCGCTTGGCATCGCATTAGTGGCACTGAGAGTGCGAGTTTGGCGCTTGTGTGAGAATAGCTTCGAGTAGGCATTGGCATTTGGGAATCATCATCATCAAAAAGCGAAAAAAGAGAGGAGAAAAAGCAAAAGAGCTAAAAGAAGCAAAAGATCGATGCCAATTGATATCCATTGTAGGAACATGTAGCTTCGCGTTGCAAAAGGGAAAAGAGTGACTGGTTGCCACAGTGCGAATCTTGTTGCCTTTTAAAGTTTGCGGTTTGAGCTAGCGTCCTCCTTGCGTTGGTGTGGCATTGAGCTTACTCTTCGTTAGGTACATTTCGTCTCCGCTCGTCCATTGGCCACACTAACCCCATTTATCCCTTGTGTGTGTGTGTGCTCCACCCATATTTTCCTCCTCTAGGTTTTCTTTTTGTGTTAACATTTCTTTTCGGTTTTTTTCTCCATGTTTGACAATACACTTTTCTTTGGCTTTGTCAATTTTCCTCGCCACTTTCCTAACCCATTTTCCTTCCAGATAAAGCGTGTGTGTGTTGTCGTTTGCGGTTTTCTTTCCATCTTTTTGGACTCGCTCTTGAAATACCGCCCTACACCTAGGCTCGTCCACTAGCCTCAATACGACCAAAAAGGTAACGTTGGGTAAGTGAGACATCCATTTCTTCATATCACCCTTGTGTGTTTCTGAGATGGCTAGGGAAGAAGTATTCACAAGTCCAAGCTCGGAGGATGAAGGAAACCCATTCTATAACGACAATGCTTACCACAACTTCGTCACCCACAATGATCATTTGCAACTCTGCGAACTCGTGAAGGATGGATTGCAACGCTATGAGCGTCGACTCCAAGAACAAGAGGCTCGATTGAATGATCAAATGACGCGCATCAACATCAACTTGGCTAGTCTTGCCAACCGCCGTTGATCATCATCGTCCTCAAGGTCGTGCCGCTCAAGCCACCACACTCAAGATCGTCACCAAGCTCTCCGCCATGACCGCTATGATCGCACCACCTACATGGAGGATGGTGGACAACCTCAACAACAATAACCACCTCCTCAACAACCACAACCACCGCCTCAACAACAAGCTCCTCGAAGACATTGGTACAACGATAGCTCGCCATCACTACCACCTCGACATCTCCAACACCGTGGTGACCCTCTTCAACAACCGCAACGCCCGGACCTTCGACAACATCATCACCCACCTCCACAAGGCCACACTCTCGACTATGGACACAATGACTTCGTGGAAGGTTCTCGTCAACATTGAAGGCCTCCAAAGCGTAATGCGCGTCCCAACAACAATGACCGCCAAGAACATGATCGTCCTCGACAACCATGCCAAGACCAAGGAATTCCTCAACACCCTCGAGATGAACAAGTGCTTCCGCAACGTGAGGTTGATGTCGACTACCCTCGACATCAACACCATGAAAATGATGATAGTAAACGTCGTGAAGAAAGACCCCGTAATCGCCAACAACCACCTCCTAATGACCACCAGCGTCATCCTCCCCATCATGATCGCCAACACCAAGACAATGAGGACGACCCATATGAGGATTCACCGCCCGTTTATGATGAAGAACCCCATGAGCGACCCCATCGTCAACAAGAATATAACAAAATGAGTGCCCTTCGTTTCAATGTTCCAAAGTTCAATGGTGAAAATGACCCCGAAGAATATCTTGCTTGGGCTCTCAAGGTGGACAAGATCTTCGGCATTCGCAACTTCACTGACAAGAAGATGGTTGCTCTAGCATCATTGGAATTCAAAGGCTATGCGCTCTTATGGTGGGACCGTCTCCAAGCCGAAAGAGTTCGCAACCGCATTGCTCCTATTGCCACTTGGATTGAGATGAAGCAATTCATGCATGCTCGTTTTGTTCCTCCACATTACAAGCGTGACCTCTTCAAGAAACTTCAAGAACTTAGTCAAGGTTTGAAGTCCGTTGATGAATACTACAAGGAAATAGAAATCTCTTTGATACGAGCTCATGTGATGGAATATCAAGAACAAACAATGGCCCGCTTCCTAAATGGCCTCAACTATCCTATAAGGAAGATTGTCGAGTATCAACCATATGACAACATAGTTGCACTTGTCCATCAAGCTCTCAAGGCCGAACGCCAAATTGCAGAAGATCTCAAGTACAACAAGCAAAAGGATTTATTTGCCTCAAGACCCTCCTCTTCGTCTCCAATGACACAAGTGACTACTCCAACCAAGAACAAGAGAACCTATAGAGCTTCTAGCTAGTGCTACCAACAAGTCTCCACAACCGTTCAAGAAACAAGTGCCTCCCACCACCTCTTCGCATACTCCTCAAGTCAAGTCGAGTACTATCACTTGGTTCAAATGTGGTGGTAGTGGACACAAATCCTTTGAGTGTTCCAACAAGATGATCATGATTGTCAACAAAGATGGTGAACGTGACTCCATGAGTGAAGGAGAATACTATGCTATGCATCAAGTTGCTCTTAATTCCTTGGATGTGCCAAATGAAGATGAAGAAAGTGTCTATTGCGATAAGGACAAGAATCCATCGCTAGTGGTGACAAGAGTCCTTACTACTTATCCTCAAGAGGAGCATGATCAACGTTGCAATCTCTTTCAAACTAGAGCCAGTATCAATGGAAAATCAATCAAGGTTATCATCGATGGTGGTAATTTCCACAACTTGGCTAGCAAAGGGCTTTGCGACAAACTACAATTGCCTTACAAGAAACATCTGCATCCATACCATGTCTAATGGCTTAGTGACTCCAGCACCTTCAAGATCCAACACACGGTGTCCGTGCAATTCAAGATTGGACCTTATGAAGACACAGTGGAGTGTGACGTTGTGCCTATGACCGTGTGTCATCTTCTTCTCGGACAACCTTGGCAATGTGACAAGAGTGCTATTCATGATGGGCGTACTAATCACTATAGCTTCAAGTGGAATAACATGACGTGTGTGCTTCGCCCCATGTCTCCTAGCCAAGTGATCACCAACAACGCCAAGACCTTGCACGTAAACAAGAAGAGCTCAAGTCTCGTGAGATGAGTGGTGAGAGAGTGATCCACCTAAAAGAGAGTGAGATCCACAAGCCAAATACGAGTGGAAAAAGTTGAGTGTTCCCAAAGGTCTTGCCTTACTTGCCACCAAAAGGGAGATGAGAGAGTTACGAGATGACCCATCCATTCTCCACTTTATCCTCGTGTGCAAAGGAGAAGCACTTGACACTAACGACAGGAAAAATTTCCCTCCATCTGTGTTGCCGTTATTGCAGGAATTTGAAGACATGTTTCCCGATGAACTCCCACCGGGCCTTCCCCCTCTACAAGGAATAGAGCACCGCATTGACCTCATTCCGGGTGCACCACTCCCAAACCGCGCTCCCTACCACACCAACCCGAGGAGACTAAGGAGATTGAGCGCCAAATTAAAGAACTACTCGACAAAGGTTTTATCTGTGAATCTCTTAGCCCTTGTGGCATGCCGGTTATACTTGTTCCAAAGCAAGTTGCTACTTTACACATGTGCATGGATTGTCTCCCTATCAATGCTATCACCGTTAGATATAGACATCCCATTCCTAGGCTAGATGACATGCTTGATGAACTGAATGGTGCTACTATCTTTTCCAAAATTGATCTTAAAAGTGGTTATCACCAAATCCGTATGAGCATAGGAGATGAATGGAAAACAACTTTCAAAACAAAACTTGGCTTGTATGAATGGCTTGCCATGCCCTTTGGTCTTTCCAATGCCCCTTCAACTTTTATGCGTCTCATGAATGAAGTCTTATGCCCTTTCATTGGAAAATTTGTTGTGGTTTACTTTGACGACATTTTCATTTATAGAAAATCTTTGGAGAATCATTTTGATCACGTTACTCAAGTATTGTTGGTTCTTCGCAAAGCAAAAATTTCCGCCAATCTTTCCAAATGCAATTTTTGCACCAACAAGCTTGTTTTCTTGGGTTTTATGATCTCTTCCAATGGTATTAAAGTCGACAACAAGAAAGCCGAGGCAATTAGGAATTGGCCTAACCCTACTTTCGTGGGTGAGATAAGGCGTTTTCATGGCCTTTCCGGTTTCTATCGCCTCTTTGTGAAAGATGTTTCAACAATTGCTTTCCATTTTAATGAACTTACCAAGAAGAATGTACATTTTGTGTGGGGCAACGCGCAACAAAAAGCTTCTGACACACTTAAGAAATGCTTAACCGAAGCTCCTTTGCTTGTCTTGCCGGATTTTGATAAAACTTTTGAGATTGAATCTGATGCTAGTAGTATAGGAATTGGTGGAGTTCTTATGCAAAATGGACGTCCCGTTGCTTATCATAGTGAAAAACTAGATGGCGCTAAACTCAATTACCCAATCTATGATAAGGAACTATTTGCTTTGGTTAGAGTGTTAGAAGTTTGGCAACACTACCTTTGGCCTAAAGAATTTTCCATTCATTCCGATCATGAATCATTGAAATATTTGAAAAGCCAAGCTAATTTGAACAAAAGGCATGCTAAATGGGTAGAATTCATTGAATATTTTCCTTATGTAATTAAGTACAAGAAAGGTAAATAAAATGTTGTAGCGGATGCCTTGTCTAGAAAAGAATGTCTTCTTACACGCCTTGACATCAATGTGATCGGTTTGGATGAGATCAAAGACTTATACTCTTCCGATGCTTTCTTTGGTCCTATTTTTGAGAAATGCTTGCCTAACCAAGGTTTTTTATGACTACTATCTCCACAAAGGTTCCTTGTTTAAGGCTAAAAAATTGTGTATTCCCGAGTCCTCTCTTCGTTTGTTGTTATTGAAGAAATCACATGAAGGAGGTCTCATGGGACACTTTGGACGTGACAAGACCTATGCCATGCTGTCCAACAACTACTATTGGCCCAAGATGAGGCACCAAGTTGAACCCCTCGTCTAGCGATGCCCTACATGTCTCAAAGCTAAGTCCACTTCCAACACTCAGTGTCTTTACTTGCCATTGCCTATCCCATATGCACCTTGGAGTGATATTAGTATGGACTTTGTGTTAGGACTCCCACGAACTAAAACCAATATGGACTCCATCTTTTTCGGTGTTGATCGTTTCTCTAAGATGGCACATTTAATTCCATGCAACCGAACCGACGATGCTTCACATGTTGCTATTTTGTTTTTCAGGGAAATTGTGCGTCTTCATGGTGTACCCACTTCCATTGTGTCGGACCGCGACGTCAAGTTCACCTCCTACTTTTGGAAGATGTTGATGGCCAAGCTCGGCGTCAAGCTACTTTTCTCCACCGCCTACCACCAACAAACGGATGTACAAACCGAAGTCATCAGCCGCACACTATCTTCACTCCTTCGAGCATTGATAAGGACCAACCTCAAGACTTGGGAAGAATGCATCCCACATGCCGAGTTCGCCTACAATCGAGCACTACACCAAGCTACCAAGAAGAGCCCCTTAGAGATCGTCTACGGCTTCAAACCCAAGACCGCTCTCGACATATTACCATTGCCTCTCTGCGAGCAAGTCAACATGGACATTGACAAGCACACCGACTACATCAATAAGCTACATGAATCCACAAGATCTACACTTGAGAAGCATTCCGAGAATCGAGCCTACGTCATGAACAAGAACAAGAATCTAATGGTGTTCCAAGAAGGTGACCTCGTTTGGCTACACTTGCGCAAGGACCGTTTCCCACAAGAGCGCAACTCCAAGCTCCAGCCAAGAGGCGACGTACCTTTCAAGATCATCAAGCGCATCAACAACAACGCTTACAAGCTCTACTTACTGCAATCCAAGTACCTCGTCCGCAACTCCTTCAATGTCAAGTACATCTCTCAATTCCATGGATACCCAAGTGATGTAGACAATGGAGAGTCGAGGTCGACTCTTTTTCAAGGAGAGGGGGAGAGATGATGTGTAACATCCCAAGTATGAAAACAACCCCTAGAATGTTTGCTTTTTGTTTATTTATGTTTTGCATCATGGCATCATAAGTTTTGCATTTGTTTTCCAATTGTTTCCCTTTGTTTTCATTTGTTTTCCATTGTTTTTCAATATGAATTTCAAACCAAAAATTCAAATCTTTGTTTCATACTTGTTATGTTACAATCTTCAAATAAAAATATTCAAATCAAAGAAATTATTTGTTTCCATTAAAATAGAAAGCTCAAACTATTAACTTGTTCTTTTTAATAATTCACTTAATTCAATTTCATTCAAAATTCAATTAAATTTCCTAACAGCAACCATTTTGAAATTTATGAAAATTACAAAACAAATCAATCATTGTTACCATTACACTTGAAATTAAAAAACTTTTAAAGTGTTCTTTTCATTTAATCAATTAATACCAAAAATTCACTCAAAATTCATTTGAAATACAAACAGCAACTAATTTCAAATTTTTGGAAAACCAAAGTTTGTACTTGTTGCTGTTGCAATAATTAATCAATACAAATTTTTACTAAATTTTTCTAACCCCCAAAACCTATCCTTTTCTTCCCTTTCCTTTTCTGCAAAAAAAAAACAGAAACAGTTAAAAAGAAAAAAAACAAAACGTAGAGGGGAGAGGCAGCAGGCCCAGCCCACGGCTTGCTACCCCTTCACCTCGTCCCTAACCTCCGTACGGCAGCACATCGGTGCTGTCCACGTCAGGTTCAGAGGGGAGGAACGGCTGCAGCACCTCCCCCTCCCCTTTATATCGAGCTCGAGCTCTTCCCCCTCTGCCCTAGCTCTCCTCCCACCTCTCTCCCTCGCGCCGCCGTCGCCTTTTCTCTCCTCCCTCTCCCTCTGCCCTGCTCTCTCTCTGCATCTCTCTGCATCACCTATACCGCCACCAAACACCGATGATCGCCGCCGTTACGGTTCACCTCCGCGCAGGATAGCCGCGGGAATCGATTCCCCGTCACTCCCTCTCCATCATCGCTTCAACGCCAGGGGCTGGGAGGCAGTGGGTCGCCGCCGCCGTCCTCGTCTCCGTCGCCGGCCACCTTCTCCGTCGACCTCCTCCTTTCCTCCCTCCCAGTGAGCTCCACCTATCTACCCCTTCCTTCCATCTCTGTCCCTCACCCGCGCGCACACCGCACGATCACCGCACGCAGCACACGCACCACGGACACGCACGGTGGCAGCGGTGAGCGGCTGGTCTCCGGCGAGCGCCGTCTGACGCCAAGTTCAGAAACTGAACGTCTCAGTTTCAGTTAAAAAGAATCCAGCTTCTGAACCTCTTCCTCCCTCGCGCTCCCTTACTGACAAGAATCCGCAACTCACCGCAGTGGCAACAGCACACGCGCACGCACACGAGGTCTGGGGTTCGAATCCTAGCCTCGCGGGATTAATCCCACCTTTTTGCCCAGCGAGCGCTGACAGGTGGGCCTCCCTATCAGCGGCTCTGCAGCCATGCGCACACACGCGCGCCACCGTGGCCCATGGGCCCCCTCTTCAGTGGCCCAGGCTAGGCCACTGCGAGGTGTAACTCGTTTCTGGCCTTTTTCTTTTAGATTTAAGTCCTTTTATTTACAGATTAATCCCTAAATTTCAAACCATTATAAAAATTGCATAACAACTCCAAATAATACAAATAAAATATGTATCCTGAACCAAATTTAATTCTCTACCTGTTTGAATCATTTGTTTTCTGTTTGAACATTTCAAATGTTTTCAAATTTCAAATTCAAACCACTCTTTTCCAATTTGGTTAATTTCATAACTATTTCAAATGTCACATATAAAATATGTTTTCCATGCCAAATTAAACCACCATTTCAAATATAACCTTTGTTTCATGTTTTGAATAATTAAAATTGGTTAAATAAATTAAACCTTGTTTAAATCATTTAAAAATTGCTAAATTCATAACTTGGTCAAATTAAATTCTTTTTGAACATATAAAATATGTTTTCAAACCAGAAAAACATAATCTTATCAAATATGAATTTGATTCAATGTTTTGAACAAATAAAAATTCAAATAAATTCATACTTGATTTAAATTCATTTAAATCTTGTTTAAACTTGTTTAATTCATAATTAATTCATCTTAATTCCTTTTCCAATAATTGAAACATGTATTCCAACTGAAATTTTGTGTTCTTTCGAAGGATGAACTTTGTTGTCTATTTTGAACATTTGAAATTGGTGAAAACAACAATTGCTTGTGTAACTCCTTTAAGAAGCAAATTTTCATAACTTAATAAATAAAATTCCAAACTTGGCAAACTTCATTTCAAATTGAAGCTATTGTTGTTTTCTTTCTGTTTTCCTCATCCATGCATCATGCTAATCCACTTTCACATGTTGTTTAATTGTAGATCATCTAAACCAACCTTAATTCATGGGGCTTTCCATATGCAATCCAAATTGCATATGTGTCCATTTAATTATGTTACCATGTCAACTAGCTTATTTTGATGCATCAATTAAATTGCCATGCATCATCCCATGATTGTGCATCATGCCATGTTATTGATTGTTTGTCTCTCTGCGTTGTTTGTTTGCTTCTTCTCGAATAGACGACGACGTTGAGACAGACGAGGTTTACGGCACTACTTCTGAGGAGTTAGCCCAGTACCAGGCTACTGAGTTTGCAGGCAAGTATTCACTCACATGAACCATTGTGTTCCTTTCCACATTGGATACCGATACTTTCCGTTGTCTATTCTGCTAGCCTTATGAATTGTTGCTTGTGTTCCGATCCTATCACATGTTATCCTTTAACCCTGATATAGCCTCACCTCCACACCTATCACCCCGTTGCTTGTTGCCCGTGTCTTACTAGCATGCTTAGGGTTGTTACTGCTCGAGTCTGTTGTCTGTTACTTTCTGTTACCTTATTACTTATGTTCTGGGGCTCGATGTTAAACAATCAACCTGTTAATGTTGTGGGTAATAATAATTTGCTGATAAGGCACCGACAGGAGGCCCGGCGTGGTTTTGAGGCCTGCTAGTGTCGACCCTAATTAGGAAAAGGGTCTTGTCTACTGATCCATGATGAGCGCACTATCCGCATGTGGGAGCGTGTATGGGCACCCCCCTCAATTTGATTCGATTCGCATCTCGTCCAAATCGCCACACTTAGTTCGGGCTTTCCATTTGATGCATGCATATGCAGGTGCGAACCCGAGGCCAGGGTGGAACTTTTGTAGTCGGCATTTAGGGCGGCGTGGTCTTCCAGTGCTATGAGGGTCCCCCTTTTCTTTGTGGGGGCTCGATTAGCCGCACACGCACAGCACGTGGTGCTTTGGGCTTGATGCGAAGAAGAGTTGAGTTGTGTTGAGTGCCTCGCTTGGTGGGTTTGATTCCCGTCTGGCGGGATATTCTTACGTGTACGGCCAAATTGGTGCACCCCTGCAGGGTTAAATCTTCTCGAGAAGCCGTGTTTTCCTCGGTTATGGATGACTTGGTGAAAGTACTGGCTAACAAGTACTCAGAACAACTTAGACCTAACTAATGATAACTTGCCTAGTAATAGTCTTATTGACACAATAACTTGAACCATCATTAATCCAACTGTGTGAGTTATCCTCGGATTGCTTCTTTGGATAAGGGGCGAGATCCAGGATGGGTTTGTTTGAGGTTAGTTATAGTTGGTTACGATACGCTATCTTATCCCTCTCTTTTAGCCGGAAGTTGTAGCATGTTTCTGTAGTTGGTTAGAGCAGCCTGCTGCCGCACTTTTGTATCACCTATTCTTCCGTTGAACCCAAAGCATCTGTACTTGGTGTTGACGGGTACATTTTGGTATCTTGTGAGTCTTGCTTGCCAGTACGTTAATTACTAACCCCTTTGGGGCTGTGGTTTCCGCAGACTACGTTTCCGAGGATCCCCATGGTGGCTACTACGTGGAGTATGACGAGGCTGCTGACGAGTAGATAGCGGACCCGGGCAGGATCCGAGACATCGTGGATGGGCTCTGTCTTTTCGTTTCCGGCCTCTTAGGCCTATTTGGATCTTGCCTGTACTCAGACACTTTGGATGCTTCCGCTGTGTTGTAATGATGAATTTTTGGGACATGTGTCCTCTGGATGATTGTATTTGCTATCTCTGCTCTAGTGAGAGCTATTTGCAACTTATTTCAATCTTTTGTGTCTTAGAGATATGTTGTGATATCAGTTGTTCTAATGCCGATGACGTACCATGTGTGTATGTTATGAAGTACGTCAACAGAAGTGTCCTGATTTCTATGGGATGGTTTGCGCAGACGATGGATAGTAGAGAATGGTTGTCACACGTTTACGTGTTGGCCTGCTCATATTGAGATGCGGGTGCCGGTATGCCCCGTAAGCCATTTGTTCTACTATTTAGCGGACTGTGAGTATCCTCTAGAAGTCCGGGTGCGACAAATGGTATCAGAGCCTGTCTGCCTGTAGGATCCCTTTTACTGGTCACAGTTGAGTCTAGAAACTATTTTGTAGCTATATAGGAAAAATGAAACGTGAGAGTAGGAATTCTGTTCTTTTATTTCTTTCCCCACCCACCCTCCCTTTTCTGGTAAGGAAGTGCAACGTTGTTTTCTCTTCTCATCTGATTTCACGTATCCTGGTTTCTCTAGGATAGTTATAACTACTAAACCATAGGAATGGAGGTGGTTGTGACATGATTTATCATGTTGCCTACTCATGATTGAGAACGGAGGCGTGTAAGCCCCGGAAGCAGATCCTCTATTCCTTAAGCAGTAGATATTTATCCTTTAGAATCCCGGATGGGTTTTCCGTAGTACCTCAGGAGTGTTTGGTCTCGTGTTTCCCCAATGTTGCCTCAATATCCTGTTCTTCTCAACATCCTTTTCGTCCGTTGAAACCTTGTTGTTGCTTGTCACTTCAGCTCTTCTACCGGCGTCTAATCAAAACTTCCTCGATCATCTGCAGATGGATCTCAGGTTCTACCCGCAGGTGGTTCGTATGACTCGTTGCGAGAGCACTGCCGGTTATCCGGAGATGCTGAGAGACATGGTCACTTTTCTGGGGTTCCGTTGGGCACCAGAGTACCAGGTCTACGAGCAGCAGCAAGATTTTGACCAGACCTACTACCAGGCTATCGTCTACATTCTGTCAGATGATGGCATGAGCGTAGTCCACCGCTACGAGGCAGTAGGTTCCACAGTGGATATGGCTGTGCAGCAGGCAGCTTATGTGAGTCTCACTGTCCTTCGTGCTGACTACTGGGGATTTGACGATTCTATCTATCGCCACATCCCCCGTGGTTACATCACCTCGGAGGGAGCTCACTTCACTCTTTACGACAACTTGGATGTCTACGAGCATGATAACTCCAGGCTGCACACCACCGCTCAGTTTGTGAGGCACAGTGACGCAGTTGCCAGCACACTATCTCAGGAGTTGGCTTCAGTCAGAGAGCAGCTCTACCTTGCTTTGACTCATCTGGCGACTTACACCACAGACTTTGTTGGAGATGAGCGCTTTGCACGTTTCGATCAGCCAGTTGGTCGTCGTCTGCCAGATGCTGGAGGTTACGAGCCGATCAGAGGTCCACTCCTTAACCTCGGTGCTGGTTACACTGGGATTCCACGCTTTGGAGCACAGGGAGTCGACGCTATGTACTTCACCACACCTAGAGTCGCTCTCAGACCACGTCAGATCTATGTGGATCGTCGTTCTACCTACTTTCGTGGGCGTGCTCCTCACCGTACCTCTCGCCGTACTCCTAGTCGCCGTCCTGCGTGATGAGCATGGGAGTACCGATGTATCCATTCTTAGCTATGTTTAGTTATCCTTTGGCATTTGAACCATTTATGGTGTGTTGGATATTCTGATGTATTTGAACATGTGATGATGTACCTGTTGGTTATCTATTCATGCGTCGGAATAATCTCTCTTTCGGTTTCCAAGTCTATCCTTTTCTATTGTTGTGCTAAAATGCATTTCCATTAAGGATGCCGCCAACAAGGAACAACCCGCCTGAGCCACCGCCAATCACGGAGCTGTTGACTCAGATGACCCAAGTCATGGCACATATGGCCCAGTTTCAGACTAACCAGCACAACAACCAGAATGCTCCACGAGTCAGCATCAAGGAGTTCCTCAGTCTGGGTCCGAGAGCTTTTGTGGCCACACGCGAGCCTCTGGACGCTGATGACTGGATCCGTGAGATAGCTAAGGCTCTGGAGATTGCTCACGTTGCTGAGGAAGACAAGGTCAAGTATGCCTCCTATCTGCTGAAGGGCCAGGCAGCTACTTGGTGGGAAAACTACCAGGCCATGAGAGCTGGCTTTCCAATCAACTGGAATTGTTTCAAGGAAGCCTTCCTGAAGCACCACATTCCAGATGGTCTCATGGAAAGGATGCGTGAAGAGTTCTGCTCACTCAAACAGGGCAAGTTGGACGTCATCGGCTATCAGAGTGAGTTCAACCGCCTCGCTCGTTACGCTGGTGATGAGGTGTCCACTGAGGCTAAGAAGATGGCAAGGTTCCGCAGAGGTTTTAACCCGGAACTCAAGTACGCCCTCACCAACATCAAGGCCAACAACTTCGAGGAGCTCGTTAACACCGCGCTCAATGAAGAAAATGGGCGCAAGGCGTTCGAGGAGTCTCACAAGCACTCGCGTGAGGGTGGTTCCTCCTCCAACATGACCACCCCTCCGCAGAAGCGCCACATCTGGGTGCCAAATGGTGCTGTCACTCGGGCTCCATACGCCCAAGCTTCTCCAGGCTTCGCTCCCCGCCCACCCAACCCTGCTCAGATGCATGATCAGAGGGCTTCGATGGGGCAGCCAAGGCCAGGACCTCCTCGTGTCGTCACTTGCTACAAGTGCAAGCAGACGGGGCACTACGCTGACAAGTGCACGCAGAGGCAGCTACCTCCACCACAACCTCGTCCCAACACAAACCAGGCAATGGTGCGCGCTCCCCCGCCGAAAGCCTTCAACTACAACAACAGGCCTGTCGGGAGGACCGCAAGGGTGAATCATGTCAAGATCGACAGAGCTGAGGAAGCTCCTGACGTCGTTCTCGGTACATTTCCCGTAAACTCTAATCCAGCTAAAGTGTTGTTTGATACCGGAGCATCACATTCTTTCGTGTCAAAGATCTTTGCGACATCAGTTAAACTCCCTTTTGTTGGTTTGGGTTCCCCGCTAGTGGTAAACTCCCCTGGAGCAACTATGCAAACGTCTAAGATCAGTTACAGAAATCAAATTCTAATTGGAGGCCACATATTCCTTGCTTCTCTCATACTGCTTGGCAATTCTGACATTGATGTTATTCTTGGTATGGATTGGCTGAAGGCCAATAAAGCTAGAATTGACTGTGCTCAGAAGTCGATAACTCTGTTCCACCCTTCTGGCCAGATAGTCTATTCTCCAAATGAATCAAGTTCCATTCAGCTATGCAACCTCGATGCAAAACCTCTACCTTCACTTGAAAATGTTCCGGTGGTTTGCGAATTCCCTGACGTCTTTCCAGAAGAGTTGCCAGGGATGCCTCCGGACAGAGCTGTTGAGTTCGTGATCGAACTTGAGCCAGGTACTGCTCCAATCTCTAAGCATCCCTATAAGATAGGAACTCCCGAGCTGAAGTTGTTGAAGGAACAAATTGATATGTACATGGAAAAACGTTACATTCAACCTAGTTCCTCGGCTTGGGGTTGCCCAACTCTGTTCGTTGCGAAGAAGGATCACACAAAGAGACTCGTTGTTGACTATCGTCCTCTTAACGAGAAAACCATCAAAAACAAGTATCCAATTCCTCGTATCGATGATCTTTTTGATCAACTTGCTGGAGCCACAATATTCTCCAAGTTGGACTTGAGAATGGGTTACCATCAAATAAAGATCAGAAAAGAGGATATTCCAAAGACAGCCTTCACCACTCGCTACGGTCTATATGAATTCACCGTCATGTCCTTTGGTCTCACCAATGCACCGACGACATTCTCTCGACTCATGAATTCTGTCTTCCATGAATACCTCGACAAGTTCGTTGTGGTATATCTCGATGACATTCTTGTCTACTCAAAATCCGAGGAAGAGCACGAAGAACATCTTCTTCTAACCCTCATGAAACTTCGCGAGCATCGTCTATATGCCAAGTTCTCCAAATGTGAGTTCTGGATTTCAGAAGTTGCTTACCTTGGTCATGTCATCTCAGCCAAGGGCATAGCCATTGATCCAGAAAAGGTTAAAGCAATTGTTGATTGGAAACCTCCAAAGACGGTGAAGCAAGTAAGAAGTTTTCTTGGCTTGGCTAGCTATTGCCGTCGTTTCGTCCAAAACTTTTCCAAGATTGCCAAACCTCTCACTGATCTCACAAAGAAGGACAAGAAGTTCGTTTGGTCTCCACAATGTGAGGAAAGTTTCAATCTCCTGAAGACTAAACTCACTTCTACACCAGTTCTGGTTGGCCCAGATCCTTCCAAACCTTTCCAGATATTCTGTGACGCTTCTCTCCAAGGTCTAGGTGCAGTTCTTATGCAAGAACGTCAAGTCGTGGCTTATGCTTCACGTCAGTTGAACGCACATGAGCTCAATTATCCCACTCATGACCTTGAACTTGCAGCAGTGGTGTTTGCCCTCAAGAAATGGAGACAATACGTGTTGGGTAATCGCACTGAAATCTTTTCCGATCATAAGAGTCTGAAATACATCTTCACTCAACCAGATCTAAACCTCAGGCAAAGGATATGGATTGAAAAGATTAAAGACCTTGATCTTACCATTTCTTACACTCCAGGCAAGGCTAATGTTATGGCCGATGCTCTCAGTCGCAAGTCATATTGCAATAATCTCATGATCATGGAAATCCAACCTCCTCTTCATGAAGAATTCCAGAAGTTCAACCTTGGTCTTGTTCCTCAAGGCTATCTTGCAAACTTGACAGCCAGTCCAACTCTCGAGGACAAGGTTCGTTCTGAACAACTTCGTGATGCTGAAATCAAGAAGATGGTAGGACACATCAAAGAAGGCAAGGAGAAATTTAAGTCATTCTCAATTGATGACAAGGGAACTGTGTTCTTCGAGGGACGCATTGCAGTTCCTCAAGTTCAAAGTCTCAAAGATGTCATTCTCAAGGAGGCTCATGAAACTCCTCTCTCCATACACACTGGAAGTACAAAGATGTACCAGGATCTCAAGACACTGTATTGGTGGCCTGGCATGAAACGTGAAATTGCTCGATACGTTTCTGAATGCGACGTTTGTCAACGTGTTAAGGCAGTCCATCAGAAAACAGCCGGTCTTCTCCAACCTCTGAAAATCCCTGAGTGGAAGTGGGACATGATTGAAATGGACTTCGTCACTGGTTTTCCAAAGTCCAAGAGGGGCAACGATGCAATCTTCGTTGTCATTGATCGTCTCACTAAAGTAGCTCACTTCTTTGCTGTCAAAGAAACAATCTCAGCTAGCCAGTTAGCAGAGCTCTACACAGCAAAGATTGTTCCTCTTCATGGTGTTCCATTGGAAATAAGCTCAGACCGTGGAAGCATATTCACTTCTCATTTCTGGAAAAGATTTCAAGAAGCATTGGGCACCAAACTTCTGTTCAGCACAGCCTATCACCCTCAGTCTCAAGGGCAAGTCAAAAGAGTCAATCAGATTCTCGAGGATATGCTCAGAGCATGTGGTATCTCCTTTGGCATGAAATGGGAGGAATGTCTACCATATGCTGAATTCTCCTACAACAACAGCTTCCAGGCAAGCCTAGGCATGGCACCATTTGAGGCTCTCTATGGCCGCAGATGCAGGAGTCCAATCAATTGGTCTGGAGCTGGTGAACGTTCACTCTTAGGCCCTGACATTGTTAAGGAAGCCGAAGAGAAAGTTCGCATCATTCGTGACAATCTCAAGATTGCTCAGTCTCGTCAGAAAAGCTACTATGACAGCAAGCACAGGGATATGATCTATGCACATGGTGACAAAGCATATCTCCGTGTAACTCCCCTCAGAGGCACTCATTGTTTCGGTGTCAAAGGAAAGCTTGCACCAAGATACATTGGTCGTTTCAACATTCTCTCAAGGCGTGCAGAAAATGCCTATCGTCTTGAACTTCCAGAAAAACTATCCAAGGTGCACGATGTGTTTCACGTGTCACAGCTCAAGAGGTGCTTCAAAGATCCAGATCGTGCAGTTGATCATGATTCCATTGAACTGCAAGAAGATCTCTCTTATGAGGAGCACCCTATTAGAATTCTCGATGAGACCGAGCGCAAGACTCGCAACAAGAGCACCAAGTTCTTGAAAGTGCAGTGGTCCCATCATTCCGATAAAGAAGCAACGTGGGAGACCGAAGAGGATCTTCGCAAGAAGTATCCGGAACTTTTCTCTTCTCAGTAGGAATCTCGGGGCGCGATTCCTTCAAGGGGGGGGGCGTTTTGTAACATCCCAAGTATGAAAACAACCCCTAGAATGTTTGCTTTTTGTTTATTTATGTTTTGCATCATGGCATCATAAGTTTTGCATTTGTTTTCCAATTGTTTCCCTTTGTTTTCATTTGTTTTCCATTGTTTTTCAATATGAATTTCAAACCAAAAATTCAAATCTTTGTTTCATACTTGTTATGTTACAATCTTCAAATAAAAATATTCAAATCAAAGCAATTATTTGTTTCCATTAAAATAGAAAGCTCAAACTGTTAACTTGTTCTTTTTAATAATTCACTTAATTCAATTTCATTCAAAATTCAATTAAATTTCCAAACAGCAACCATTTTGAAATTTATGAAAATTACAAAATAAATCAATCATTGTTACCATTACACTTGAAATTAAAAAACTTTTAAAGTGTTCTTTTCATTTAATCAATTAATACCAAAAATTCACTCAAAATTCATTTGAAATACAAACAGCAACTAATTTCAAATTTTTGGAAAACCAAAGTTTGTACTTGTTGCTGTTGCAATAATTAATCAATACAAATTTTTACTAAATTTTTCTAACCCCCAAAACCTATCCTTTTCTTCCCTTTCCTTTTCTGCAAAAAAAAACAGAAACAGTTAAACAGAAAAAAAAAACAAAACGTAGAGGGGAGAGGCAGCAGGCCCAGCCCACGGCCTGCTACCCCTTCACCTCGTCCCTAACCTCCGTACGGCAGCACATCGATGCTGTCCACGTCAGGTTCAGAGGGGAGGAACGGCTGCAGCACCTCCCCCTCCCCTTTATATCGAGCTCGAGCTCTTCCCCCTCTGCCCTAGCTCTCCTCCCACCTCTCTCCCTCGCGCCGCCGTCGCCTTTTCTCTCCTCCCTCTCCCTCTGCCCTGCTCTCTCTCTCTGCATCTCTCTGCATCACCTCCACCGCCACCAAACACCGATGATCGCCGCCGTTACGGTTCACCTCCGCGCAGGATAGCCGCGGGAATCGATTCCCCGTCACTCCCTCTCCATCATCGCTTCAACGCCAGGGGCTGGGAGGCAGTGGGTCGCCGCCGCCGTCCTCGTCTCCGTCGCCGGCCACCTTCCCCGTCGACCTCCTCCTTTCCTCCCTCCCGGTGAGCTCCACCTATCTACTCCTTCCTTCCATCTCTGTCCCTCACCCGCGCGCACACCGCACGCAGCACACGCACCACGGACACGCACGGTGGCAGCGGTGAGCGGCTGGTCTCCGGCGAGCGCCGTCTGACGCCAAGTTCAGAAACTGAACATCTCAGTTTCAGTTAAAAAGAATCCAGCTTCTGAACCTCTTCCTCCCTCGCGCTCCCTTACTGACAAGAATCCGCAACTCACCGCAATGGCAACAGCACACGCGCACGCACACGAGGTCTGGGGTTCGAATCCCAGCCTCGCGGGATTAATCCCACCTTTTTGCCCAGCGAGCGCTGACAGGTGGGCCTCCCTATCAGCGGCTCTGCAGCCACGCGCGCCACCGTGGCCCATGGGCCCCCTCGTCAGTATCCCAGGCTAGGCCACTGCGAGGTGTAACTCGTTTCTGGCCTTTTTCTTTTAGATTTAAGTCCTTTTATTTACAGATTAATCCCTAAATTTCAAACCTTTATAAAAATTGCATAACAACTCCAAATAATACAAATAAAATATGTATCCTGAACCAAATTTAATTCTCTACCTGTTTGAATCATTTGTTTTCTGTTTTAAACATTTCAAATGTTTTCAAATTTCAAATTCAAACCACTCTTTTCCAATTTGGTTAATTTCATAACTATTTCAAATTTATTTCAAATGTCACATATAAAATATGTTTTCCATGCCAAATTAAACCACCATTTCAAATATAACCTTTTTTTTCATGTTTTGAATAATTAAAATTGGTTAAATAAATTAAACCTTGTTTAAATCATTTAAAAATTGCTAAATTCATAACTTGGTGAAATTAAATTCTTTTTGAACATATAAAATATGTTTTCAAACCATAAAAACATACTCTTATCAAATATGAATTTGATTCAATGTTTTGAACAAATAAAAATTCAAATAAATTCATACTTGATTTAAATTCATTTAAATCTTGTTTAAACTTGTTTAATTCATAATTAATTCATCTTAATTCCTTTTCCAATAAATGAAACATGTATTCCAACTAAAATTTTGTGTTCTTTCCAATTATGAACTTTGTTGTCTATTTTGAACATTTGAAATTGGTGAAAACAACAATTGCTTGTGTAACTCCTTTAAGAAGCAAATTTTCATAACTTAATAAATAAAATTCCAAACTTGGCAAACTTCATTTCAAATTGAAGCTATTGTTGTTTTCTTTCTGTTTTCCTCATCCATGCATCATGCTAATCCACTTTCACATGTTGTTTAGTTGTAGACCATCTAAACCAACCTTAATTCATGGGGCTTTCCATATGCAATCCAAATTGCATATGGGTCCATTTAATTATGTTACCATGTCAACTAGCTTATTTTGATGCATCAATTAAATTGCCATGCATCATGCCATGTTATTGATTGTTTGTCTCTCTGCGTTGTTTGTTTGCTTCTTCTCGAATAGACGACGACGTTGAGACAGACGAGGTTTACGACACTACTTCTGAGGAGTTAGCCCAGTACCAGGCTACTGAGTTTGCAGGCAAGTATTCACTCACATGAACCATTGTGTTCCTTTCCACATTGGATACCGATACTTTCCGTTGTCTATTCTGCTAGCCTTATGAATTGTTGCTTGTGTTCCGATCCTATCACATGTTATCCTTTAACCCTGATATAGCCTCACCTCCACACCTATCACCCCGTTGCTTGTTGCCCGTGTCTTACTAGCATGCTTAGAGTTGTTACTGCTCGAGTCTGTTGTCCGTTACTTTCTGTTACCTTATTACTTATGTTCTGGGGCTCGATGTTAAACAATCAACCTGTTAATGTTGTGGGTAATAATAATTTGCTGATAAGGCACCGGCAGGAGGCCCGGCGTGGTTTTGAGGCCTGCTAGTGTCGACCCTAATTAGGAAAAGGGTCTTGTCTACTGATCCATGATGAGCGCACTATCCGCATGTGGGAAGCGTGTATGGGCGCCCCCCTCAATTTGATTCGATTCGCATCTCGTCCAAATCGCCACACTTAGTTCGGGCTTTCCATTTGATGCATGCATATGCAGGTGCGAACCCGAGGCCAGGGTGGAACTTTTGTAGTCGGCATTTAGGGCGGCGTGGTCTTCCAGTTCTATGAGGGTCCCCCTTTTCTTCGTGGGGGCTCGATTAGCCGCGCACGCACATCACGTGGTGCTTTGGGCTTGATGCGAAGAAGAGTTGAGTTGTGTTGAGTGCCTCGCTTGGTGGGTTTGATTCCCGTCTGGCGGGATATTCTTACGTGTACGGCCAAATTGGTGCACCCCTGCAGGGTTAAATCTTCTCGAGAAGCCGTGTTTTCCGCGGTTATGGATGACTTGGTGAAAGTACTGGCTAACAAGTATTCAGAACAACTTACACCTAACTAATGATAACTTGCCTAGTAATAGTCTTATTGACACAATAACTTGAACCATCATTAATCCAATTGTGTGAGTTATCCTCGGATTGCTTCTTTGGATAAGGGGCGAGATCCAGGATGGGTTTGTTTGAGGTTAGTTATAGTTGGTTACGATACGCTATCTTATCCCTCTCTTTTAGCCGGAAGTTGTAGCATGTTTCTGTAGTTGGTTAGAGCAGCCTGCTGCCGCACTTTTGTATCACCTATTCTTCCGTTGAACCCAAAGCATCTGTACTTGGTGTTGACGGGTACATTTTGGTATCTTGTGAGTCTTGCTTGCCAGTACGTTTATGTACTGACCCCTTTGGGGCTGTGGTTTCCGCAGACTACGCTTCCGAGGATCCCCATGGTGGCTACTACGTGGAGTATGACGAGGCTGCTGACGAGTAGATAGCGGACCCGGGCAGGATCCGAGACATCGTGGATGGGCTCCGTCTTTTCGTTTCCGGCCTCTTAGGCCTATTTGGATCTTGTCTGTACTCAGACACTTTGGATGCTTCCGCTGTGTTGTAATGATGAATTGTTGGGACCTGTGTCCTCTGGATGATTGTATTTGCTATCTTTGCTCTAGTGAGAGCTATTTGCAACTTATTTCAATCTTTTGTGTCTTAGAGATATGTTGTGATATCAGTTGTTCTAATGCCGATGACGTACCATGTGTGTATGTTATGAAGTACGTCAACAGAAGTGTCCTGATTTCTATGGGATGGTTTGCGCAGACGATGGATAGTAGAGAATGGTTGTCACACGTTTACGTGTTGGCCTGCTCATATTGAGATGCGGGTGCTGGTATGCCCCGTAAGCCATTTGTTCTACTATTTAGCGGACTGTGAGTATCCTCTAGAAGTCCGGGTGCGACATGATGCAGCCCACCCAATTCCACCAAGTGCACCAATGACAAGATCACGAGCAAAGTCCATACATGACAAGGTGAACTCACTCGTATCGCTTCATGCTTTCGGTGACTTGGCGAATGGTGCGCTACCTCATGGAAATGCCCTTTGTGTGCTCAGGTTTGACCCCACCATGGACCCCCAAGACGATGCCCAAGAAGCTGCGGAAGGTGACCGAGAAGAACCAGCGCAAGAAGACGGAGGAAAGAAGCCCCAGGTGGCGGAGCCTCCGGTGAAGGAACCGGAGCTTCCGCCATGCTCCAGGAAGCGGAGCTTCCGGTGCCGCCTCCGCCAGAAACCCCTTCTGTGCGACAAGAGCGGAGCTTGCGCCGGAACCGACGCCGGAGCCTCCGGTGCTAGCTCCGCCAAAAACCCCTTCGGTGTGCGCACGGCGGATCCCCACCGGTACCTCCGGTGAAACCATCGAGCCTCCTCTCCTGCGCGGCCTGCGTGCCAACTTTCGGGGCTTTGACCCTTGTATCTCCTCCTCCCACCTACTCCCTTGGCACTAGACTATAAATAGACTCCCAATCTCAGATCTAGGGTTAGAGATGAAATTAGAACTTTGAGCATTCCTCTTGTATCCCTCTTGTGAGGCTACTCTTATGGTGTGTACCTAGGACCGTATCAAGGCTACCCCTATGATGATTATCTAGGATCGTATCAAGACTCATCCAACTACCTATCCTCTCCCCTTGGGATTCAGTTAGGAGTTGTCCAATCTCCCTCAACTAACCCTTGAGGTTCTATTGGCGTGGTGGACCGGCCACGGGTGTGAAGCGGTTTACATTAAGGTGAGTTCAGTTGGATCGATCGCCCCGTAGGCGACCCTTGGGGTTTAGTTGACGGGAGATTTGGGATTCTTCGGTTCTTGCGAGTTATCTCCCCTTCGATTTACCATGTTTCCCCCTCGATTTCACTCGATTCCCCCTTGTTCCCCTCTCGTGTTCTTCGTTCGTTCTTCGTCGATTCGTGAAGATCGGGACAACTAGGAGCTAACCCCTCCGCATCACCACCCCTGAGCGCGGCCAGGGGGCACGCCCACCCATGGTGTGGCCCCCCTGTGGCTCCCCTCCGGGTCTCCTACGGACTCCGTGTGCGCGACAACTTTCTAGGACTTACGGGCTTCAAATCATCCAATTCCGAGAATATTTCCAGAAGAACTTTTTTGAAACTAAAAACAGCAGAAAACATGAACTGGCTCTGTGGCATCTTGTCAATAGGTGTCGATTAGTCATATCGGCAATTCCCTCGGATGATCCGGTATGGTTTCAAGTAAGAGAACGAATTAGGCACTGGTAAGTTCGTCGGCTAACAGGGGCAAGATTTACTCAGGTTCGGGGCCCTCGTAGAGGTAAAACCCTTACTCCTGCTCTTCTGATCTGTATTATGAGTAGATCGATTACAAAGGTGGGTGCGCAAGCTGAGAGATAGATCTCGAGCTATGGCTATGGTGGTGAAAAGTAGATTGAATCCCCCCTCGGTTCTCCCAGCCTTTTTATAGGTGGCCGGGTCTCAAACCGTGCCCGAGGGGGTTACAAACCCTAGCTCTAAGGCGGTGGAAACTTTCCATCTTGACCCGCAAGTTTCGCGGGTGGGCTTCCACTGGGCCTTCTAGAACTGCGGGGTGGCGCCCTGCGTTGGGCTTTAGTCTTGGCCCGGGGATCAGGTAGTCCCACTCGATAGGTCCTAGAGTCATCCCCATGTTAGTATCCCCCGAGTGTTTGGTCGACTGGTTTTAGTCGAGTAAGCACTCAAAATTCATCTCTGGATTCTGCGACTGAATAGTAAAATTCCTGACTTCAAGGGTGTGTACCCTGTCTGGGACGTGCTCGAGTATCGAGTAATAAATGTGCCTTGTGTTTGGCTTTTTTCGCGGAAGGGTACAACCCAGTCGCTTGGCTCTCCCGAAAGATCAGGGCCAATTAATTGCATCTCGGCCAAAAACAGTTCTGGCCTACACGAATCCGATACCTTCGACTTGAACTCGATGAGGTGATCGTTGCGACCGGGCCGTGAAGGTCTTATCGAGTCGAACTTAACCTTTCAAAGGGGTACCCGGCGCGTCCGCTAGGATTTTTCTTCGTGTTGCTCACACGGAAAGTTTACTGGAGGACGCACCTCGAGCGCGATTCCAGGCCCACGGGAGATATCCTTGGGTATTACCTTCGTACTCGAAAGAATACGGCATATGGATGTGCCTAGTCGGCCGAACGATCCGGGATTAAAATGGTGTGTGAGCACATCGTGAAGTAGAGTTGCGGGAGCCGCATACTTGCGATTTTACCTTGGATGCACCGTAAGTCTATCTTCTGCAACTCTTCGAGTGAGATAATCTTCTTTTCCTTGATCTTGTACGAAAGAGATTTCGTGTTATGAAGTTTATACGAAAGAAATTTCGTGCCAAAGTATCTATATGAAAGAGATTTCGTGTTAGAGTGCCCATAGGAAAGATATTTCGTGTCGGGGTGCCCATGCAAAAGAAGTTTCACGTCTTGATGCTCATACGGAAGAGATTTCGTGTCGTGAGGTATGCAGTAACGTCACCGCGCACTCGCCTGCTCCCGATGGGACGTGACGAAGTGGGGCAGAGCGTGCAGAGCCCACCTTGCGAGATTTTTGACCGGAAATGGGTGGCCGCGTGCCGGTTTATCCGCTGGGCACGCAGTAATTATGCACGATCTTTCGAAAAAGATCGTGCGAGGGTAACTGATCCTCGTCCCCTCGTTTCCTCTTCGCACGTGGCGGCAGGGATGCGTGCCACGTCAATGGATCGACGACTCGTAGTAGCCTGTCCTTGGTATAAATAACAGGCCTTAGAGAAAAGGTAACTTTCCCGGCCCTCAGTTCATCTTCTTCCTCCTCTGCGCACACCTTCCCCTCTGCGAGCACGAACCAAGTCCCAATGGCGGGAGGCAAGAAACACGGTGCAGCTGCGGCGTCCGGCAAGGAGGTGGCGAGCGCCTCCACGGCAGCCCCTGTGAAGAAGATGGGCGATTGGCGCCCGTCTAACACCACGAAGAAGGGCATCGTCGAGATGCAGAGGGAGGGACTGCTCCCTCCCGAGGACTCCAAGCGCGTCCTGATGTCCACAAAGAAAGAGGAGATGCCCAATCCCCTCGCCAACGAGCACGTCGCATTCTCGAAGCATGTTGCCCGAGGTTTGTCCTTCACTCTCCATCCTTTCCTTGTCGGGCTGTTGTATGTCTATGGCTACCTTTTATAGTGCAAACACTTGTTTCTGTTATACCCTTGCCACATATTCTAACTAGTGATCCAAACAATGTGTTTTTCTAACATAAATTCAGAAAATGGATATTTGAGGGTTCTGTTATGACGGTGATGCTGGGGGAACATCTAATAGGTCTGGTTAGCAGTTGCCAGTTGGCGTGACTAGCAAATTTTTTATTCGGTTTAAATGTGCTGCTGTTTTATCAATTTCGGTATAAGGGGTCTTACATTGATTCTTGAAGAACTTCTACAAGCAAAATCAGGAGTCCTTCTCTTGGATATCACAACATGAATGGTACATTTCCTCGCCTTTCTGCAAGTTTCTCTATAAAGATAATCTTTATAATTATACACTGATTTTCTTCTCTTATATAATACGATTGCAAATGCTTCATACTATATTGAAGCAGAATAGAGATCAAGCTTCTGAAGGTTTGACACTGGTTTAACTTTATCAGTTACTATAATCACCCTGCACTGCTGTATGGTTTCAACGATAATCATCTTCGTATGGTTTCCAGCTGATATATTCAAATGAAACCATGACCGGGTGATGCATTACCTGGCTTTTTTGCTGTTTATTTCTTTTGAGAATCACTTTTTTGTCACAGCATAGAGCTAGCCTACCCCAACTTGTTTGGGACTGAAAGGCTTGGTTGGTAATTGTCATTGTAGAAATAGAGCATTATTATCCCATCACCTTGTCCTTATGAACAGTGACATCTTCCTGCAGGTATTAGAGTTTCTAGATTTGAGGGGAATCCTGACAGCTGAAAAATAAATGAGGGTACTCGATGTGCTGGAATGGAAAGATTGCTCAAATTTGTAACTTCTTATTCTAATTTATTAAATACAGTACTAATTAAATAATTTTATATCTAGTTGGACCCTTGTCTATTTTTAAGCTCATGTTAGATGATTTTGCTTGATGTACTGTAATGACTTCTTAATTGAGTTTTTTTTTGTATGTTAGATAATTGAACTTTCCTGTTTCCTAAAATATTTTGTTGTATGGCCTTGTAATTTCTTATGTCCCAAGTCGTTAGACCTATCTCCTAACCCTGCCTTGTGTCAACCATATGCAAGTAAAACTTCAATGAGTTGATACGAGTGCATTCTTGATTCACAGCCATATGTAATTACAGGTTCTGGTACTGTGTTACGCATGACCCTGTATGTAATCTTTACTAACCCGCGCTAGGGCTCCTTGTTGTCAAATTTCGAAGGCCAATTATTTGGAGAGAGCTCCTTGTTACTTGCATTCTGGTTCTCGTCTCTGTTTAAATCGAACCTGATTCTCCAGAAACTGTGGAGGTGCATAGAATCCTAAGGCTGATTTTGTAGGCATTATGTGAGCGATGATGACCTGATGTACTAGTGTTTGCTCTTGAGGAAGTGACCGATGCACTGGATGTCAAGTCAAAGGAGCGATCAGGATGGCATTCAGCATATGGCCACTGTTTTCCTTCTTCTTTTTTGGTAGGGTGAGTGATGTGGTTGTTGGATCTACATGGAACTTTGGTTGCTACGGTCATCGAAATGGCGCTAGCTATTTGAACTACCGGAAATGCCTCGGACTATACCATTTCTTTCTAACCTGAGTAGGCCTGGCATGGGATCCAAGTCGACTGATGCAGACTATGATCAACAGACAGTCTTTGTCGTGATATGCCAAGAAAGAAATTGCAGGGAAAACATCCAGACATGCCAAACAGTACGAGATCATAACGTAAACCACACGGGACAAGTCGAGCTAGCAATTGCGGCTATCCGTGAATAATCTGCCATTTTTCAAGCTAGGAAAGGTTTTTGATTGACCATGAAGACACTAGAAGTTTTGTGAGCAAATATTTGTTTGTCAGATGCACACTACTCTATGCTATACGCTATGAAGTGCTCTGCAAATCTACCCTACTGCTTGTGAGCATGGTGGTAATGGAGGGTGATATCCACTGGTGTCGCCATCGCGAAGCATCCTCTCTTCTGACACTTCATCCAGCGTTGCTTGTGACCGTGGGAACAGCGCAGATGCTTCTTCATCTGAGAAGAAAGATACAACGAATTAGTTAAACAGAGCAACTTTTTTGTTTGTTTGTTAAAACTGAAATTAAGAAGTTCGAAATTGCAACCTCGTCATATGTATTCTCAACCTTGGTACGCTCCTCGCCGTCATCCTTGAGAAAACAGACCAGGCAGTAGGTGAACTTCGTCTCCGACTCAAGACTGGAACAAGCGGACATGTACCGCAGATGCTTCGCTCTGACCTCGTCCTGCACCGGTTCCTGAAACATGTTGCCGAAGAAATTCTTGACATGAACGATATCATCCAAAAGGCCCACGCTGGCGGCAGGAGGAGGGTGCTGGGCCACGGCGTAGGTAGGGGGGCACAGAGGGCGTGGTGGAGCGAAGGCTGGGGAGCTCCGCACTGGCGCAGCAGAGGGCGGCCTCCGTAGAGCAGGGGTCTCCCGCCTTCTGTTCACCCGGATCCACGGGTACTTGCTGTCGTAAGCGGGGAACTCGATGTTCTTGGGATCGCAGGAGGCGGACTCGAGGTTCTTGGGGATGTAGACAGCCCGATCGGCGTTCTTGCCGTCGGGAGCGGCGAACTGGAGGTTCTTGGGGTCCCGGGAGGCGGACTCGGCGTTCTTGGGGTGGGAAGCGGCGAACTCGAGGTTCTTGGTGTCGCAGGAGGCGGAATCGATGGTCTTGGGGACGTCCGCGGCCGGCTCGGCGTTCTTGGTGTCGCAGCCGGCGGCGGACTGGTCCGTGGAGGAAGCGGCCTCCGCCGTGGGGTCGGTCTTGGCTTCGGGAGCGGCAGGGTCGGAGGCGTTGGTCTTGACCTCGTGGAGCTCCCTTTCTTGGAGGTCCGGCGAGCTCGCGGAGGCGTTGGTCTCGGAGTCGGAGGTGGTGCTCTCAGCCCTGCCCGGGGAAGCGTGGGGCTCGGTGGTCTTGGCCTCGTGGAGCTCCCTTTCTTGGATGTCCGGCGAGCTCGGGGAGGCGTTTGGCTCGGCGTAGGAGGTGGTGCTCGCGGCCGTGCCCGAGGAGGCGTTTGGCTCGGCGTAGGAGGTGGTGCTCGCGGCCGTGCCCGAGGAGGCGTCGGTGGCCGTGCGCATACGGTGCCGGCGCTTGAGGCGCTGTCGCTTCCTCCTTGCCGCGAGCCCCGTGTCGTCGGGCGGCGGGGAGGAGAGGAAGAAGAGAACCCGGCGGAGTATTTTCATGATCCTCGTCGCCGGCCGCTCCTCAGGTCCCGGCATTTCCGTTCGGGGCCTGGTTCTTGGCTTGGCGCTGTGTTTCTGTCGAGCAGGTGGAGAAGGGGCGAGCGAGAGAGAGATGGAGGGAGGGCAAGTGTTTCGGGACATTTAAAGGTACCGAGCTGGGCTGGGTGGGCCGAATTTCTTAAACGGTTTTTTTTTTTGTGTGTGTGTCTTGTCCCTACCGCTCACGGCGACGGCGGTGGTGGGCGGAGGGCCGACGCGCCGGTAAGTGCTGAAACCTCACCGACTGGTGGGCCAGAGCTATAACTTAGCTGGTCCGACCCGTCCTCGACTGGACCGGACCGCACGACACAGAGCCACACCACATCCTCGCCGCCGGGCAATCTGCGTCTCCCGCGCCCTCCTTCCGGTCGACGACGCCGCGCACGCCAACCAACCCTGGGCGTGAGGGATTGCGCTCACCTCCATGTGCTTCTCCCTTAAGATGCAACTTCGCCTCCTGGTGTAGTGTTGAGATTGGTCTTTGCACTGCAAGTGTTTGATGAAAGTCCACCGGCGGCTCTCCAGCCAGTCATCCTTGTCCACACCCACCTCCCCTGCTCCAGGCCTCCTGCGCGGTACTCCATACGTTTTCCTGCCTGGTCCTGCCGGATGACTTGCACCGAAGCTGGTAGCCATGGCATGCTGCCGTCCGCCAGGGCCTTTGCACTGGAGCTGTTTGATGAAATTCCAATGCTGGAGATTGACCTCTCCGGCGCCCTCCTCCCGTCCAAGGACGCCCTGCCCGCCAGCGGCTCTCCAGCCAGTCGTCCTTGTCCACACCCACCTCCTCTCCGCTCGTCCTCATCTACGGCAGCTCCAGGCCGACCTCAAGCACTGGCCGGTGCGCCAAGTCGCTCCGCGCCTCCTGCCGCGGTAGTCCATCCGCTTACTGCCTGGTCCTACCCGACCACTCGCACCGACGAGTGGCCCCCATTTCGAGCCGCTGATCCCGTCGACCCCTACTGGACGCCACACCAAGGTTGCAGAGTTCCAGCGGTGGTCGCACATGAATTCCAATGGTCTATATCGAATTGTTTATATATTTTCCTGTGAGCAACAGCTTATCTGTTTGTGGCTGCATTTCGTTGAACATCTAATCCACTGACATGCAGGGGCTGTTTACTGTAGGATGTGCATCTTATGCAGCTGTGTCTGCTACTGTTAAAAGTAATAGCTGTGACATGCAGGGGCTGTTTACTATAGGATGTGCGTCTTCTGGATTATGTACGCCCATTCACTGAAAGCATCTTATATCTACAGACAGTATTTTTGTACTGTATATGTTAGGTACTTGTGAAATGCTGTTCAGCCTTCAAACTGTTCTGATGTATTTTTCTTCCATCCATACACCTCACTCTACAAAAAATATTTTTGTGAGGTATTAGCCCTACAGAGAGTCGATTTACAGGAGCTGAAGGTGTTGGATTGGAGGTGCGGCAACTTCAATGGAATTCCGTCAGAGCTAATGAACATTTTATCCCTCGAGTTCATGTGCATGAGAACTTTGTTAATCGTTCATGTGCATGAGTTCATTAAACTTGTGATGTGTGCAAGGATTAAGTTGAAGTTCAAACAAGGCAGTGGTTAGATCAGCTTGATCTTGGGTAAATTAAAGCCTGCAACCATATGATGTCAATGATATATGAAATATTTCAAGATTGTCTGTTTCAACTTAAGAAGTGTCAAAAAAAAGTTAAAAATTATTTTAGAAAGTGTCCCTACGCCAAAATGGTAAATTACATTCCAGCTTTACATAGCAGTCTAAGGCTACCTTGATGTGACTAATTGATGTATGGATGTTAAATGCTCATTTTACTTGAGCACAAGTAAGGAAGTCACTAGCATGACCGGTGTGAATATTTTGTTAAGGACTAATTATATGATGCATCTATGGAGTTCAGTACTTTAGTCTATTACACGAGACACCATTATTTGTTTATTCAGTATATTTTTTTTCTTCTATAAAGGTTTCTTGATGATGAAACTTTCATTGAATATGTTTTTCCATGATTATGTTGGAAGGACAATTTGAAAATGGTACTGCTTTTTTGTAGGAACTTTTACTGCAATCTCGATCGTTTGTTTCCCCTAACATTCAGTTGTCCACTATGTAGGAATAAGGGGAATGCTACAATCAGAATATTTTTAGCAAGCAAACAAAATCATCCTGCAAAGAAAGAGATGATTAGTTCTGAAAATTCTGTAGTAGAACCATCAGACGTGAATCCTTTTTTTCTCAATCCAAGATCCCCCCACAACGCCAACACTTTTGCACCCCCAAACATGACCCAACTGGACCAGATCCTCCACTGGCACTACCCTCTTCTGAACCTATTCCTTCCCTTGCCCCTCCTGTATTTCCCAACAAAGACCAAACTGTAAGCCATAGGAGCAAGATCTGTTATTCAACAGTTTATGCATTAATAGGAGCAGCGATTTGTTCTTTGGTTCCATCCTTTTGAGCTGCGAGATATCTTTGCTATCGCCGCAGGAAGACTAGGGTTGTCGTGGTCTTTTCCTGAAGTAGGCAATTGCAGACCACTATCCTGGAAGGTTAGTATGCGGACAGATCTGCTTGTTCTTGGTTTATTTTTTATTAAATACCATAGTAAACTGAAATTTTGTCATGTTTCGTGATGATGTATGTTGCTTTGAACCAAAAATTTAGAGGTAACTTCTAAAATCTGTTTTGCAGGCATAACTTCGTACGAACGGTCAGAACTCCAAACAGCTTGTGAAGATTTCAGCAATGTCATCGGTACAGTGGTACCCTACCTGGATGCACATTGTACAGGGAACCCTCCCATGTGGAACGGAAATAGCTGTAGCTTTTTCCTTGATGAAAACATGTCTACGGGTGATATCCTATAGCTGAAGCACCATTGAAGAGTAAGGTATCTTGCTGTTTTTTTGCGTGTGTGTGCACGCTGAAGGATGTTACGTTTTAACATAGATATGACATGGTATTCTAGGTTGAAGTTTTGTCGCGAGTAAACTATAACAATTTGTTCAAACTTGTGTGTAGTTACTGTGGAGACGAAGAACCATTTTCCCAGTCTTCTAGATGATGGTGTTTGAGTATGTTCCAAATGGATCACTATTTGGCCACCTGCATGGTAAGAATTCCCAAGTTCATCTTGTTGTTCTTTTTGCCAAGGTGACTCTTGCTACTACTCTTCTATTATTATAGATTAATAATAACACGGAAACATTTCTATTGCAGTCACGCCTACGGGCTACGGACAATGATGCATGGGAGTAGTAATATACTGTCTTGAACCTAAGAAAGCTAAATTCTTCACCCATATACCTGACCGCAAGAAGACGCTGCAATGGTTTCAGATATCAGTTTTGGCAGCGACAAGAAAGAGACATTGAAGATGGATTCAGTGAGCCTGACGAGTGCATGCAGCATAGTATATAAGTTTGCCCCTCTTGTGCTAGAGACGATCTGTGAAAGGTTGTCTGTTTTCCAATGACAACGGACTCCTGATTCTATTGGCGCGCTCTTGACAGGTATGGTAGGCTCAAATCAGCCCCCAAGGAGCAGGTGAGGCAGAGCACTCACTCACAAGCTAGCAAAATGTGGCCGAGACCGACAGTGGCAGAGGTAAAGGGAAGGATGCAAGAGATCAGTCGATCCCAAGGAACAGTGCGATTGCGGTGGGCTGAAGTTGAAATCCTCACTCATCCTTAGAGAAATATATAGTCCATAGGGAATTCTGCAATAATATTGTGCATTTGATAGTCTTACTCTTTACCGGGGCGTATTGAGGTAATTGCACGGGAGGCATGTACTTGTCCAGCAGGTGCAGTTTAGTACAAGTACTTGCAGCGCGTGAATCCGGAGTCCAACAACTTGACTGTCATGTGCTAATTGATCCGTTTAGTCCGAATCGGCCATTGTCGGAGCGTGTCTGCTCGGTAATTAATCACAAACACCCCTCTGACAAGCAAGTGAGCGCAAAGACGCAAAGGGATAGATAGCGTTTATTTGTTTTGCAAAAAACATAACCCCATGTCGACCAAAGGACAGGAAAAGTGGCGTCGACCCATCTTCTTCTCTCTCGCCACCTGACGAAGGGATGGACCTGGACCTATCGGGTAAGGATACCCGGTCCACGCCTAGGACCTAAGCCCAAGAGGAGATGCCGTATACTATTCTAGAAGGCCCGGTTGAAGCCCACCCGCAAGGCCTTGCGGGTCAAGTTAGGAAACTTCTAACCGACTTTAGGTTAGGGTTTGAGTCCCTCCCGGGTACGGTTTGGGATCTGGCCACCTATATAAGGCCAGGAGAACCGCCGGGAGGGGGACAAGCAATACCGCACCACCAAAGCCTTGAGATCGAGATCATAATCTCGACTTGAGCAACCCCCCATTGTAACCGATCTTCTCGTGAATACAGATCGATAGAAGCAGGAGTGAGGGTTTTACCTCTATGAGGGCCCCAAACCTGGGTAAATCGTGCCCCTGTTTAGCCGACGATTGTCACCAGCGCCCACAGGTTCTCCTAACCGAAACCCTATGGGTTCACCCAAGGGACTTGTTGAGATGCAAATTCGACAATTGGCGTCGTCTGTGGGAACGGCGGGCGCTGGAGATTAGCGGATGAGTCGAGCCAACGCCGAGCTGCACTATCCTTGACACCTTATGTCGGGAATCGTCCCGCGAGAAAAGGATACGCCTCAAGAACCGCAACCATGGATGGCGAGTCCCTGACGGGAATCAGTAAATCACTCGGACCTTCCCTTATGCGCGTCGACGAGGACGGAAACGTCCATCCGCAAACTCCCGCCGCCGCGGTACTGGCTGCAGCCACCTACAAGCAGATAAATCAACCAGGGGAAAACGACCCCCGTGCAGAGCAATACAAGCAAGTTCAGAAAGGATTGGGCATGGCAGCCGCAAAACTCGCCTCCTACGATCGCAAGAAAGCAGCTGCACAGAAAGAAAAGGAAGCATCCCGCAGACATAGGAGCACTTCGCCCAGGAGGAAAAAATCACCTCGTCGTGCCCGAGGAAAAGAAGCCCGACGACGCGGTGATAGCCTGAGTAGCAGCGAGGGTAGGCCGAGGGATCGAGATCGCGGCTCGCGACATCACAGCAGCCGCTCGCGAAATCGCAGCAAGGAGCCAAGGAAGGAAACTAATCATGATAAGCTAGGATACAACGCGCGATCATACATCGCACAAAATAAGGTGGACAAGGCCAGAGCAGCGAGGAAACGCGCACGTTCCCCATCCACCTCGTCTGATGATGAGACCTGCGGCGCACTATGTTTCGCTCGCAGCATCCGCGAGGTGCCTCTACCCAAAAGATTCAAGCTTAGTACGGAAGTAAAAAAATACGACGGTTCACTCGAACCTTCGTCCTGGCTGTCGGATTACCTCACGGCAGTAAAATGCCAACGTGGGAACAAGAACACAGCTATGTAGTACCTCAACTTGCACCTTGTAGGAGCAGCACGCAGCTGGCTTGAGGCAAGAACTAACGCTTGCTACAGGTCGTGGGACGATCTACACTTCGACTTCTGCAAAAACTTCCAAGCAACATACAAAAGACCAGCGAGCATCGAGGAACTGCGAGCCTGCAAGCAAAAGAGTGGAGAGTCTACTCGCGAATATATCCAGTGATGGACCACACTTAGGAACACAACATGAAATATATCAGAGGAAGTAGCAGTCGAAACTTTCGCGAAGGGCGCTCGACGGACTGCTTTCAGAGAAGAACTAGGATGAGCTGCGCCCAAAACTATTGGAGAGCTAATGATCATAGCCGACAGATGGGCCAACGAAGAAGACTCGGTGCGCAACGAGAGGGCATCCTCGCCAGCATCCGAAGACGACCGCCATGGTCGAAAGAAAAGAAGAAAATATTACGATCACGACGACCGAGAAGAACTAGTGGCGGCAGAATTCACGCGAAATCGCGATAGTGGACGCCGTGGAAATCGCGAATGGAAACCGAAGACAGAGGATAAAACTCATGAGGAGGACCTCGATGGATACTGCACGCTACATCTATTTACAGATAAGCGCACAGGCAAAACTAAGCCAACACACCTTCTCAAGGATTACTGAAAGTTCCTCGACATACACGAGGCCTTCTCGAAGAAGAACAGAACATCAGTTAGTCAAGGCTACTCGCAGCTTCCAGGAGGAGGAAACCAGGGATTTCAACCGCCATAACCCTGCCTCCACCAGGAAACCAAAACGTGGTGCTAGCCGCACTTCCTGCGCCGCCCGTCGCCAACCCGGGAGGCAACGCATACCCGAACCCCGCAGGACTTTTGGGGGTGATACAAAAGGTCTGCCCATCCCGCAGGGTCCAGAAGACGAACACACGACAAATATGCATGGCTGTGCAAGCCCCACCGACAAAGCCCGAGTACTTGAAGATGGCAGATCAACCAATAACTTTCTCCAAGGAAGACCACCTCCCACGAGTCTATCGACCAGGACACGATGCGCTAGTCATCCAAGCGCAAATTGGCAATTACGAACTAGCTCGCGTGTTCATGGACGGGGGCAGCGGCATCAACATAATCTACGCGGACACACTCCGTTGGATGAACAGGAACTTGGACGGACTCGCAGAATCAGAGACATCCTTCCACGGGATAGTTCCGGGAAAGGCGATCCGCCCACTCGGAACAATCAATCTGGAGGTGGTGCTAGGCAGCCGAAGTAATTACATGCGAGAATTTCTTGACTTCGAAGTAGTCGACTGGCCCTCACAGTAGCACGTCATTCTTGGTCAAACAACATTCGCAAGATTCATGGCAGTACCACACTATGCATATCTAAAGCTCAAACTATCCGGAGAATATGGCACAATCACCATCGACGGCGACTTCCAAAAATCCAACAAGTGCGACATCGAGTTCCACGAAATTGTTAAATCTTTCGGGATGCAGGAGGAACTAGAGGAGATAGCAAAAACCACGGACCACTCTGTGATGCCCCTCACGAAGAAGAACGCCCCAGTGCTCGAGTTCAGTGCGAACAGTGACACCCGCAAACATCAAGTGCACCCGACAGAATCTGCAAAGACGGCGATGGTTTCCACCACCGTCTCGCCAGCATAGGAAGGCGCGCTCGTCGAACTCCTCCGTGAGTACTGGAAAATTTTCGCCTGGCAGCCTTCAGATATGCCAGGGATACCCAGGGAGTTCGCCGAGTACTCACTCAAAGTTTACAAAGACGTCAAACCTATCAAACAGACCACCCGACGGTTCTCAGAGCCCAAGCAAAAAGCGCTCGGAGAAGAAGTAAACAGACTACTCGCAGCAAAATTCATCAGAGAGATAAAAATATCCACTTGGTTAGCAAACCCAGTGCTGGTCCCGAAGAAGAACACTAACATCCTTCGCGTGTGCATCGACTACACGTCGTTGAACAAACACTGCCCCAAGGACAACTTTCCCCTCCCACGAATCGACCAGATTGTGGACTCCAGCGCAGGCTGCCAACGCCTCTCCTTCTTAGATGCCTGTCGCACCCGGACTTCTAGGGGATACTCACAGTCCGCTAAATAGTAGAACAAATGGCTTACGAGGCATACCGGCACCCGCATCTCAATATGAGCAGGCCAACACGTGAACGTGTGACAACCATTCTCTACTATCCAACGTCTGCGCAAACCATCCCATAGAAATCAGGACACTTCCGTTGACGTACTTCATAACATACACACATGGTACGTCAACGGCATTTTAACAATGGATATCACAACAGATCTCTAAGACACAAAAGATTGAAATAAGTTGCAAATAGCTCTCACTAGAGCAGAGATAGCAAATACAATCATTCAGAGGACACATGTCCCAACATATCATCATTACATCACAGCGGAAGCATCCAAAATGTCTGAGTACAGACAAGAATCAAATAGGCCTAAGAGGCCGGAAACGAAAAGACGGAGCCCATCCACGAAGTCTCGGATCCTGCCCGGGTCCGCTATCTACTCGTCAGCAGCCTCGTCATACTCCACATAGTAGCCACCATGGGGATCCTTGGAAACGTAGTCTGCGGAAACCACAGCCCCATAGGGGTCAGTACATAAACGTACTGGCAAGCAAGACTCACAATTCACCAAAGTGTACCCCACAACATCAAGCACAGATGCTTTGGGTTCAACGGAAGAAAGGGTGATACAAAAGATGCGGCAGCGGGCTGCACTAACCAACTACAGATACATGCTACAACTTCCGGCTAACAGAAAGGGGATAAAATAGCGTATCGTAACCAACTACTACTAACTCCAAACAAACCCATCCTGGACCTCGCCCCTTATCCAAAGAAGCAATCCGAGGATAACTCACACAGTTGGATTAATGATGGTTCAAGTTATTGTGACAATAAGACTATTACTAGTCAAGTTATCATTAGTTAGGTGTAAGTTGTTCTGAGTACTTGTTAGCCAGTACTTTCACCAAGTCATCCATAACCGCGGAAAACACGGCTTCTCGAGAAGATTTATCCCTGCAGGGGTGCACCAATTTGGCCGTACACGTAAGAATAACCCGCCAGATGGAATGCCTCCCACCAAGCGGGGCACTCAACACAACTCAACTCTTCTTCGCATCAAGCCCAAAGAACCACGTGCTGTGCGTGCGCGGCTAATCGAGCCCCCACGAAGAAAAGGGGGACCCTCATAGCACTCTAAGACCACGCCGCCCTAAATGCCGACTACAAAAGTTCCACCCTGGCCTCGGGTTCGTACCTGCATATGAGTGCATCAAATGGAAAGCCCGAACTAAGTGTGGCGATTTGGACGAGATGCGAATCGAATCAAATTGAGGGGGCGCCCATACACGCTTCCCACATGCGGTTAGTGCGCTCATCATGGATCAGTAGACAAGACCCTTTTCCTAATTAGGGTCGACACTAGCAGGCCTCAAAACCACGCCGGGCCTCCTGCCGGTGCCTTATCATCAATTTAGCATTACCTCAAAATTAACAGGTTGTTGTTTAACATCGAGCCCCCAGAACATAATATAAAATATAGTAACAGAAAGTAACGGGTAACAGACTCGAGCAGAAACAACCCTAAGCATGCTAGTAAGACACGGGCAACAAGCAATGGGGTTATAGGTGTGGAGGTGAGGCTATATCAGGGTTAAAGGATAACATGTGATAGGTTCGTAACAGAAGCAACGATTCATAGGGCTAGCAGGATAGACAACGGAAAGTATCGGTATCCAATGTTGAAAGAAACACAATGGTTCATGTGAGTGAATACTTGCCTGCAAACTCAGCAGCCTGGTACTGAGCTAGATCCTCAGAAGGGGTGTCGTAAAGCTCGTCTGTCTCGACGTCGTCGTCTATTCGAGAAGAAGCAAACAAACAACGCAGAGAGACAAAAAAATCAATAACATGGCATAGTGCACAATCATGGGATGATGCATGACCATTTAATTGATGCATAAAAATAAACTAGTTGACATGGTAACATAACATGATTAAATGGATCCACATGCAATTTGGATTGCATATGGAAAGCCCATGAATTATGGTTGAAATAATTTTTTTACAACTAACCAACAGGTGAAAGTGGATTAGCATGATGCATGGATGAAGAAAACAAAAAGAAAACAACAATAGGAACAATTTAAAATAAGGTTTACCAAGTTTGGAATTTTATTTATTAAGTTATGAAATTTTGGTTTCTTAAAGGTGTTACACAAGCATGTGTTGTTTTCATCAATTTAAATTGTTCAAAATAGATAACAAAGTTCATATTTGGAAAGTACACAAAATTTTAGGTGGAATACATGTTTCAGTTATTGAAAAAGGAATTAAGATGAATTATTTATGAATTAAACAAGTTAAACAAGATTTAAATGAATTTAATTCAAATATGAATTTATTTGAATTTTTATTTGTTCCAAACATTAAACCAAATTCATATTTGAAAAGATTATGTTTTTCTGGTTTGAAAACATATTTTATATGTTCAAAAATAACTTAATTTGAGCAAGTTATGAATTTAGCAAATTTAAATGATTTAAACAAGGTTTAAATTATTTAACCAATTTTAATTATTCAAATCATGAAACAAATTTATATTTGGAAAGAGGGTTTAATTTAGCATGGAAAACATATTTTATTTGTGTTATTTGAATTAAGTTTGAATTTGTTATGCATTTAATCAAAATTAAGATGATTTGTTAGAATTTGAAATTTGAATACATTTGAAATGTTCAAAACATAAAACAAATGCTTTGAATAGGTAGAGAATTAAATTTGGTTCAGTAAACATATTTTATTTGTATTATTTGGATTTGTAATTTAAAAGTTATTTGCATTTCAATTACAGGGACTAAACTGTGAAAGAAAAGGACTTAAACGTAAAAGAAACTGGGCAGAAACATTTTCTACCCTGCAGTGGCTAGCCCAAGCCACTGACAGGGGGCCCTGGGGCCACTGTGGCCAGCGTGGCAGCTGACTGGGCCACAGGGGTCACCTACAGGTGGGCCTGGGGCGAGGGGAATAAATCCCAAAAAGATTGCGCAGCAGGGGCTCGAACCCTCGACCTGGCGCTCGCGCACGCAAGCTGCTACCACTGCGTTGTTGTTCTGTTCGTTGACAGTAGAGGATGCGCGGTGTGGATATTCTTCAGTTAGCGACTAGCGCCTGACGAAACTGAATTTCGTTCGATGACTGAACTGACAGAGGGGTGGCCGGCGACGAGCTGCTGCAGTGCTCGTGCTGCCGTGCTGCTTGTGCGTGGATGCGTGCGTTGCGAGCGTGTGGTGAGCGTGTGCGTGCACGAGAGGGAAGGGAGAGAGGGAGGTGTTGCTCACCCTCGTTGCAGGTGAGGCAGAGGTTCGGGGAAGAACGGCGCCGGCGACAGGAACGAGGACGGCGGCTGCGCTCCGAGAGGTCTCCGGCACGGTGGCGGTGTCGAACAGGTCGAGGAGGCGACGGGGAATCCGTTCCCAGGGCTAGCCCGAGGGGAGATGCATCGAATCGGCGGCGATCGCCGGGGTTCAGAGAACGGAGCTCGGTGGTGGGGTTCAGGGATGCAGTGGTGGTGCAGAGGGAAGAAATCGGAGGGGGAAACAGCGGCGAGAGAGGGAGAGGGTGGATGGCTAGGGTTAGGGCAGCTCGGGGAGCTCGGGGGTAGGTTATAAGGGCGAGGCGAGCAGCTGCTGGCCGTCTGCTCCGCTGCTGTCGACGTGGAGGCGGCGGATTCCTGCCGTACAGGAGGAAGAAAAGGGCGAAGGGGTACCGGGCCGTGGGGAAAGATGGGTGGGCTGGGCCTGCGTGTGTGCACAGCCCACTGCCCCTCTCTCTGCTCTCTTTTAAAAATTTTCTGTTTCTTTTTTTTTTGCTGAAAAGAAATAGGAAGAAAAGGCTAGGGTTTTGATGTTAGAAAATTTTAGGGAAAATTGGTATTGATTAATTATGGTAACAGCAACAACTTGCCAAGTTTAGTTTTCCAAAAAGTTCAAAATAAATTGCTGTTTGTAATTTGATGGAATTTGAATGAATTTTGATTATTAAGTGAAATATTGAAACAAAATTTAAATAGTTTGAACCTTATAGTTTAATGGACACAAATTGATTAGAAATGTTTTGTAATTTTCATAGTTTTCAACATGGTTGCTGTTTGGAAAATGTAATTGAATTTTGAATAACATTTGAATTAAGTGAGTTATTAAAAGCCATAATTTTAAATAGTTTGAACCTTATGGTTTAATGGAAACTTTTTGATTTGGAAAATTGTAACATAACAAGTATGAACAATTTGATTTGGAAATTGGTTTGAATTTGAAATAGAAAGCAATTGAAAACAGCTGCAAAACAAATGCAAACAAAAGGAAAACAATTGGAAAACAAATGCCAACACAAATGCAATGATGATGTCATGATGTAAAACATAAAATAACAAGAAATAAAACATTCTAGGGTTGTTTTTCATACTTGGGATGTTACAATGCCTACTCGGGATATAACCAGATCAGGATGAAGAAGGAAGACGAGGAAAAGACTGCTACACGACAATGCCTTTTGGGCTAAAAAACGCAGGCACAACATATCAGCGCTGCATGCAAAAATGCCTCGCCAAGCTCATTGGCAAGAACGTACAAGTGTACGTTGATGACATCGTCATCAAGACTCGGGTAGAGGACACGCTCCTCGAGGATATCAGAGAAACATTTGATGCTCTGAACGCATATGGGGTCAAGCTCAACCCGACAAAATGCGTCTTCGGCGTCCCTGCAGGACAACTTCTCGGGTACTTGGTGTCCGCTAGAGGAATTGAAGCCAACCGAGAGAAGATACAAGCGATCTTAACAATGAAGGAGCCAACCAACCGATTAGCCGCCTTAAGCAGATTTATTGCACGACTGGGCGAGCAAGCATTACCCTTCTACAAGCTGTTGAAAAAGACAGATAAGTTCGAGTGGACACCCGAAGCAAAACAAGAATTCGCAGACCTAAAGCGAGCACTACAGAGTAGGCGTGTTCTGGCAACGCCACAAGAAAGGGAACCACTGTACTTATACCTAGCCGCAACAAATCAAGTCATCAAGACGGCTATCGTGGTCGAGCGACCCGAGGACGGCAAGGCGTATGGAGTTCAACGGCCAATCTACTACATCAGCGAGGTGCTTTCGCCGTGCAAACAGCGATACCCTCACTACCAGAAGCTTGCATATGGGGTCGTCCTCATAGCCCGAAAGCTCAAGCATTACTTCAAGGAACATACCATCACGGTGCTAAACGATGCATCACTCGGTACCATCATGAACAATCCCATGGCATCCGGAAGAATTGCAAAATGGAGCATCGAGCTAGGCGCCTGGGATATTATATACGCAGAACGCAATTCCTTGAAGTCACAGGTACTCGTAGAATTCCTAAGCGAGTGGACAGAATTGCAAACACCAGGACCACCAGAATACACGAGTAACTGGATCATGTACTTCGACGGGTCCAAAAGGAACGAAGGAGCTGGAGCTGGGATCGTCCTCATATCCCCCAGGGGAGACAAGTTGCAGTATGTTCTAAGACTGGACTTCCCACCCGACGATCCAGTATCCAACAACGACACAGAATACGAGGCTCTGCTACATGGCATGAAGATGGCGATTGCATGCGGAGCCACCTGATTGATGATTTACGGCGACTCCAATCTCATCGTACAAAAGACAATGAAGGAATGCGACGCTATCGTGGAAAACATGGTTTCTTATCGGGACATGTATAATCTACTCGAAAGAAGTTTCAAGGGGTGTGATCTGAAACACATCGCAAGGTCCAGCAACGAAGAAGCGGATAGGCTGGCAAACATGGGGTCCATAAATACACCCATACCGCCGGGAATATATTTCGAGAGGATGACCAAACGTTCAGTGAAGGTCAAGAAGATTGCAGGAGCACCCGCAGCATTGGAGACAGACGTCAGTCATGCAAATTGCTATCATTGAGCTCAGCCATAGTATTTCAAGACAAGTTTTTCTGGTCGAGCCAGTCTGGACCCAGAAATACCTCGACTACTTGTCCACCAAACAGCTCCCAACATATGTTCGTGAGGCTCGACAAATAGTACGACACAACAAATCTTTTCGGGTACTCAACGGAGAATTATACAAACATAGCATCTCAGGAATACTGCAGAGATGCATAGCACCCGAAGATGGCAAGGAATTGCTGCGAGACATACACCAAGGAGATTGTGGACACCACGCTAGCTGGAAAGCAATCATGGGTAAAGCTTTTCGAGCAGGATTCTACTGGCTTAATACAGCCAGAGACGCAAAGGACCTAGTCGACAGGAGCAATGCTTGTCAACGATTTGCGACCAAGCCACACGCCCCTGCCACGGAACTACACATGATACCAATTGCCTGACCCTTTGCACAATGGGGGCTAGACATGGTAGGACCATTACGCAAGTCCACACCCGGAGGATATACACACTTGCTCGTCAGTCGACAAATTCACGAAGTGGATCAAAGCCTTGCCAGTCACCTCGGCTAGCGCCCAATGCGCCGTAAAATTCCTCGATTCCATTGTGTGCATATTTGGCATACCACACAACATCATCACCGACAACGGCAGCAACTTCACGGCCAAGGAAACACAACAGTTCTGCAAAGAAAAGGGAATCACCTTCAGCTTCGCTTCAGTGGCTCACACACAAACCAACGGTCAGGTCGATAGATCCAACGGATTGGTCTCAACTGACATAAAGAAACGACTACTTGATCGCCTACACCCAGCAGCAGGGCATTGGGAAGAAGAGCTACCCTCCGTACTATGGAGCCTCCGCACAACCCCAAATCGGTCAACAAAATACACGCCATTTTTTATGCTGTATGGAGCTGAAGTAGTCCTTCCCGAGGATGTAAAATTCAGCGCCCCACGAGTTGTCGCTTACAGCGAAGAAACCTCTAACAAGTCACTCGGGGAAGATATGGATGCACTCGACGAGATACGCGGTATTGCACTCGCGAGATCCGCGGTATACCAACAGTCGCTGCGTAACTATCACAGTCGTCGTATACGCCACCGAGCTTTCATGGTCGGAGATTTGGTGTTGCAGCTTAAGAAGAAGGAAGGACACAAGCTCGAGCCACCATGGGAAAGACCCTTCATAATACAGGAAGTTATCCAGGGTGGCGCCTATCGACTGAAGAACCCGAAGACTGGTGGCATCTACTCCAACCCGTGGAACGTTGCGCACCTCCGCAAATTCTATCCTTAGGATTATCTCATTCGCAAAATAAGGCTATACTAGCCATCTTGTAGCTCGAAGAAAATACATGGCTTCCCAGTCATATCAATAAAATACATGGTTTCTGAACCATAGCTACTCATGTTCTTCATCTTTACACGCTAAACAACAGGTATACACCCCAAACACACGGGGGCTACGCCTAACTTAGCATCATAAGAAAATTTACAGATACAAAGGTATAGACAAGGTTGACACCTTATAAAGTTTCGAGAGAACTATACAAAACAACAGGATACATACATCCTACAATTACATATGGCGACGAGCAGTTTCCTCGGCTAACACTCGATTAACCTCTTCAGAAGTCAGCCGAATAATCTCCTCTGCTGCAGGACGAACGACTGTATAATGAGAGGTCATATCGACTGGAGCATTGGGGAGCCTAACCACAGAGATAAAATTGACCTCAGGATGCCGTAATCGGACAAAAGTAAGTGCTACTAGGGACCCGCAGATCAGCTGCTGGCGGACGCACTCACGAATTTCACCTACTCGACTGAAAGTTCTGAGCTGCTGGCTCAAGTCTTATGGACCTCTCTCTAGCGGATAGAAAGCGCGGTTCATAGCTACCAAAGCCTCGTGACATGAATCAACGAGTATCTTCGCCTGGCCCACACGATACTTCAAAGTAGCCAGAACGAAGCCTCGACTTCGGTCGGACCGGAAGTTGTTTGCATGTGGTTTTGAGCTACCGACTTCATGAGCAATATGGTTATTTACCCAATGCGCTTCACATAGAACGTCAGGCTCAACAACTACAAAGAAAAGTACATAGAGTTAAAGAAGGAAAAGGAGGCAATCAAACAAAGTGCTAGGGGGCTCACGTGCTTACAAAGCATATCTTTGGCAACAACTGCCAACTCTTCCATCACAAACTTCTCACATTCGGCCGCAAGTTTTTTGTTTCGACTTGGCCACATCAGCCACTCCACGCAAAGCTTTTAACTTGCGTTCGCCATCCGCGACACGATCCAATCGTACAACAGATCCACTCGAAGACTCCGTGCCAGCACCTTCTACCTGGAAGGAGATAAGAAAAGTTAAGAAACATTTCAAGACACCCGACTCGAGAAACAAACCGCCTATTCAATAGGTGCTCGGGGGATACTCCCATCGGGAGGAACTCATAACGATCAATCGCAAAAAATCACATCTAAGATATCAAAGAACACTTCGATTAAAGGCAGAATAAGGGAATACATCCCAAGGTTCATTACATCAAAAGAGCAAGCTAAATGAAGTCTATCCTATGGAACCGCGGAGGTACTGCTACTCGCGACAGGTTTGCCCCTTGCGACTAGCACGAGCAATCAAAGAACCTTTCTGCTTGTGGTAGCATCGACGGGAAGGATTGAGTACGCCTCGTCCAAGCCTGCGACTCCATGCGCCAACGCAAACTGGATGGCAGTCTTCGCTCCACATTCAGACTGGGCAACCGAGTAAGCCTGAAGGAGATCACCCTCCAGGAAAACCTTTAGAAGACCATCCAGCGTGGGCGGAACCGCGGCATCCACTAGAAGACGCTCATGGAATTGCGTCAGCACTCGAATGGCATCGCCAACGAGGTAGCAGATCCCACTCGCGTGCTTCTGGAGCTGAGAGCAAGAATCCGTTAGGGCGTCCACTCGTTGAACCCCAGGCAGCTCCAGCGCAACGCCAAGTACATCTGCAGAAAAATGTCATCAATTCCAAAGACAACCAATCTAGTCGCAACACAGCGGAAGTTAAGTGCAACTTACCTGCGAATTACTGGGCCAAAGGGCGAATGAAGCCAACAAGATCACTGTCCTATTTGGCGCCAGACTCCTCCAGTTGCTTCAGCGCATCCTGGGCCTCATCGAGCTTCCCCTCGAAGTCAGTCGACCACTTGCGAGAGGATTCAAGCTCCTTTCGAGTGGTCTCCAACTCGGCCTCAAGGGTTTTCACCCGAGTGACAGCATCAGCCTTCTCGGACATCAGAAGATCAACTTGAGCTACACAGCAACAAACTTCAGCCTAGAGGAATTCGCACGATCAGAAAGAACAAGCAGAAGGAACAGATCAATTTACCTTGGAGAGCTTGGCCATCCGCGACGAGTCGATCACGATCCACCCGAAGGGATACGCAATCTGCCTCAGCCGAAAGTACGCGGCGACCAATGGCTGTAAGAGAATCAAGAAGAGACTGTAAGAATACAAGACGAAGGTCAAGTTAGAGAAAAAGTAAATAAATTGAGCCTATTCACGACTGCAAACAGTCGAGTATAGCCTCGGGGGCTACTCCCATCGGGAGCACTGCCGTGCACCCGATAGAATCAAGAAAGGAAAAAAGCTTAAGTATTGAGCCTGTAGCCAATCGCTAGCGATTGACCACAGCCTCAGGGGCTACTCCCATCGGGAGCACTGCCATGCACCCGATAAATAAACGAACTACAAGACGCAAGGAAGATGACAATGTTTACCTGGCCTTGGACGGTGCGCAGAGGGTCAGCCGAGCTACCCGACACTTCTTTCGAAACCGAGGCTCCACCCGCAAAGCTAGGAAACTTATAATCTGTAGACGCAGCTGTTGGATCTGGGCTCGGTGAGTTCTGGACAGACTTAGCAATTGGAGTTTCACCAGCAGCAGCATCTTTCTTCTTCGCAGGGGGAATAGAGGAGGCAAACTGGCCAGGGCTGATGGATTGAAGCCTGTCATGAAAAAACAACAGCATAAGGAAGAGCGAGAAGAAACTTTCGAATAAAGGATAATAGGAAAGAAAGAACTCACTCATCATCGTCGTCGTCATCCAACATATCCGCATTCCAGGCGGTGGAGATCTTCGACTTGGGGACGAGAGGAGCACGCACATTCATTGGGGTCACAATGAGAGGCTCGGCTGCCTTCTCAGATCCTTGAGTCTTCGATGGGAAGTTTTACCCAAATTTGTAGTTCGAATGAGTGGGAACACAAGAATACCGGTGAGACTTTAGCAATTGGGACGTCACTCCCAACCACACCTGTGTATCAACAAACTTGCAGCGAGAGTGGTGAGTGTAATAATGCAGTGAAAGTAAACAAACAGAAAGTAAATGGAGAGCAAGTGTTTTCCCAGTTTTCACCGGAAAAGAGTGAAAGTAAACCAGAGACTAAAACGCAGGCATGAGGTGACAGCGGGGTGTTGCACGGATAAGATTGATCATGTAATAATGTTTTGCTAGCAGCGGGGTCTTTCTCTATCTCAGTTTTATGTAGGTGTGTGTTCCGTAAATTATTGTGCGTACTAACCAAGAGAATTTGCACAAAGCCTATTGTCCTACCTGCCCATTTCACCGGGGCCAATTTGGAACTACGGGTAATTAAGGTCTACCCTTTCGAATAGCCCGGACCAACGCATTAGCACTCAATGAACACACATAATCCTCAAACTAGAACATATCCCCCTTGTTTTCCCTAGTTGTCACTTTAGGGTTCGCAGGTTCAACATAATAGCAGGTAATACACATTGCAGATAGATACCAAACTCAAATATATGATGTAGCAATGTAAGTTCAGTACTGAAATCATGCCACTTGGGCCCTAGTAACAAGCATTAAGCCTAGCAATAGTGCATCAACATAAGACATAAGAATTCTCAAGACAAACCCCTAGATCCCTCATACTGGGTAGCAATTACATGATCAATCTCATCCAAAACCCCTCACACCTCACATGCCTACAACAACTACTCACACATGGAGGGGGTGATGGAGCTCATGGTTGATGGAGATGATGGTGGTGAGGATGATGGTGACGAAGCCCCTCGAATTCCACCTCCGGGGGTGAAATCCCGGATCAATCTGATTCCGAAATCGAAAATCGTGGTGGCGGCGGCGCTCCGTTTCGCGAACAGCCCTCTCCTCCGAAACCCGTCAGTTTCTCGTATATATGGAGGGGTACGTCGAAGACCTAGCCGGAGTGGGCCATCTGGGCCCAAAAGGGGTGACCCCACGCGGCCAAGGAATCTAGCCGCGTGTGGGGCCCCCTTTTGGCCCTCGGGTGGCCCCCCGGCCCCATCTGGTGCTGATTTCCCTTCTTTTCCATAAAAAGTTACGTGGTTTTCACCCCCTGTGAAAAGTCCTGCGAAAATAGACGGAAAGAAGACTTTTGCTAAAAACAACGTCAGATTATGCAGATTTATTCAATTATGGGGGGACTCCGGAGATAAATACGATGCAAAAGTGCTTGGAAAAGTAGATGCATTTTGGTTGCATCAACTCCCCCAAGCTTAGCTCATTGTTTGTCCTCGAACAACTCAAACGCAGTGCAGAAGCGATAAAAACTTTGGCAAGAACTTTGTATTGCATATGCATCATCAATTAATACTAGCAAATACTCAAGACATGATTCCTTTAACAAGTAGCAAAATACTAGCAAGTGTGCATCTACTCAGTGTTGAAGCATATATACTTGTTGCAATAGAAATAACATGAAGTGTTAATACTTGAATGAGTTTGCTCAATTGTAGACATAAACAAAGGCTTGTGCATCGCTGATGATTGAATCATATCAAGATTTTTGAGATCTCTGATTCTTTCATATGTTGACAAGTATAATCATTTTGCTTACTACCTTGCTCTCAGTTTTGCTAAAGCATTAATTTTTCATTTTGATTCTTATGCTTGACAAACTACAAGTTGAAAGCCTCATTCCCCTTAAAAGCGAAGTCCCGCACCATGATTACTCAACTCTAGATTCCTAATAAGCCTTGTACAATCATTGTAAGTATTAATGACATCATAGAGAGCAGCAATTGGGGTACCTCTTTCCCCATGACATGGAAACCAGCCCATGTCAAAATGGCAAGACAAACAAATGGAATGGACTCATTATCCTTTTTTATTTCATTCACTATATGCATAGCTTCTTATTTTATTATAGGATATGTTGTGGAGTCCATTCTAGCTATAAGTAAATTTCCACCATGATATCGCATGGCTTGGGTTAGCGGCCCAATGCGTGTCTCTAATCATATATACTTACTCATCAAGACTTACTATTCCTCTACCTCATTTCGGCATAACAGGCATCCACAGTTAAAAAAACATAATATCAACTTGAATATAGAATTCTTAGTGCAGCGTTGAAAGTTTTCCATGTGATACACATTTAGACTAACCCCCAACCATAAGTTCGTCAAGCATAAGACTCCACTTTTATCATTCATGAAATTTTCTCTTTTAATTCTTTCCTTGGTTGGCAAGTTCAGTAAGCACAATGGGATGCGTAAACCTTTGCTTAAGGCTACAATTATTCAATCCATCAGCCAAGTAATGACACTAAACAATATTTCTGTTGCATCAGAATATATTCTACTAAACCACAGTGAACATAAACAATGGCTATTATATCACTAAGTGTTAAGGAAATCATAAGGTGTGCACTTGCTCTTATTAAAAAGCATACATAAGCACGACAAAGGTGTCATACCTTTCATCCCTTCAAGCACATTATCATATCATTGTTGTTCTCCTCTCCCCACTTGAACTGCTCAATAAAAACTCAAATCTTGCTATAAAAAGTTATTGCATTCAGCAATTTGTTTACCTACCTAAACACCTCAAAAGTTTCTCTGTTTTACAGAGGTGAAGGCCATAAAAAGTTGCAGTAGTGATTAAATTTTCAGCTCAAACGGAGTCACAAGTAAAGATTAAAGAATATAACAGTGAACATATTTCAGCAATTCCTGCAGCTCCGTATTTATACTAAACTCAAGAAAACAAAAATCTTTTTGTGGTTTTTGATTTTTAGAAACATAATGTAAATAACCAGAAGTAAACTAGCTAACAAATAACAAAAATATTTTTGTGTTTTTCAGATTTAAAGAACATAAAACAACAAATAACATGCAAGTGATATAACACAACGAATGAGGAGGGAGAGAAATACTCCCCCAAGCTTGTGATCAAGCTAGTATCCTGGGTGGTAATCATGTCCACACTCGACGAACCTCCCTGGAAGAAGGATGGATCCTGCCATGCCTGTGCTCCAAGGTGTGGTTCAGGGAAGCCCCAGGGATATGCCATAGGCGCCTGGTATTGGGGCTCCTCCTGTTGTTGCTCTTCTTGTTGTGGCTCTTCTTGCACAGTCCACTTTGTCTCCCTGTCAAACAAGTCGGCACAAGGGATCCTAACAGACACAATGTGCCCATTAGAATCCTTATAGCAATATGAAAAATATTCTTTCTCAGCCCTGCTCATATCCATGCAAAAAAGTAAACCAAAATCCAGCGGCCGAGGCTCATTTACCATGGTACCCAAGTTATCATTAAAACCTCGTTCTGCCATAATGTATTCATGGATTAAAGTGGCAATGGCACCAACATATAAAGGAGTTTTATCCGTGCCATTCCTACTCACAGCTAAATGCAAAGTTCTAGCAAGTATGGTTCCCAGGTTATATATATGTGTTGTATTTTCCATTGCACATTTTAATAAATAGATCATAGGACCAGTGCAAGCAGAAGTGTTATCCCTAGCAAGGAATCCTCTAGCAAGAAACAATGCAAAATATCTAAGGCCCGGGTGTTGGATGCATGTGAGCTTGCCTCTATTCATTCTTTCAGGAATATTTTTAGCAATGCTACGCCAGAATGTGACAAGTTCTTCTCTAGAATCAGCATATGTTTCATCCCATAACCCCGTAGTTGGTACACGTATAGCCTTACAGAATTCCTCTAATGACATGACTAAACGCAGCCCCTCATTGTAAATTTAATGACAAAAGTAGCTGGAGGAGGGTTCTTAGACTTACTTTTCCGGTGCACCACCGGTCCCTCAAACCTGAATGTAGAGAGGAATTCCCTCGAGAGTTCCACATATGTGTTGCGTGGATGGAGTGAGAACTCAAGCAGCTCCGTAGTTGCAGCAAAGGCTTGGAAATCTTCAGCAATCCCCCAATGTTCAAGAACTTCGCGGTCTTGCCATCTTGTGGTATGGACACGCAGATTTTCACCTGCAAAAACCAATTCATCCTCCCATAACTGATTATCATCATGATTGTTGGACACCCTTGATTCTCTTCTCCTTGTCCTTGAGGACATCCCAAGCAATGCCTTTCCCTTGTTCAGCATGTTACCTTGCTGTACCAAAATAAAATTCAACAAAAATTAAATTGTATCACTCTAAAACATTGCTAAGGCATCCATAACTAGTCCTCTAATCAATATCATGCATCCATATCAACTAGAAAACTTAAATTCACGGAGTTCTTAGACATAATAGGTGACACCTAGTGCAGCAAAATACTTCATACACAAAGCATGGGAGAAAAAAGTAATTGGATGAGTGAAGTAGTTACATACCAAGGAGTGATTCCATCAAACAGATTTGAAAAATCCGCCTCAAATGTGGAGATCGAGGATTGACGGAGAAACAGAGCACGTGAAAAATGGAGGAGATGAACTGGGGTTGGTTTTCGGTCAAAAGGGAGCAGATGAGCATTGGATGGGCCCCAGCATCCACTTGTGGCCAAAAATGGGGTATCCCACGCGGCCAAGGAATCTGGCCGCGTGGAGGTACCTATTTTGGCCCCTGGTGGCCTGCTGGTGCTCCCCCACTGGCTGCTGGTCCCTTCGGGCAAAAAACTGACCCCCTAATTTTTCTGGAATTTTACGTGAAACTTTTCTACAGAGAATTTCTAAAACTTCATATTCTGTGATTTCTGATTCTAATTTTTTTAATACTATGTCTATGTCTCACAATTTTAAAGCAAATAACATAAAAAAATGCAATTTAAATGTTTGTGAATGATGCCTTTATCATTTCCACACTAGTAATGAGGTTGATCAGGTCTCATTAGCAACATGTAAAGAATATAGCTCATGATTCTTATTATTACTTATTATAAAACAATAAATCAAGTTACCTCATATTTGATTGGAATAGTCCCAATCATCAATATTTCATACCTTGGTGCTGGAGGTGGTATAGGTATTTCAATGCTACCAATCTTAATGGAATTTATTTGTATAGCATTCACACTTGTGCTCATACTTGTAACATGTTTCTTCTTGGGAAAATAAATAGTGTGCTCTTTGCCTTTAACATTAAATGTCACTTTGCTCTCAGTGCTATTTATCACAGCTCCTGCAGTATTCAAAAAAGGTCTACCAAGAATAATAGATAGATTGTCATCTTCAGGCATTTCTAATATAATAAAATCAGTAGGTATCAACTCATTAGCAATAGAGATGGGAACATCCTCACATATTCCTATAGGTACAACAGTTGTTTTATCAGCCATTTGTAAAGATATTTCTGTTGGAACTAGTTTGTTCAAATTAAGCTTCTTATATAGTGAGAAAGGCATAACACTAACACCAGCTCCTAAATCACATAATGCATATTTCACATAGGCTTCTTTAATTTTGCAAGGAATAGTAGGAATACCAGGATCTCCACGTTTTTCAGGCAATTTTCCTTTAAATGAATAATCAGCAAGCATAGCAGTAATAGCATCAGTAGGTATCTTTCTTTTATTAGTGACAATATCTTTCATGTATTTTGAATATGGAGGATTCTTAATAGAATCAATAAGTGGAATCTCTAATTTCATATTCTTAATCATATCATAAAATTGCCCATACCTCTCTTCATCTTTTGTTTTTGATACCTCTTGGGGATATGGAATGGGTATTTGTACCCATGGATCCCTTTCTTTACCTTTATCTTTATCTTTATTTGGTTTCTTCTTCTTCTTGGTCTTCTCAATAGGAGGCTGAGGATCCTCCTTACCAGCAACTTCTTCATTATTATCATCATGTTGTTCAATATCAGGTGGAGATGATTCTTCTTCTTCATTATTATCATCCTCAGTTTCAGCATCAGAAATAGAAATATCCTTGTCTTGCTCATTGGAGTCAACATCATGCTCATTTTCATTGGGAGATTTTCCTGCAAAATATTTATCTTTAAGAGCAACTTGCTCTTTTCTTTTAGGATGATCATCACGATAATCAGGATCCTGGGTGCTTGCACCTCCCCTTGTATTAACTCCGCATAATTGTTTTTGTTTATTCAGATTTTCATACAATTGATTTTGTAAAGAAATCATTTGCTCAATTTGATTGTTCATCATTTCACAATGTTTAACAATTCTTTTAACTTCCCCTACACTAGCATTTAAATTTTCACGGAGGAAATTAATTTTATGATGGTTTTCCATGATAGTCATTCTAATTTTACGCTCCTCAGGATTATCATGATAAGCAAAATTGTTAACATAAGAGACATCAACAGGAGGTGTTACCTCCTCATTACCTTCCATAGGGAGTATAGAGTTCACTTGAATTGGAAAGCATGGTTCATCAGTAGGAAGTTTAATACCCATTTCAGATAATTCCTTGAGATGAGAGGTTTTAATTCCCTTCTCTTTAATATCCTTGGAAGCTTCAGCCATTGTTTCTTGGTTCAATTCGAGAATACCTCCTTTCTTCTCTGGGAGTGTCTCATTTTTATCTATCTCCTCAACGTTCCAATCAGCTTCATTCTCGAGAATAGACTCCAGTAATTCAATTGCTTCATCAACACTTCTGTCCCTAAAGATATTCCCTGCAATACTATCAAGGTAGTCTCTTGTTTCCCCCATTAATCCATTATAGTATATATCAAGCAATTCATGAGGATTAAAACCATGACCAGGACATTTCTTACACATTTTACCAAATCTCCCCCAAGCTTGGGGTAGACTCTCTTTCTTATCTTGTTTAAAATTGCCATTTTCAACAGTTAATGCATGTATCCTTTCATCAGGAAAATATTTATTGAAAAACAATTGCAAGCATTCTTCCTTACTAGTAATACATGCAGGTCCTAAATGATTATACCAAACTCTAGCATCTTCACCGAAAGAAAAAGGAAACAATTTTAAGAATAAATAATGTTGACGGATTTCATCATTTCCAAATGTAGTAGATAAAGCATGCAATTCAGCAATATGATCAAGAGGAGACTCCTCATCCTTTCCACAGAATCTAGACTTCTCAACTATCTCAATTATCTCAGGATTAACATTGAATTCATAATCTTTATCTCTAATTCTAATAGCTGGGCCACACAAATTCCTAGTAGCAGCAAAACAGTTTCCAAGAGATGCATCATCATAAATAGAGAGTTTATCAAGTTTTGTATAATTAGGTGATATAAAGGCCTCAATAAATGCTTCTTCTTCTTCAGAAGAGGCCCCATATTCATACTCTCTACGAGTCTCATTTCTTTCTAGCTCAAGTTCTACATTTTCATCTACAGAAGATTCCGGAATTTCAGTTGTTTCAGGTGTTTCATTTGCCTCGGGTGTTTCAATAGTTTCAGGAATTTCAGAAGCTAGTTCTTTGTCTACATTATCAAGTGTTTGATCATTAGATGTACTAGTAGACATTTTTGACAATGGTGATTTACCAGCTATTCCTTTCTTTTTCTTAGCAGCCACAGTAGAAACAATATTAGGTGAAAAATTTGGTCTACTAGGCAAATCATTACCAGAACGAGTAGTCAAAGGCATTACCTCCTTCGAAGTGTCCTTTCACTTTCCCATTTTAGGGAACAAGAAAGTGCAACAAGTAGACAATAACAAGTGATCTTACCAATAAAGCTAGGCTCCCCGGCAACGGTGCCAGAAAACAGTCTTGATGGCTCCCAAGTGCAGGAGATCAATCGTAGTCTTCGATGGGAAGTATTACCCAAATTTGTAGTTCGACTGAGTGGGAACACAAGAATACCAGTGAGACTTTAGCAATTGGGACGTCACTCCCAACCACACCTGTGTATCAACAAACTTGCAGCGAGAGTGGTGAGTGTAATAATGCAGTGAAAGTAAACAAACAGAAAGTAAATGGAGAGCAAGTGTTTTCCCAGTTTTCACCGGAAAAGAGTGAAAGTAAACCAGAGACTAAAACGCAGGATTGAGGTGACAACGGGGGTGTTGCACGGATAAGATTGATCATGTAATAACGTTTTGCTAGCAGCGGGGCCTTTCTCTATCTCAGTTTTATGTAGGTGTGTGTTCCGTAAATAATTGTGCGTACTAACCAAGATAATTTGCACAAAGCCTATTGTCCTACCTGCCCATTTCACCGGGGCCAATTTGGAACTACAGGTAATTAAGGTCTACCCTTTCGAATAGCCCGGACCAACGCATTAACACTCCATGAACACACATAATCCTCAAACTAGAACATATCCCCCTTGTTTTCCCTAGCTGTCACTTTAGGGTTCGCAGGTTCAACATAATAGCAGGTAATACACATTGCAGATAGATACCAAACTCAAATATATGATGTAGCAATGTAAGTTCAGTACTGAAATCATGCCACTTGGGACCTAGTAACAAGCATTAAGCCTAGCAATAGTGCATGAACATAAGACATAAGAATTCTCAAGACAAACCCCTAGATCCCGCATACTGGGTAGGAATTACATGATCAATCTCATCCAAAACCCCTCACACCTAACATTCCTACAGCAACTACTCACACATGGAGGGGGTGATGGAGCTCATGGTTGATGGAGATGATGGTGGTGATGATGATGGTGACGAAGCCCCTCGAATTCCACCTCCGGGGGTGAAATCCCGGATCAATCTGACTCCGAAATCGAAGATCGTGGTGGCGGCGGCGCTCCGTTTCGCGAACAGCCCTCTCCTCCGAAACCCATCAGTTTCTCGTATATATGGAGGGGTACGTCGAAGACCTAGACGGAGTGGGCCATCTGGGCCCAAAAGGGGTGACCCCACGCGGCCAAGGAATCTGGCCGCGTGTGGGGCCCCCTTTTGGCCCTCGGGTGGCCCCCCGTTCCCATCTGGTGCTCATTCCCCTTCTTTTCCATAAAAAGTTACGTGGTTTTCGTCCCCTGTGAAAAGTCCTGCGAAAATAGACGGAAAGAAGACTTTTGCTAAAAACAGCGTCAGATTCTGCAGATTTATTCAATTATGGGGGGACTCCGGAGAGAAATACGATGCAAAGTGCTTGGAAAAGTAGATGCATTTTGGGTGCATCAATCCTCCACCCAAAGAATTATCCTTGGAGGTGGCATCATCGTCCCCCGCCCTACGGCGCTTGCGGTGGTGGAGGTCGCTACCCGACTCTTCCACATCATCCGAAGAACCGTGCTCAGAACTCGAGTCTGAGGCATCTTCAACAGAAATTGGCGGGTAGCAGTTTGCTACCTATAAACTCTACAGAAGGAAAACAAGAAGGAGAGAAGGAGAAACTCAGTCGACAAACTCTCGAATAACGAAAAAAGTTAAAGCATAGAAAGAATTAAACTTACATAAGATGGAGGAGGTCTTGAGGCTTCGAATGATGCGATAGGGCAGAGAGGGAAAGTCTCGCCCACCTTCAGCCTGGTGATGCTCGCGATTTTCTTCTCGAATTCAGCATTCGAAAGAATATTCCGGCTCACACAGCTGGGGTCTTCGACACCCTGGTACTCCCACATGGTCGAGGGCCTCTCCTGGAGAGGTTGGATCCTGCGCTTGAGGAAGACACTCGCTAGATGCAGGGCGTTCAGCGCGACCCCTGTGGTTTGGTCGCGGAGGGCTGCTACCTTGGCGAGTAGCGGGGTGATGACTCAGCTCTCTTTAGTCGAGAGCTTGTGCGCCCAGGATTTCCGCCGCTTCAAGACAGCGAACGGGTGGAATTCATGAGCTCCGCCCGCGCTGTTATCAGCAACGTAGAACCACTTCCTCCTCCATCCTTGCGCAGAGTCGATGAAGTGCATCTCGAAGTAGGAGCTATCCGACTTCGCCTGGATTCCGAAGCCGCCAGTGCGCAGCGTCTCTCCAAGCTCGGTCTCGACCCGCGATATCTCACGGAAGATCCGCACTTTGAATAGGGCTTTCCAAAGGCCCAGTGCAGGCGGATGCCCAGGAAGCACTCGCAAAGTACAATGAAGCACGAGATGTGCTGCACTGCATTTGGAGACAAATCGTGGAGTTGTATGCCGTAGAGATACAGCAAGTGTCGAGACATCGTAGTAGTTTTCATAGACGGGGGTGCCATGAGACTACGGGTAGAGACGTGGGGAAACGGGATCGCGTTGAAGACAAAGACACAGGATTTACCCAGGTTCGGTACGTCGTGATAATACGACGTTCCTACTCCTGCAATCTCACTATCAGGGCTAAAGCATGTGTACACAATTACAATGTGAGGTTCTGTTTAGCTATTCGCTGAGGATCAACTTCCCGGCGAGTTAGCCTATAGCTTCTTGTCTATCTATCTTATCTCCCGTCCGGCTTTATATAATAGCCGGGTTAGGGCATACAGAGTAGGAAACCTAGAATACTACGGTAACTATTAACTTGGAAAGTAAGGAATCCGCCTTCTACTCCAAGCCAGATCACGTGGGCCGTGATCCGGGTTCTTCTAGAATCCGGCTTCTGTGCGTCAGCTTACTGGGCTGCCCAATGGATCATAGCCCACTACCACTTAGGCCACCCTGGTAACCAGGCACTTTTGATTACCATCTGATATACCCCTATTCAGTATATATCCGACAGTATCCCCCAAGAAGGATTAAAACTCTGATCCGCCGTCTTTCGCCAAATGCATATTGTCCGAGAAATATTGGCCATCAGTCTTGATTCTTCTTATTCTTCTTTAAAAAGAGATGGTAACGTAAAACTCGGAATTCTGGAAATCCGGCTTTTCTCACACGATCCTTCGTAGAGAAGGAACCTCCTACGTCAACGCATCAATCATGCTGACGTAAGGGACGTTTGGGTTTCAAGCGGGAAACCCAGAAACGTATCTCTGACAGATTCTCGCGGCAAACGAGGAGATAGCCATAATCACCCTGTCGATTCATTTCCCGGATTTTCCTGCGAGTGACACGCGTTGATCATCCAACGGTCAAAAGAGCCGTTAGCACGTATCATGACGGATTTCCGGCTATAAATAGCCTTCTTCGTCCTCCCGGAAAACCTTCCGTTCTCACTTCCAACGCCATTACAGCGCCCAAGCTCCCGAGCAGAGAGAAACTTCCGAACGCACTCCGCGCCCAAAATCTCACCGGAGGCGAGCCAGCGCCGCCACCAAATGGCCTCTTCGCCGTCTTTGCCCGCCCGCACCGTCGCGCAAGACATCGAGGATATCATCAACACGATGGATCCTTTGTTGGATTCCCCGACGCACGCCGGCGGCGAGCCGGTGAAGACCGCGGACACCGCGGCGGACGGAGGGAATCCTTCCGCCACCGCAGATCTTGCGGGCTCGAGCTCCGCGCCCTCTCCGCCGTTCGCTCCCGAGACGGCGGAGGAGAAAATTACGCTCGTTGGTGACGAGCTCGCCGCTGCAGAAGCTGCCGCGTCCGCCGCGCCGGAGCTGACGAAGAGATGGAGACTGCCGGCAACTGGATTGCCTGCAGCATTCCCCCGTCCCTCCTTCCAAACATGGAAAAGGAGGGGTTAGTGCTGAAAGGGAAGTGGCGGCTTCCGGAGGACGAGAACGAACCCATGCCGAACGAAGGCGAACGAGTTCTTCTCTCCTCCCACCTTCTGAGAGGTATGGGACTGCCACCTTCTGCCTTCTTCCTCCAAGTCCTCTCCCATTACAATATCCAACACCATAACCTGCCACCAAATTCTATTCTTTATATGGCCGGCTTTCAGGCCCTCTTCGAGGGTTTTCTAGGTATAGAGCCTAGATTAGATTTCTGGTTATACTGCTTCGGGGTTAAGCAGAACTCTTCGGAGGGCGCACTCCCGACTTGCGGAACCATTTCCTTCACGCTTAGGAGATTTAGGGACGATTGGTTCCCCAAGATCAAAACCTCGGAATCCGTCAAATTCTGGACGGGTTCCTTCTTTTATCATCCCGATGTTCCTTTCCCAAAAAAGGCCATCGGGGTTCCACCTTTCTCAAACACTGCTGCTGTTCCCCAAGAAAATTGGGAAACAGAAGCCGTCCAAGTTCTGCCGCCTGATCTTCTAAGGATCAAGCGGCGCATCGCCAAGCTCACTTCCTCTGATCCGCCCCTAACCGGCATGGACAAAGTCCTTTGCTGGTTGGACAGGCGGGTCCAGCCGTTAGCCAACCACGGTGGTCGTCTCCTTTGCGAGTACACGGGTGCCGGCAACAAAATGCGGACAACCAGCAAAGACTGGGCCGCGAGGGATCTGCGGAGGCGCGTGAACCAGTTGGTCGCTTCACGCGACCAATATGAAGCGAGTCGGCCAATGTATACGGCCGACAATCCGGCTCCCAAGGTATTATTTCCGTCATTTGGGTTTAAACTTTTCCATGTTTTCTCGGATTTTTCGCTTCTAACTCTGCTTTTTCTTTTCGACAGATTGGTGAGCTTCCTGATTCGGAGCTGGCCTCCGAAGCTGAACTGGAGGCGTTTGCGCACCGCCTTTGCAGGTGTGCGAAAGCACAAGAAGGTCTCCTCCTCTGAGGAAATCATTGATCTTTACGGGGTTCCCGTCGCCACCTCCAGGTTAGAGCATCCGGGTTATTTTCTTTTATCGACGTTTTCTTTTGCCTTTGGAGTTTTAACTCTTTCCGGGTTTTTTGTTTTTTGCCTTTAGCCTGCCTCCCTCTACCTTAAAGCCAAAGAAGCTGAAAAGGCACAAGGTTGTGTCCAGCAGAGGCTCTCAACCTTCTCCCGTCATTGCACCAGACACACCGTCCACGATGGCGGAAGAGCATACTACAGCCCCCACCACCGAGTCTTTGGAGCCCAGCCAGCCCATTGTGCCGGACACGGACACGAGGGAAAGGGCGGCTCCATAGGTGGGAAATTCTTCTCGAACGACCGATGAGGAGATTCCCACCTTTGACAAGGACTTCAAGAACATCAACGACGGCCTAAGTGCGGCCGGAATTCTTTTTGCGGAGTACGCAAAAGAGTTCAATGAAAACTTGGCTGGGTTGCAGTGAATGAGCCAGGTATTTAACTCTAGCCCCCAAGCATTAAGCAAAAATGTATACTTTTCGCCTTGATGCTTTTTAGTTACTCTTTTCCTTTTCGTGTTCCAGCAAACCGCTGAATCCATTAACATGGAAGTTTTCAATAAACTTTCCGTCAAGAATAAAGAAGTTAGAAATCTTCTTTCTATTCTTGAGGTGAAAGAGGCGGAGCTTGCATCGTCTCAGCTGCAGCTGTCGGAAACAACAGGTAAACTTTTTTCCTCTGAAGTTTTTGATTCAGCTATTTGTCTAAGTACTTTTCCGGGATTTTTCTAAACTCAGAATTTTCCTTGCTTTCCAGCTGCTTTGGCTAAGGCCAAGGAAATAGCTGAAGACGCCGGCAATGCCGAGTTTCTCCGAAAGGAGAATTTGGACCTTCACAAGAATCTTGTGAAGGCTCAAAAAGATCTGGAAGCCAGCAATCTGGCCCTTGGAATGGCTCATTCCAAGGCTTCCGAACAGGCGGAGAAGGATAAGTCCACTATCCAGGACTTGGAAAATGCCTTAAACCTTCGCCTGGAGGAAGGCTCCGAAATCGACAAGATTATCGGTAAGTTTTACTTCATTTACCATTTTTCCATGTCTTGCTTTCTTTCCCTGCTTTTTCACTTAACCTTTTGGCTGTTTTGTCTGAAAAAACAGGAGATAACCCAGATGTCACTCGGATTGATAGAATCCGAGCCTTTGGGAAGATGTGGACTGCGATCAGAGCTGCTGGCATGCAGCTGGTCAACAAGTTCCTTCCCACAAGGACTGGGGAGTTCTCGTAAGTTGAGAAACTTCCGAGTGCCATCTTGGAGGTGGCGGAGTCCAGGGAGTCCATCCTACGCTCCGCTGCACGGGGTGGTGCATGCATGGCACTCGGCCTTATGTGTATGCACTACCCTGGTGCAAATTCTTGGCGCGTGGCGTCAGGTATCCCTCAAGGATACACGGAAACCCAGCGAACCACCATCTTTGATGAAATCAAAGGCCACGCCACCAAGATCGCCTCCATGGTGAACATCTCCATCACCTATCCATAAGAGGAGATACCCGAAGCCCCCGAGAATGACAGCAGCGAAGAAGACTCGGATGCTTGAAGGGCTGCCCTTAACCTGGATGGTGGAAGTAGACAATAGGAGCATTACTGCACTTTTACAATGTAACTTATATTGTAATGCTTCTATTCCTTTTGTATAAATAAGAACTCCGCCTTTTGCAGCTTTAATTATGAAATTCCTTGCAAGGTTTTCGGGTTTTATTATTCCTTTATCTTCTAAGTTCTCTGGCTCATATGCTTTAACTGTCCTTAGTGTTTGAAATGGCTCAATAGTACTAGGAATCATCATGCCGAGTTACTGGGTATAACCAATTAGTTTAAACTCGGAAACATGGATCATACTAAAGGCATTTTTACTAACTAGTTCCAGTGACCCAACACATAAACAATCAGGTAATGCTTAGAGAAAAGTAAGGAATTTTTTGAATGAAACTTGGGCACGCATGCACAATCCAAGTTTCCTTTAGCCGTTAGTAGGCTGAAAATCATTCAGTTTTTAAACGCCGAGCACGCAGGCATAATTCGGGTTAACATTGAGTATTTTGTAAGATCATTGGGAAATAGATAAGGTGGAATCATGCTTTGTACTATAATGAACTTGTAAAAACATGGATATCAGAATTCCGACAACTTTATTTCATGATCTCAAAGATGTTTACATAGAAATTGAACTAAGTATAGAAGGGACGTAACTGCTGGATACTCCAAGGCCTCTTTGTCTCTCCTAGCTCAACATCTATCTTTCTCTTTCTTTTGCGATTCGGCTTCTCGGAATCATCTTCCGTATCTCGAATGTCGACAAGATAGTATGATCCATTTTTCATGGCTTTACTAATGACAAATGGTCCTTCCCATACTGGGGCCAATTTGTGCTTCCTTTGTTGTACCAATCTCAACACTAGGTCACCTTCTTTAAAAGAACGATGCCTGATTTTCCGACTATGATAACGTCGTAAACCTTGCTGGTAGATGGCGGATCTTTGAAGCACAGGCTCTCGTTCCTCTTCTAAGAGATCGACGACATCCTGTCGTGCTTCTTCGGCATCCGTGTCGTCGAAATCCTGCACTCTTGGGCTATCATGGATCATGTCCGTTGGAAGAATAGCTTCCGCACCATAAACTAGGAAAAACGGGGTTTGCCCAGTTGACCTATTTGGCGTCGTTCGAATACTCCAAAGCACGGAAGGTAGCTCTTCTACCCATGCTCCAGATGCTCTGTGAAGAGGAGATTCGAGTCTTGGGCGTATTCCTTGCAGGATTGAGCTATTCATTCTCTCAACCTGTCCATTGGATTGCGGGTGTGCCACAGATGCGAGATCTAGGCGAATTCCCGTTTGTCGGCAATATTTTGCCAACTCTCCAATGGAGAAATTTGTCCCGTTGTCGGTTATTATGCTGTGTGGAACGCCATATCTCATGACTATGTCAATAATGAAATTTCTGGCAGTTACACCGTCAAGCTTTTTGATGGGTTTGGCCTCCACCCATTTGGTATACTTATCCGCAGCTACAAGTAGATGTGTAAGTCCGCCTCGCGCAGTTTTGAACGGTCCCATCATATCTAGCCCCCAGACCGCAAATGGCCATGTAATTGGGATAGTTTTGAGTGCTTGGTCCGGAATATTAGTCTGCTTGGCGTAATATTGACACCCTGCACATGTATTAACTATGTGCTCCGCATCTGTCTTGGCTGTTAGCCAGAAAAACCCAACACGGAATGCTTTTTTCACTATGCTTTTTGATTGAGCATGATGTCCGCAATCCTCGGCATGGATTTCTTGCAGGATTTCTCGTCCTTCTTCTGGTGAGATACACCGCAGAAAAATTCCGGAAGTACTGCGTTTGTACAGGCAATTGTCAATTACCGTGTATCCTTTGCATCGACGCTGGATTTGTCTCTGCAAGACTTCGTCTGCTCCTTCCGGGTACTTCTGGTTGACTAAGAAGTTTAAATATGGAATTGTCCAGTCCGGGTTAACGAGCATAACTTCAATTAACTCGGAAGCCAGAGGATAATCAACATCTCCACCTTTTATGGATGGTTCGTACAAATGCTGGACGAATACTCCGGGTGGTAATACTTTTACCCTTTCTGACCCCATGCGGGCTCACGCATCCGCGTTCCAATTTTCCTCCCTTTTAACGTGGAGTACTTTGAATCCGAAAAAACAAATGGCGAACTCGTCCACCGTTCTCCGGTATTCGGCCATTATAGGGTTTTTTGCGTCCCAGGTTTGGTTAAGCTGATGTTGTACCAAATCTGAGTCGCCGTAGCACAGGATGCGTTTAACCCCTATTTCTTTTGCAATGTGCAAGCCATGAAGCAAAGCTTCGTATTTGCCACGTTATTACTGGCGTTGAAGTGTATTTGTAATACATACTCCATTGTGTCTCCTTTAGGGGATTTTAAGACTACACCAGCTCCAGCGCCCTCCTTCATCTTGGATCCGTCAAAGTGCATGATCTAGTACTCGGATTCCGGCATTGGTGTTTTCTCCATTGCTTCCGTCCAGTCGGCGACAAAGTCTGCCAAAACCTGGGATTTTATTGTCGTCCTTGGCTGATACTTGATGTCGAAGGCTGCTAGCTCGATACCCCATTTGGCTACCCGGCCAGTTGCCTCCGCATTGTTTATTATATCCCCTAGTGGTGCTTTACATACCAATGTTATGGAATGTCCTTGGAAGTAATGGCGCAATTTTCTAGATGCGAAAATACGCCATATGCCAGTTTTTGATAGTGTGGGTACCTTTGCTTGGACTCGGAGATAACTTCGCTTATGTAATATACCGGATGCTTATCTGGTATGCTTTGCTCGTCTTTTTTCCGTTCCACAACAATTACTGCACTAATAACCCTGTTTGTAGCCGTTAGGTACAATAACATAGGTTCTTCGTCTTTTGGGGATGCCAAAATCGGAGCTTTCATCAAAGTTTCCTTCAGCTGGGTTAACGCTGCATCAGCCTCTTCTGTCCACTCGAATTTGTCGGATTTTTTCAGCAACTTGTAGAGTGGTAAGGCTTTATCCCCCAGCCGACTAATAAATCTGCTGACGACAGCGGCGGAACCCGTCAATCTTTGGACATCCTTCACACACGTAGGTTTGGAGATGTTCAAGATGGCTTTGATCTTTTCCGGGTTAACTTCTATTCCTCTGTGAGGAACGATGAAACCTAGAAGTTTTCCTCAGGGAACTCCGAATACGCACTTTGATGGATTTAGCTTCATCTTGTAAGTGCGCAAGTTTTCGAAGGTTTCTCGCAAATCTTCAAGGAGCGTATCTTTTTTCTTGGTTACGACAGCAATGTCGTCCACGTAAACGTGGACATTTTTGTCAATCTGACTATGCAAACACCGTTGCATGCAACGCTGGTAAGTTGCACCTGCGTTCTTCAAGCCAAATGGCATGGTTACGTAATAATACGTCCCGTACGGGGTTATAAAAGAAGTCTTAATTTGATCTTCCTTTTTCATGCGTATTTGGTGATACCATGAATATGCATCCAAAAAGGATAAAAGCTGAGAGCCTGCGGTGGCATCTATTATTTGATCGATTCGCGGTAATGCGAACCTATCTTTTGGACACAATTTGTTCAACCCGGTGTAATCTATACACATTCTAAGAGCAGTAGTGTCTTTCTTTGGTACTAATAGCGGATTTGCAGACCATTCAGTGCGGATTACTTCCTGGATGAAATCTGCTGCTAAAAGCCGGATAATTTCCTTGCCAATAGCCTTCCGTCTTCTTCCATCAAATCGACGAAGACCTTTTTTGACGGGTTTGGAGCCTGGAATCACCTTGAGTTGATGCTCAGCAAGTTCCCTGGGTACGCCTGGCATGTCAGCTGGACACCAGGCGAAAATATCCCAGTTCTCACGAAGGAACTTGATGAGCTCGCCTTCCTATTTGTCGGTCATCCCAGTTCCTACTACGACAAATTTTGTCGGATCCTTGGGATCTAGAAATTACCTGTCTTGTATTCTCCGACGCCTTGAAGCTATCTGCTGGCTTCCGGGTTTCTTTTCCTGCCGGCATTTCTGTCGGCGATACCTCCTTAGCCAGCTCCTTCAGTTCTTCCTTTGCTATAACTCTCTGAGCGCAAAGGGCGTTTTATTTTTCCAGCTCATTTGCCAGCTTAAAGTCTCCAGTTATGGTGATTACTCCTCCTTTGTGTCCGAGTATTGCGTGATACACGCTTTCGAACGGCACCACCTCGAAGGATACTTTTTCCTAACGGAAGTGATCTTTTTCTCCGAAAGTGACATCTAGGGAAATTTCTCCTAGGGATCGTGCTTGTCTGCCAGGAACAATGCCATGGAAGCATATGTTGCTGTAATTGAGCTGGGACTCGGAGATTTTCAGATGCTTCAGCGTATCCAGATACATTATGTGAATGCTGGATCCTCCATCCATCAGCACTCTTTTTAGCCTAGTGTTCTGGACAATAGGACTTACAACAAGAGCTTGTGTGCCGGGTTAAGGGATGTTCCCGGGATGATCAGACTGATCCCAGGTAATTGGTGTGTTCGAATACTTCAAGAATTTCGGGGTTGCCGGAACAACCGCGTTTATTTCTCGAAGCGTTCTTTTGGCCACCTTTGCTGACGGAGTTGCTAAGAACGTTAACAATGCCTCTCCATCAACTCTCAGAAATTTGGGTTCGCCTTTTCGCTGTTGTTCCTAGATTTTTTCATCAGTGTCCGATTCACTGTCTTCTTTCTCAGCTTCTGGCTTTTGTTTGGAGAATTTCCTTTTGGAACTCTTTCCCTTATTTCCGGATCCTGTACTGCCTTTCATGTGCTTATTCAGGCGGCATTGTGCGTTCGTATGGGTGGGTTTCCCAAATTGCGAATGGTGGACGCAGGGTTCTGACTTAATCTTCTCCCACTCTTCTTTAGTGTAGTTGATTGGTTCTGAACTGCGTCCTTTCCATCTATTCCCTTTTTCACTTCCAAAGGCTATGTTAACTTCTTTGGGTTTTGGTGTTGCATCTGAAGTTCCTTTTTTCTCAGGGCGAGGATTTTTCTTGGCCAGTATCAGTGCATCGATATTGCCTCCTCTTGCTATGATGTCGTCTTCGGCTGCAGCGTGTTCATTGGCGGTTGTAAGCATAGATCCGAGATCCTTGTGCTATTTGGAACCGACCATGAACGGTACAAGTCCAGGTTTTAGGCCATTGACGAAAGCATGCATTGCTTGTACGTCAGTTACTCTAGAACAACTATTCTTCATTGCAGTCCATCTGGAGATGAAATCCACGTATGGTTCATCCTCGAATTGGGTGCAACGGTTCAGCCGGTTGATGTTGTTCGGGCGTTTGTAAGTTCCCCGGAAATGCTGAGTGAATACTCGAGCCATATCATCCCAGCTGTCGACAGTTCTTGATGGCAATCCATTGATCCAATCTCTGGCTCCATCCAGTAACATTAGGGGAAGAAACTTTACAGCTTCCAGGTCTGTCCCATTGTTAATCTGGACGGCTGTATAGTAGTCTGAGAGCCAGGTATCCGGGTTTGTACTGCTGGTGTATTTCTGGTACGTTGGACCGACCTTGGCAAAGCCAGAATGCAGGGTTATCCTTTGGATCCTATCAGTGAAACACTTAGGCCCAAAGTATAGATCATCCTTCTCCGCTCTATCCATGTGTGCGGAATACCTTCCGGCTGAATGGACAGAAGGGGATCTACTCCTTTCTTTTCCATTGTTGCGTGGACGCGCTTTTCCGGGATCGTTTCTATTTCTTCAGAGATCACGCCCTTTTGGATGAGGCGGAGTTCTACTCCTGTGCCTTTCTTTATCCTTAGGAGGTGTCCGAGATCTCTCACGTCTATGAGGTACTTCATGTCTTCCAGTTTTTTCAGCTGGGTATCTTGGAGGTGGCATTGCTTTGTCGTCATTCCGGTGTTTTTCTTCCCGATCGTGGGGTTTGGGTCCACCTTTCGGGAGATGGGATCCGGTTCTAGACGCTTCATCCCTATTGTCGGGATTTTTCTTGTCTTTTCTCGGATCTGCTTTTTTATCCTTTGAATTGTCTGAATCTCCAGGTTCTTCCGGTCCAGGTGCTCCAGCGGCGCAAGTAGCTGTTTTGCATAGGGCGGAGTCGTCGTGCAACTTCCCTGATCGCTCTTGGCCCCGCTGTTGTTGTTGTAATGCTTTTCCTAGGAAAGTATACACCCCTTGAAGTTTTTCACCGTTGGAGTACATGTCATTGTTGAGGATGGCGAACGCTGCTTCCGTGTTTTCTGCTGCGGTTTTGTATATTGGTTCGCCTCTGGCATCCTTGCCGTTTACCTGCTTTTGCCAAGATGGGTTATGAAACCTTTCCTTTGGCGGCAGTACTTCCAGTCTTACGATTCCGGGTAACCTTGTAGGTTTTATGGCAGATCTATTCTTTTTCTCGTACTCCTCGATTTCTTCCTTCATGAGCTTGATGTCATTCTGGGTTTTTTGGAGGTGTTCCCGAGATCTGAGTAGATGTTGCTGTTGCCGTTGGAAAGCTCGTCTCCTGGCTTCCAGCATCTCAGGGGGTTCGTTTAGTTCCACTGGCGTTTGTAATAGATCCTGTTCTTCTTGTTCTGTCATTGGCAGAACAAGGATTTCCTTGGTTTTCTTCTCCGCGAGCTTTATTCCGCTTGCATCTCCTACTTCCGGGCTTTCATCAGCTGGATCAGCCGATTTTTTCTTCCGGAGTTTGTACTGGAGTTTTTTAGCGGCCCTGTGCTTTTTCTTGGAAGACGGAGGCTTTTTAGCAGGTTCATCCTCTGTCAATTCCTTGACTTTGGGAAATATCGGAGAGGTTTCTCCATCTTCCTCTGGCGGAGGGGTTTTAGGGCTTTCCTGACTGCCGGCATCCGTGGTTTCAGCCGGTTTTGCCATTAGTACTTCATGGAATCCCTCTTGAAGAGACTTCACTTTTTTCTCGAAGGTGTCCTCATCTTCATCTTCGGAATCGAAATCATCCGATCCGGTTTCTGACTCTAATCTCGCCTCAATGGCGGCTAGCACAGAGTCAGCTTCCGAGTTCATCGCCATGTTGACGGATGTCGGATCTTCCACCTCTGTGGTGGGTGTGCTGTTGTCTGCCTCCTGCACGGGGTTTCCTCCATCCGTGTTTTCGGCGACTTCGGATTGCACCATACCGATAAAGTGTGTATCACTTTTATGTTGGCGATCTGAGCAAAATCCGGGATCATAGTCATCCTCGACTGGGTATAGGGCGGGTGGGAAAAATTTGCTTCCACCGCAAAACTCCATGGCCTCTGCAGTTAGTCCGATAAAGATATTAGCAGATCCGATCGGTAACACGCATGCACTTACCAGATGATTTTGCGTCGGTATGTAGGATCCATTGTCGAGGAAGCGTTCGACGTTGTCGTCGAACTCCAGGCTTCCGACAGTTATGGAACTGCCAATCCCGCCGAGTATCCCAGATCGGAACTTAACGCCTGACGTCGTTTGCCCCACGGTGGGCGCCAACTGTCGAGACATCGTAGTAGTTTTCATAGATGGGGGTGCCATGAGACTACGGGTAGAGACGTGGGGAAACGGGATCGCGTTGAAGACAAAGACAGAGGATTTACCCAGGTTCGGTACGTCGTGATAATACGACGTTCCTACTCCTGCAATCTCACTATCAGGGCTAAAGCCTGTGTACACAATTACAATGTGAGGTTCTGTTTAGCTATTCGCTGAGGATCAACTTCCCGGCGAGTTAGCCTATAGCTTCTTGTCTATCTATCTTATCTCCCGTCCGGCTTTATATAATAGCCGGTTTAGGGCATACAGAGTAGGAAACCTAGAAGACTACGGTAACTATTAACTTGGAAAGTAAGGAATCCGCCTTCTACTCCAAGCCAGATTACGTGGGTCGTGATCCGGGTTCTTCTAGAATCTGGCTTCCGTGCGTCAGCTTACTGGGCCGCCCAATGGATCATAGCCCACTACCACTTAGGCCACCCTGGTAATCAGGCACTTTTGACTACCATCTGATATACCCCTATTCAGTATATATCCGACAGCAAGCCAACGAGGAAAGGATGGAGGGGGAACGAGAGCCAGCGCGAGACGTGATCCGCGAAGATCACGCGCTCGTTCGCGTGAGGGTTTGGTACCTCTTCTTTCTTGCTGAGGCGAACTCGCTTCTCGGCCTCGGGGGGGGGGGGGGGGGCAGCAGCCCCTCCCTCTGCATCTCTTTGATGCTCTTGTTCGTCGTGTTGGCGGAACGCCAGTCGCCTGAGCGCGGGATGGGTGGCACGGGAGCATCTTCAGGCGCCTTCGAGGATGAAGCAGCGGCGCTGCGTTTCCTTCCTCCCGCCATGGAAACTGGTGCGTTCTTGTAGAGGAGGAGATGAGCGCGAGGAAAAAGAAGGCAAGGAAGCAAATGACCGGGAGGTTTTTTACTTTCCACCTAAGGACAATATATATATACGGGGCCACTCGATCTTGGCCGTTCATCGAGCAACGTGGCACCTATCGCGGATGCCACGCATGAAGCGGAAACGAGGAGGCGGTAAAAGTTGTTTCATGCCACGATCTTAACAGAAGATCGTGCGCATTTACTGCACACGGCTCGCGGGAAAATCGGAAACGCCATCTCGTTTGCGGTCAAAAGCTGACAAGGTGGGCCAGCATACCCTGTTTTCACTTTGTCACGTCCCATCGGGAGAAGTCAGAATGAACAAAGTGCGCAATGACGTCATTGTGCACCGCATCAGACACGAAATTCCTTCGGGTAGGATCCCAGACATGAAACTTGCTTCGTATGGGCATATCGAAACGTGAAAACTCTTTCGCATGAAAACCCATACACGAAATTTTCTTTCGTCTGGGAACAACAAGGTTTCCAGACATGAAAACTCTTTCGTATGGACCGAAGACTACAAAGACAAAAATCCTTGTGCATAAAAACAAGGGAGATTTTTTCACTCGAAATATCTCTAGACAAAACTCGCAAGTGCGTAAGCTCCTGCCACTCAATCATACGATGTACACACATCCTTTCCCTGGATCGTTCGGCCGACTAGGCACGTCCGGATGCCGTATTATTTCGAATATGAAGGTAAGACCCAAAAGATCTCTTTTGAGGGCCTGGAATCGCACTCAGGCTGCGTCCTCGGGTCATTTTCCGTGTCAACAACACGAAGAAAAATCCTAGCGGACGCGCCGGGTACCCCTATAGGTTAAATTCGAATCGATAAGACCTCTACGGCCCAATCGCAATGATCACCTCATCGGATTCGAGTCGTGTCGCACCCGGACTTCTAGAGGATACTCACCGTACGAACTGGACAGTATTTTGATTGGATTACGGGGCTTACCGGCACCCGCATCTCTTACGAGTAGGCCAACACTTATGTGTGACAACCAATCTTTACTATTCACCGTCGATGTAAACTATCCCATAGAAATCAGGACACTACCATTGACGTACTTCATACCATACACACATGGTACGTCAACGGCTTTGAACAAGATGATAACACAACAAATCTCTATGACACAAAAGATAGAAATAAGTTGCAAATAGCCCTCACTAGAGCAGAGATAGCAAATACAATCATCCAGAGGACACATGTCCCAACATAACATCATTACATCTCAGCGGAAGCATTCAAAGGGTCTGAGTACAGACAAATCCAAATAGGCTTAAGAAGCCGGGAATGAAAAGAAAACGGAGCCCATCCACGATGTCTCGGATCCTGCCCGGGTCCGCTACCTACTCGTCAGCAGCCTCGTCAAACTCCACGTAGTAGCCGTCACGGGGATCCTCGTAAGCGTAGTCTGCGGAAACCACAACCCCAAAGGGGTCAGCACATAAACGTACTGGCAAGCAAGACTCATAGTTCACCAAAGTGTAGCCCGTCAACACCAAGCACAGATTCCTTGGGTTCAACGGAAGAAAGGGATATAACAGATGCTGCAACTGGCTGCACTAACCAACTACAGAACATACTACAACTTCCGGCTATCAGAAAGGGGGATAAGATAGCGTATCGTAACCAACTATAACTAGCCACCAAACAAACCCACCCTGGATCTCGCCCCTTATCCAAAGAAGCAATCCGAGGATAACTCACACAGTTGGATTAATGATGGATCAAAAGGTTGTGTCAATAAGCCTATTACTAGTCAAGTTATCATTAGTTAGGTGTAAGTTGTTCTGAGTACTTGTTAGCCAGTACTTTCACCAAGTTAACCATAACCGCGGAAAACACGGCTTCTCGAGAAGATTTATCCCTGCAGGGGTGCACCAATTTGGCCGTACACGTAAGAATATCCCGCCAGGATGGAAATGCACTTCCACCAAGTGGGGCACTCTACACAACTCAACTCTTCTTCGCATCAAGCCCAAAGCACCATGTGCTGTGCGTGCGCGGCTAATCGAGCCCCACGAAGAAAAGGGGGCCCTCATAGCACTGGAAGACCACGCCGCCCTAAATGCCGACTACAAAAGTTCCACCCTGGCCTCGGGTTCGTACCTGCATATGCGTGCATCAAATGGAAAGCCCGAACTAAGTGTGGTGATTTGGACGAGATGCGAATCGAATCAAATTGAGGGGGGCGCCCATACACGCTTCCCACATGCGGATAGTGCGCTCATCATGGATCAGTAGACAAGACCCTTTTCCTAATTAGGGTCGACACTAGCAGGCCTCAAAACCACGCCGGGCCTCCTGCCGGTGCCTTATCAGCAAATTATTATTACCTCAAGATTAACAGGTTGTTGTTTAACATCGAGCCCCAGAATATAATAGAATAAAGTAACAGAATGTAACTGATAACAGACTCGAGCAAAAACAACCCTAAGCATGCTAGTAAGACACGGGCCCAAACAACGGGGTTATAGGATTGGAGGTGAGGCAATATCATGGTTCAGGGTATCATATGATAGGTTCGTAACAGAAGCAACGATACATATGGCTAGCAGAAATAGACAACGGAAAGTATCGGTAACCAATGTTGAAAGGAACACAGTGGTTCATGTGAGTGATAACTTGCCTGCAAACTCAGTAGCCTGGTACTGGGCTAGATCCTCAGAAGGGGTGTCGTAAAGATCGTCGGTCTCAACGTCGTCGTCTATCCGAGAAGAAGCAAACAAACGATACAGAAAGGTAAACAATCAATGTCATGGCATAGTGCACAATCATGGGATGATGCATGTCAAGTTTAATGGATGCACCAAAATAAACTAATTGACATGGTAACACAAATTAAATGGACACATATGCCATTTTGAGTTGCATATGAAAAGCCCATGAATTTTTGGTTAGATTATTTGTTTTCCAACTAATCAACAGGTGAAGGTGGATTAGTATGATGCATGGATGAGGAAAACAACAAAATAACAACAATAGAACCAATTTGAAATAGGGTTTACCAATTTAGAAATTTATTTATTAATTTTAGGGAATTTTTGGTTCTTTAAAGGTGACACACAAGTATTTGTTATTTTCAGCCATTTAAATTGTTCAAAACAAATAAAAAAATTCATATTTGAAAAGAACACACAATTTTAGGTGGATTACATGTTTCAAATATTGAAATAGGAATTAGGATGAATTTATTATGACTTAAACACAATTAAACAAGTTTTAAATTAATTTAAAACAAGTTTGAATATTATTTGAATTTATTTGTTCCAAACATAAATTCAAACTCACATTTGAAAAGTTTATACTTTCCTAGTTTGAAAACATATTTTGCATGTTCAAAAATAATTTAAATTGAGCAAGTTATGATTTTAGCAATTTTAAATGATTTAAATAAGGTTTAAATTATTTAGGCAATTTAAATTATTCAAAACATGAAACAAATTTTATATTTGAAAAGGTTATTGGAAATAGCATGGAAAACATATTTCATTTGCATTATTTGGATTAATTATGATTTAGTTATGCAATTTAGCAAATTACAATTGAATTATTTGAATTCAAATTTTGAAATGCATTTGGAAAATTCAAAACAGAAAACAAATGTTACCAATAGGTAGATAATTTAATTTAGAGCAGTGCACATATTTTATTTCTATTATTTGGAGTTATAAACAATTTAAATTTCAGGACCAATCTGTAATTTTAAAGGGGCTTGTTTTAAAAAACAGAAAGTTGGAAAACTTTTGTTACCGCACAGAAACCTACACTAGCCACTGCCCGTGGGCCTAGGCTCAACGTGGCCCACGCAGCTGCACGCGTGGCAACAGAGTGGTTGACAGGGGGGCCACCCTGTCAGCACTTGGTGCAAAAGTTTGGTTTTATTCCGCGGTGCGAGGGAATCGAACTCGTGACCGTGCGCGTGCGACAGAGCAGTGCTACCACTGCGGTGTTGCTTCAGTTTTGTCAGATATAGATGTGCGGACAGGTTATCGTTACCATGCGCGTTAACTGAATTTTAAACGCGCGCTGCTAACTGAAACCTGACAGAGGAAAGGTTGCCGGCGGCGAGCGGCCGTGGTGCTGTGCTCGTGGCTGCTGCTGGTGGTGAAGTGGGCACGGATGCGTGCTTGCGCAAGCAGAGGGAGAGAGAGAGGATGGAGGCCACGGTGAGCTCACCTCGCCTGTAATCGAAGCAGAGGCCCGGGGCAGCGAGCTCGACAGCGACAACGGCGAGTCCGTGGACGGCGGCGAGACTACAGGGAGTCTCCGGGGTGGCTGCGGTGTGCAATCGGAAGAGGGCGAGGAGGTGGTTCGATCCCGATAGCTAGGTGGCTAGGTGACGCTGCAAGGTGGTGGCTGCCATCGGGTTTTCAGAGGGGTTCTTCTCCTGTGAGGTTCAGAGCGAGGGGAAGGAGGTGGCAGAGAGGGAAAAACGGCGGAGGATCTCGAGGGAGCAGGGAGCCTAGGGATTAGGGTTGCGGCGCAGGGCCCTAGGGCTCGTTTTATAGGGCTAGGGAGGCACGGATCGCCGTCGGAGATCGCTGATGCCGCCGTGGCGCCACGGATTTGCTGCCGTACGCGATGACGACGACGGAAATAAAAACGAAGCGGTACGCGGGTAAGAAGATGGGCTGGGCTGCGCGCGGGGAGAAGGAAAAAGGGCCGGGCTGCGTTTCTCCCCCCTCTGTGAACCGTTTTCCTTTTTTATTTTTTTGTGTTTTCTGTTTTTTTTTTTTTGCAGAAATAAGAAATGGAAGGAAAAGGTGGGGTTTTAAGTTAGCAAAATTTTTAGAAAAATTAGGGTAAGCTATTTAGGTCAATTGCAAACAAATGTTAAGTTTTGTTTTCAAAAGTTTGAAATTTACTTGCTGTTTGAAAGGTGGTTTCAAATTGACTTAATTTGAGTATTGATTTAATTATGGAAAACAAAGGTTTAAATTATTTGTAACCCTATTGTTTAATTAGAAACAATTTATTAGAATTGTTGTATAATTTGCATAAATTCAAATTGGTTGTTGTTTGATGCTTGATTTGAATTTTGAATGGGATTTGAAATTTAAATGATTGATTAAAGCCATCATTTTAATAGTTGAGCATTATGGAATAATTGGAAACAAATAAGGGTTTGATTTGAACTTATTATTTGAAAAAGATTGTAACAGAGCAAGTATGAAATAAATGTTTGAATATTGTTTGAATTTGAATTGTGAAAACAGAGAAAACAGATGCAACTAAATGGAAACAATATGATGACATGATGCAATACTTTAATAAACATGAAACAAACATTCTAAGGGGAGTTTTCATACTTGGGATGTTACAAAATGCCCCCCTTGAAGGAATCGCGCCCCGAGATTCCTTACTGAGAAGCGAAAAGGTCCGGATACTTCTTGCGAAGATCCTCTTCGGTCTCCCACGTTGCCTCTTTATCGGAATGATGCGACCACTGCACTTTCAAGAACTTGGTGCTCTTGTTGCGAGTCTTACGCTTGGTCTCATCGAGAATACGAACAGGGTGCTCCTCATAAGATAGATCATCTTGCAGTTCAATGGAATCATGATCAACTGGACGATCTGGATCTTTGAAACACCTCTTGAGCTGTGACACGTGGAACACATCGTGCACCTTGGATAGTTTTTCTGGAAGTTCAAGACGATAGGCATTTTCCGTACGCCTTGAGAGAATGTTGAACGGACCAATGTATCTTGGTGCAAGCTTTCCTTTCACACCAAAACGATGAGTGCCTCTGAGGGGAGTTACACGGAGATATGCCTTGTCACCAGGTGCATAGATCATATCCCTGTGCTTGCTGTCATAGTAGCTTTTCTGACGAGACTGAGCAATCTTGAGATTGTCACGAATGATACGAACTTTCTCCTCGGCTTCCTTAACAATGTCAGGGCCTAAGAGTGAACGTTCACCAGCTCCAAACCAATTGATTGGACTCCTGCATCTGCGGCTATAGAGTGCTTCAAATGGTGCCATGCCTAGGCTTGCCTGGTAGCTGTTGTTGTAGGAGAATTTAGCATATGGAAGGCAATCCTCCCATTTCATGCCAAAGGAGATACAACATGCTCTGAGCATATCCTCAAGAATCTGATTGACTCTTTCGACTTGCCCTTGAGACTGAGGGTGATAAGCTGTGCTGAACAGAAGTTTGGTGCCCAATGCTTCTTGAAAGCTTTTCCAGAAATGAGAAGTGAATATGCTTCCACGGTCTGAGCTTATTTCCAATGGAACACCATGAAGAGGAACAATCTTTGTTGTGTATAGCTCTGCTAACTGGCTAGCTGAGATTGTTTCTTTGACAGCAAAGAAGTGAGCTACTTTAGTGAGACGATCAATAACAACGAAGATTGCATCGTTGCCCTTCTTGGACTTTGGAAAACCAGTGACGAAGTCCATTTCAATCATGTCCCACTTCCACTCAGGAATTTTCAGAGGTTGGAGTAGACCTGCTGTTTTCTGATGGACTGCCTTAACACGTTGACAAACGTCGCATTCAGAAACGTATTGAGCAATTTCATGTTTCATGCCAGGCCACCAGTACAGTGTCTTAAGATCCTGGTACATCTTTGTACTTCCAGGGTGAATGGAAAGAGGAGTTTCATGAGCCTCCTTGAGAATGATATCTTTGAGACTTTGAACTTGAGGAACTGCAATGCGTCCTTCCAAGAACACAGTTCCTTTGTCATCAATTGAGAAGGACTTGAATTTCTCCTTGCCTTGTTTGATGTGTTCTACCATCTTCTTGATTTCAGCATCACGAAGTTGTTCAGAACGAATCTTGTCCTCGAGAGTTGGACTGGCTGTCAAGCTCGCAACATATCCTTGAGGAACAAGACCAAGGTTCAGCTTCTGGAATTCTTCATGAAGTGGAGGTTGACTTTCCATGATCATGAGATTATTGCAATATGACTTGCGACTGAGAGCATCGGCCATAACATTAGCCTTGCCTGGAGTGTAAGAAATGGTGAGATCAAAGTCCTTAATCTTTTCAATCCATCTCCTTTGCCTGAGGTTTAGATCTGGTTGAGTGAAGATGTATTTCAGACTCTTGTGATCGGAAAAGATTTCAGTGCGGTTACCCAACAAGTATTGCCTCCATTTCTTGAGGGCAAACACAACTGCTGCAAGTTCTAGGTCATGTGTGGGATAGTTTTGCTCATGTGCATTCAACTGACGTGAAGCATAAGCCACAACTTGACGTTCTTGCATAAGAACTGCACCTAGACCTTGGAGAGATGCATCGCAGAATATCTGGAAAGGTTTAGTCTTCAGGAGATTGAAACTTTCATCACACTGTGGAGACCAAACGAACTTCTTGTCCTTCTTTGTGAGATCAGTGAGAGGTTTGGCAATCTTGGAAAAGTTTTGGACGAAACGACGGCAATAGCTAGCCAAGCCAAGAAAACTTCTGACTTGCTTCACCGTCTTAGGAGGTTTCCAATCAACAATTGCTTTAACCTTTTCTGGATCAATGGCTATGCCCTTGGCTGATATGTCATGACCAAGGTAAGCAACTTCTGGAATCCAGAACTCATATTTGGAAAACTTGGCATATAGACGATGCTCGCGAAGTTTCATGAGAGTGAGACGAAGGTGTTCTCCATGCTCTTCCTCAGATTTTGTGTAGACCAGAATGTCATCGAGATATACCACAACGAACTTGTCGAGGTATTCATGGAAGACAGAATTCATGAGTCTTGAGAATGTCGCCGGTGCATTGGTGAGACCAAAGGACATGACGGTGTATTCATATAGACCGTACCGAGTGGTGAAAGCTGTTTTTGGACTATCTTCCTTTCTGATCTTTATTTGATGGTAACCCATCCTCAAGTCAAACTTTGAGAATATTGAGGCTCCAGCAAGTTGATCAAAAAGATCATCGATACGAGGAATTGGATACTTGTTTTTGATGGTTTTCTTGTTGAGAGGACGATAGTCAACCACGAATCTCTTTGTTTGATCCTTCTTGGCAACGAACAGAGTTGGGCAACCTCAAGCGGAAGAACTAGGTTGAATGTAACCTTTCTCCATGTACATATCGATTTGCTCCTTTAACAATTTCAGTTTAGGAGGAGCTATCTTATATGGATGCTTAGAGATTGGAGCAGTACCTGGTTCAAGCTCGATCACGAACTCAACTGCTCTGTCCGGAGGCATCCCTGGCAACTCTTCTGGAAAGACGTCAGGGAATTCACAAACCACCGGAACATTTTCAAGTAGAGGTAGAGGTTTAGCATCGAGGGTGTACAGCTGAACAGAACTTGATTCATTTGGAGAATAGACTATCTGGCCAGAAGGGTGTAACAGAGTTATTGACTTCTGAGCACAATCAATCGTAGCTTTGTTGGCCTTCAACCAATCCATGCCAAGAATGACATCAATGTCAGAATTGCCAAGCAGAATGAGGGAAGCAAGGAATATGTGACCTCCAATTAAGATCTGATTCTCGTGACTGATCTTGGAAGTTTGCATAGTTGCTCCAGGGGAGTTTACTACTAGCGGGGAACCCAAACCAACAAAAGGTAGTTTAACTGCTGTCGCAAAGATCTTTGACACGAAAGAATGCGATGCTCCGGTATCAAACAACACTTTAGCTGGGTTAGAGTTTACGGGGAATGTACCGAGAACGACGTCAGCAGCTTCCTCAGCTGTGTCGACCTTGACATGATTCACCCTCGCGGTCCTCCCGACAGGCCTGTTGTTGGAGTTGAAGGCTTTAGCCGGGGGAGCACGCACCATTGCCTGGTTGGTGTTGGGGCGAGGAGGTGGTGGAGGTAGCTGCCTCTGAGTGCACTTGTCAGCATAGTGCCCTGTCTGCTTGCATTTGTAGCAAGTGACGACACGAGGTGCATCTGGCCTTGGCTGCCCCATTGAGAACCTCTGAGCCTGCATCTGAGCTGGGTTGGGTGGGCGGGAAGCGAAGCCTGGAGAATCTTGGGCATATGGAGCCCTAGTGACAGCACCATTTGGCACCCAGATGCGGCGCTTCTGCGGAGGGGTGGTCATGTTGGAGGAGGAACCACCCTCACGCGAGTGCTTGCAGGACTCTTCGAACGCCTTGCGCCCATTTTCCTCATTGAGCGCGGTGTTCACGAGCTCCTCGAAGTCTTTGCACTTGATGTTGGTGAGGGCGTACTTGAGTTCCGGGTTAAAACCTCGGCGGAACCTTGCCATCTTCTTAGCCTCAGTGGACACCTCATCACCAGCGTAACGAGCGAGGCGATTGAACTCGTTCTGATAGCCAATGACGTCCAGCTTGCCCTGCTTGAGAGAGCAAAACTGCTCACGCATCCTTTCCATGAGACCATCTGGGATGTGGTGCTTCAGGAAGGCATCCTTGAAACAACCCAGGTGATTGGGTATCCAGCTCTCATGGTCTGGTAGTTCTCCCACCAGGTAGCTGCCTGACCCTTCAGTAGGTAGGTGGCATACTTGACTTTGTCCTCCTCAGCAACGTGAGCAATGTCCAGAGCCCTGGCCATCTCCGGGATCCAGTCATCAGCATCCAGAGGCTCGCGTGTTGCCACGAAAGCTCTCGGCCCCAGACTCAGAAACTCCTTGATGCTGACTCGTGGAGCATTCTGGTTGTTGTGCTGGTTAGCCTGGATCTGGGCCATCTGCGTCACGACCTGAGTCATCTGAGTCAACAGCTCCGTGATTGGCGGTGGCTCAGGCGGGTTGTTCCTTGTTGGCGGCATCCTGAATGGAAATGCATTTTAGCACAACAACAGAAAATGATAGACTTGGTAACTGAAAGAGAGATTATTCCGACGCATGAATAGATAACCAACAGGTACATCATCACATGTTGAAATACATCAGAATATCCAACACCCATTACATGGTTCGAAAGCCAAAGGATAACTAAACATAGTTAAGAATGGATACATCGGTACTCCCATGCTCATCACGCAGGACGGCGGTGAGTAGTACGACGAAGGGTACGGTGAGGAGGAGGCCCACGAAAGTAGGTAGAACGATGATCCACATAGATCTGACGTGGTCTGAGAGCGACTCTAGGTGTGGTGAAGTACATAGCGTCAGCTCCCTGTGCTCCAAAGCGTGGAATCCCAGTGTAACCAGCACCGAGGTTGAGGAGTGGACCTCTGATCGGCTCGTAACCTCCAGCATCTGGCAGACGACGACCAACTGGCTGATCGAAACGTGCAAAGCGCTCATCTCCAACAAAGTCTGTGGTGTACGTTGATGGGGGGATAGTAACCCGGTAGGCCAACCTCAAGGTGTAACCCGGCCCAAGATGTGCTGCACAGGATTCGGCTAAGGATAAGGAAACCTTTGGAAGGCCCGAAGTTTGTAGGCCTCGTAACCCGGATTGTGGGTTGCGGTAAGGAAAGCTAGGGTTTGTGAGTAGAGTTCGTGTAGGACTCAAACTGCGCCTTGGAGGGCAAGCCAAGGGGGGGTACAAGTGTTTTATAAACCGGCCCCTAGGTTTAGTTCGCCAGAGATTCAAGTCATAGTTGTATCACCAATTATTGAGTATCCAGTATAGTTCATATTCGAGATCCGACGAGTTGCTTACGGTTCTTAGATCACTTTTTGCCATGTCTTCCTTCGAGCTAAACCCTCTCCCAAATACCTGTGTCGACTTGCCCCAAGATCAGTTACCCCAGGTAACATCTGCCGTGATTACCCCACGACAGTTGGCGCCCACCGTGGGGCCTGCGTCCAAAGGTGTTTACATCACGGGAGAAGCTCGGAAGAGCATGAAGAACTTCATCGTCGGCGAGATCTACACCAATGACGAAGGAGAGAAGATAGTGGACGGTTCCGGCTGGGAGCTAGAGCCGGGTCATCTCGAATCCGGATCTACTGTGGCGATCGGCCAAATCAGTATCTTCATCGGTATGGTACGTACGCTTGATTTAAGAGGACAATATCACGTGCATGTTACAGGGACTTCTAGCAGGGACAAAGGAGCATTAAATCAGGCGGTGAATTCAACTTCTGCGGCCGTTCCGAGATACCTAAGATGGGCGGAGCAAGAGGTAACGTGGAGTAGAGGGGATCACCCGGGAGGAATAGAGCGCCCCGGAACCTTGGCATTGGTGGTCGCTCCGCAGGTCAATGGTTATGAATTGAAAAAAGTCTTGATGGATGGAGGGAGCAGCATCAACATCCTGTATTGGGAGACCTTCTTGCGCATGAACCTCAAAGAATCACAGCTACAGAAAACTTCGACAGTTTTTCATGGAATCGTGCCGGGTCATTCGGCGCGCCCCGAAGGAAAAATCACATTGGAGGTCGCTTTCGGAGAGTCGGTGGATAATTATCGCGTGGAGTGGCTCACGTTTGAAGTGGTCAAATTGCACAGTCCTTATCATGCGCTGTTCGGAAGGCCGGCTTACGCCAAGTTCATGGCTAGGTCGTGCTATGTGTATTTGCAGCTAAAGATTCCGGGCCCCAAACGGACCATCACCATCCATGGGAGCCGGGACATAGCATCTGAGTGCGATGAAGGGGATTCAGTGATGGCTGAGCAAGCTTGCAGAAAGGAAGAACTCAAATATTACCGGTCTCAAGTAGATCCGGATGATGGCACGACATTGAGAAGGCCGGACTCCGAGGACGAAAGAGTGAAGTTTAAAGCAGCACAGGACACCAAGAAAGTAGATTTCGTGGAGGGAGATCCCACCAAGCAGTTCACTATAGGGTCTAACTTGAAAAGCGAGCAGGAAAAGGCTCTTGTGGAGTTCATTCGTTCAAATGCGGACGTATTTGCTTGGACGCCCAGCGACATGCCGGGCATCCCCACTGAGTTAGCGGAGCACAGTTTGCACGTGGATCCCAAGGCTAGGCCTGTGAAGCAGGGTTTGAGAAAAATGAATGAGGAAAGAAGAAGAGCCATAGGCGAGGAAATCGCGCGGCTATTAACTGCAGGTTTTATCATGGAAGTATTTCACCCGGACTGGCTAGCAAATCCGGTTCTTGTGATGAAAAAGACAAACGAGTGGAGGATGTGCATCGATTTCACAAGTCTCAATAAACATTTCCCAAAGGATCCGTTCGCGCTACCAAGGATAGACCAAATCATAGACGCGGTAGCCGGGAGTGACTTGCTGTGTTTCCTGGACGCATATTCGGGATATCACCAGATTAAACTCAAAAGGGAGGATTGGGAGAAAACGTCGTTTATAACCCCTTTTGGGGCCTTCTGCTACAAAACCATGACATTTGGATTGAAGAACGCAGGCGCAACTTACCAGCGGTGTATTCAGAAGTGCTTCGAAGATCAAATTGGGCGCAATGTGCACGCTTATGTGGATGATGTGGTTATTAAGACCCGGAAGGCAGAGACATTTATCGATGATCTAAAGGAGACGTTCAAAAACTTGAGGAGATACCAGATGAAGCTTAACCCAACCAAGTGCGTGTTCGGAGTTCCGGCTGGGAAATTACTCGGCTTTATAGTCTCCGAGAGAGGAATCGAGGCAAACCCGGATAAAATCAAGACCATCCAGAATTTGAAAAAACCAGAAAATTTGAAGCATGTTCAAAAGCTCACGGGCTGCGTAGCAGCCTTGAGCCGATTCATATCCAGACTTGGAGAAAAGGCAATACCTTTGTACCGGCTCTTGCGGAAATCAGATAAATTCGTGTGGGATCAAGAAGCAGATGAGGCGTTTGAAGCACTAAAGAAGCAGCTATCTGAAGCACCAGTACTAGCGGCGCCGGGTCCTAAAGAGCCTATGTTACTATACGTGGCAGCTGGCCCCCGAGCTGTTAGCGCAGTAGTTGTCGTGGAACGCAAAGAGGATGGGAAAGGTTACCCGGTTCAGAGGTCGGTTTATTACGTCAGCGAGGTATTATCAGAAGCAAAGCAGCGCTATCCACATTGGCAAAAGTTGGTATTCGGGGTCTTTATGGCCAGCCGAAAGTTGAAGACGTATTTCCAAGAACATCCCATAACAGTGGTTAGTTCAATACCAATGTCGGATATTATCAGAAACTCGGATGTGACGGGAAGAATAGCCAAGTGGGCAATAGAGATGGGGGATTATCATATCAGCTACGAGCCCAGGTCAGCAATCAAGTCCCAGGCTTTGGTCGATTTCGTTAACGATTGGACGCACACTGGAATGGCTACCATAGTTCCAAATTCCGAATCATGGACCATGCACTTTGATGGATCAAAGCAATACGAGGGATCAGGAGCTGGAGTGGTGCTGACATCGCCCAAGGGAGACAAATTGAGTTACGTACTGCAAATTCACTTTGACTGTTCAAATAACGTGGCCGAGTATGAGGCCCTATTGCATGGCTTGAAGGTAGCCAAGGAGATGAACATTAGAAGGATACGATGCTTTGGAGATTCGGACCTTGTGGTACAACAGGTATCAGGAACTTGGGATAGAAAGGACGCAACTATGGCAGCGTACCGCAGGGAGGTCGATAGGGTTGCCGGGTGTTTTTCCGGGTATGAGGTGGAGCACATAGACAGAAGAAAAAACGAGGCAGCAGACGCACTCGCCAGACTCGGCTCGCGCAGAGAGCCGGTCCCACCTAATGTTTTCCTGGACGAATTATGGCGACCATCAGTTAAAACTGAGTCTGAGGAAGAACTGGCAAATCAAGACCCGGATTTGGAACTCGTGGCCACAGTACGTGCCGTTCCCGAGTGGACAGAACCATACCTGGCCTACCTATCACGGGGCGAGTTACCAGAACAGGAGGTGTTAGCAAGACAAGTTCTGAGGCGAGCGAAAGGATACTCCATTATCAGTGGGGAATTATACAAGAGAAGTGCAGCAGGAGTCTTTTTGCGCTGCGTAGCACCAGAGGAAGGCCGACAGATTCTTAAGGAAATCCATGAAGGTGATTGCGGGCATCACGCATCCACAAGATCCCTAGTGGCCAAAGCCTATCGACATGGATTCTTCTGGCTCACGGCTCTAGCAGACGCAGAACGATTAGTAGCAAGGTGCGACGGATGTCAAAGGTACGCTCGCCAAACCCATGTGCCGGCTATGGAATTGCGAACCATCCCGTTAACTTGGCCATTTGCTGTATGGGGTATGGACATGGTTGGCCCCTTCCACATGTCACCTTGCAAGAAGACACATCTTTTAGTGGCTATCGATAAGTTTACCAAGTGGGTCGAGGTTATGCCAGTTACTAATTGCGAAGCAGCCACAGCAGTCAAGTTCCTGAAAAGAATTATCTACCGGTTCGGGTACCCTCACAGCATAATTACCGATAATGGAACCAACATGTCCCTTGGAGAGATGGAAAAATTCTGTGGCAACAATGGAATCCGGCTCGATGTAGCGTCAGTGGCTCATCCACAGGCCAATGGGCAAGTAGAGAGAGCAAAGCAAGAGTTGCTTCGTGGATTAAAGCCGCGATTGCGAGTTCCTTGCGTCAGGGCCGCTGGAGCTTGGGTCGAAGAACTTCCTTCAGTGGTCTGGGGTATCAACACTACACCCAACAGATCCACTCAGATGACACCCTTCTTCATGGTCTATGGGGCAGAAGCAGTATTACCAAGCGATATTATTCATGATTCACCAAGAGTGGCAGCTTATGTTGAAGTAGAGAACGAAAAGACCCGGCAAGATACCGTGGATATGTTAGAAGAGCAAAGGGAACAAGCCTTGGAAAGATCCGCCATATATCAGCAAGATTTACGGAGGTACCATAGCCGGCGTGTGAAAACCCGGGTCTTCCAGGAAGGAGACCTGGTTCTGCGCCTGGTTCAGACAAACGAAGGAAAACACAAGCTATCACCACCGTGGGAAGGACCTTTCATCATAAGCCGGAATCTGCATAATGGGTCATATTACTTGATAGACGCAAGGGAAGAATCGGCCATAGCTAATGACACTGCTCATACCACTGCACCTATGCAAGAAAGAGACAGACCATGGAACGTGGCTCAGCTACGCCCGTATTATACTTAGCAAGGACTATGTTGGTGCACGGGAATTAAACGATGTAACAGGCAGCAGGTTTCAGACGTACTCTTTTCCTATCCAGGGTACCCTTGGGGACTGGACGGGTTTTTAATGAGGCGGCCTGCTGACCTAATTCTCTCATATCAAATAAAGAGGTGATTATCAAGAAAAGAGGCAATTATCATTTGTACAGTGTGTATCTCTAGGTATTGAGGGCTGGTCGCTCATATAAGCACGGCTGCAAACTCAAAAAGACCCGGCCTCGATGCCAATGAGTTATAGGGGCTGGTTACTCGAAAACGAGTACGGCTACAATCTTATAACCGGACAAAGAAGTCCAAATTTCTCGGCTATTCTTACTTAAGCTCGATGTGACTCGCAACAAAGTGGCATGATTTGTTCGCTTACGATTACTGTCAGACATGAAGCCCAATGGGACTTGCCTGACCTCGTTTTCGTATCGATGTAACAACATGATATCCACGCGAAAGCCGGCTTACAGTACAAGATAGTCGAAAGGGTCATCTAAACCACAAGTTATGCAGAGTATAAGGCTGACAGCCGAAAACTCAACGATTATTAAGCATAACTTCAAATCTATAAAAGTCCTGGGATACTTGAGAATCTAGCGGCAGGCAATTCATTCTCTTTTCAAAAAAATCATGTGTTCTGTGCGCGGAAATCCGGACCTGGGGACTTATGAGTTTTGAAAGAGAAAAAGTGTTGTTCAGTCGTCAAAGTTCCAAGGAACCAAACATCATCCGGGTCTTGGGGGCTTGGGGACTTTGTAATAAGTCCGTTCGCCAAGCACCCACGAAACCCGGAAGCCGGGTCTCACAAAAGGAAGAATAAAGAATTGTGGGTATCAGGAATAAGACAAGTAGGATATCAAGAACAAGTGGGTGCAAAAGCATATAAATCGAAAGCCCAAAGAGGCGCAAAGTGCATCGGGAGTCCAGAATGTATTACAAAGCCTCACTAAAGTATCAAAGGAGCACAGGCGCTCCATTCAAAAAATAAGTTGTTTCTATGGCGCTTCGCCGACTGATGCATATGAAATAATAGGCGACACTCAATACTCTAAGCCGCAGGGTCCATCTTGGCTTTGCCCTTGCTGTCGCTTGTGGTAGCAGCGCCACTCGGGTCAGTGGCAATGCCGACTCGCGCAGGTGGAGGGACGACAGGAGTAGAAGTAGCAGGCACAGAGTCGGCTTCGGCCTTCTTCTTGGCAGCCTCTTCCCTTATCTTGGCCGCTTCCTCCCTCCAACGGGCAAGCATGTCGTATGGCTTGGGGCGGTCCGCCTTGATAATCTTGTCGTTAACATCATATGCAGGAAGAATGGTATCAATCTCCAAACCATCGGCAATAACGCTAGCCGGGTGACGGACTTCTTTTTGAATAGCCTTGAAGTCCTTAGGCGAAAACTTGGATCCATCCGGGTTGAACTCCGGAAACCCGCCCATCAGCTTGGCCGGCTCTAGCTTAGGAACATAAGCTTTAGCCAGCGCGAGTCCTCGGGTCACACCAAATCGGCAAGATGAACGCTTCCAGTGCCAAATCCACTCAGGGATAGTGGAGCAGAATTCTAGCAATTTCTTCATGTTGCTTGGCCTGATACCCGGCAGTCGCAGCTCGTCAAGAATCCAACCAATTCCGGCACTAAGCTGCCAGATAGTGTCCTTGATAAGTGTCAACTTGGTAGTGTCATCTTCTTCAGGGGCTACGTCACACAGGCCTATTAAAAAGACAAAGGACAAGTAATAAGTAAAGGGATACGGTTGTCCATCTAGAGCGAATCCGAATCATGAGTGCTAAAATTCAGAGATCATACCAGTTGCAACACGATGGATATCAGCAATCTGCACTGAAAGAGTCGTCAGCCTATCTTCGGCCAAGTGAGCTCTTTTCCGGTATTTCCTCATGATCTTTTGGCTCCGGCGAGTCTCAGTTTCAGCTGCTTCGCGAAGGGCCGTTTCCTTTTCGATACGCTTGGTGGCCTTGGCTAGCTTTTTCTCAGATTGCGCAACGAAGTCCTAGGACAAAAACCGAAGAAGGGTCAGTCGGAAATATCATGCAAAGTTCCAAGCAAATTACTGAGTAATTCACTTCGAACTTGGGGACTATATGAGGAAACAGATGATATTACTCGGGTTTACTTTGTGTTTGGTTATCAAGGCATCTAGGATATTTTCTTCATTGGCCCTCAAGGTGTAGAGGGCATCAAGCATATGGGCAAACGTCATGTCTTCAGGGCGAAGTCTTGAAGGACCGGAAGATTGGCCTTCCTCTTGAAGGACTTTTCCGGGTCTTGGGGTTGGAACCCGGATTGTCTGAGTGTCCGGGTTAGGAGAACCCGGCTTGGTCTCCAGGATGATATCTTCGTCTACTTCTTCAGAGGACTTGGGTGATGCGGTTTCCGGTGGAGCTGGGTCCTTAAAGGGGTCTCGATCCTGTCCGTCCTCGGCCCCGTCATCAGCAGCAACATCCATGTTAATATTTGGCTCCTCATCTCCTCGCTTTTTCGCTTCGGGATTATCCGGGTCACTGTTGGTAACTTGGACACTAAAGGGAAAGAGGGATATAGTGGTTAGTGGCACGTATTAAAAAGGTTAATAAGTGCAAAAGAGTATCGAATAAAGTCACTTACCCGGTGTTCACAGTATAGTCCGGTGGGAGCTCGCTGCTGGAGGCAGATGATGTCGTCAAAGATACCGGCTGCGGTACCCGGATTTGCCCGGCGAGTGGATGATTAGGAGATGGACAACGTTGAGGAGATTTGGGAGGATGAGGTGGAAGAGTGCTAACTCGGTGAGCAGGTGAAGTGGAGATACCCGGGTTAAGGGGATCATCCCCCGGGGAACTCCGGGTCACCCTACGTTTGGCCGGGGGGGGGGGATCCTTCAAGAATGGTGAATGCGATAATTGTTCATTAAGTCTATGCATAGTATCAAAGGAGTAGGGCTCAGAAGACATGGAGGAGAAGGGAACCTTTGCAACTACCCCTCTGGCCTTCCTCTTGGTTCCAACCGTAGTTTCCTGGTCGGATTCGGTGGCTTCCGGGTCATCTTCTTCCTCTTCCTCTATGTGTTAGACGAGGAAAAGATGGGTGATAGGAAAGATAGCACAGGTAAAAGGTGAATATAAGATTAGGGAAGATACCCTCGTCGTGTTCAACCGGCTCATCCTCCTCTTCCGGGTCTTGGGAAGGAGGAGCGGTTTCGATCCTCCAGAAGGGATCGTCAGCCTGTGATCAAAGAGACGAAAGCAAGAGTTAGAAACTGCAGCAGGTAAAAGTGCCAAAATAAGCTAAAGGAATCAGGTCTCACCACTGGAGCTGGGTGCTCCCGAGTAAATGGGGGTAACCCGGTGACATTTTTTATCACCTCTAGCTTCTCCGTCAGGAAGCTTTTGATGGTCTTGTTGGTGTCACCGACGGCAAAGTTCTTGGTGGAGTATCGGAGCGAGTCCGTGATGTGCCCCGAGTATTCACACATTAACTTGGTGCGAATGGAGTTGGGCTGAACCCGGAAATCTACCCAGGTCTTCACCAAATTAAGTCCCAGAAGGCCTTGGGCCGAGAGAGCAGCTAACTTAGTCAGCAAAGGCTGGATTGCCTCCCTGTCAGAGTTAGGGGCAAAATCGCTGAAAGATTCGGAAGGCTCAAGCAGACTCTCCGAGTAACCTGGCAACTTCCTCTCGCCATCCGGGGAAGTGTCGTGGCAATAAAAGAAAGATAATTGCCAGTTTTTGACGTGGGAGTTCAGGTTCAGAGTTGGCATGGGTGAGTGTTTGCGGCGTTGGATAGACACTCCACCGCAAGTAAGAAGCGCTTCGTCGCCGCTCTCGCGGCACGGTTTGCAATGGAATAGTTCAAGAAAAAGAGCCAGACTTGGCGGAACGCACAAGTATGACTCGGATAAAACAATGAAGTGGGTAATATTCAACATAGAGTTAGGCCCTATGTCGAATACCCGGAGGCCGTAATGGCTTAAGACTTCTCGGAAGAAAGAGTGACCCGGAGGACGGAATCCCCGGGTCACGTGCTCGGTGAAGCAAATTACCTCATTTCCGGTGGGAGTGGGCCGGGTCTCGTCGCCTGGTGCCCTCCAGTGTATGTCCTTTTGGGAAGGAAGGATTCCTAGCTCGGCCATCCCGTCTAGCTTGGCCTTTGTTGCCGTAGACCGGCCCCAATTTGCAGAAATGGTTTGGGTAGCCTTTGCCGGGGCCGGCTGTTTCCCTTGTCTTTTTGGAGCCATAGAGTTGACCTGCAGGGTACAAGTAAGAGGTACAAGGAGTAAGACTCGGAATATCGGATTATCCGAGTTTGGAGTATCAAGGCGGTACGAAGACTGAAAAATATCCGGGTAACGCCTTACGGAGCAAAAGGTTGTGAATTGTCCGGGTGATAAATGCGGTTGAGGAAATCACTAGTTACTTACGTATTGAGGTGAGTTGGGTGAGCACGGATGGTTGCCCATGCTTCTATTGCAAGTAAAATAGCTGGAAAGGGAAGATGTTCCGGGTGTTAATGTGGTAAGCGGAAAATCGAGGAGGAACGGATCTAGATGGGAAAATTTGCGAGTGACCCTACAGAAGATTTGATGGTTAATAATGATAAGGGGATGAGTTGTGACTGTGTATCAGGTGCTTAAAGGAGTTGAGAAGTATCGAATCGATCCAATTTGGTGATATCGGAAAAATAAGTTACGGGAGGACCCAGATCCGATCCTGGTTAAATTGAAGAAATTGCAAGGCTAAATTGGACAGCTGTGAGAGGCTTACTGAAGGGATTGAAGTCTGGAGCGAAGGTGTCGTGAGGTGTGGCTTGAATGCCCCTTCACGATCCTTGGCGAAAGAAATGAAGATGCGACGGTGACGCTCGATGGCGGCGCAGGATGGCTCGAGGTCGAGCGCGGCCGGCGACGCTCTCGCTTTTGATGGTGTGCACGAGTCTCTGGCGGCGGCGCTGCAAGGAAGTAAGGAGCAAGGGGAGAAAGGGAATGCTGAGGTAAAGTAAAGGGCCTAGGGTTACCCACCGGCCACTATTTATAAGAAGAGGATGAACCTATCATAACGGCCGGAAGCCGGAAATTGTGGGATAGCAATTATCCACGCAAATTTTGTGACGTGTGCGCCAAATGCGGAGTAAAGTACTCTGTTAATAAGAGGAAGTACAATTTACCCCGAGGTGTCAGGGATCAGTATCGAGTGTAGGATCTTAACGTTTCGGGATTCAGATTTGGAGAAGCAAGCTAGATATTCGGAGAAAGGCCGGGTTACTGTATGGTCGCCATGGAGCCGTGCTCAGCTGCTTGTCAAGGCAACCTGAACCAGCCTCCATGAACTCGTGTGTTTTATGTTTTCTTTCAGGGAATAGCAAGCGCTTCAAGGAGGAATCCGTGAAACCCACGCTATTCTGGGGACTACTGATGGGGGGATAGTAACCCGGTAGGCCAACCTCAAGGTGTAACCCGGCCCAAGATGTGCTGCACAGGATTCGGCTAAGGATAAGGAAACCTTTGGAAGGCCTGAAGTTTGTAGGCCTCGTAACCCGGATTGTGGGTTGCGGTAAGGAAAGCTAGGGTTTGTGAGTAGAGTTCGTGTAGGACTCAAACTGCGCCTTGGAGGGCAAGACAAGGGGGGGTACAGGTGTTTTATAAACCGGCCCCTAGGTTTAGTTCGCCAGAGATTCAAGTCATAGTTGTATCACCAATTATTGAGTATCCAGTATAGTTCATATTCGAGATCCGACGAGTTGCTTCCGGTTCTTAGATCGCTTTTTGCCATGTCTTCCTTCGAGCTAAACCCTCTCCCAAATACCTGTGTCGACTTGCCCCAAGATCAGTTACCCCAGGTAACATCTGTCGTGATTACCCCACGACATACGTCGCCAGACGAGTCAAAGCAAGGTAGAGCTGCTCTCTGACTGAAGCCAACTCCTGAGAGAGTGTGGTGGCAACTGCGTCACTGTGCCTCACAAACTGAGCGGTGGTGTGCAGCCTGGTGTTATCATGCTCGTAGACATCCAGGTTGTCGTAGAGAGTGAAGTGAGCTCCCTCCGAAGTGATGTAACCACGGGGGATGTGGCGATAGATAGAATCGTCAAACCCCCAGTAGTCAGCACGAAGGACGGTGAGACTCACATAAGCTGCCTGCTGCACGGCCATATCCACTGTGGAACCTACTGCCTCGTAGCGGTGGACAACGCTCATGCCATCATCTGACAGAATGTAGAAGATAGCCTGGTAGTAGGTCTGGTCAAACTCTCGCTGCTGCTCGTAGACCTGGTACTCTGGTGCCCAACGGAACCCCAGATAAGTGACCATGTCTCTCAGCATCTCTAGATAACCGGCAGTGCTCTTGCAACGAGTCATCCGAACCACCTGCGGGTAGAACCTGAGATCCATCTGCAGATGATCGGGGAAGTTTTGATTAGACGTCGGTAGAGAACTGAATTGGAAAGCAACAACAAGGTTTCAACGGACGATAAGGATGTTGAGAAAAACAGGATATCGAAGCATTATCGGGAAACACGAGACCAAAACTCCTGAGGTACTACGGAAAAACCCATCCGGGCTTCTAACGGATCAATATCTACTGCTTAAGGAATAGAGGATTTGCTTCTGGGGCTTACACGCCTCCGTTCTCAATCATGAGTAGGCAACATGATAAATCACGTCACAACCACCTCCATTCCTATGGACTAGTAGATATAACTATCCTAGAGAAACCAGGATTCGTGAAAACCTAATTTGAAAGTTTAGGTGAGAAGGGAAAACAACGTTGCACTTCCTTACCAGAAAAAGGGTGGGTGGGTGGGGAAAGAAGAAAAATGGCAGAATTCCTACTCTCACGTTTCATTTTTCCTATATAGCTACAAAATAGTTTCTAGACTCAACTGCGACCAGTAAAAGGGATCCTACAGGCAGACAGGCTCTGATACCATTTGTCGCACCCGGACTTCTAGAGGATACTCACCGTACGAACTGAACAATATTTTGATTGGATTACGGGGCTTACCGGCACCCGCATCTCTTACGAGTAGGCCAACACTTATGTGTGACAACCAATCTTTACTATTCACTGTCGATGTAAACTATCCCATAGAAATCAGGACACTACCATTGACGTACTTCATACCATACACACATGGTACGTCAACGGCTTTGAACAAGATGATAACACAACAAATCTCTATGACACAAAAGATAGAAATAAGTTGCAAATAGCCCTCACTAGAGCAGAGATAGCAAATACAATCATCCAGAGGACACATGTCCCAACATAACATCATTACATCTCAGCGGAAGCATTCAAAGGGTCTGAGTACAGACAAATCCAAATAGGCTTAAGAAGCCGGGAATAACAAGAAAACGGAGCCCATCCACGATGTCTCGGATCCTGCCCGGGTCCGCTACCTACTCGTCAGCAGCCTCGTCAAACTCCACGTAGTAGCCGTCACGGGGATCCTCGTAAGCGTAGTCTGCGGAAACCACAGCCCCAAAGGGGTCAGCACATAAACGTACTGGCAAGCAAGACTCACAGTTCACCAAAGTGTAGCCCGTCAACACCAAGCACAGATGCCTTGGGTTCAACGGAAGAAAGGGATATAACAGATGCTGCAACTGGCTGCACTAACCAACTACAGAACATACTACAACTTCCGGCTATCAGAAAGGGGATAAGATAGCGTATCGTAACCAACTATAACTAGCCACCAAACAAACCCACCCTGGATCTCGCCCCTTATCCAAAGAAGCAATACGAGGATAACTCACACAGTTGGATTAATGATGGATCAAAAGGTTGTGTCAATAAGCCTATTACTAGTCAAGTTATCATTAGTTAGGTGTAAGTTGTTCTGAGTACTTGTTAGCCAGTACTTTCACCAAGTTAACCATAACCGCGGAAAACACGGCTTCTCGAGAAGATTTATCCCTGCAGGGGTGCACCAATTTGGCCGTACACGTAAGAATATCCCACCAGGATGGAAATGCACTTCCACCAAGCGGGGCACTCTACACAACTCAACTCTTCTTCGCATCAAGCCCAAAGCACCACGTGTTGTGCGTGCGCGGCTAATCGAGCCCCACGAAGAAAAGGGGACCCTCATAGCACTGGAAGACCACGCCGCCCTAAATGCCGACTACAAAAGTTCCACCCTGGCCTCGGGTTCGTACCTGCATATGCGTGCATCAAATGGAAAGCCCGAACTAAGTGTGGTGAATTGGACGAGATGCGAATCGAATCAAATTGAGGGGGGCGCCCATACACGCTTCCCACATGCGGATAGTGCGCTCATCATGGATCATTAGACAAGACCCTTTTTCTAATTAGGGTCGACAATAGCAGGCCTCAAAACCACGTCGGGCCTCCTGCCGGTGCCTTATCAGCAAATTATTATTACCTCAAGATTAACATGTTGTTGTTTAACATCGAGCCCCAGAATATAATAGAATAAAGTAACAGAATGTAACTGATAACAGACTCGAGCAAAAACAACCCTAAGCATGCTAGTAAGACACGGGCCCAAACAACGGGGTTATAGGATTGGAGGTGAGGCAATATCATGGTTCAGGGTATCATGTGATAGGTTCATAACAGAAGCAACGATAAATATGGCTAGCAGAAATAGACAACGGAAAGTATCGGTAACCAATGTTGAAAGGAACACAGTGGTTCATGTGAGTGATAACTTGCCTGCAAACTCAGTAGCCTGGTACTGGGCTAGATCCTCAGAAGGGGTGTCGTAAAGATCGTCGGTCTCAACGTCGTCGTCTATCCGAGAAGAAGCAAACAAACGATACAGAAAGGTAAACAATCAATGTCATGGCATAGTGCACAATCATGGGATGATGCATGTCAAGTTTAATGGATGCACCAAAATAAACTAATTGACATGGTAACACAAATTAAATGGACACATATGCCATTTTGAGTTGCATATGAAAAACCCATGAATTTTTGGTCAGATTATTTGTTTTCCAACTAATCAACAGGTGAAGGTGGATTAGTATGATGCATGGATGAGGAAAACAACAAAATAACAACAATAGAACCAATTTGAAATAGGGTTTAGCAATTTAGAAATTTATTTATTAATTTTAGGGAATTTTTGGTTCTTTAAAGGTGACACACAAGTATTTGTTATTTTCAGCCATTTAAATTGTTCAAAACAAATAACAAAATTCATATTTGAAAAGAACACACAATTTTAGGTGGAGTACATGTTTCAAATATTGAAAAAGGAATTAGGATGAATTTATTATGACTTAAACAAAATTAAACAAGTTTTAAATTAATTTAAAACAAGTTTGAATATTATTTGAATTTTATTTGTTCCAAACATAAATTCAAACTCACATTTGAAAAGTTTATACTTTCCTAGTTTGAAAACATATTTTGCATGTTCAAAAATAATTTAAATTGAGCAAGTTATGATTTTAGCAATTTTAAATGATTTAAATAAGGTTTAAATTATTTAGGCAATTTAAATTATTCTAAACATGAAACAAATTTTATATTTTAAAAGGTTATTTGAAATAGCATGGAAAACATATTTCATTTGCATTATTTGGATTAATTATGATTTAGTTATGCAATTTAGCAAATTACAATAGAATTATTTGAATTCAAATTTTGAAATGCATTTGGAAAATTCAAAACAGAAAACAAATGTTACCAATAGGTAGATAATTTAATTTAGAGCAGTGCACATATTTTATTTCTATTATTTGGAGTTATAATTTGAAAGTTATTAACAATTTAAATTTCAGGAACAATCTGTAATTTTAAAGGGGCTTGTTTTAAAAAACAGAAAGTTGGAAAACTTTTGTTACCGCACAGAAACCTACACTAGCCACTGCCCGTGGGCCTAGGCTCAACGTGGCCCACGCAGCTGTCGGACCCCGGACCCAGAGATATACAAACTGTCATGTGCTCCTAGCAGTGGACCCACAAGGGCTTCAGGGTTACCAGCCCCGGCCGCAACAAACAACGGCAGGCAGACCGGATTCATCGGCACGTAGTCCGGATCCCCGGTCTACTACTCCTTGTGTCCATGCTAGTCATAACCAGAGATGTATACCCAAGCGTCCACGAGTCGGATGAAACTGAAGGAACGGGACCAAAGTTATACAGAGCTGCTATGTGTCCAGAAAGTGCAACAACAATCGAGGGTTACTGGGGTTACCTCGCCCCAGGCCGGATATCTCCGACAGGCAGGCTCGGACATGGATCATCGGCTCCACAACCCCTCGACTGCGACAACTATGCAGGCATAGCCAAAACTGTATAACAACGGGCTCGAGACCAACAATCGATCAAAGCAGTACTCTAGACAAGAAAGTTGTATTAAACAAGGCATACTAGAGTAGCTTACACGCAGAGGTTACATGACCAACATAGGTCAAGCAACCCAACATTACAACAAGCAGCGAAAGCAAAGATGTTGCTATACAACAAGAGCAAAAGGACTAAGAGTCCGAAACATAAGCAACATAGCCAAACCCATACTACAGATACCAGGCTGCTGCCTGGGAACTCCTAACTACTCGTCGACGTCGAGGTAGAACCCCTCTTCAGCTGCATCACCGAAGTCTGAAACAAAACAACAACGAGGCAAGGTTGAGTACAAAAGGTACTCAGCAAGACTTGGCTTTTAAGGTTCTTTTGCATAAAGCCATCTTTGTTTTCCGAAGTTGAGGAAGAAAAGCACGTGTAATGGAGCATTTCTAAAACAGAGGAGGAATCTACTCAACTACTGAGATCATCATGTTCTTTAGTCCACCAAGTACTTTCTCAACCCCAGACTACCTTATGCTACAAGAATCACCCCTCTCGACGTAGTCGAGGAGGCATCCTTCATTCATTGCCAGCAAGTTTTAGTCATTCCGTTAGAGTTATCTATGACCCCGTGACTTTCACCAAGTTGTCCATAACCGTGGACACGGCTTTCCGAAAGATTTATCCCTGTAGGGTGGTACACTTTACCCACACGTATCGACCGACTCTTAACGCCACGCGGTAACGCTCCTCTCTAAGAGCGCGGCAGAGTGTGGTCGACCACGGCCTTTACCTTGCTTAACCCTATCCATGAGTCAACCCAAACAGGGCCACCCCGTCAACAGGGAGTTGGCCACCTCCTGACGGCACCTGTTCTGTGAGTCGGGACAAGATCCGTGTACGTCCATCACTGGTCCCGGTCACGCCCTAGTTTTCTCCAAAACATTTTAGGACACACCCGCAAATGGAAAGCTCAAACTATGTTACCCATGGAAGTGATCAAACAAGTTAGTTAGTCGAGCGGGGTTCATTGGCCCGCGTGTGGCTGCACGCTCAGTCTTGGCTTCCGCGGCGAGACCTTAAATCCTAGGGTTGGCGAGTACGGAACGAATAACCACTACCCAAGTGGCCTCCCGTGCTAGCCTTAGTCAGTTTCATATGCTCAGTACTCACAAATATAACAACATACAAGGTTATCGAAGTGACCCAAATCATCAACCGGATGAAGTAGATCAGAACACTAAGCATGGCTAAGCATAACACACAAGGCTCTACGATACTCAAACAACCCTAGTCATACTAGGAGGGTAAACAAGTATGAAGGTGACATGTGAGGGGGAGGGTCATGCAGTGGATAGGTTAACTCTAACAGACTCAAAACCAAGTTGAATCGAATGCATGAGTAAGAGGTTGAAAGACTCAAAACATGGGGTAGCCATGAGGTGGTGCTTGCCTTGCTCGTCGAAAGTAGAGCTTGGGTTGTCGTAGAACGCCGGGTCGACCTCCGGATCTCGATCTACCGATAGCGAGCAACACCGGAAAGAAGGCAAACAATCAAAACTTGACGACCGTGCAATGCACAATATGTATGCATGAGTAAAACAATGCAATTGAAATGAAGCTTAAGAAATAGAATAAAAAGCTAGGGTTTCGCGCCGTGAACGACGAACACCGGAGGGGAAGAAAACCCTAAACTGGAGATGTGACCAAGCTAAGATGTTCAAATGACTTTGTAAACCTCATAGTTGGATTGCATTTGTTTCACTGATCAAAATGGTATATTACACTTAATTTTCTATTTTTATTGAATAAAAACTTTATTTTCAGTATTTAATTGAATTAAATGTATGCTATAAAAGTGGCTTCATTTTACACTTGGTTAACATGTATGAAAATGGTATGGATAAATAGCTCTCATTTTTCTGAACACATACATATTTTTTTCATAATTTTTGGGAGCTATAAAATAAAAGTTATTGAATTTACAGATATTAATTATTTTCTGGTTTTTCTATTTTTCCTGCGGGCCCACTGTTCAGTTCAAAAAGGACAAGGGATGCCACTTGGCACGCCACGTGGGCAGGTGATGTCACGGTGACATCACCGTGACCTCACGGTGGTCGGCCGGTGGCAGAGAGTGGACGCCGGCAGCGATTCCGGCGACCCCCGGAAGCGTGCCTACGCTCGTTGGGTTCGTCTCGTCGAGGCGGACGTGAGGGTGGCGGCGCCGCTGGCTGAAAGTGAACGGCGGCGAGGTATCGACGGCGGGCGGCGGCAGTGTTCTCGGGCTCCAGCGGTCTCATCGATTCCGGGCGAGGGAAAACGATTGGAGGGGATGGGGAGGAGCGTATGCTCACCGGGAACGAGCAGAGACGGTTGGCGGGGACGGAGGAAGGCGGTGGTGGCAGCGCGGTGAGGAACTCCGGCGACCGGCCGCGGAGAAGGAGGCCTCGATTCGGCGCCTCTAGGCCATCCCGACAGGTGAGATTGCTCGAGGCGGGGGAGGGGCTTGACGCGGTTCCGATGAGCTTGACGGGGAGGCCGGAGAGGGAGCGGAGCGGCGGCGAGAGCGGATCACGGCGGCGGTTGGTTTCGGTGAGGGAGAGAGGAAGACAGTGGAGGAGAGGAACAGAGGGAGAGGAGGGACAGCGAGGGGGGAGGTTCTGCGAGCTGAGCTCGATTCGGACGGCACCGAGGGGTACTCATCTTCTCCTCCACGTCGACAGGAGCAAGCAGGAGGTGGCGCGCGGCGGCGGCTTCCCTCCTGTCACCGGACAGGAGGAAGACGACAGGGATTTTTCAAGAAAACCCCCTGGGAAAAGTGAAGGATTTACACAAAGGTCCTTGGGAAAAGTAAAACTGAACCCAAAACAGAGATTTGAGGGCCTTTTTGTGAACCAAAAATTGCACAAAAATAGTCGTTGAAAAGCTCTTCAAATTTGCCACCTTTTTAGGACAAAGTTGGTTCCATTTAAAAAACTTTGTAGAACAACTTTGTTTGAAACCAATTTAAGTGATTTTCTGGTAATTCTCTGATTAAATTTTAAAAGCGAAAATTTGGTCCATTTTTCATGCATGCATGCCATGTACACAACACCTCTCTTTATTACACAAAAGTAGGGATGTTACAAGTCTACCCCCCTTACAAGAATCTCGTCCCGAGATTCCTAGGTTTTATAAAATAAATCGGGGTACTTAGATCGCAAACGATCTTCTCGTTCCCAGGTTGCTTCGTTCTCGGAATGATGCGACCACTGAACTTTGAGGAACTTGATAGTTTGACTACGAGTTCTTCGTTCGGCCTCATCGAGGATACGGACAGGAACCTCTTTATAAGAGAGATCATCCTTGAGCTTGATGGTTTCGTGGTCCACACCACGAATAGGATCTTTGAAGCAACGTTTGAGTTGCGAGACATGGAATACATCATGGACATCCGGAAATCCTGGAGGCAACTGCAGTTGATATGAAACTTGACCTCGTTTTCCAATGATAGGGAAAGGACCGATATAACGAGGAGCCAGTTTGCCTTTGATTCCGAACCGTTTTCCACCTTTCAGAGGTGTGACTCGAAGATAAGCTTTCTCGCCAATCTCATAATGAACATCTTGGTGATGACGATCATAATAGCTTTTCTGGCGAGATTGAGTTGTTTTCAGTCGTTCACGAATAACACGAACGATTTCTTCCGCTTCCATGATTACATCCGGACTAAAGAACGATCTTTCACCGGTTTCAGACCAATTCAGCGGAGTTCGGCATTTGCGGCCGTAAAGAACTTCAAAAGGAGCCTTGCCCAAGCTAGACTGATAACTGTTGTTATAGGTGAACTCGGCATATGGAAGAAACTTCTCCCAATCCTTACCGAATGATATAACACAAGCTCGGAGCATGTCCTCGAGAATCTGGTTAACTCTCTCAGTTTGACCACCGGTTTGTGGATGGTAGGCGGTGCTGAAGGATAGACGAGTTCCCATGGCTTTTTGAAGACTTTCCCAGAATCTGGAGATGAACAAACTGCCTCTGTCTGAGACAATCCTTTTTGGGACTCCATGAAGGCTGACTATTCGTGAGATATATAAATCTGCCAGATCGGAGACTCGAATAGTCTCACGAACAGGAAGGAAATGGGCAACCTTTGACAGACGATCAATCACTACCCATATAGCATTGTGCCCCTTTTTGGTATTGGGAAGGCCGGTGATGAAGTCCATACCAATCTCATCCCACTTCCATTCAGGAATAGGCAGGGGTTGAAGAACACCGGCTGGTCTTTGATGTTCTGCTTTCACACGACGACATACGTCGCATTCAGCAACATACTGAGCGATCTCTCGCTTCATACGGGACCACCAAAACCTTTGACGTAGATCTTGATACATTTTGGTGCTACCAGGATGAATAGAAAGAGGTGTGCCATGAGCCTCTTGGAGAATTTGCTTTCTCAGATTCCGTATCTTCGGCACTACCAGACGGTTGCCAAAATATACGACACCTTGATCATCGATGGAGAAACATTTAGCAGCCCCGCTAGCAATGTTCTTCTTAATGTTGGCGATTCCCAGATCCCGCTTTTGAGCTTTCTTGATCTGGTCCTCAAGGGAAGGTTTTACCTCCAGGTTGGCCAAATAACCAGAAGGAACGATTTCGAGGTTGAGTTTGGAGAACTCCTCATGAAGAGGAGGTTGGGCCTGTTGTATCATCAAATTGTTGCAATAAGACTTCCGACTTAGCGCGTCAGCAACGACATTTGCTTTGCCGGGTTGATAGTTAAGACTCAAATTAAAGTCCTTGATTACCTCCAACCATCTTCTCTGTCTGAGATTCAGATCCGGTTGGGTGAACAGATATTTCAGACTCTGATGATCTGAGTATAACTCACATCGGTTGCCAAGAAGATAATGACGCCATTGCTTGAGAGCATGGACCACGGCTGCTAGCTCAAGATAATGGGTTGGATAGTTGTGCTCATGTGGTTTCAGTTTACGAGAACCATAAGCCACCACATGACCTTCTTGCATTAACACACAACCGAGTCCTTGTTGAGAGGCGTCACAGAAGATGACAAAGTCCTTGCTCGTATCCGGAAGAACAAGCACAGGAGCGGTAGTCAGTTTGGTTTTCAGAGTTTGGAAACTTTCCTCTGCTTTTTCTGACCACTCGAACTTTTTGCTTTTCTTAAGAAGTTCAGTCATAGGTTTTGCAATTTTGGAGAAGTTCTCGATGAAACGACGGTAATAACCTGCCAGTCCGAGAAAACTCCGAACATCCTTGACTGATTTAGGTGTTTCCCAGTTCAGAATAGTTTGGATCTTATCTGGAATAACGGCAACACCTTCAGCAGACACCACGTGTCTGAGATAGACGAGTTCTTTCAACCAGAACTCACACTTGGAGAACTTGGCATAAAGCTTGTGCTCACGGAGTTTGGATAACACCAAGCGCAGGTGTTCAGAATGATCATCTTCGGTTTTGGAATAGACCAGGATGTCGTCGATGTAGACCACGACGAACTTATCAAGATACTCCATGAATACCGAGTTCATAAGCCTCATAAAGGTAGCTGGAGCGTTGGTAAGACCAAAAGACATGACGGTGTACTCGTAAAGACCATAACGAGTAGTAAACGCCATTTTCGGAATGTCCTCCTTTCTGATCTTTATTTGATGGTATCCTGATCGCAGGTCCATCTTGGAAAAGACAGTTGCACCAGCTAACTGATCAAAGAGGTCATTGATTCTTGGAAGAGGGTACTTGTTTTTGATGGTCACTGCATTCAGCGACCGATAATCAACAACCAGACGTGGAACATTGGTATCCCGCTTCTTGACAAAGATAGTGGGACAACCCCAAGAAGATGTGCTAGGTTGGATGAAACCCTTTTCTTCTAACTCCTCAATTTGGCGTTTCAATTCAACCAGCTCCTCTGGGGCCATACGGTAAGGTCTTTTAGACATAGGAGCGGTACCAGGGACTAACTCAATGACAAACTCCACACTTCGATCAGGTGGCATGCCAGGTAACTCTTCAGGAAACACATCAGGGAAATCACTGACTACAGGTAGCTCATGAATTTCAGGAGGGTAATCACCTTGCATGAAGTACAGCTGCAGTTCAGGAGAAAGTCGTGTGCGTGCTGAAGGAGGAATGGTGAACTCAGACCAATAGTCGATGATGGCACCGGAAGGATGTTTCAAGGTGAGGCATTTTGTTGCACAATCCAAAACAGCTCCATATTTAGCAAGCCAATCCATGCCCAGTATGACATCAAGGTCAGTGGATTTTAGGGCAATGAAGGTTGCAGGGAATTGTAAGGATCCCACCTCAACCATGAGCTCTAGCGTAACCATGGTGGTTTGCCAGTTGCAACCAGGGGAGTTTACCATTAACGGTTTTTGCAACTTTTCGAAAGGTATCCCATGCATTTTAGCAAACCCTTCTGACATGAATGTATGCGATGCTCCAGAATCAAATAAGGCTAAAGCCGAAATTGAGTTGACACGAATCGTACCCAGTAAGACGCTTGGATCATCCTGAGCATCCTCGGCAGTCACATAGTTCAGACGACCATGTCCAGCACCAGCAGGCTTTGCCATTTTCTTAGGAGGAGGAGCTGCACGTCCAGCATGATTCTGAGGGCACTCCCTCGAGAAGTGACCAGGCTGGCCACAACGGTAGCACACATTGCTGGGAGGAGCGGCAACTGGGGGACGAGAACCTTGTCCACCACCATAGGTTGATGTAGCAGGTGGAGCAGGTGGACGAGGAACAAATCCAGATGGCCTTGGCTGGAACGGAGCCCTGGGGACAGCACTGTATGGAATGAACACACGGCGCTTCCTTTTCTGACCAGAGGGTGAAGCACGGGAATCTCCAGCACTCTTCTTCATAGCAGTATCCATCTCCTTTTTGCCACGTTCAAGAGTGATGGCCTGGTTGTAAAGTTCCTGGAAACTCCGGAACTTGAAGGGCAGAAGCTCGTAACGAACAGTTGGGTTTAGGCCCTTACGAAACAGATCCTGCTTGTCCTCGTCATTAGTGACATCACGAGGAGCATAGCGAGCCAGACGAGTGAACACACGACCATAGGCCTCGATACCCATACTGCCCTGAGTGAGATCAAGGAACTCCTTTCTTTTACCGTCCATAACTGCCTTCGGGATATAAGCCTCACGGAAAGCAGTGCGGAACTCTGCCCAGGTGACCTCATGATCAGGCGCCTGCAACGCCAGAAAGCCTTCCCACCAAGCACCAGCAGCACCTTCAAGCTTATAGGTGGCGAAGTTCACGCGGTCACGTTCCTGGACACGGAGAGCAGTGAACTTGCGCTCCATTGTGCGAAGCCAGTCATCGGCATCGAGAGGCTCAGTGGAGTCAGCAAAGTAAGGTGGCTGAGCCTTGAGGAAGTCCACGAGTGTAACGCCAGCAGCATGGTGTTCAGTGTTCTGGGCCACACGCTCCAGAAGTTGTTCGTTCCTCAGACGGTTGGTTTCAATGCTTTGCAGCACTTGCGCCATTGTGGGTGGCGGCGGGGGTGTTGGCTCAGGGGGAGGGTTGTTACGGCCACGAGTACCACCCTACATCCTGAGTAAAAGGAAGAGGAATCATGAATAACACATCCATGGAAAGGATACAATGGATCGACATGTAATAATTTCAACGGAGATCAAGAAACATGCCGAAATGTAGTAGAACAGAATGAATGAACATGAAGTGTATCATTTCATCAACATGGAGACAACATATTACAACATTTATTGAAACCAGTTGAAGTACAAACCATACATAGTGGCGGTACAAGCTCACAAGCTTAAGTACATACAACACTGAAAGAAAGTACGGTAGATACACATCCGAAGTTCTGCTCCTATACATTATTTTTCTACAACTTCGGGTTTCGAGTACATGAAAGCAAACATTACTCTAGCTGGAACCGACAACGGTCTCAGTATCCTCCGAAGTCGAAAGGAAGTGGAACCGGAGCACCAGGGTAGCAACGAATAGACTCGTCCTGCGGTCCGTGGGGAGACTATGGCACACCACGCACCAACCTAGGCCTCCTGAGGCGTCCACGAGGGGGAACATCACCTCCAACATCTGGAGATGCAACCGAGGAAGGCACAAGTACAGCTGGAAGCTCTATCTCAGAGGCCTGAACAATACCACTCTCAACGAATGGCCTCACTCTGTCTGTCACAGTCCCGAGACTAGCTGCAAGGGTGTTAACTAGTGCACTAAGCTCACGCTGGCGACGAGCATAAGCAGCAAGGAGATCAGCGGTGCACCTAAGTGTAAGATCTTCCTCCTGGGAGGGATCAGCGAAGGTGTGAGTGTAACACCCCTCAAGAGTAGCATCTGAACCAGGGCAGTAACGAAAAGAGCTATGCTCGTGATCTGGATAGTGGTAACGAAGCTCATTAAGACAGTGCCGTGCAGCATCCTGCACATCCATCTCAATGGTGAAACCAATACCCTCAGCATAGTGCTCAGCAGGAAAGATGGTGCCATCTAGCTGTGGAAGACGGACACCACAAAGGTACTGGGACTGGTTGAAGTCACGGTACTGCTCATACACAGTGTACACAGGGTACCAAGGGGCTCCTATGTTTGCACAGGCTGAGGCTAAGAGATGAGGAAAACCTGGAACTCCAAGGCAAAGGGTATGTCGAACAACCTGACCAGAAGGCATCTGAAACAAAGACACTTTCAAGATGTCAAAAGACATGAAGAAATGAATTGAATTTGGAATGATAACAACCTGAGACATAGTACTCGAAAGAAAAACACCCAACGGTTTTACTCCTAACTTTTAAGACAACAACAAGGGAACAACACACAAAAACAAATGAGATGCGATGACTCAAAGTTAGAGCGATACCAGGTAAGGAGCAAAAAGAATCCTAAGAGGGTTTTCATAACTCATTTTGTCTTTTCAAAATAGTTTTCACAAGTTCTAGACTCAACATCGACCAACGGCCAGGGTTTCCTACAGGCAGTCCTGCTCTGATACCAAGACCTGTCGGACCCCGGACCCAGAGATATACAAACTGTCATGTGCTCCTAGCAGTGGACCCACAAGGGCTTCAGGGTTACCAGCCCCGGCCGCAACAAACAAAGGCAGGCAGACCGGATTCATCGGCACGTAGTCCGGATCCCCGGTCTACTACTCCTTGTGTCCATGCTAGTCATAACCAGATATGTATACCCAAGCGTCCACGAGTCAGATGAAACTGAAGGAACGGGACCAAAGTTATACAGAGCTGCTATGTGTCCAGAAAGTGCAACACAATCGAGGGTTACTGGGGTTACCTCGCCCCAGGCCGGATATCTCCGGCAGGCGGGCTCGGACATGGATCATCGGCTCCTCAACCCCTCGACTGCGACAACTATGCAGGCATAGCCAAAACTGTATAACAACGGGCTCGAGACCAATAATCGATCAAAGCAGTACTCTAGACAAGAAAGTTGTATTAAACAAGGCATACTAGAGTAGCTTACACGCAGAGGTTACATGACCAACATAGGTCAAGCAACCCAACATTACAACAAGCAGCGAAAGCAAAGATGTTGCTATACAACAAGAGCAAAAGGACTAAGAGTCCGAAACATAAGCAACGTAGCCAAACCCATACTACAGATACCAGGCTGCTGCCTGGGAACTCCTAACTACTCGTCGACGTCGAGGTAGAACCCCTCTTCAGCTGCATCACCGAAGTCTGAAACAAAACAACAACGAGGCAAGGTTGAGTACAAAAGGTACTCAGCAAGACTTGGCTTTTAAGGTTCTTTTGCATAAAGCCATCTTTGTTTTCCGAAGTTGAGGAAGAAAAGCACGTGTAATGGAGCATTTCTAAAACAGAGGAGGAATCTACTCAACTACTGAGATCATCATGTTCTTTAGTCCACCAAGTACTTTCTCAACCCCAGACTACCTTATGCTACAAGAATCACCCCTCTCGACGTAGTCGAGGAGGCATCCTTCATTCATTGCCAGCAAGTTTTAGTCATTCCGTTAGAGTTATCTATGACCCCGTGACTTTCACCAAGTTGTCCATAACCGTGGACACGGCTTTCCGAAAGATTTATCCCTGCAGGGTGGTACACTTTACCCACACGTATCGACCGACTCTTAACGCCACGCGGTAACGCTCCTCTCTAAGAGCGCGGCAGAGTGTGGTCGACCACGGCCTTTACCTTGCTTAACCCTATCCATGAGTCAACCCAAACAGGGCCACCCCGTCAACAGGGAGTTGGTCACCTCCTGACGGCACCTGTTCTGTGAGTCGGGACAAGATCCGTGTACGTCCATCACTGGTCCCGGTCACGCCCTAGTTTTCTCCAAAACATTTTAGGACACACCCGCAAATGGAAAGCTCAAACTATGTGAGCCATGGAAGTGATCAAACAAGTTAGTTAGTCGAGCGGGGTTCATTGGCCCGCGTGTGGCTGCACGCTCAGTCTTGGCTTCCGCGGCGAGACCTTAAATCCTAGGGTTGGCGAGTACGGAACGAATAACCACTACCCAAGTGGCCTCCCGTGCTAGCCTTAGTCAGTTTCATATGCTCAGTACTCACAAATATAACAACATACAAGGTTATCGAAGTGACCCAAATCATCAACCGGATGAAGTAGATCAGAACACTAAGCATGGCTAAGCATAACACACAAGGCTCTACGATACTCAAACAACCCTAGTCATACTAGGAGGGTAAACAGGTATGAAGGTGACATGTGAGGGGGAGGGTCATGCAGTGGATAGGTTAACTCTAACAGACTCAAAACCAAGTTGAATCGAATGCATGAGTAAGAGGTTGAAAGACTCAAAACATGGGGTAGCCATGAGGTGGTGCTTGCCTTGCTCGTCGAAAGTAGAGCTTGGGTTGTCGTAGAACGCCGGGTCGACCTCCGGATCTCGATCTACCGATAGCGAGCAACACCGGAAAGAAGGCAAACAATCAAAACTTGACGACCGTGCAATGCACAATATGTATCCATGAGTAAAACAATGCAATTGAAATGAAGCTTAAGAAATAGAATAAGAAGCTAGGGTTTCGCGCCGTGAACGACGAACACCGGAGGGGAAGAAAAACCTAAACTGGAGATGTGACCAAGCTAAGATGTTGAAATGACTTTGTAAACCTCATAGTTGGATTGCATTTGTTTCACTGATCAAAATGGTATATTACACTTAATTTTCTATTTTTATTGAATAAAAACTTTATTTTCAATATTTAATTAAATTAAATGTATGCTATAAAAGTGGCTTCATTTTACACTTGGTTAACATGTATGAAAATGGTATGGATAAATAGCTCTCATTTTTCTGAACACATACATATTTTTTTCATAATTTTTTGGAGCTATAAAATAAAAGTTATTGAATTTACAGATATTAATTATTTTCTGGTTTTTCTATTTTTCCTGCGGGCCCACTGTTCAGCTCAAAAAGGACAAGGGATGCCACTTGGCACGCCACGTGGGCAGGTGATGTCACGGTGGCCGGCCGGTGGCAGAGAGTGGACGCCGGCAGCGATTCCGGCGACCCCCGGAAGCGTGCCTACGCTCGTTGGGTTCGTCTCGTCGAGGCGGACGTGAGGGTGTCGGCGCCGCTGGCTGAAAGTGAACGGCGGCGAGGTATCGACGGCGGGCGGCGGCGGTGTTCTCGGGCTCCGGCGGTCTCATCGATTCCGGGCGAGGGAAAACGATTGGAGGGGATGGGGAGGAGCGTATGCTCACCGGGAACGAGCAGAGACGGTTGGCGGGGACGGAGGAAGGCGATGGTGGCGGCGCGGTGAGGAACTCCGGCGACCGGCCGCGGAGAAGGAGGCCTCGATTCGGCGCCTCTAGGCCATCCCGGCAGGTGAGATTGCTCGAGGCGGGGGAGGGGCTTGACGCGGTTCCGATGAGCTTGACGGGGAGGCCGGAGAGGGAGCGGAGCGGCGGCGAGAGCGGATCACGGCGGCGGTTGGTTTCGGTGAGGGAGAGAGGAAGACAGTGGAGGAGAGGAACAGAGGGAGAGGAGGGACAGCGAGGGGGGAGGTTCTGCGAGCTGAGCTCGATTCGGACGGCACCGAGGGGTACTCATCTTCTCCTCCACATCGACAGGAGCAAGCAGGAGGTGGCGCGCGGCGGCGGCTGCCCTCCTGTCACCGGACAGGAGGAAGACGACAATGATTTTTCAAGAAAACCCCCTGGGAAAAGTGAAGGATTTACACAAAGGTCCCTGGGAAAAGTAGAACTGAACCCAAAACAGAGATTTGAGGGCCTTTTTGTGAACCAAAAATTGCACAAAAATAGTCGTTGAAAAGCTCTTCAAATTTGCCACCTTTTTAGCACAAAGTTGGTTCCATTTGAAAAACTTTGTAGAACAACTTTGTTTGAAACCAATTTAAGTGATTTTCTGGTAATTCTCTGATTAAATTTTAAAAGCGAAAATTTGGTCCATTTTTCATGCATGCATGCCATGTAAACAAAACCTCTCTTTATTACACAAAAGTAGGGATGTTACAGCAGCTGCACGCGTGGCAACAGAGTGGCTGACAGGGGGGCCACCCTGTCAGCACTTGGTGCAAAAGTTTGGTTTTATTCCGCGGTGCGAGGGAATCGAACTCGTGACCGTGCGCGTGCGACAGAGAAGTGCTACCACTGCGGTGTTGCTTTAGTTTTGTCAGATACAGATGCGCGGACAGGTTATCGTTACCATGCGCGTTAACTGAATTTTAAACGCGCGCTGCTAACTGAAACCTGACAGAGGAAAGGTTGCCGGCGGCGAGCGGCCGTGGTGCTGTGCTCGTGGCTGCTGCTGGTGGTGCAGTGGGCACGGATGCGTGCTTGCGCAAGCAGAGGGAGAGAGAGAGAGGATGGAGGCCACGGTGAGCTCACCTCGCCTGTAATCGAAGCAGAGGCCCGGGGCAGCGAGCTCGACGGCGACAGCGGCGAGTCCGTGGACGTCGGCGTGACTACAGGGAGTCTCCGGGGTGGCTGCGGTGTGCAATCGGAAGAGGGCGAGGAGGTGGTTCGATCCCGATAGCTAGGTGGCTAGGTGACGCTGCAAGGTGGTGGCTGCCATCGGGGTTTCAGAGGGGTTCTTCTCCGGTGAGGTTCAGAGCGAGGGGAAGGAGGTGGCAGAGAGGGAAAAACGGCGGCGGATCTCGTGGGAGCAGGGAGCCTAGGGATTAGGGTTGCGGCGCAGGGCCCTAGGGCTAGTTTTATAGGGCTAGGGAGGCACGGATCGCCGTCGGAGATCGCTGATGCCGCCGTGGCGCCACGGATTTGCTGCCGTACGCGATGACGACGACGGAAATAAAAACGAAGCGGTACGCGGGTAAGAAGATGGGCTGGGCTGCGCGCGGGGAGAAGGAAAAAGGGCCGGGCTGCGTTTCTCCCCCCTCTGTGAACCGTTTTCCTTTTTTATTTTTTTGTGTTTTCTGTTTTTTTTTGCAGAAATAAGAAATGGAAGGAAAAGGTGGGGTTTTAAGTTAGCAAAATTTTTAGAAAAATTAGGGTAAGCTATTTAGGTCAATAGCAAACAAATGTTAAGTTTTGTTTTCAAAAGTTTGAAATTTACTTGCTGTTTGAAAGGTGGTTTCAAATTGACTTAATTTGAGTATTGATTTAATTATGGAAAACAAAGGTTTAAATTATTTGGAACCCTATTGTTTAATTAGAAACAATTTATTAGAATTGTTGTATAATTTGCATAAATTCAAATTGGTTGCAGTTTGATGCTTGATTTGAATTTTGAATGGGATTTGAAATTTAAATGATTGATTAAAACCATCATTTTAATAGTTGAGCATTATGGAATAATTGGAAACAAATAAGGGTTTGATTTGAACTTATTATTTGAAAAAGATTGTAACAGAGCAAGTATGAAATAAATGTTTGAATATTGTTTGAATTTGAATTGTGAAAACAGAGAAAACAGATGCAACTAAATGGAAACAATATGATGACATGATGCAATACTTTAATAAACATGAAACAAACATTCTAAGGGGAGTTTTCATACTTGGGATGTTACAAGTCGGAGGTCTCGAATCTGTGTAGTCCAGAACTGTTTTTGCCCTAGATGCAATTAATTGGCCCTGAGCTTTCGGGAGAGCCAAGCAACTGAGCCATATCCTTCTGCAAAAACAGCCAAAAAATACAGGCACTTTCATCGCTCGATACTCGGGCACAAAAACTCATCACACGGGGTGTACGCCCTCCAATCGAAAAATGATTGGAACAATCATCCGAAGGAATTCAAGACAAGACTTTGAGTGTCTACCCGACAAGAAAATCCCAATCGAGTAAACGCTCGGGGGGATACTGACGAAGGGATGGACCCTGGACCTATCGGGTAAGGATACCCGGTCCAAGGCCCAAGACCTAAGCCCAAGAGGAGATGTCGTATACTATTCTAGAAGGCACAATTGAAGCCCACCCGCAAGGCCTTGCGGGTCAAGTTAGGAAACTTGTAACCGACTTTAGGTTAGGGTTTGAGTCCCTCCTAGGTACGGTTTGGGACTTGGCGACCTATATAAGGCCAGGAGAACCGCCGGGAGGGGGACAAGAAATACCGCACCACCAAAGCCTTGAGATCGAGATCATACTCTCGACTTGAGCAACCCCCCATTATAACCGATATTCTCGTGAATACAGATCGATAGAAGCAGGAGTAAGGGTTTTACCTCTACGAAGGCCCCGAACATGGGTAAATCGTGCCCCTTGTTTAGCCGACGATTGTCACCAGCGCCCACAGGTTCTCCTAATAGAAACCCTATGGGTTCACCCGATGGACTTGTTGAGATGCAGATTCGACACCACCGCCGTCAGAGATAGTGGTGTCGCCATGCCGCCAGTGTCGCGGTTTCGATGATTCGATGATGGGCTGCCGGAGTACGGTATGCAACGCCACCTCTGCTGTGTTTATTTGTTGACTCCGCTGCTCTGTTTCTACCCTCCATGCCAGGGTTTAGTTAGGGTTCTTGGTACCCATGATCACCATGGATTAGGGACTTTAGATGTTGGGGAATTGTGGATTCACGTCTGAATCTCCAAGGCTATCACTAATATTGGGGTTAGTATTGTAGAAATCGTGCAGATTAGTAGACTAGGAATCTAAGACTTGATTTATATCCCTGTTCCGTTGGAACTTGATGAATTTTGGGAATTATTATATGATTTTTAAGAGAGCATATACTTCTCTTAGATATAATGTGCAATTGATTATATTTTGTTAATATTTTGTGACTTTAGTCAACATGTAATCAGTAAATATCTGAGAAGAGATTCAGTTCACAATGTTTAGTTGAAATTTAGTTAAAAGGTTGCATTTTTTACTCTGTGTACCAGATTCTGATATTTTCTCTGTTGAAATTGAGCACAACGGCATCTTATGTGGAAGTGGTGTCATTCTCACCTACCTAAGCTACTCCACTGCTATGTTTGATTATTGTGATGCTGAGACTTGGAGCATTCTATGGATTAATGATTTGCTGAAGCAGCTTGATTTGAAGAGGGATGGTAGACTGCAAGTGTACTGAAATTGCCAGGGAAGAACATTAGTGATGGTTTAGTGCATGTGAAGTCTGATGCAGAAATTGTTCATATGATACAGGCCAGCAAGCAGCACAAGACACTTATGTTAATGTTGGATCATTCCAATCATCTTCAGTCCTGGAGAGATGATGTCAATTATTAATGGTGGGCATATTTTGCATGAATTTGAGGATGTATTTCTCGAAGAACTACCACCGGGCCTACCTCCTCTACGAGGCATCGAGCACCACATCGACCTCATATGGGGTGCCCCTCTTTCAAATCGAGCTCCTTATTACAAATATCCCAATAAGACTAAGGAAATCAAGCGGCGTATACGAGAGCTACTCGAAAAATGTTTCATTCGAGTATCTATTTTCCCTTGTGTCGTTCCGGTTATCCTCGTGGTTAAACAAGATGATACACTTAGAATGTGCATCGATTGTAGACCCATAAATGCTATCGCCTTTAGATATCGACATCCCATCCCTAGGCTCGATGACATGCCAGATGAGTTCTCTAGTGCTACTATCTTTTCCAAAAATTGATCTTAAAAGTGGTTACCATAAAATTCGCATGAGCATTGTTGATGAATGGAAAACCGCTTTCAAAACAAAACTTTGTCTATATGAATGGCTTGTCATACCTTTTGGACTCTCAAATTCACCTTCAACATTTACGCGTCTCATGAATGAAGTTTTGCGTGCTTTTATTGGAAATTTTTCTGGTTGTCTATTCTGATGAAATCCTTATCTGTAGAAAATCTTTGGAGGAACACCTTGATCATATTTCACAAGTCTCGTTGGCTCTTCACAAAGCAGAACTTCTTCAAATCTTTTCAAATACAGATTTTTTTACTGATAAGCTTGTTTTCTTGGGTTTTGTGGTTTCCTCCAATGGCATTGAAGTTGGTGACAATAAAAATCTAGGCAATTAGGAATTGGCATAACCGTACTTCCGTGGGTGAAATAAGATGCTTTCACGGTCTTGCCGATTTCTATCACCATTTTGTAAAAGATTTTTCAACCATTGCTTGCCCTTTAAATGAACTTACAAATAAAAATGTACCTTTTATTTGGGGCAATGCACAACAAAAATAATTTGATACTCTCAAAAAGCGCTTAACCGAAGCACCCATGCTTGTTTTACCGGATTTTGAGAAAACATTTTAAATTGAGTGTGATGCTAGTGGAATAGGCATTGACGACATTCTAATGCAAAATGGACGTCCTGTTTCCTACCATAGTGAAAAACTGGATGGTGCTAGACTTAACTATCCCGTTTACGCAAAGAGATTTTTTTTTGCGTTGGTTCGGGTTTTGGAAGTTTGGTAACACTAATCTTTGGTCGAAAGAATTTGTAGTTCGGATCATGAATACTCGAAATATTTAAAGAGTCAAGCAAATTTAAACAAAATACATGCTAAGTGGGTAGAATTTATTGAGTCTTTACCTTATGTTATGAAATACAAAAGGGGCAAAGAAAATGTTCTTGCGGATGCATGATCCCATCAGGAATGCCTTCTTACTCGTCTCGAGATTAATGTGATTGATTTGGATGATATAAAAGATGTGTATCGTGCTGATGGTTTCTTTGGACCTATGTTTGAAAAATGTTCGCAAATCGAAGATTTGAATTTTTCTACTTGCATAAAGATTACTTGTTTAAAGCTAACAAATTGTGCATCCCCGGGTCCTCTGTTCGTCTATTGTTGTTGAAGGAATCACATGAAGGAGTGATGACCCACAAGTATATTGGATCTCAACAGTCTTCAAGGGAAGTAAAACCCAAATTTATTGATCCGACACAAGGGGAGCCAAAGAATATTTGTGAGCCTTAACAAGTGAGTTTTCAATTCACCTGCACCTGAAAGTGGACTTGTTCACAGTGGTTTATCAGTAATACCAGTTTTATAGTAGTAGCAGAAGTGAAATAATAACAGCAGTAGTATGAAAACAGCAACAGTGGTGATTGAAGTAAACAGCGGGATTGAATATTGTAGGCATAGGGATGGATGAACGGGCGTTGCATGGATAAGATAGTTCATATAATGATCAAGTCATGGGCATTGCAGATAAATAAGATAAAGCATCCAAGCACTAAGTAACCATAGGCATATGTTCCGTAAATAGTTGTACGTGCTCGCAATGAGAACTTGCACAACATCTTTTGTCCTACCAGCTCGTTTTTAGCGGTACCTCAAGGAAACTACTGGTAATTAAGGTGTTCCTTTTAATAGAACACTAGAGCAAAGCATTAACACTCCTTGAACACCTCTGATCCTCATATCACAGCAATCCCCTCTAGTTGTCCCGATTTCTATCACTTCGGGGCCTCGGGTTCCGGAGAACAATATGTGTAAACAACTTGCAGGTATGATAAAGAAACAACAATTATCATCATGATTCAATAACATATTCAGATCTGAGATCATGGCAGTCGGGCCCAAAGTGGCAAGCATTAAGCAGAACAAGTTGCAACTATGTCAATAACACTAATATAGGATACTAGGAATTATCCCTAACAATCATGGCATTATTACATGAACGAACTCATCCAATCCCTACCATCCCCTTCAACCTACAACGGGCGAATTACTCACACATGGATGGGGGAAACATGGATGGTCGATGGAGAGGCATTTGTGATGACGGTGGCGATGATCTCCTCCAATTCCCCGTCCCGGCAGGGTGCCAGAACGGAGTTTCTGAACCCCGAAAAAGGATTCGCGATGGCGGCGGAGCTACGGACTTATTTCTTGAAAACTATCGAACCCCCTCGTGTTTTGGGGTTGAAGACTATTTGTAGTCGAAAAGGGAGACCGAGGGGGGCTCTGGGTGGCCCACACCATGTGTTGGCGCGGCCAGGGGGCGCGCCAAGGGGTGGTGTGGCCCCCTGTGGCTCTTCTCCTGGTCTCCTTCTGGCTCCCGGGGTCTTCTGGTGTTTTAGGAGCAATGGGTCTTTTATGGGCAATTTCCCGAAAGTTGATTTTTCTACACAAAAACGAGACACCAAGGTAATTCTGCTGAAAACAGCGTTAGTACGTGTTAGTTTTATTCAAAACACACAAGTTTAGAGGAAAACAATAGGAAAAGTGTTCGGAAAAGGAGATACGTTTTCGACGTATCAACTCCCCCAAGCTTAGCTTATTGCTTGTTCTCAAGCAATTCAGTGACAACTGAGTGCGATAAAAGACTTTTACGAACACATTTGTTTCATATGATGTAAATATACTCACTATATGATCAAATACTTAATTATGCTCATGATAATATACATGCAAGATACTGTCACTTAATAGCTACGCAAACCATGGAGAGATGACAACATATTAATAATAAACAACATGAAGCATAACTATTTGCAAGATTGAAGTATTCATAATAGGATCTGATAAAGTGGTATCTCGCTTGCCCTTATGTGTGGGGCAAAACATAAGTGCCAAGGCACCTCTGAAGTTCAAGGGAAGACTAGAAGTAAAGATATCAAAGATGCAAGTATCAAGATTATACCACAATCAACCGTGATTTGGGACAAACACATCACACTAAGAATGATAATTATGCTCTCTAGAAAGTGCTCAAAGAATATGGCGGAGACTCAACATAAAAGTAAAATAAAGACGTTCGCGGAGGGAAGCAGAGATTACTCATGTGCTAGAGCCTTTTATTTTATTAAACAGAGGTATTGAAAACATTTTTAAGAGAGGTGTATGCTTATGTCAACGAATGGTAAACAGATAATACAGTACGTCACAAGCCAACTGGATTCACAAGAGCGGCTCCCATGGTGAAGGACGCAACTGGTGTACAAGTTCATCCCTCTTTCTCTTTTGTTTACACAATTATGCTTTGACTGATAAATCAGGGGCAAAAATAGTGAAGAGAATGTGTTTGTATTAATTTGGGGCTGGGCACCCCGCTGCAAGCTCTTCTATCAATTGGATAAGCGGATGAAGCCACTAGTCCAGGGTGTGAAATGCAATCAACAGGTGAGATAAAGATTCTCTATTTACGTCCTCATGAGCTAAAACAGGGGCACAAAACAGGAATAATTTTTATAAGGTTTTAATGGTAGCACATTAGCAATTTATTTGGAATGACAGTTAAATACCACATGTAGGTAGATATGGTGTGCACAATGGGAAACTTTGGTTTTTGGGAGTTGGATGCACGAGTAGAATTCCATACTCAGTACAGGTGAAGGCTAGCAATAGACAGGGAGCGACAATCAAGAGAGCAGCAACTATCATAATCATGTTTGCGACAAAGTAAAAATTAACAGAGGCATAAAATTGATCTAGAATTATGAGGCAAAATAAATCATCGAGGCTTATTGACTTTTTGTTTTCAGTCTTAGCATGCGTGAGCATGTGCCAAGTCGATTCAAATGAAACAGTCACAGGAGGCTACCACAATGTCATACCCTTCTATGAATTTAACCATGCGAACAAATATTTATATGACAGGTCATTTACCATTAATAAATTGGAACAAAACATGAGAGAGCACGAACTATTAAGCAGCCATTAAGTCACATATATCTTATACGAACAAACTAAGCATGCTCACATAGATGGATATATGTACAAAAATGAAAGTAAATAGAATTCATACCAGCCTCTCACCACACTTGAATTGTCGTAGATCGTCATTATTGCTCTTCACTCGTGGCTTGAATACAATATATAATGAAAAACCAAGCTCCAATGGAGTCACAGACGACTGTTGAACTGTGCAGCAAACTTTCCAAAACAAGAGAAGAACAACAAATATTTTTGGGTTTTTAAATTAAAGCACGAGAAAAAGAGAACAAGCAAACAAAGCAAAATCTTTTTGATTTTTTCGAAATGAAACAGGAATAAAAGAAAGCAAGCAAACAAACGAAACAAAATATTTTTGGGTTTTTGAATATTAATATGCAACTAAAGAATAAAGCAACCAACAAATAGAGAAAACCAACAGAAATATTTTTGGTATTTTGTGTTTTCGAAAGCGAAAACAAAACAATAGAAATGAAAGAAACGAAAACAAGCGAAAGAAACAAAAAGAAGCGAAAGAAAAATTAAAAGAAGCGAAAGAAGAGAAAACATGGATATACAAAGAACCGACATAACATGATATATAAATGAGTGCGAGGTCGGTATACCTCCCCCCAAGCTTAGGCTTTTGGCCTAAGTGGAGATCAATCACCAAGGGGCCCATGAGGTGCCGCCCCCGTAGTATGTTGAGGAGGAACCCTCCCCGTGATATGTGTTCGAGGGTGCGTCGGTGTACTGCATGTTGCGGTCCTCGGGAGGCACGTCTCACCTCTCCTGCTGCCTGTAAAACTCCGTGGTGCTTAGATGCTCGTCTACCTGCTCCTTGGAGATCGACCATGGTGCCCTGTCAATCTTAAACAAAAAAGGTAGCGGCAAAGTAACTTTCCTCTCCTCTCGATCCATATATAAAACTCTATATACTAAATGATCAGCAGTAGAGTTAGAAATGACAAACTGATGGGATTTCATGGCAGCAAGGTTAAGCCGATGTGGAGCAATTATTTCATCATTAGGGTCAATGGAAACATGTAAAGCAGCTGCTACACGTGTAGCAATAATGCCACCAAAATAGGCCCAGAAGCAGCAAGGCGGCGTGCAACAAGTGCACCAAGGTTATACTTCGTGCTACGGTTCATCGCAACATCAAAGAAAGCAAGGTGGTAGCTAGAAACATTGCTAGTGTTCTCCCTACCAAGGATACTGGTACCAATATAGTAAGTAAAGTATCTAAGAGTGGGAAGTTGAATGTTCCTTATCTTCCCACACTGGGATGAGCCCTCGTCATTGTTGGTGACTTCTTGGTAAATCCCCTGGAGGTCTGCGGGTTTATCTTTAATCCTGCTCGCCGTCCCGGTGGCGTTGATAACTATAATAGCACAAAATTCTTCCACGGACAAAGAAAAAGGACTAGCATATAAGTTGAAGGCAACAGATGGACCATAATGTGTGTTCTGAAATTTAAAACTCTTAACAAATTTTTTTGTAAGTGCGGCATACTGAGTGCTTTCATCTTCCATAAAGTTGGTTATACCGACTCTTTCGATAAGCATAAGAAAGTCAGCTACAGGACCTGCACTTCTTAAAAATGTGCGGCAAGGAAAACTAAATGGGTGAACGACACCGTCATCTTTAGCATCGTCAATAGTTGACGCCATAACATCCTCATTATATGATGGCCTCGCTGAAGTGGATGAACGTGAAAGCCTTGTGCTTCTAGGAGAATCACTCCTAAATATTTCTCCACAATTATAACTATCCATCTCTGAAATTTTTCAACAATCGTCACAAAAATTAATTTCAACCAACTATAAGGTGGAGACTACCATAGGGACTTATATGAGAGCTAAACATACATCAAAAATAAATTATTTCTACTCAAATCAAGCATGCAAACTCACATAAGCTGTCACCTACAGTACCAAAATACTCAAGAAATACTTCACTAAATAAAATTCTAATTGGATCATTGGAGGAGTCACATACCGGAGATCAAACACACCAAATATCAGCACAAATGATGAGCTGAAGAAGGAGATCGAAAATCCAGAGTGAGAACAGCAAGAACACGGGTTCCAGGAAATGTTTTCAGTTTGTGAGGTGAGAGAGAAGACTTTGGCATGGGAGAGAGTTAGTGGAGGGCCAGGGGGTGTAACATCCCAAGTATGAAAAACACCATTAGAATGTTTGCTCCTTGTTAATTCATGTTTTGCATCATGTCATCATAAGCATTGCATTTGTTTTCACTTGTTTTTCCATTTGAATTTCAAACCAAAATTCAAATCCTTGTTTCATACTTGTTCTGTTACAATTTTCAAATGAAAATATTCAAATCAAAACATCAAATTGTTTCCAATAAACTTGAAAGCTCAAACTATTAACTTGCTTCTTTTCAATAATTAAATTAATACCAAATTCACTCAAATTCATTTGAATTTTCAAACAGCAACAAAATTCAAATTATTGGAAAACAAACATTTGTACAGCTGGGCTTTTGTAATAATTAACCTATAAAAATTATTCCCAAATTTTTCCAACCCCAAAAACCATTCTTTTCTTCCTTTTTTCTTTTCTGCAAAAAAAAACAGAGAGAAAAATAAAAAAAACGGGCTGGGGGGGCAGACCAGGCCAGCCAGCTGGGCCAGCCCAGCCCAACCTCCACCCCAGCCAGCGCGCAGCGCGGCGCCCGGCCCCTTCTCCCTCCTCCGTACATCGCTCGTCACCTGACGACAACAGGGCGCACCACCGCGCCCTCCACCTGCTCCCTCTCCTCGCCCTTTATCTACCACCCGAGGCCCCAAACCCTAGCGCCATTCCCCTCTTCCTCCATCTCCGCCGCCGCCGCCATTTTCTCCTCTCTTTTTTCTCCCTTCCTTTCTCTCTGTTTCTCCGGCGATCGTTGGGGGAAGGATGCAGAGCATGGCGCCGCCGTCGACAGCACGCTAGGGAGAATCTCCGGCCAAGCCAGGGGCACGAGCAGCATCCCCGTTCCTTCCTCGACACCGTCCACCTCTCCGTCGAGTCCCAGGAGCCGTTGATCCTCGACGGCGAGCTCGTCACCGCCGCGGCTGCTCTGAAGATCATCACCGCGTCGCCACCTCCATCTCCCTCAACCCCGTACGACCACCGCAACCACCCCAAGGTGATCTCCTCTGTTGATTCCCGGCCAAAGCCGCCTCCTTTGCGTCCTGGTTCGTCGTTCCCCTGTCGGGCTGCCACCGGCGTCCGCCATGGCGCCATGTCCGAGCGAGGAGAGCTCCCTCTGGGCCCTCTGTGGCCTCTGCGTTGGCACCCAGCACGCGCACAAACACGCACGTCCCGCACGCATCCCTTGCACACACGCACACGCAGCAGCACAGCGGCGCTCGCCGCCGGCGACCACCGTTCCCTCGGTGCAGTTTCAGTTAACTGAAACTTGTAGTTTCAGTTAACTGAAACTTGCAGTTTCAGTTAAAGCCACGAGATCCACCTCAAAACCCCACGAGCACCTCCTCTGTCACGATTCGATCCGCACCGCAGTGGCTAGATCCAACGGTGCGCAGCGCTAGGGCGCGGGTTCGATCCCCCGCCGCGCAGAATAAAACCATCTTTTTGCTTCGCTCCCACGCGTGCTAGCTGGTCCCACCTGCCATCGACCGTGGATGCCACGCAAGCACACACACGCACGCCACGCAGCGCCAGCTGGGCGCTGGCCCACAGGCCAGTGACCCAGGGATGCTCTGGCCCGCGTAGAAGAAATCTTAGGGGCCTTTTCTGAAGTTTCTTTTCGCATCCAAGCCCCTGGACCAAATCTGAAACTTTTAAATTCACAAACTAGCCCCTGTAAATTCAAATTCAAATTACTTGTGCATTTCAAATCCAAATTTAATAAATAAAATATGTTTTCGATACCAAATTTAATTCTCTACATGTTTAAACCATTTGTTTACTGTTTTGAACATTTCAAATGGTTTCAAAAATTCAAATTCAAATTTGGTCAAATTCATAACTAATTCAAATTTAATTCAAATGGCACATATAAAATATGTTTTCCATGCAAAATTGAACAAGATTTCCAAATATAAACTTTGTTTCCTGTTTTGAATAATTAAAATTGGTGAAATAATTTAAATCTTGTTTAAATCATTTAAAATTGCTAAAATCATAACTTGGACAAACTAATTTCTTTTTGAACATATAAAATATGTTTTCAAACCAGAAAAATATAATCTTTTCAAATATGAATTTTATTTAATGTTTTGAACAAATAAAAATTCAAATAATTTCATACTTGAATTAAATTCATTTAAATCTTGTCCAAACTTGTTTAATTCATAATTAATTCATTTTAAATCCTTTGTCAACAAATGAAACATGTATTCCACCTAAAATTTTGTGTTCTTTCCAAATATGAATTTTGTTATCTATTTCAAAAAACTAAAATTGGGGAAAACAACAAATGCTTGTGTAACTCATTTAAGAAGCCAAATTTCATAACTTAATAAATAAAATTTCCAAACTTGGTAAACAACATTTCAAATTGAAGCTATTGTTGTTCTCTCATTGTTTTCCTCATCCATGCATCATTCTAATCAACTTTCACATGATGGTTACTTGTAGATCATTAAACCAACCTTAATTCATGGGCTTTTCCATATGTAATCCAAATTGCATATGGGCCCATTTAATTAAGTTATCATGTCAACTAGCTTATCTTGATGCATCAATCAAATTGTCATGCATCATCCCATGATTGTGCATTATGCCATGTTATTGATTGTTTGTCTCTCTGCGTTGTTTGTTTGCTTCTTCTCGAATAGACGACGACGTTGAGACCGACGAGGTTTACGACACTACTTCAGAGGAGTTAGCCCAGTACCAGGCTACTAAGTTTGCAGGCAAGTATTCACTCACATGAACCATTGTGTCCTTTCCCAACTTGATATCGATACTTTCCGTTGTCTATCCTGCTAGCCTTAAGATTCGTTGCTTGTGTTCCGATCCTATCACATGTTATCCTGTAACCCTGATATAGCCTATCCTCCACACCTATAACCTCGTTGCTTGTTGCCTGTCTCTTACTAGCATGCTTAGGGTTGTTTATGCTCGAGTCTGATGTCCGTTATCTCTGTTACCTTATTTATTATGTTCTGGGGCTCGATGTTTAAACAACAACCTGTTAATGTTTGAGGTAATGCTAATTTGATGATAAGGCACCGGCAGGAGGCCGAGTATGGTTTTGAGGCCTGCTAGTGTCGAACTCAGGAAAAGTTCTTGTCCTCTAGATCCATGATGAGCGCGCTAACCGCATGTGGGAAGCGTGTATGGGCGCCCCCCTCAATTTGATTCGATTCGCATCTCGTCCAAATTGCCTCATTTAGTTCGGGTTTTCCATTTGCCGCATGTATATACAGGTGCGAACCCGAGGCCAGGGTGGTAACTTTTGTAGTCGGCATTTAGGGAGACACGTTCTTAGAGTGCTATGAGGGTCCCCTTTTCTTCGTGGGGCTTGATTAGCCGTGCGCTCAATTGCACGGGGTTCTTTGGGCTTGATGCGAAGAAGAGTTGGGTTGTGTTGAGTGTCTCGCTTGGTGGGTTTGATCCCCGTCTGGCGGGATATTCTTACGTGTACGGCCAAATTGGTGCATCCCTGCAGGGTTAAATCTTCTCGAGAAGCCGTGTTGTCCGCGGTTATGGATGACTTGGTGATAGGGCTGGCTAACAAGGATTAGACAACTTACACCTAATTGATAATAACTTGACTAGTAATAGGCTTATTGACACAATAAATTGAACCTTCACTAATCCAACTGTGTGGGTTATCCTCGGATTGCTTCTTTGGATAAGGGGCGAGATCCAGGATGGGTTTGTTTGAGGTTAGTGGTAGTTGGTTCCGATGCGCTATCTTATCCCTTTCTTTTAGCCAGATGTTGTAGCATGTCTCCGTAGTTGGTTAGAGCAGCCCGCTGCCGCATCTTTATATCACCTATCTTCCGTTGAACCCAAAGCATCTGTACTTGGTGTTGCCGGGTACACTTTGGTATCTTGTGCGTCTTGCTTGCCAGTACTCGTCTGTACTGACCCCTTTGGGGCTGCGTGTTCTGCAGACTACGTTTCCGAGGATCCCCATGGTGGCTACTACGTGCAGTATGACGAGGCTGCTGACGAGTAGATAGCGGACCCGGGCAGGTTCCGAGACATCGTGGATGGGCTCCGTCTTTTCGTTTCCGTCCTCTTAGGCCTATTTGGATCTTGTCTGTACTCAGACACTTTGGATGCTTCCGCTGTGATGTAATGATGACCTGTTGGGACATGTGTCCTCTGGATGATTGTATTTGCTATCTCTGCTCTAGTGAGATCTATTTGCCACTTATTTCTATTTCTTTGTGTCTTAGAGATTTGTTGTGATATCACTTGTTCAAATGTCGTTGACGTTGAAAGCTCATGATCCCTCTAATGATTTTGGTGATGATGATAACACGGATATATCCTATCTAACAATGTTGTTTAGACTGTGCAGCTAATATCTCAGGTGATCATCTTTATATACTCATCAAAAGATCAAAGAGAAGAACTATATTCTGGAATTACTGCCACCGGATTTTTCAGATCGCGGGCCGGAAATTCCGGAACTTAAAGGGCGGATTATCCGGCCCCCTCACCGGAAATTTCCGGCCCCCTTCCTGGCACTCTCGAAAACGTCTAAGTTCTTTTCTGCCCGCGCACAGATGCCAGGGCGGAAATTTGCCCCGGAAATTTCCGGTGCAAAAATCCGGCCCTCTGGGACTTAGCAAAAATTGGATCATTACAAGTTGCCCGCGCACAGAGATGGGGGCGGAATTTCTGCCCGGAAATTTCCGGGCCCGGATTTTTCAATTATCCGCCTCCCGGATATTTCAATATTCCGGTCATCAAGTCCTTAGCAGAAATTTGCTAAGAAGGATTCTTCATTGGTCGATGCCCGCGCACAGAAGGTGGGGCGGAAATTTGCCCCGGAAATTTCCGGAGCAAATATCCGGCCCCTGGTCCTTAGCATTTTTTCATCAACCAGTTGTTGCCTGCGCACAGAGATGGGGGCGGAATATTGGGGCGGAATTTTCCGCCCCCGGATATTTCAAATATCCGCCCCCCGGAGAATTCAAATTTCCGGCCAAGACACACCGGAAATTTCCGGCCTTTACTCCGGAATATTCCGGCCCCGCATGTCTGCAACGGTCAGATTTTGGAGGAGCATATAAATAGTTGTCTTCTTCCTCTAGATAGGTAGCTCGCCCATTCCTCTCTCTCCTCCATTGTTGTAGAGCTCAAAACGCCCCGATCTCCCTCCTCCTCCAACCAAACTCGATGCCCTTCAAGGATCTCATGGAGGAGGACTAGATCTACCTTTCCACCAAGCCTAAACGTGTGTACCCACACCACAACTCTTGGGATCTTGTAATCTCTTGGTTGCTTTGACCTCCAAGGGAAACCCTAGTGCTTGTAGCTTCCACCTTGTATCAAGAAGCTTCGATTGTTGAGAGCCTCCATCTCACTTCTGGAGTAGCCTCAACCCCTTGTAAAGGTTTGGTCAATGCCTTCAAGTCGACCTCATAGTGGAAACGAGAATCTCCCTCGCCGGAGAAGCTCAAGGAGAACAAGGTGTGCACATCCGTGCTATTGAGGAGCGCCTAGGTGGCTCCCCACCTCTCCAACGTAGACGTACTTCTTTCAAGAAGGAACTACGGGAAACATATCCTTGTCTCCGTGTTTTTCACTTGTTGTTTTCTTGTACCGTTCCTTTATTTCCGCTGCTACTTGCTTCATACCACCTAGGGTGTTCACTTAGTTGCACATTTAGGTAATCAAGCATTTACTTTCTTAAAGCCCCCATTAAAAGTAAAAAATAAGTAAAAATTGTAGGTCACCTATTCACCCCCCCCCCCTCTAGTTGACCATATTGCACTTTCAGACGTACCGTGTGTGTATGTTTGAAGTACGTCAATGGAAGTAGTCGGATTTCTATGGGATGGTTTGCGCAGACGATGAATAGTAGTGGTTGGTTGTCACACGTTTACGTGTTGGCCTACTCATATTGAGATGCGGGTGCCGGTAAGCCCCGTAAGCCAATTATCTACTGTTTAGCGGGCTGTGAGTATCCTCTAGAAGTCCGGGGGCGACAAATGGTATCAGAGCCTGTCTGCCTGTAGGATCCCTTTTACTGGTCGCAGTTGAGTCTAGAAACTATTTTGTAGCTATATAGGAAAAATGACACGTGAGAGTAGGAATTATGTTCTTTTATTTTCTTTCCCCACCCACCCTCCCTTTTCTGGTAAGGAAGTGCAACGTTGTTTTCTCTTCTCATCTAAACTTTCAAGTTAGGATTTCACGTATTCTGGTTTCTCTAGGATAGTTATATCTACTAGACCATAGGAATGGAGGTGGTTGTGACATGATTTATCATGTTGCCTACTCACGATTGAGAACGGAGGCACATAAGCCCCGGAAGCAGATCCTCTATTCCTTAAGCAGTAGATATTGATCCTTTAGAAGCCCGGATGGGTTTTCCGTAGTACCTCAGGAGTGTTTGGTCTCGTGTTTCCCAAATGTTACTTCGATATCCTGTCCTTCTCAAGATCCTTTTCGTCCGTTGAAACCTTGTTGTTGCTTGCCACTTCAGTTCTTCTACCGGCGTCTAATCAAAGCTTCCCCGATCATCTGCAGATGGATCTCAGGTTCTACCCGCAGGTGGTTCGTATGACTCGTTGCGAGAGCACTGCCGGTTATCCGGAGATGCTGAGAGACATGGTCACTTTTCTGGGGTTCCGTTGGGCACCAGAGTACTAGGTCTACGAGCAGCAGCGAGAGTTTGAGCAGACCTACTACCAGGCTATCGTCTACATTCTGTCAGATGATGGCATGAGCGTAGTCCACCACTACGAGGCAGTGGGTTCCACAGTGGATATGGTTGTGCAGCAGGCAGCTTATGTGAGTCTCACCGTCCTTCGTGCTGACTACTGGGGATTTGACGATTCTATCTATCGCCACATCCCCCGTGGTTACATCACTTCGGAGGGAGCTCACTTCACTCTCTACGACAACTTGGATGTTTATGAGCATGATAACTCCAGGCTGCACACCACCGCTCAGTTTGTGAGGCACAGTGACGCAGTTGCCCGCACACTATCTCAGGAGTTGGCTTCAGTCAGAGAGCAGCTTACCTTGCTTTGACTCGTCTGGCGACGTACACCACAGACTTTGTTGGAGACGAGCGCTTCGCACGTTTCGATCAGCCAGTTGGGCGTCGTCTGCCATATGTTGGAGGTTACGAGCCGATCAGGGGTCCACTCCTTAACCTTGGTGCTGGTTACACTGGGATTCCCCGCTTTGGAGCACAGGGAGTCGACGCTACGTACTTCACCACGCCTAGAGTCGGTCTCAGACCACGTCAGATCTACGTGGATCGTCGTTCCACCTACTTTCGTGGGCGTGCTCCTCACCGTACCTCTCGCCGTACTCCTAGCCGCCGTCCTGCGTGATGAGCATGGGAGTACCGATGTATCCATTCTTAGCTATGTTTAGTTATCCTTTGGCATTCGAACCATTTATGGTGTGTTGGATATTCTGATGTATTTGAACATGTGATGGTGTACCTGTTGGTTATCTATTCATGCGTCGGGATAATCTCTCTTTCGGTTGCCAAGTCTATCCTTTTCTATTGTTGAGCTAAAATGCATTTCCATCCAGGATGCCGCCAACAAGGAACAACACGCCTGAGCCACCGCCAATCGCGGAGCTGTTGACTCAGATGACCCAAGTCATGACGCAGATGGCCTAGTTCCAGACTAATCAGCACATCAACCAGACAGCTCCACGAGTCAGCATAAAGGAGTTTCTCAGTCTGGGCCCAAGAGCTTTCGTGGCCACACGCGAGCCTCTGGAAGCTGATGACTGGATCCGTGAGATAGCTAAGGCTCTGGAGATTGCTCACGTAGCTGAGGAAGACAAGGTCAAGTATGCCTCCTATCTGCTGAAGGGTCAGGCAGCTACTTGGTGGGAAAACTTCCAGGCCATGAGAACCGGGATGCCAGTCACGTGGGATTGTTTCAAGGAAGCCTTCCTGAAGCACCACATTCCAGATGGTCTCATGGAAAGGATGCGTGAAGAGTTTTTCTCTCTCAAGCAGGGCAAGTTGGACGTCATCGGGTATCAGAGTGAGTTTAATCGCCTCGCTCGGTATGCTGGAGATGAGGTGTCCACTGAGGCTAAGAAGATGGCAAGGTTCCGCAGAGGTTTTAACCCGGAACTCAAGTATGCCCTTACCAATGTCAAGGCCAACAGCTTCGAGGATATCGTTAACACCGCGCTCAATGAAGAAAATGGGCGCAAGGCGTTCGAGGAATCTCGCAAGCACTCGCGTGAGGGTGGTTCCTCCTCCAACATGACCACCCCTCCGCAGAAGCGCCGCATCTGGGTACCAAATGGTGTTGTCACTCGGGATCCATATGCCCAAGCTTCTCCAGGCTTCGCTCCCCGCCCACCCAACCCAGCTCAGATGCATGATCCAAGGGCTTCGATGGGGCAGCCAAGGCTAGGGCCTCCTCGTGTCGTCACATGCTACAAGTGCAAGCAGACGGGACACTACGCCGACAAGTGCACGCAGAGGCAGCTACCTCCACCACCACCTCGTCCTAACACAAACCAGGCAATGGTGCGCGCTCCCCCGCCTAAGGCCTTCAACTCCAACAACAGGCCTGTCGGGAGGACCGCAAGGGTGAATCATGTCAAGATCGACAAAGCTGAGGAAGCTCCTGACGTCGTTCTCGGTACATTTCCCGTAAACTCTATTCCAGCTAAAGTGTTGTTTGATACCGGAGCATCGCATTCTTTTGTGTCAAAGACCTTTGCCACAACAAACAACCTAATTGTGGTTCCACTAAGCAATCAGATCACTGTTCACTCCCCGGGATCTCAAATGTTGACTTCCAAGATAAGTAAGGACAATCAAATCCTAATTGGAGGCCACATATTCCTTGCTTCTCTCATGTTGCTGGGAAATTCTGACATTGATGTCATTCTTGGTATGGATTGGCTGAAGGCCAATAAAGCAAGGATTGACTGTGCTCAAAAGTCAATAACTCTGTTCCACCCTTCTGGCCAGATAATCTATTCTCCACATGAATCAAGTTCCATTCAGCTATGCACCCTCGATGCAAAACCTCTACCTTCACTTAAATATGTTCCGGTGGTTTGCGAATTCCCTGGCGTCTTTCCAGAAGAGTTGCCAGGAATGCCTCCGGACAGAGCTGTTGAGTTCGTGATCGAACTTGAACCAGGTACTGCTCCAATCTTTAAGCATCCCTACAAGATAGGAACTCCCGAGCTGAAGTTGTTAAAGGAACAAATTGATATGTACATGGAAAAAGGTTACATTCAACCTAGTTCCTCGGCTTGGGGTTGCCCAACTCTGTTCGTTGCGAAGAAGGATCACACAAAGAGACTCGTTGTTGACTATCGTCCTCTTAACGAGAAAACCATCAAAAACAAGTATCCAATTCCTCGTATCGATGATCTTTTTGATCAACTTGCTGGAGCCTCAATATTCTCCAAGTTGGACTTGAGAATGGGTTACCATCAAATAAAGATCAGAAAAGAGGATATTCCAAAGACAACCTTCACCACTCGCTACGGTCTATATGAATTCACCGTCATGTCCTTTGGTCTCACCAATGCACCGGCGACCTTCTCTCGACTCATGAATTCTGTCTTCCATGAATACCTCGACAACTTCGTTGTGGTATATCTTGATGACATTCTTGTCTACTCAAAATCTGAGGAAGACCATGAAGAACACCTTCGTCTCACTCTCATGAAGCTTCGCGAGCATCGTCTTTATGCCAAGTTCTCCAAATGTGAGTTCTGGATTTCAGAAGTTGCTTACCTTGGTCATGTCATCTCTGCCAAGGGCATACCATTGATCCAGAAAAGGTTAAAGAAATTGTTGATTGGAAACCTTCAAAGACGGTGATGAAAGTAAGAAGTTTTCTTGGCTTGGCTAGCTATTGCCGTTGCTTCGTCCAAAACTTCTCCAAGATTGCCAAACCTCTCACTGACCTCACAAAGAAGGACAAGAAGTTCGTCTGGTCTCCACAATGTGATGAAAGTTTAAGTCTCCTGAAGACTAAACTCACTTCTACACCAGTTCTGGTTGGCCCAGATCCTACCAAACCTTTCCAAATATTCTGTGATGCATCTCTCCAAGGTCTAGGCGCAGTTCTTATGCAAGAACGTCAAGTTGTGGCTTATGCTTCACGTCAGTTGAACACACATGAGCTCAATTATCCCACTCATGACCTTGAACTTGCAGCAGTTGTGTTTGCCCTCAAGAAATGGAGATAATACTTGTTGGATAATCGCACTGAAATCTTTTCCGATCATAAGAGTCTGAAGTACATCTTCACTCAACCAGATCTAAACCTCAGGCAAAGGAGATGGATTGAAAAGATTAAAGACTTTGATCTTACCATTTCTTACACTCCAGGCAAGGCTAATGTTATGGCCGATGCTCTCAGTCGCAAGTCGTATTGCAATAATCTCATGATCATGGAAAGCCAACCTCCTCTTCATGAAGAATTCCAGAAGCTCAACCTTGGTCTTGTTCCTCAAGGCTATCTTGCAAACTTGACAGCTAGTCCAACTCTCGAGGACAAGATTCGTTCTGAACAACTTCGTGATGCTGAAATCAAGAAAATTGTAGAGTACATCAAAGGAGGCAATGAGAAATTTAAGTCCTTCTCAGTGGATGACAAGGGAACTGTGTTCTTCGAAGGACGCATTGCAGTTCCTCAAGTTCAAAGTCTCAAAGATGTCATTCTCAAGGAGGCTCATGAAACTCCTCTCTCCATACACCCTGGAAGTACAAAGATGTACCAGGATCTCAAGACACTGTATTGGTGGCCTAGCATGAAACGTGAAATTGCTCAATACGTTTCTGAATGCGACGTTTGTCAACGTGTTAAGGCAGTTCATCAGAAAACAACCGGTCTTCTCCAACCTCTGAAAATCCCTGAGTGGAAGTGGGACATGATTGAAATGGACTTCGTCACTGGTTTTCCAAAGTCCAAGAGGGGTAACGATGCAGTCTTCGTTGTCATTGATCGACTCACTAAAGTCGCTCACTTCTTTCCTGTCAAAGAGACAATCTCAGCTAGTCAGTTAGCAGAGCTCTACACAGCAAAGATTGTTCCTCTTCATGGTGTTCCATTGGAAATAAGCTCAGACCGTGGAAGCATCTTCACTTCTCATTTCTGGAAAAGTTTTCAAGAAGCATTGGGCACCAAGCTTCTGTTCAGCACAGCTTATCACCCTCAGTCTCAAGGGCAAGTCGAAAAAGTCAATCAGATTCTCGAGGATATGCTTAGAGCATGTGGTCTCTCTTTTGGCATGAAATGGGAGGAATGTCTTCCATATGCTGAATTCTCCTACAACAACAGCTTCCAGGCAAGCCTAGGCATGGCACCATTTGAGGCTCTCTATGGCCGCAGATGCAGGAGTCCAATCAATTGGTCTGGAGCTGGTGAACGTTCACTCTTAGGCCCTGACATTGTTAACGAGGCCGAAGAGAAAGTTCGCATCATCCGTGACAATCTAAAGATTGCTCAGTCTCGTCAGAAAAGTTACTATGACAGCAAACACAGGGATATGGTCTATGCACCTGGTGACAAAGCATATCTCCGTGTAACTCCCCTCAGAGGCACTCATCGTTTTGGTGTCAAAGGAAAGCTTGCACCAAGATATATTGGTCCTTTCAACATTATCTCAAGGCGTGCAGAAAATGCCTATCGTCTTGAACTTCCAGAAAAGCTATCCAAGGTGCACGATGTGTTTCACGTGTCACAGCTCAAGAGGTGCTTCAAAGATCCAGGTCATGCAGTTGATCACGATTCTATTGATCTGCAAGAAGATCTATCTTATGAAGAGCATCCTGTTCGAATTCTCGATGAGACCGAGCGTACAACTCGCAACAAGAGCACCAAGTTCTTAAAAGTGCATTGGTCCCATCATTCCGATAAAGAGGCAACGTGGGAGACCGAAGAGGATCTTCGTAAGAAGTATCCGGACCTTTTCTCTTCTCAGTAGGAATCTCGGGGCGCGATTCCTTCAAGGGGTCGTTTTGTAACATCCCAAGTATGAAAAACACCATTAGAATGTTTGCTCCTTGTTAATTTATGTTTTGCATCATGTCATCATAAGCATTGCATTTGTTTTCACTTGTTTTTCCATTTGAATTTCAAACCAAAATTCAAATCCTTGTTTCATACTTGTTCTGTTACAATTTTCAAATGAAAATATTCAAATCAAAACATCAAATTGTTTCCAATAAACTTGAAAGCTCAAACTATTAACTTGCTTCTTTTCAATAATTAAATTAATACCAAATTCACTCAAATTCATTTGAATTTTCAAACACCAACAAAATTCAAATTATTGGAAAACAAACATTTGCACAACTGGGCTTTTGTAATAATTAACCTATAAAAATTATTCCCAAATTTTTCCAACCCCAAAAACCATTCTTTTCTTCCCTTTTTCTTTTCTGCAAAAAAAAACAGAGAGAAAAATAAAAAAACGGGTTGGGGGAGGCAGACCAGGCCAGCTAGCTGGGCCAGCCCAGCCCAACCTCCACCCCAGCCAGCGCGCAGCGCGGCCCGCGGCCCCTTCTCCCTCCGCCGTACAGCGCTCGTCACCTGACGACAGCAGGGCGCACCACGCCCTCCACCTGCTCCCTCTCCTCGCCCTTTATCTACCACCCGAGGCCCCAAACCCTAGCGCCATTCCCCTCTTCCTCCATCTCCGCCGCCGCCGCCATTTTCTCCTCTCTCTCTCTCCCTTCCTTTCTGTCTGTTTCTCCGGCGATCGTTGGGGGAAGGATGCAGAGCATGGCGCCGCCGTCGACAGCACGCTAGGGAGCATCTCCGGCCAAGCCGGGGGCACGAGCAGCATCCCCGTTCCTTCCTCGACACCGTCCACCTCTTCGTCGAGTCCCAGGAGCCGTTGATCCTCGACGGCGAGCTCGTCACCGCCGCGGCTGCTCTGAAGATCATCACCGCTTCGCCACCTCCATCTCCCTCAACCCCGTACGACCACCGCAACCACCCCAAGGTGATCTCCTCTGTCGATTCCCAGCCAAAGCCCCCTCCTTTGCGTCCTGGTTCATCGTTCCCCTGTCGGGCTGCCACCGGCGTCCGCCATGGCGCCATGTCCGAGCGAGGAGAGCTCCCTCTGGGCCCTCTTTGGCCTCTGCGTTGGCACCCAGCACGCGCACAAACACGCACGTCCCGCACGCATCCCTTGCACACACGCACACGCAGCAGCACAGCGGCGCTCGCCGCCGGCGACCACCGTTCCCTCGGTGCAGTTTCAGTTAACTGAAACTTGCAGTTTCAGTTAAAGCCACGAGATCCACCTCAAAACCCCACGAGCACCTCCTCTGTCACGATTCGATCCGCACCGCAGTGGCTAGATCCAACGGTGCGCAGCGCTAGGGCGCGGGTTCGATCCCCCGCCGCGCAGAATAAAACCATCTTTTTGCTTCGCTGCCACGCGTGCTAGCTGGTCCCACCTGCCATTGACCGTGGATGCCACGCAAGCACACACACGCACGCCACGCAGCGCCAGTGTAACATCCACCTTTTTGTAATAAAGTGGTTGTGTGTTTGTGTGTTTGTGCTTATGATCATGTCACGCATGCATTTTAAACCCCTAGTGGTATTTAAAACAGGTGCCCTAAAATTAAATAACGAGGTTTATTAAAATCACTTAAAAGTGCCACACTAAAATGATGGTTTGAAATGGTACATTTTTGCAAAACAAAAATATGGTGAGGTTGTCCTTGTTGTAAGGGGCCCAAAAATAATTTTTACCAATTTTTGTTCTTTACAGAAAAGCCCTCAAAATCTGTTTTTAGTGTGCTGTTTTAAAAAGGACAGGGATCTTCTCGCAGTTTCTGTTTTCTCAGGGGGGTTTTCGGAAATCTCCCTTTTGTCATCTTCTTCCTTGCGCCAATGGACAAAAGGTCCACGACGCCTTCCCCTGCCACCTCTTGCTTGCTTCCCCTCTGCGAGGATAAGGCCGAAAGGAAAGACGTGACCTCTTCCATCTCCTCCTCCCACCGCATCGAAACCTTTCTCTGTAACTCTGTACGTGCAGGAACCCCAAAATGAACCTAACCCTACCGAGCCGGCATCCGCCGCTCGCTGCCGGCGACACGCCCGCCCCCGCACCCCTCCGAGCCCCCCAATAGCTCCGCCATCCCCGACTCCCCCTCCTCGAGCTCTTTCAGCCCCCGAGGAGCCCCGTGCGGCCCCCAATTTTGCGCCGGAGGAGCGCACGGCCGCCGCCGGATTTCGCTCGCCGCCGGCCATTGCCTCCCCGCCTCGCCTCCCCGACCTCGCCATCACGTTCACAGTGAGCTCCCGCACCCCCTGGTTCCCTCCTCTTCCTCCCTTCCCCTCCGATTACCTCCCTCGCCGCCGACGCCGCCATCCGCCGCTGCGACGAGCTCGCCGGCGAGCTTCCCGGCCATATTCCGGCGAGCCGCGACCACCACCAGAACCCCCTCGCTCTGCTCTAGCCCGTGGAGGCAATTGATTCCAAAACCCCACGCTAATTTCGTCGATTGCATTGATTCTGTGAACATTTGGGCTCGGGTGATGTCATCACGACATCACGCTGACGTCACCAGGCCCTTTTTCAGTTATTTCCTGTTAAACGAAAATGATCTGACACGTGGACCCCACCTGCTATTTAAAATTACAGAAAAATAATAAAATTTGTAAATGCAATATCTTTTATTTGGTACATCAGAAAAATGTGTTCAATATACCATTTTGTTCAGAAAAATATAATCTACATGTTGATGTCATTTGCACACATTTTTGACAAAGTAGAATTTTGAGCATTATTTAAATCATTTAAAATAAAGAAAACAAGTTTTTATTCAAGAAAATTAGAAAATTGCAAGTTATATGTCAAAATGCTTAGAATGACAAGTGCAACCTAGTTATGGTGTTCTCAATCCTATTTGAGCACTTTAACTTGTCGCACCTCTAGGTTTTACCCGAATCGGCCTCCGAGGTCCACTTCGGGACTAATTTCACTGCAACTGTTTTCTTAACATATGAACCCTAGCAACCCATGAACCATGTTTAGGGCTTATCTTTAATGCATTCAATTGTTCATGCATACATATTGAGCATTGCATCGATGCCTGTGTTGAGTGTTGTTTTCTTTCTTTCCGGTGTTTGCTCTTATCAGTAGAACGCGAATCCGGAGTGAAGTTCAACACCCCTGTTGCCGAATACTTGGTCTAAACAACCAAGTCAAGCACTTATTCCTGAAGCTTTATTCTGGTTTTCTTGAAGCAAGGCAAGCATAACCTCTTATCTGCCCATATATGTTTTCGAAGTGTTTTCCTTCTCGTACGATGCATGCTTTACAAAGTATCTTGAGTCAATAGATAGAGTTATCCTAATTATCTGCATAAACCAGATATCATGATTGAATGCTCCTAGCATACATAGGATTTGTTTGTGTGTATCGCCAAAGCCTCAAATATGCCATGCTTAGTCATACATGTCTGTTTATCTCTGCTCCATCCGGTTGATGAATCAGAGTTACGAAATGAATCTAGTATGGCAGGATGACGTGGTAAGATTCGAGATGTGTGTTTAATATGATTAAAGGCTTGGATGAGTTGTCACATGGAATGAGGTGATTTGCCTCGTTCATGCCCCTAGGAGCGAGTTCTCGCCTTTGAAGCCAAGACTGATCATGCAACCACACGGGGATTGGATTCCCCTCGGTTTCAACTTGTCTAGTTTGTTCCATGAGTTGCCTAGTTCGGGCGTTCCATTTGGATTTGCTGGGGATATTAAAACGTTTTCAAAACTAGGACGTGGTGGTGTATCGGCGCTCTACGGGTAGGTAACCGTCGAGCATTGCGCACAACGATAGAGACCCGGCAGGAGATGGCCACTCCCTATTGGCGGTCCATCTCTACTCGGAGCGACTCATGGAATAGGCGAAGCAAGGGAAAGATCGTGGTCAGCCACCCTCTGCCGGCACATCGTCGGAATTGTGCCAATAGCTTGGCATTAAGAGTCGGTTGATATGTGCGGATAAAGTTGTACACCCCTGCAGGGTTTAATCTTTTCGAAAAGCCGTGTCCGCGGTTAAGGACAACTTGGTGACGGATCCTGAGATCATAGATAACTTGAACATGACGTAAAAGATGTTGACAATGAATGTTTAGTTTTAAGAGGTGGTTCCAGTTATAGGTGCTGAAGATGATGCCTCGAAGGTTCTGAAGGCAATACCCGAGGACAGGGTATTCTTTTAAAAGATTTGTGAAAAGCTTCTCAGTCTCCCTCTATTCGAAACAAAGTTGGCTTTACGCAAAACAACCTTCATAAACCCTTTGTGAACAAGCAGATATATAATAGGTTAGTTAAGTCTTGTTGAGTACCTCCCGTACTCATGTTTGCTTCAATTTGGTTCAGGTGGAGTTCCATACCTTCGGTGGTGTTTCAGCGTGGACATCGACGGATAGTTTGGGGTTTCCCAGGTAGCAGCCTGGAATCTGTGGGCTGGGACGTCGCCTTATGTTGCGGCCTCTTAGGCATTTTTGGTTCTTGTTGATTAGCAACATATTTTGCTTCCCGTTGTCTGATGTAATGTTGGGTCGTGTGACCTCTGTTTGTAAGCTATACTCTAGTATTACTTGCTTAGTAAAGCTTCATGTTTAGGGTACTGCTTTGATCGGTTGTTGGTTTCGAGCTCATTGTTATACAGTTTTGGCTATGCCTGCATAGTTGTCGCAGTCGAGGGGTTGTGGAGCCGATGATCCATGTCCGAGCCCGCCTGTCAATTTAATCGGCCTGGGGCGAGGTAACCCCAGTAACCCTCGATTGTTGTTGCACTTTCTGGACACATAGCAGCTCTGTATAGCTTTGGTCCCGTTTCCTTCAGTTTCATCCGACTCGTGGACGCTTTGATATGCATAGTTGGTTATGACTAGCATGGATACAAGGAGTAGTAGACCGGGGATCCGGACTACGTGCCGATGAATCCGGTCTGCCTGTCGTTGTTTGTTGCGGCCGGGGCTGGTAACCCTGAAGCCCTTGTGAGTCCATGGCTAGGAGCACATAACAGTATGTATATCTCTGGGTCCGGGGTCTGACAAAAGTTGGTATCAGAGCAGGACTGCCTGTAGGAAAACCCTTGCTATTGGTCGATGTTGAGTCTAGAGTTTATGGAAACTATTTTCGAAATGAAAAATGAGTTACGAAAACCTTCTTAGGATTCTTTTTACTCCTTACCTGGTATCGCTCTAACTCTGAGTCACCGTATCTCATTTGGTTTCAAATGTTTTTCCTATCATCCGTTAACTTCAAAGTAAGGAGCAAAATCGTTGGGTGTTTTTCCTAGTACTCCGTGTCAGGTTGCTAATCTTCTCCGAGTTTCCAAGTTACCTCCTTTGGTCTAAATCGTTGTTTCCTTTTGACTTCAATTGGTCCATATCAAGTCATGAATCTTTCTGTTGCATTCTTTCCATGGGAGTGTTTCTTATGGTTCCGTTTCTTTGTACTCAGGATGTCCGGGAGTACTCAAGATTCCGTTGAAAGTGGTCATATCGAGGGAGAGTCGTCATCTTCCTTAATGACGCAAGTTCTTCCGGATATCGAGACCAACCGCCTGAGAAATGAACATCTCCTTGAGCGTGTGGCGCAAAACACTGAACGTCATCACGACGAATGCGTTACATTTGGGGATTTAGTTCATGCTAAGCTTCCAACTTTCAGCAATCTCAACGAACCCATTGATGCTGATGATTGGCTTCGTGCCATCGAGCGCAAATTTAATGCTCTCCATGTTCCAGAAAGTGACCGTGTGAACTTCGCCACCTATCAGCTAGAGGGTGAAGCTGGTTTATGGTGGGAAGGTTGCTTGGCTTTGCAATCGCCGGGACATAAGGTTTCTTGGGAGGAGTTCCTTAAAGAGTTCCATGCTGCCCATGTTCCTGAGGCAGTTATGGACTTCAAAAGAAAAGAGTTCCTGGATCTGACCCAGGGACAGATGGATGTTGAAAATTACGGGCGTGAATTCACCCGTTTGGCTCGTTATGCACCCCGAGATGTTGCAGATGATGCGGATAAGCAAGAGTTGTTCCGCAAAGGTCTGGATTCCTGAGTTCGCTATGAGCTATTGTCCTTCAAGTTGCCAACCTTCCAGGACCTTTATTATCATGCTCTTACCTTGGAGCGTGGCAAAAAGGAAATGGAAATTTCTTTGAAGCAGATTTCTGGAGAGTCACATGTGTCTTCTTCCGGTTCCAAGAAGCGTCGTGTGTTCGTTCCGTACAGTGGCATTCCGTATCCATCAGTTGTTCAACAAGGTCACCTTGGTGGGCAATCTAGCGTTGTTGGTGGTAAGAAACGGCTGGTGACATGTCATGTATGTGATGAACTTGGCCATTACTCCGACAAATGCCCTCATAGGATATCTTCTGCACTTCAGCCCGTTCCTACACGTGTTGTTAATCGTGGTCGTTTGAACCATGTTCTGATTGAAGAAGCTCAGAAAGCACCTGATGTCGTGTTGGGAATGCTTCGTGTTAACCTAGCTCTAGCCTCCATTCTGTTTGATTCCGGAGCGTCACACTCATGTGTATCAAGAGCTTTTGTGGTGTTGCATGACATACCTCTTGTGAGTATGGTTCCTCTGTTGATAATTTCCACCCCATGGTCCTTCTGCTGGACTAATCAGTGCTGCCCTGGTGTCCCAATTGAAATTGGAGGTTTGGTGTTTCTTTCTACACTTGTCATCATGGACTCAGATGACATCAATGTCATACTGGGCATGGACTGGTTGTCAACACATCATGCTACGATTGACTGTGCAGCCAAGTCTGTTACCCTGATTCATCCATACGGTCAGACAACTCGGTTGTTGTTTCCTTGTGGGACAGTTCAACCACAGCCACTTCCTCAGCTCAATGCAATCGAAGTTCGACCGTCTCTCGAGGTTCATGAGGTACCAGTGGTGTGTAAGTTTCCGGATGTCTTCCCGGAAGAGCTTCCTGGTATGCGTCATGATTATTCAGTGGAGTTTGTTGTTGAACTAATTCCTGGAATGGCTCCTACTTCTGAAAGACCATACCGTATGTCTCTAGAAGAGTTGGTTGAGTTGAAGAAGAAAATAGAGGAGTCAGAAGTAAAAGGCTTCCCTCATGCCAACACATCTCCTTGTGGATGTCCTACACTCTTCGTCATGAAGAAGGATATCACAGTTCCCCAGCTGGTCAGTGAATATTGTCCGTTCAATGATGTGGCAATAAAGCACAAGCGTTCTCTTCCTCGGACAAATGATTTGTTTGACCGTCTGATTGGTGCCACTGTTTTCTCCAAGATACACTTAAGTCTGGGTTATCATCAACTTCAGACCAGGTCCGGGAATGTTTCTAAAGCGGTTGTCAAAACTCGTTATGGCCTTTACGAGTACACCGTTATGTTTCCCGAACTCTCCAATGCTCCAACCATGCTGATGGGGCTTATGAAATCCATTTTCATGGAGTGTCTTGACAAGTTCGTTCTGGTTTACCTCGACGATGTTATAATTTACTCAAAGTCCGAAGAAGAACATGTTGAACATCTTCGGCTAGTTTTGACAAAGCTTCGTGAGCATCGTCTCTATGCCCAATTCTCCAGATGTGAGTTCTGGTTGAAAGATCTCATATTCCTAGGCTATGTCCTATCTGCTGAAGGAGTTGCAGTTTTCCCTAACAAAGTTCAAGCCATATTGGACCGGGAGTCACCTAAATCCATCAAAGAGGTTCGAAACTTCCTCGAACTTATCGGTTGTTATCACCGCTCTATTGAAGGTTTCTCCAAAGCTGCCAAGCCAATGACTGATCTTCTTAAGAAAGATAAACATTTTGTATGGTCAAGAATGGCAGAAGAGAGTTTCCGGTTGTTGAAAACCAAGCTGGCTAATGCTCCTTTGCTTGTCCTTCCGGACACGCACAAGAAATTCGTCATCTTCTGTGATGCCTCTCGTCAAGGTATCGATTGTGGTCTATTGCAAGATGGACGTGTGGTTTCTTATGCTTCTCGACAACTGAAACCACATGAGCTCAAATATCCAACTCATGCTCTTGAGTTAGCAGCTGTTGTGTATGCCTTGAAACAATGGCGTCATCATCTGCTAGGAAATCAATGTGAGTTCTACTTCCACCATCAGAGCTTCAGATATCTTTTCACCCAACCAGATCTGAGTCTCAAACAAAAGAGATGGTTGGAACTAGTCAAAGAACCCAGTGTGGAGGTCAATTGTCGAACTGATAAAGGTAAAGTCGTGGCTGACACGACAATCCAGAAGTCTTACTGTAACAGCTTGATGATACAGCAAGATCAACCTTCTCTCCACAAAGAGTTAAGCTCAATCTTGAGGTTGTTCCCTCTGGTTATCTGGTTAATCCGGAAGTGAAACCATCCTTTGAACATCAAATCAAAGATGCCCAAAAGCGGGATCTAAGCATTACCTTGGTCAAGAGAAAGATTTCTCGTGGAATTCCTACATGTTTCTCGGTTGATAATCAAGGTATTGTTTATTTTGGTGAACGTCTTGTTGTGCCGAAGAAATGGAGTCTGAAACAACTGATCCTCTGTGAAGCTCATGAGTCACTTCTCTCTGTTCATCCTGGTAGCACCAAAATGTACCGTGATCTACGTCAAAGGTTCTGGTGGACCAAGATGAAGCGAGATATCGCTCAATTTGTGGCTGAACGCGACGTTTGTCGTCGTGCTAATGCTGAACATCAAAGACCAGTTGCTACTCTCTACCCCACACCTATTCCTGTTTGGAAGTGGGATGAAGTTGAGATGACTTTCATTGTTGGTCTGCCAAGAAATGATCAGGGACACACCGTTATCTGGGTAGTGATTGATCGTCTGTCAAAGGTTGCTCATTTTGTTCCTATCCATCAGGGCATCAATGCTAAACAACTGGCAGATTTGTATGTCTCTCAGATAATACCTCTTCATGGTGTTCCTAAGAAGATCCTTTTTGATCATGGAAATCTGTTTACTTCCAAAAGCTGGGCAAGTTTCAAGCAAGCTATGGGAAGTCGTCTACACTTCACCATCATCTATCAATCATCCCGTAATGATCACCTCGGGAGTCTGAACCAAACACTTGAAGACATGCTTCGAGCTTGTGTTGTATCTTTCGGTAATGATTGGGAGAAGTGTCTTCCATCTGCCGAGTTCGTTTATAACAACTGCTTCCAAGTTATCTTGGCCAAAGCTCCCTTTGAATTTTTCTACAACAGAAGATGTTCAATTCCGTTAAATTGGTCAGAAACCGGTGAAAGACAGTTCTCTGGACCGAAGAATCTGATCAATGAGATTGAACAAACAGTTCGTATCATCCGTGAACATCTGAAAGCGGCTCAGTCTCGCCAGAAGAGTTATGGTGACCGTCAACAAGATATTAGTTATGATATCGGCGGACAAGCCTATCTCCGAGTCACACCTTTGAACGGTGTTCATCGTGAGGTCATGAAGGGAAAATTACTGCCTCGCTATGTTGTTCCTTTCCCTGTTCTTGCAAAAAGTGGGAATTTTGCTTATCGTCTCCACCTACCTTCAACGTTCCCACGGGTTCATGCTACATTCCATGTCTCACAACTCCATCGTTGCTTCAAAGATTCCAACCGTGGTGTTGATCATGAAACCATTGATCTCAAGGATGATCTGACCTACCGAGAATGTCCTGTCCGTATCCTCGAGGCAGCTGAACGAAAGATTCGATGCCGAAGCATAAAGTGCCTCAAAGTTCAGTGGTCTCATCATTCTGAAGCTGAAGCAACCTGGGAACGAGAAGATCGTTTACGATATGAGTACCCGTCCTTCTTTGCTAAAACCTAGGAATCTCGGGACGAGATTCTTGTAAGGGGGGTAGACTTGTAACATCCACCTTTTTGTAATAAAGTGGTTGTGTGTTTGTGTGTTTGTGCTTATGATCATGTCATGCATGCATTTTAAACCCCTAGTGGTATTTAAAACAGGTGCCCTAAAATTAAATAACGAGGTTTATTAAAATCACTTAAAAGTGCCACACTAAAATGATGGTTTGAAATGGTACATTTTTGCAAAACAAAAATATGGTGAGGTTGTCCTTGTTGTAAGGAGCCCAAAAATAATTTTTACCAATTTTTGTTCTTTACAGAAAAGCCCTCAAAATCTGTTTTTAGTGTGCTGTTTTAAAAAGGACAGGGATCTTCTCGCAGTTTCTGTTTTCTCGGGGGGTTTCGGAAATCTCCCTTTTGTCATCTTCTTCCTTGCGCCAATGGACAGAAGGTCCACGACGCCTTCCCCTGCCACCTCCTGCTTGCTTCCCCTCTGCGAGGATAAGGCCGAGAGGAAAGACGTGACCTCTTCCATCTCCTCCTCCCACCGCATCGAAACCTTTCTTTGTAACTTTGTACGTGCAGGAACCCCAAAAACCTAACCCTGCCGAGCCGGCATCCGCCGCTCGCCGCCGGCGACACGCCCGCCCCCGCACCCCTCCGAGCCCCCCAATAGCTCCGCCATCCCCGACTCCCCCTCCTCGAGCTCTTTCAGCCCCCGAGGAGCCCCGTGCGGCCCCCAATTTTGCGCCGGAGGAGCGCACGGCCGCCGCCGGATTTCGCTCGCCGCCGGCCATTGCCTCCCCGCCTCGCCTCCCCGACCTCGCCATCACGTTCACAGTGAGCTCCCGCACCCCCTGGTTCCCTCCTCTTCCTCCCTCCCCCTCCGATTACCTCCCTCGCCGCCGACGCCGCCATCCGCCGCCGCGACGAGCTCGCCGGCGAGCTTCCCGGCCATATTCCGGCGAGCCGCGACCACCACCAGAACCCCCTCGCTCTGCTCTAGCCCGTGGAGGCAATTGATTCCAAAACCCCGCGCTACTTTCGTCGATTGCATCGATTCTGTGAATATTTTGGATCGGGTGATGTCATCACGACATCACGCTGACGTCACCAGGCCCTTTTTCAGTTATTTCCTGTTGAACGAAAATGATCTGACACGTGGACCCCACCTGCTATTTAAAATTACAGAAAAATAATAAAATTTGTAAATGCAATATCTTTTATTTGGTACATCAGAAAAATGTGTTCAATATACCATTTTGTTCAGAAAAATATAATCTACATGTTGATGTCATTTGCACACATTTTTGACAAAGTTGAATTTTGAGCATTATTTAAATCATTTAAAATAAAGAAAACAAGTATTTATTCAAGAAAATTAGAAAATTGCAAGTTATATGTCAAAATGCTTAGAATGACAAGTGCAACCTAGTTATGGTGTTCTTAATCCTATTTGAGCACTTTAACTTGTCGCACCTCTAGGTTTTACCCGAATCGGCCTCCGAGGTCCACTTCGGGACTAATTTCACTGCAACTGTTTTCTTAACATATGAACCCTAGCAACCCATGAACCATGTTTAGGGCTTATCTTTAATGCATTCAATTGTTCATGCATACATATTGAGCATTGCATCGATGCCTGTGTTGAGTGTTGTTTTCTTTCTTTCCGGTGTTTGCTCTTATCGGTAGAACGCGAATCCGGAGTGAAGTTCAACACCCCTGTTGCCGAATACTTGGTCTAAACAACCAAGTCAAGAACTTATTCCTGAAGCTTTATTCTGGTTTTCTTGAAGCAAGGCAAGCATAACCTCTTATCTGCCCATATATGTTTTCGAAGTGTTTTCCTTCTCGTACGATGCATGCTTTACAAAGTATCTTGAGTCAATAGATAGAGTTATCCTAATTATCCGCATAAACCAGATATCATGATTGAATGCTCCTAGCAGACATAGGATTTGTTTGTGTGTATCGCCAAAGCCTCAAATATGCCATGCTTAGTCATACATGTCTGTTTATCTCTGCTCCATCCGGTTGATGAATCAGAGTTACGAAATGAATCTAGTATGACAGGATGACGTGGTAAGATTCGAGATGTGTGTTTAATATGATTAAAGGCTTGGATGAGTTGCCACATGGAATGAGGTGATTTGCCTTGTTCATGCCCCTAGGAGCGAGTTCTCGCCTTTGAAGCCAAGACTGATCGTGCAACCACACGGGGATTGGATTCCCCTCGGTTTCAACTTGTCTAGTTTGTTCCATGAGTTGCCTAGTTCGGGCGTTCCATTTGGATTTGCTGGGGATATTAAAACGTTTTCAAAACTAGGACGTGGTGGTGTATCGGCGCTTTGCGGGTAGGTAACCGTCGAGCATTGCGCACAACGATAGAGACCCGGCAGGAGATGGCCACTCCCTATTGGCGGTCCATCTCTACTCGGAGTGACTCATGGAATAGGCGAAGCAAGGGAAAGATCGTGGTCAGCCACCCTCTGTCGGCACATCGTCGGAATTGTGCCAATAGCTTGGCATTAAGAGTCGGTTGATACGTGTGGGTAAAGTTGTACACCCCTGCAGGGTTTAATCTTTTCGAAAAGCCGTGTCCGTGGTTAAGGACAACTTGGTGACGGATCCTGAGATCATAGATAACTTGAACATGACGTAAAAGATGTTGACAATGAATGTTTAGTTTTAAGAGGTGGTTCCAGTTATCGGTGCTGAAGATGATGCCTCGAAGGTTCTGAAGGCAATACCCGAGGACAGGGTATTCTTTTAAAAGATTTGTGAAAAGCTTCTCAGTCTCCCTCTATTCGAAACAAAGTTGTCTTTACGCAAAACAACCTTCATAAACCCTTTGTGAACAAGCAGATATATAATAGGTTAGTTAAGTCTTGTTGAGTACCTCCCGTACTCATGTTTGCTTCAATTTGGTTCAGGTGGAGTTCCATACCTTCGGTGGTGTTTCAGCGTGGACATCGACGGATAGTTTGGGGTTTCCCAAGTAGCAGCCTGGAATCTATGGGCTGGGACGTCGCCTTATGTTGCGGCCTCTTAGGCCTTTTTGGTTCTTGTTGATTAGCAACATATTTTGCTTCCCGTTGTCTGATGTAATGTTAGGTCGTGTGACCTCTGTTTGTAAGCTATACTCTAGTATTACTTGCTTAGTAAAGCTTCATGTTTAGGGTACTGCTTTGATCGGTTGTTGGTTTCGAGCTCATTGTTATACAGTTTTGGCTATGCCTGCATAGTTGTCGCAGTCGAGGGGTTGTGGAGCCGATGATCCATGTCCGAGCCCGCCTGTCAATTTGATCGGCCTGGGGAGAGGTAACCCCAGTAACCCTCGATTGTTGTTGCACTTTCTGGACACATAGCAGCTCTGTATAGCTTTGGTCCCGTTTCCTTCAGTTTCATCCGACTCGTGGACGCTTTGATATGCATAGTTGGTTATGACTAGCATGGATACAAGGAGTAGTAGACCGGGGATCCGGACTACGTGCCGATGAATCCGGTCTGCCTGCCGTTGTTTGTTGCGGCCGGGGCTGGTAACCCTGAAGCCCTTGTGAGTCCATGGCTAGGAGCACATAACAGTATGTATATCTCTGGGTCCGGGGTCTGACAGCCAGCTGGGCGCTGGCCCACAGGCCAGTGACCCAGGGATGCTCTGCCCCGCGTAGAAGAAATCCCAGGGGCCTTTTCTGAAGTTTATTTTCGCATCCAAGCCCCTGGACCAAATCTGAAACTTTTAAATTCACAAACTAGCCCCTGTAAATTCAAATTCAAATAACTTGTGCATTTCAAATCCAAATTTAATAAATAAAATATGTTTTCCATACCAAATTTAATTCTCTACATGTTTAAACCATTTGTTTGCTATTTTGAACATTTCAAATGGTTTCAAAAATTCAAATTCAAATAACTCATTCAAATTTGGTCAAATTCATAACTAATTCAAATTTAATTCAAATGGCACATATAAAATATGTTTTCCATGCAAAATTGAACAAGTTTTCCAAATATAAACTTTGTTTCCTGTTTTGAATAATTAAAATTGGTTAAATAATTTAAATCTTGTTTAAATCATTTAAAATTGCTAAAATCATAACTTGGACAAACTAATTTCTTTTTGAACATATAAAATATGTTTTCAAACCAGAAAAATATAATCTTTTCAAATATGAATTTTATTTAATGTTTTGAACAAATAAAAATTCAAATAATTTCATACTTGAATTAAATTCATTTAAATCTTGTCCAAACTTGTTTAATTCATAATTATTTCATTTTAAATCCTTTGTCAACAAATGAAACATGTATTCCACCTAAAATTTTGTGTTATTTCCAAATATGAATTTTGTTATCTATTTCAAACAACTAAAATTGGGGGAAACAACAAATGCTTGTGTAACTCATTTAAGAAGCCAAATTTCATAACTTAATAAATAAAATTTCCAAACTTGGTAAACAACATTTCAAATTGAAACTATTGTTGTTTTCTCATTGTTTTCCTCATCCATGCATCATTCTAATCAACTTTCACATGATGGTTACTTGTAGATCATTTAATACAACCTTAATTCATGGGCTTTTCCATATGCAATCCAAATTGCATATGGGCCCATTTAATTAAGTTATCATGTCAACTAGCTTATCTTGATGCATCAATCAAATTGTCATGCATCATCCCATGATTGTGCGTTATGCCATGTTATTGATTGTTTGTCTCTCTGTGTTGTTTGTTTGCTTCTTCTCGAATAGATGACGACGTTGAGACCGACGAGGTTTACGACACTACTTCAGAGGAGTTAGCCCAGTACCAGGCTACTGAGTTTGCAGGCAAGTATTCACTCACATGAACCATTGTGTCCTTTCCACACTTGATATCGATACTCTCCGTTGTCTATCCTGCTAGCCTTAAGATTCGTTGCTTGTGTTCCGATCCTATCACATGTTATCCTGTAACCCTGATATAGCCTATCCTCCACACCTATAACCCCGTTGCTTGTTGCCTGTGTCTTACTAGCATGCTTAGGGTTGTTTATGCTCGAGTCTGATGTCCGTTATTTCTGTTACCTTATTCATTATGTTCTGGGGCTTGATGTTTAAACAACAACCTGTTAATGTTTGAGGTAATGCTAATTTGATGATAAGGCACCGGCAGGAGGCCGGGTATGGTTTTGAGGCCTTCTAGTGTCGAACTCAGGAAAAGTTCTTGTCCTCCAGATCCATGATGAGCGCGCTAACCGCATGTGGGAAGCGTGTATGGGCGCCCCCCCTCAATTTGATTCGATTCGCATCTCGTCCAAATCGCCTCATTTAGTTCGGGTTTTCCATTTGCCGCATGCATATGCAGGTGCGAACCCAAGGCCAGGGTGGTAACTTTTGTAGTCGGCATTTAGGGAGACACGTTCTTAGAGTGCTATGAGGGTCCCATTTTCTTCGTGGGGCTTGATTAGCCGTGCGCTCAATTGCACGGGGTTCTTTGGGCTTGATGCGAAGAAGAGTTGGGTTGTGTTGAGTGTCTCGCTTGGTGGGTTTGATCCCCGTCTGGCGGGATATTCTTACGTGTACGGCCAAATTGGTGCATCCCTGCAGGGTTAAATCTTCTCGAGAAGCCGTGTTGTCCGCGGTTATGGATGACTTGGTGATAGGGCTGGCTAACAAGGATTAGACAACTTACACCTAATTGATAATAACTTGACTAGTAATAGGCTTATTGACACAATAAATTGAACCTTCACTAATCCAACTGTGTGGGTTATCCTCGGATTGCTTCTTTGGATAAGGGGCGAGATCCAGGATGGGTTTGTTTGAGGTTAGTGGTAGTTGGTTCCGATGCGCTATCTTATCCCTTTCTTTTAGCCGGATGTTGTAGCATGTCTCCGTAGTTGGTTAGAGCAGCCCGCTGCCGCATCTTTATATCACCTATCTTCCGTTGAACCCAAAGCATCTGTACTTGGTGTTGCCGGGTACACTTTGGTATCTTGGGCGTCTTGCTTGCCAGTACTCGTCTGTACTGACCCCTTTGGGGCTGCGTGTTCTGCAGACTACGTTTCCGAGGATCCCCATGGTGGCTACTACGTGGAGTATGACGAGGCTGCTGACGAGTAGATAGCGGACCCGGGCAGGATGCGAGACATCGTGGATGGGCTCTGTCTTTTCGTTTCCGGCCTCTTAGGCCTATTTGGATCTTGTCTGTACTCAGACACTTTCGATGCTTCCGCTCTGATGTAATGATGACTTGTTGGGACATGTGTCCTCTGGATGATTGTATTTGCTATCTCTGCTCTAGCTGTCGGGGGGTTACCCCCGAGTAGGGTAAAGACAGGTGGTAAAGGCCGCTTACAGAAGAGAGGTTTGGTCGAGTAGCCGACTACCGGGTACACGCTACCCGGTCGACTGCTACTCGGTCTCACCTCAAGATGGCCAGAAGGAGATATCAATCAGTTTCTACCCTGTCGAGTAGAAGGTTTGGCCCGAGTACAATTGGCGGGAACATTTGGCGGGAAACTACTCGGGCAGGAAGTCAAAGGAGCCGTTCTGACACAGGATCCCGCGTATCCTGGGTCCGTACTTGGCAGCATTCGAACTACTGTTCACGTGGGGACGGTCTGTCTGACAGTCACAGCATGGAAGCAGGCCGTGGCAGGATAAGGGGGGCCTACTCTGTGACTAGGTACAGTGATACCAGTCTGTCCCCTAGTTTTGCCCAACGACTTTACAGAAGCAGCCAAGACCAACGACCAAAGCTGTCAGCGGGTACTCGGAGAAAGGACAGTGTGCACACTATGTCGACACTTGTCTAGATTTGGACGTATCCGGCTGGGCACCGCGTATATAAGGTGCCCCGCCGCCTCCTGCGCGAGGCATGCTCCCACACAGGCTCATAGTGAACCCTAGAAACCCTAAGTTCTTGACCTAGCTCTACTCGGAGAGGGGCAAGGGGCTACTCGGTAGCGTTACTATTTGTACTGTGGCTACTCGGTGAGACACCGTAATACATAGAGAAAGGCAGGAGTAGGGGTTTTACCTCCTCACGAGGGCCCTGAACCTGGGTACATCGTGTTGTTTGTGTTGTGTGGATCTCACCTCACGCGGCTACTCGTCGCGTGATCCCTCCCCGGACACCTCCAGCGTCCATCGTCCCACATCTTTAGCCATCCCATGGCATCTGCCGTGACACCACCACGACAGTTGGCGCCCACCGTGGGGCAACCAGCGGCGCTGGTTGGAGTTTCTGTTCGGACGGGATCTTCATCGGCGGAGCGTGTAGTTTGTGGCCTTGTCCACAGATTCGGCTCCTTCGACTTCGTCACCGACAACGCCGGCTGTTTCGGCGGCATGGCCATGCCGGAGGGCGGTTCGGTGATCTCCTTCGGCTCGCATCTCGTCTATGTCGCCACCGTCGCCAACAGCGCCTACCCCGAGCTGGTGCAGGACGCGGAGGATCCTCCCGCGGTGGTTGCTGCTCGCGGAAGGCCTGCATGCAGCTCCGCATGCTGCGCTGAGGTGATGGTGACGGGCTTGGCGGCAAACACTGGCGCAGCTGCTACTGGTGCTGCGGCCGTCGTCGAGGAGGTTGACGACCCGCCCGCGGGTGGCAGGACCCACCGGCCTTACGAGAAGGAGAGCAACTTGCCGCCTTCCACGTCTACGGTCATCCCCGCGTCTGCCGCGCGGACCGGGATGCCCACTCCCACCGACGTCGAGCTCCTAGCCGCGAGGGAGCAGCTGGAGCGGCAACGCCAGGAGCTGCTCGCCGAGCAGGCGGAGTTGGAGAAGATCAGGCTTGAGCTGAGCCTGGACCAGCTCGAGTACAACAAGGCTCACGGCTTCACGCCGATTGCCAGGAGGCCCAGCAGAGTAGGTGCTACGCGGCGCAACCTGGGTGCTGAGATGGCGACTGTCGCGGAGGAGCCCGCGCAGTCCGTTACCGCGAACACCTTCACAAGGCCAAGGTACAGCACACCCGCCAAGACGCTGCGAGCTGCGCAGGCTGTGGCTGCCGAGTTGCCGCGCCTAGATGGAGAGGCGCGTCTCAGGCAGCAGGAGAGGCTCAACGAGTTGGTGCTGGAGGCCGCCAGGCAGAACGAGGAGTTCCGCAAGGCCAACCCGGGAGCTGGAGCTTCGCAGGTGGTTCACTCGCACGCGGCTAGATCTAACGATCAGGCCTCGTCACCACATCCGAGCCGCGAGAAGAGCCGCAGCGGGCGTTCGGGTAGAGACAGGCAAATGCAGGTGTATGACCCGGCTGCTGCCGCGAAACAGGTTGCTGTGCCGCAGCAGCCCGGGCAGGAACACAACGCTGCAAGAGCAGGCTCTCAAGCCCATCAAGCTCAAAGCCGTGTCCGAGAAGCCGCGCGTCCGGGTACTTCTCGGCAACCCGCAGCTCCGCCTACTCGGCAGAGGCAGCAGCCGCGCCCAGTGGCACCAGTCGCCAACCCGGTGGAGCAGCCTGCAGCCATGCAGGTGGATAGGTATGATGATGGCTACTCGGCTATGGAGATGGCTGGTTATGACATCCATGACCGTGTTGGTGAGCGCGTGTTGGCGCCTGGAGATGCGAGGCACCAGCTGGACCGTATCAGCTTGTCGGCGCGGCTTGAGAGCACGGGTCCTCCTGGCCCCGAGTGCTTTGGCCCGCGCATCATGAACGAGCCGTCCGTGAAGGGCTTTCAGCTCGCAAGAGGCACCAAGAGCTACAATGGTAGCACCAAGCCTGAAGATTGGCTCAACGACTACGTCACCGCGGTCCATATCGCGAATGGCAACAGGAGATGGGCGGTACGCTATGTGCCGCAGATGCTAGAGGGTCCAGCTCGCACTTGGCTCAACAACTTGCCCAAGAACAGCATTAACTGCTGGCTGGACTTCTCGGATGCCTTCATCAGCAACTTCACGAGTACATACAAGAGGCCGAATAGGCCACAGCAGTTGTCGGCTTGCCGGCAGCGAGAAGACGAGACGGACCGCGAGTACCTTACTCGGTGGAGCACCTTGAGGAACACCTGTGAGGGTGTGAATGAAGCGCAGGCCATCACTTGGTTTGCGCAGGGTTGCCGACATGGCAGCATGCTTTGGCAGAGATTGCAGAGGGAGATGCCGAATACCCTGGCCGAGACCATCAAGATCGCAGATCAGTACGCACTCGGAGATCCTACTCAGCCACTGATGGATTCCTCTGAGCCGAGAAGAAACTTCAACAGCAGCAAGCGCAACGAGTTCCGCAACAAGCGCCGAGTAGATACTCGGTATGATCCCGAAGAGGTGAATGCAGTGAATGTCGGAGGCGGTGGTGGCCAAAGGCAGAAACCTGCTGGAGCCTACGGGCAGAACCAGAACCAGGGCCAAGGCAACAAGAAACCGTTCCGCACTGCGCAGCCGGGTAGCGGGAACTCCGAGCAGCCGAAGAAGTTTGTCTTTGATGACATGAAGGATGGCCCATGCAGCTTTCACACTCATCATCCCTCGAGGCCTGCTAACCACACTACTCGGCAGTGCGAATGGTGGGATGTGATCAAGAGTGATGGCTTGCCTCCTCCTCCTCCTTTGCCAGCTGCCAATGCTACTGTTCAGCCTACTCGCGCTCCCGCAACTCGGCCGCCAGTCTATCCGAGAAGAGAGAATGTCAACCAGGTGGCTTTAGGAGCCAACCGGAACTTCAACAACGAGAGATACCGCAACAACAACAACAACAACTACAACCGCAACAACAACAACAGAGGCAACAACAACTATCAGGGCAACAACAATGGCAACAATGGAAACAATGGGGGCAATGGCTCCAATCAGTACCAAGAGCACCATGAGAGCTATATGATCTTCACCTCTGAGGCAGTCGACAAGCAATCGCAGCACAGGCGGGCCATGGAGGTCAATGCAGTGATCCCGGCTGTTCCTCACTACATGTACTGGTGCGACCAGGAGATCAGGTGGACTCGGGCAGATCACCCCAAGGTGATGCCCAATCCGGGTACCTATGCCTTGGTGCTGGATCCCACCTTCCTGGGCCCCGAGAAGAATGTGAGGTTCAGCAAGGTGCTGATCGACAACGGCAGCAGCATCAACATCGTGTACAAGGACACACTCGAGAAGCTTGGCCTGGCCGAGAACATGATGCTGCCCAGCAAGACCACTTTCCATGGCATTGTGCCCGGGATCTCATGCAACCCGATTGGCCGAGTGTGGATTGATGTGCTATTCGGTACTCGGGAGAACTGCCGCACTGAGCGCCTGCAGTTTGAGGTGGTGGATCATCAGAGCCCCTATCATGCTCTACTCGGCAGGCCTGCTCTGAGCAAGTTCATGGCCTCCACCCATGTGGCTTATCTGAAGATGAAGATCCCCGGTCCCAATGGCATTATCACCATCTCGGGAGATTATAAGAAGTCCATGGAGTGTGCCTCTGCTAGCTCCCAGCTGGCGGAATCGATGGTGATTGCTGCCGAGAAGAAGAAGATGTACGAGGTGGTGGCCATGGCTCAGTCTGCACAGGCTGGCGCACAAGGTGTGCCGAGTACTCAGCATGGTACTGCTTTCCAAGCTGCCAAGGAGACCAAGACAGTCCAGGTTGACCCCGAGTTCCCGGAGCGCGTGGCCATCATTGGTGCCGGGTTGGCGGAGAAATAGGAAAGCGCGCTCATCCACTTCCTCCGTGAGAATCGGGACGTGTTCGCCTGGACCAATGAAGATCTACCAGGAGTCCCGAGGGAGTTGGTTGAGCACTCTTTGCATGTGCGTCCTGACGCCAAGCCCGTGAAGCAGGCTTTGCGCCGTTTCGGGGATGAGAGAAGGAAGGCCATCGGTGATCAAATCACCAAGCTGCTGATCAGTAACTTCATCATGGAGGTGCTGCACCCGGACTGGTTGGCCAACCCGGTCATGGTCGAGAAGAAAAAGGAAGATCCCAAGGCTGCCACCGCATGGCGCATGTGCGTCGACTACACCGACTTGAACAAAGCATGCCCCAAGGATCCCTTCCCGCTACCTCGCATCGATCAGGTGATCGATTCCACTGCCGGCTGTGAACTGTTGTCTTTCATAGATGCCTACTCTGGTTTCCACCAGATTGCACTCAATCCTGCTGATCAAATAAAGACTGCCTTCATTACCCCGTACGGGGCTTATTGCTATCGTGTCATGTGTTTTGGCCTGAGGAATGCGGGTGCAACCTATCAGAGATGCATGCAGAAATGCTTGCATGACCAGCTCGGCAAGAATGTGCAGGTGTACGTAGATGACATTGTCATCAAAACGAATAAAACACACACTCTGCTTGCCGACTTGGAGGAAACCTTTGCTAACCTACGCAGGTACAAAATGAAACTGAATCCGAGTAAGTGCACCTTTGGTGTACCAGCTGGAAAGCTACTCGGCTTTCTCGTTTCTAGTCGGGGCATTGAAGCCAATCCGTCTAAGATAAAAGCTATTGAGAGCATGTCTTTGCCGAGATCATTGAAGGATGTGCAGAAGTTCACGGGTTGTCTGGCATCTCTGAGCCGCTTTCTGGGCCGAATGGGCGAGAAGGCTCTGCCTCTGTACCAGCTGATGAAGAAAAGCGACAAGTTTGTCTGGACTCCACAGGCGGATGTGGCATTCAATGAGCTGAAAGCAATGCTGGCTAGCGCTCCCGTCTTGGCTAGTCCGCTACCCAAGGAGCCTATGCTGCTGTACATTGCCGCGACTAACCGAGTAGTCAGCGTGGTGATAGTGGTGGAGCGAGAAGAAGAAGGCAAAAGTGTGCAGCGCCCAGTCTACTATCTCAGTGAAGTGCTGTCCAGTTCCAAGCAAAACTATCCTCACTACCAGAAGATGACGTATGGTGTGTACCTGGGCGCCAGGAAGCTGAAACATTACTTCCAGGAGCACCCCATCACTGTTGTGAGCTCTGCTCCCATCTCGGACATCATGGGAAACAAGGAGGCGAGTGGCAGAGTAGCCAAGTGGGCGATTGAGCTAGCCGCGTACGCTCCCGCGTATACGAGAAGAGAAGCAATCAAGTCTCAGGTACTGGCGGAATTTCTTGTGGACTGGGCCGAGATGCAATATGAACCTCCTGCTCCAGTTTCCAACTATTGGAAGATGCACTTTGATGGCTCAAAGGTGAAGGAAGGCCTTGGTGCTGGCGTTGTGCTTACATCACCCAAGCGGGATCAGCTCAAGTATGTGTTGCAGATTCATTTCAAGGCATCCAACAATGTAGCCGAGTACGAGGCAGTGGTGCATGGTTTGCGAGTAGCAAAGGAGGTTGGTGTGCAGCGCATTATCTGCTATGGCGACTCAGATCTGGTGGTGCAGCAAGTCTCGGGTACCTGGGATGCTTTGGATGCCAACATGGCGTCGTATCGCTTCCTGGTGCAGTCAATGACTGGGTTTTTCGAAGGCTGTGAGTTCCAGCACATTCACCGAGCAGAGAACGAGGCAGCAGACGAGCTATCCAAGTTGGGATCTTCTCGGCAGTCCATCCCGGCGGGGATTGCCTTGGAGCATTTGAGGAAGCCATCCATCAAGCCTTCCCCCAACTCGGAATCTATCTTTGTTCCTTCTCTGCCAAGTGAAGAATCTGACCCAATGGAGATTGACTGGGAGAGTGCTGCAGGGAACCCGGGGACTGCTGTCCTCTACTCGGGGACTGCCATTCCCTACTCGGGGACTGCCATTCCTTACTCGGGGACGGCCATTCCCTACCCGGGGACTGCTGTCCTCTACTCGGGGACTGCCATTCCCTACTCGGGGACTGCCATTCCTTACTCGGGGACGGCCATTCCCTACTCGGGGACTGCCATTCCCTACTCGGGGACTGCCGCTCCCTACTCGGGGACTGCCATTCCCTACTCGGGGACTGCCATTCCTTGCTCGGGGACTGCCATTCCTTGCTCGGGGACTGCCACTCCTTACTCGGGGACTGCCGCCCTCAACCCAGAAGCTGTTGCATTCATCGAAGAAGTTCTCGCCAATCGGTCTGGGCTACAGAGAAGCGCTCCCACTCCTCCTGTGCAACCACCAGAGCCTGCCCCAATGGAAGTGGACGAACCAGTGTTTCCCGTGCGGGAGACACCGAGTTGGGCAATGCCCATATTATCCTTTCTAAGGGACGGTACTTTACCTGAAGATGAGGTGACTGCGAGGCAGATTCAGAGAAGATCCAAGGGCTACGCCTTAGTCCGAGATGTGCTGCACAAGAGAAGTGCCACTGGTGTGCTGCAACGCTGTGTGAGCCCAGAGGAAGGAGAAGAAATCCTGGTGGAGATACATCAAGGGGAATGTGGGCATCACGCCTCTTCTCGGGCTTTGGTCAAGAAAGCTTTTCGGCATGGTTTCTACTGGCTCACTGCACTGCAACAAGCTGAAGATATTGTAAGGAAGTGCGCCGGCTGCCAGATGTTCGCAAGTAGGATTCACATGCCAGCTTCCGAGTTGAAAACAATTCCTATCACATGGCCGTTTGCTGTTTGGTGCTTGGATATGGTTGGTCCTTTCAAGCCGGCTAAAGGCAACATGACACATATCTTGGTCATGGTTGACAAGTTCACCAAGTGGATTGAGGTGAAACCTATTCGGAAGTGCGATGGGGTCACAGCTGTGAAGTTTGTGAAGGATGTGATCATGAGATATGGCTACCCGCACAGTATCATCACCGACAATGGCACAAACTTTGCAGAGGGGGCAATGGTGCGGTTCTGCAGAGATAAGCATATCCGACTAGACGTTGCGTCAGTCGCGCACCCTGCCTCCAATGGGCAAGTTGAGAGAGCAAATGGGATGGTACTGGCAGGCATCAAGCCAAGGCTGATTGAGCCGTTGCTGAAAACACCTGGGTGTTGGCTAGAAGAGTTGCCAGCGGTGTTGTGGAGTCTAAGGACTACCCCTAACCGGTCAACCGGCTACACGCCATTCTTCTTGGTATACGGGGCTGAGGCCGTGTTGCCAATAGACTTAGAGCATGACTCCCCCCGAGTAGCCCTCTACACTGAGGTGGAGGCGAGAGAAGCTCGAGAAGACGACGTTGACCTGCTTGAAGAAGCAAGAGAGCTGACTCTGTCACGTTCGGCTATCTACCAGCAAAACCTGCGGCGCTATCATAGCCGAAAGGTGAACCCAAGGGTTTTCCGAGAAGGAGACATGGTCCTTAGGCTTGTGCAGCGCACAGCCGGGATGCACAAGTTGTCTCCTCCATGGGAAGGGCCTTTCATTGTGAGCAAAGCGCTGCACAATGATGCGTACTATCTTGTAGATGTGCGCCCATCGCAGGCGAACAGGGCAGATAAAGCTGGAGAGGAAACCAAGCGTCCCTGGAATGTAGCTCTACTTCGTCGTTTTCATTCGTAAGCAAAGATGTGTATGTACCCTCTTATCCGAGTTGAAATTCTACTCTGCAATCTGAAATTGTTCTCGGGGACTGCCCTCGTCCAAAACTGCTCTAAGTGTTTGTCTTACTCGGTTTGTTCCTTTGTCTATTCGGTTGCTCCACTTCAGAACTCATAAGTGCATTGAGTACTGTGTTTAAACCTATATGCCAACTCTTCGACTCTGCTGCTGTCCGAAACCCGGCTTCATGGCAAGCAAGAGAACAAGCAAAAGGTCAATGAGCACACGAAAATCGCTAAGGAAGAAAGAGTGCAGGAACCGAGTAGATTGTCGGTTACTTTCTGTTCCCTGTTCTCGTCTTCTCGGCTAAGTGGTGGGCTGCGTTACCATGATTGTTTCTAGCGGCTAAGTATTTGCAGCCCTGCTACTTGATTCTTGTGACTCGAATACCAAAAAAGCGACAAGTCGCAGGTAGAGCAGAGATGAAAAGACAGGGTGAATAAGAAATGCTACTCGGGGACTCGCATGGAAACACAACTCGGCATTAAGCCAGTGTCGTTCAAATTGATTAATGTCAACGTAAACAGAGTGGGCATAAAAACTGAGTAGCAAGCAAGATAAAGGTAGTCTGTTACATCTGCTCCCGGCATTCCGGGGATCTGATAAAGTGTTCAAGTGAAAGAAAAGATTGCAGGTTGCTTCAAGATGAGGAGGCGTTGTTCTCGGCGCTGGCCTTGGCTGATGTTTCCTCGGCGGCGGTCCTTGCAGCAGCTTCTTCGGTGGCAGTCGTGGCGGCTGTTCCTTCGGTGCTGGCGTGGGCGGCATCCGCCTCCGTCTGCACGGCGGCGGATTCCTCCATCTCGGCATCCTCCTGGGTGGCCGCCTGCTCGGAAGTGGCCGTGGCCACCGAGACGGGTCCTGGAGCCGAGGAGGAGCATGAAGCGTGGCCAGGAGGGGGCACCGTATCGTCAAGAGCAGCACCTGAGGAGGTGCCGAAGTCGAGTGGCTCGCTGTCGATGTGCGCCCCTTCGTCTTCATCGCTACTCGCGACAACGGCAGATTTTCCCTTCCCGGCCTTGCCCTTGGGAGATTCGAAGAAGTCACCAAGCTCTTCCTCCTCGTCATCATCTTCTTCGTCCTCGTACTCGGTGTCGGGTTCGGGGACGCCATCGATGTAGACCTCCGTCTCGGCGCATTCTGCGACATCATATGCAATCTGCTTGCGCAAGGCCACGCTATCGGCATCAGTCTCCCATTTGGAGTTATTGCGCTTCCCGCGGATGAGCTGCATATCCAGGTTTTCATACCAGGACGCAATGCAGAGAAGCATCACGTCCGCACCAGCACGGGCTCCGGAGGCTCGCCACTTTTTCAACTCGGCTTTCACGTTCTCCAGCTTGAGGGCGAGCTCCCGCATGTTTCTTGGCTCAGGATCATGAGGCCAGAACAGGCGGTGGAGCTCAAAGCCCGCATGCATCAAATCAGTCCCGCAGCCGGCCAGCTGTTCGAAGTAACCTTTGAGCACCAGCAAGCTGTCCTCGATTTCAGCCCTGGTGTCGATTGGCTCACCCAGCGAAAGGCGAACTGCTCGGGCCTTGGCTACCGAAGGCGCAGAGGTAGAATCAAGACGAGGCCAGATATCTGAAATATCAAGTGGCAAGATCAAAAACCGAGAAGGAAGAAGAAGCCGAGAAAGAACAGGACCGAGAAGAAAAGACGCAATGCAGAAAAAACTTACCGATCAGTTGGCGGCGCAGCTGCTGCAGCTTGGTTCTCCAGGATTCCTCGTTGCTAATGTGCTTTGATTGGATCTGGCGCAGGGTGTCCATCTGAGCGAAAAGATCAGCATTGGTCTTCTTCAGAGTCTCGCATTCAGCCTCGAGGGCCCTCTCCTTGGCCTTGAAAGTGGTCTCGGCCTTGGCTTTCTCGGCGATGGCCGTGTCCCTCTCGGCGCCAATCTTCACGGCATCTTGGAGTGCCTTCTGGAGCTGGAGCTGCAGCTTCTCCATCTCGGTGGTATGGTCCTTCACCAGAGTAATGGCCTGGTCGGATAGCTGTTTCTCCACCTCTGCTGGCTTGACGCAATCTTGGTGCGCCTCAGCAAATGACTTATAATCTTCTGCGAAAAGATAAGATGAGGTCAGTAAACGGGCAGAGAAGAACCAAACTCAAGGTCACACCGAGTAAACAGCAAACTCACCTTCAAGTTTCTTTATGGTGGCCTCGGCGTTCGCCACGAAAGTGCGGCATTTCTCATGCTCATCGGCCAAGGCCTTCAGTTTGTCTGCAGAGAAGGAAAGGTTAGCGCGTGAGAAAGCAGAAGCGGGCGTAAACATAAAACGCAGAAACCGCGTAGCTAAAGGCGTACCTTGCACTTCGGCCAGCTGTTGGGTGCTGGTGGTAGCATCTTTGCTAGCGGCCTCGGCCATTGCTTTCTCCTTCTCCAGTACGGCGATACGCCTCCTGGCGATGGAGTGGTTCCAGAGAAGGATGCGGTATAAGTTGGTCCGCTTAAGAACGCTATCCTGAAAACCGAGAAGAAAATGAGTTAGACAAAGCAGAGAAGATTCGGCCCGAGTAGGAGGCTACTCGGAGAGTATCCATCTACTCGACCCAAATCTCGGGGACTGGGGGTGATGGTAAGAAAGAAGAAAGGCGAGTAGAAGAGAAGAAAATTCAACTCGGAAAAGGCAAAAATGACTTACTGCGTAGCTCTGTTCGATATCCTCGGCGTTCTTGCGGTGCAAGAACATCTTGGCTGCGAGGGTTGCGGTATCAGTGGAGACGGACATGGGCTGGTGTCCCAGGTCGATCTTATTCCACTCCACGCGGTAGTGGTCGATGGAGCCAAGGGTCAAGCCGTGCCACTTCTCCTCTCCGAGAACCCTGCTGTCCCACTTGGCGCTGATGTGGCCAACAGTGTCCAGTACCTGCTCAAGACCCTTGGAGGTTATTGGCTTGTCTTGGGCTCCCCGAGAAGCAATATTGACGGGTTTGTTTTGAGCTGGATCGAAGGGAGGAGTATTCCTGGCTACAGCTTTCCTCCCCTTCTGAATAGCTACAGCTTTATCTTGGGGAGGGAAGCCGATGGTGTGTTGTTGGCTAACCTCAATCATATACTCCGGGTAGCAGGGCTGACCAGCAGCGCGAGCATCAGCCGAGAGCGCAGCAGGAATCGGGCCGGAGTCGCGGATCACGAGTGCTCCGCCTGCGGATGCGCCCTGATCTCTGGCCCTTTTCTTCGTTTGCGCCTTCTCGATTTCCTGCTTCTCGGCATCCTCGGGTTTCTTCCCGTCAGTCTTGGCCTTTGCCTTCTCGGCGACTGCTTTCTCGGCAGCTTGCTTCTCGGCCTTCTTCTGCTCAGCCCTGACCTTCTTCTGCTCGGCTTTGGCTCTCTCAGCAGCTTCTTTCTCAGCTTTGACCTTCTCGGCGGCTTCCTCCTTGGCCTTGGCCTCCTCAGCAGCCACCTTATCGGCAGTCTCCTTCTCAGATAGGCCTTTCTTGGAACAGTAATCCCTCAGAGCATCAAGGGCCTGTTGCTTGGCTGCTCGCCCAGGAGGGCTGGATGTGTCCTTGCTCTGTGGAGACGAGGAGGAAGTTGGTGGTGTAGGGCCGTGCGCAGTTGGTGGTGTAGGGCCTTGCGCAGTTGGTGGCGCCGCTGCAGCTCCACTCAGTGCGCTGTCTGGCAGTGGGTAGACATCTGCTATGGTAGCATCCGCGGCGGTGTCGTCTGTCAACAGCTGCTCGGCAGTGATGTTCTCTTGTGCGGCAGCCTCGGTGGTGGGCTGCTCCCGTTCTACTTCTGGCCGCTCAAGGGCGGCGTCGTCTTGCATTTCTTGTTCTTGGTTCTCCTCGGCGTTGCTAGCCGGAGGAGAAGGGGGTCTCTCGTCGTGGACGGCGGTGTCCTGTGCTGCTGGTTCTGACGCTGCTCCTTGTGCTGGATTGGCAGCAGCAGCATTGGCGTCGCGATCCTCATCATCATCGTCCAGGTTGACCAGAGGTACTGGTTTCTTCTGGGCTTGGTCGGACGCGAGGGCTGCGTTCGCATCCATGGCAGGACTGCAGAGAAGAAAGAAATCAGGGATTGGAAGAAGATTTGGGAGAAAACAGTATTCCGCGAGAAGGAGGGCAAACGAGAAGAGAACTCACGCATTGGTGGATTTAAGCTGTCGTCGGGGTTTCTTGACAGTAACTTTCTTCTTCTTCTCGGCGGCCTCCTCCTTCTCGGCGGGCTTCCTCTTCTTGGCTGGAGGTGCCTGTGCTTCGCTCCCGGTCCGCTTGCGGGTTTCGGGAGGGGCAGTAGACAGAGGTTGGACGACTAGGGGCGCATCGCCCTCGTTCTCGCCCTCATCCTCGTCGTGCTTCTCCGCAGCGGCCTCATCTAAGAAATTCAAAAGAGAAGAAGGAAGAATCAGGAACAGCAATGCAAGGGGTTGGTGTTTCTCAGAAGCAAACAAGATGAAAATAACAATACCGTGAGAGCCTTCATCCGACCAAGTGCGGAGAGCATCGCGCTTGTCAGGAACGGGGCTGCTCTGTTCCGCGTCATCAGAGGGCAGCATGTCATCCTCCTCGCGATCGGCAAACCAGTTGTCCTCGAAAACTTCGCGACTCTCAATCAACTGTCGAGTAAGAGTCTGAAAAACAGAGAAGGATCATAAGTCAACCGAGTATCAGGATGAAACTCTACTCGGATAGGCGTGCAAACACAAAGCACACTAAGCCTATGCAGTTTTCTAAGTATTCTACTCGGATAGGCGTGCAAACACGAAGCACACTAAGCCTATGCAGTTTTCTATGTGTTCTACCCGGATAAGCGTGCAAACACAGAGCATGCTGAGCCTAGGCGCGAGTCGACTACGTGCTCTACTCGGTGCACCAGGTGATTGCTAGTCGGGGCGGAAAAGGAAATTATCTACTCGGGAAGCAGAGGCGAAAGTAGAGTAGGAACAGCGTACCCGGGCAATCGGTTGCGTGCGGCTATACGGGACGAAGCCATACCGCCACTTCTCGGTAAGGCTTGTCTTCAGCATGTTCCTGGCATGATAGGCAACATCGGCGTCGTCGATTTCGATGGTGGTGGTCCTGGTGCAGTCGCGGGGGCCTCCCATGTAACACATGAGATGGCAGCGCTCCTGCAGAGGGAGCACTCGGCGCTTGATCCAGCACACCACCGGGTCGTCATTCTTGAGGCCCAGCTTCTTCAGCTCGCCGAGTCTGTCTTCTATCTCGATGGCGATTTCGTCGATGGTGGGCTTCTCCTTCCAGTTCGACCCGAGTGGAGCGCGATTCCTCCAAGCGGGCAGGTTGATTCGATCATCAACCACACCTCCTTCCGTGGCGGGGACATTCTTGACGTAGAAGAATGTCTGCTGCCACATTCGGCAGGAATCCAGCCCCTGGATGCGGGGATGGTTCGTACCGGTCCGCTGCACCATCATGGCACAGCCCGTGTCGGTGGCGCGGCCGATGCCTGCACCGTCTTTCTTCCCGACTGACTGTTGGCGGAGATTAAAGTACCTGAGCCACGTATCAGTCGTGGGCCTGATGCCGAGGAAAGCCTCGCAGACCACGGCGTGGTAGGCGAGGAAGACGACCGCGTTGGGCGGCAGATGATGCATCTGCAGCCCGAAGTGGTCGAGGAACTTGCGCAGGAAGTCGGAGGCGGGCAGTCCAAAGCCGCGCTCGAAGTGCGACATGAAGACCACCCGCTCGCCGTCCCGCGGAGTTGGAACAACCTCGTCGTCGGGTGCCCGGCACTCCACGCCGGGGGGAACCCTTCTGCTGGTCACGAGCCAGGCGAGATTGGCCTTGGTGACGGAGGAACCCGCCCAGCTAGCCTTGGCCATCGTTGCGAGTGGGAGGAGTGGATGGTTTTCGAGTGGAGTTGCTCGGTGGAGTCCGCGGCGGCGCGGAAGCTTGCGCGGCGGCGGAGGGCTCGGTGGTGAAGAAGAACAAGAGGCAGAAGGGGAAAAGTGCAGGGAAGAAGAAAAGGAAGTTACCGCGGGGGTATTTATATCTCCCTCGCGAGATTACCGTTACCACCGCGGTAGTGGGATCGACTGTGGCGTGTGGTGGGTCCTGTGGCCGGCTAGAAACGCACACAAGCGCGGACTGCGCGCGTAACGGCCGCATTTGATCCCACCATCAGATCGTGGCCAGTAATTGCGCGTGATGGGACATGACGGCCGGTGGGCCCACAGCGCGGAAACTGGACACGTGGCGTCGTGTCCTGGGCAACCAAACGACGAGGTCGTGGATGCTTGACACGTGGGCAGTGCCTGCGTGAAGGGCTGGATGTTGCTCTGCGCTGCAGAGGCTCAGTTTGCGAATTTTCGCTAAGTCTTTTTACTCGGAAGCAGAGTAGAGGGCAAGTGCTACTCGGAAGAGAGGAAACTCAAGGTACTTTCCAGATAGCTACTCGGAGGACCTACTCGGCATCTTGAGGTTCGATGGCTGAGATGCAAAGGCTGGTTTTAAGCTGGCAGAGCCTAGTGAACAAGTTCACAAGACTCAACCAGCTTCGGGGACTGCTGTCGGGGGGTTACCCCCGAGTAGGGTAAAGACAGGTGGTAAAGGCCGCTTACAGAAGAGAGGTTTGGTCGAGTAGCCGACTACCGGGTACACGCTACCCGGTCGACTGCTACTCGGTCTCACCTCAAGATGGCCAGAAGGAGATATCAATCAGTTTCTACCCTGTCGAGTAGAAGGTTTGGCCCGAGTACAATTGGCGGGAACATTTGGCGGGAAACTACTCGGGCAGGAAGTCAAAGGAGCCGTTCTGACACAGGATCCCGCGTATCCTGGGTCCGTACTTGGCAGCATTCGAACTACTGTTCACGTGGGGACGGTCTGTCTGACAGTGACAGCATGGAAGCAGGCCGTGGCAGGATAAGGGGGGCCTACTCTGTGACTAGGTACAGTGATACCAGTCTGTCCCCTAGTTTTGCCCAACGACTTTACAGAAGCAGCCAAGACCAACGACCAAAGCTGTCAGCGGGTACTCGGAGAAAGGACAGTGTGCACACTATGTCGACACTTGTCTAGATTTGGACGTATCCGGCTGGGCACCGCGTATATAAGGTGCCCCGCCGCCTCCTGCGCGAGGCATGCTCCCACACAGGCTCATAGTGAACCCTAGAAACCCTAAGTTCTTGACCTAGCTCTACTCGGAGAGGGGCAAGGGGCTACTCGGTAGCGTTACTATTTGTACTGTGGCTACTCGGTGAGACACCGTAATACATAGAGAAAGGCAGGAGTAGGGGTTTTACCTCCTCACGAGGGCCCTGAACCTGGGTACATCGTGTTGTTTGTGTTGTGTGGATCTCACCTCACGCGGCTACTCGTCGCGTGATCCCTCCCCGGACACCTCCAGCGTCCATCGTCCCACATCTTTAGCCATCCCATGGCATCTGCCGTGACACCACCACGACACTAGTGAGAGCTATTTTCCACTTATTTCTATTTCTTTGTGTCTTAGAGATTTGTTGTGATATCACTTGTTCAAATGTCGTTGACGTACCATGTGTGTATGTTTGAAGTACGTCAATGGAAGTAGTCGGATTTCTATGGGATGGTTTGCGCAGACGATGAATAGTAGAGGTTGGTTGTCACACGTTTACGTGTTGGCCTACTCATATTGAGATGCGGGTGCCGGTAAGCCCCGTAAGCCAATTATCTACTGTTTAGCGGGCTGTGAGTATCCTCTAGAAGTCCGGGTGCGACAGGGGGCCCCACACCATGTGCTGGCGCCACCAGGGACTGGCCGCGCAACCGTATGGTGTGCCTGACTGGCGCGGCCGGGGGGCGCCAGGGGGTGGTGTGGCCCCCCTGTGGCTCTTGTCCTGGCCTCCTTCTGGCTCCCGGGGTCTTCTGGTGTTTTAGGAGCAACGGGGTCTTTTCTGGGCAATTTCCCGAAAGTTGATTTTTCTGCACAAAAACGATACACCAAGGTAATTCTGCTGAAAACAACGTTAGTCCGTGTTAGTTGTATTCAAAACACACAAGTTTAGAGGAAAACAATAGGAAAAGTGTTCGAAAAAGGAGATACGTTTTTGACGTATCAAGGAGACCTCATGGGACACTTTGGAAGAGATAAGACTTACACCATGCTCTCCACCAACTATTATTGGCTGATACGTCGCAAACGTATTTTTTTATGCTCCATGCAATGTTTTTTTTTGCATGTTTCCCACGTTTTCCTTCGTTTTACAGATGTTTTCATGGACTAACCTATTGACAAGATGCCCAGAGCCATTTCATGTTTTCTGTTGTTTTTGTATTTCAGAAAAGTTCTTAAAGAAATATTCTCGGATTGGGCTGAAAATTTACGAGGAATTATTTTTGCCCCGAATGAAAATTTTGTACAATGGAGATCCGGAGTGGTGGCCTGAGGCCACCAGAGGGGTGTCAGGTGCGGGCTAGCCCTAGGCCACGCCATGGGGTCATCTAGTGTCTCCCGGCACCCCTTCTCGTCGCCTCTTCACCTGTAAAATCACATTAACCATAAAAACGCTAGGGACGGATAAGTTTTCCACGAAACAGATACAGAGGCGCCGTCACTTCAAAAGTCCAATTTAGGGCTTCTGGAGTCCTGCTCTGGCACCCTGCCGGAGTGGGGGATCTTCACCGTAGGCCTCTACATCGGCATGATTTCCTCCAGATAGATATGTGAGTAGTTCATCCCGGGACTACCGGAACATAGAAGTAGCTAGATGGTGTTTTGTCCACTTTGTGACACCATGTTTAGATATTGTGAGCTGCCTAACATGATCGAAATCATCGTTATGTAATTGCTACATGTTGTGGTTGCTGGGATCCGATGAATCATGAGATTATGATTATTTTGTTCATGTCATATTGAGATGATTCACTTATATCTGTAGATATTTTTAATCTTGTCTTGCGATACTCTCCTATGCCTATGATTTCCTTGGCCAAGTTAATGTATGCACCTCCAAGAGAGGGTTTATATGCTAGATAGTGGGTTCATGCCCCCTTTCATCTGTGCTCGAGTGACAGAAACGTGACAGGTGGGGGATGTTCTGTTGCCATTAGGGAGAAAATAACGGTGTATTGTCTACGTACAGGAATTATTGCCGACATTACGTACTATTCTTAATGCAATTTTCTATTGCACACAAAGAAATCACTTCATTGCTACAACTTAATACCAGCGAGATTTGTTGGATACCTATCTCAAGATGGACTATTAGTGATAAATATTGTCGGATGGTGGTCTATTTATCTTGATGTAATGCCTACAATGTTAGAACCCATGAACTATATCTCATCATAATAGTATTGTTGTACGTTCATGATTTGTCAATTGTCCAGCTGTACTTTGTTTATCCAGCATGTTATTGTTCCAAGGAGAGACACCACTAGTGAAACTATGCCCCCGACCATATTTTTCTCATTGATTACAACCTCATTTACTTGCTTTTCATCATCACTTTCTCGGTGTTTCGTTTTGATTTAATAATTTCCAACCATTCGATACAATTAATTCTCTAGTTTTCAGCAAGACAGGAAGATTGACAATCTTCTCTGAAAGTTGGGAGAAAGAGAGCGTTTGTGATTATGTGCAGGTCCACACTTGTTGAAGCGCCATACAACAAGCAACCTACTGAGAGACTTCAAAGTCATACTGGATTGATAACACTGGTTCCATAACTGGAAGGAAAATACTGCTACGCTCCATCATACCTTCCTCTTGTGTCTGCCAACGAACGTGTGGTCCACGTTGACAGCTTTTTTCTAGCGTCGTTATCGGGGACTTCAAGATTTTAGCTAGGGGATTTGCAAACTTTCACTTTTTTTCTCTTACTTAGTTTACTTATATTTAGTTTTGTTTTCCTTATATCAAAAATCCCCAAAAAATAGTTTTCTATTTTCTAGTCTTTTACTTGCTTTGTTAGTTTGCTTTTATCTTTAATTTATTAGTAGGTCTATATTTTCTACTTTGTTATGTCCTCTGAAGCTAAGGTCCTACCTTCAAACAAAAATGTGGGGAAGGTTTTAATGATGCTTGGTCAAGAATTTTTAATTCCCATGAGAAGACTAAACCGAAATTAAAAATTCTACTAATTTTTAGAAGTTTTTTACTTGGGAATCTTTCTATGTTATTGGCTTGTTCTCGACACTCTACTTGGAGGAGATTTTCTTAATTATGATGTCGATGAGGCTTATACAACTTTGATAAATTTTATGAATATGCCTCCCTCTAAAAAAGTTAAATAAACTCATATGGAAAACCTTGTTAAAAGAGTTGCAACTATAGAAATTGGTCTACCTAAACTTGAGAAGAAACTCTATGATATGAAGAGCGCAAAACTAGAGTAATCCATCAAAGTTATTAAGAAAGGAGCACTTGGACCCAATGATAAATCTTTTGAACCAACTACTAAAATTGTGATAAAGAACATGTATTTAATATTTCCAGGTGGTACCATTCATTTTAATATTTGATGTAGTTTTTCTCTGACACTCTGTCACGTCATTTAGCAAGTATCTATTTGATAATATTCACAAATTTTTCAGGATCACACCAATGATTCTACATTCTCAAATGATGAACTGGCGATAGTTCTGTTTTTCTAATACCGTCATTACTTATCACACCTTATTTGTTGTGCATGTGGCTGTCGGTTGAAAGAGATCTTTTCAAAGTTGAAATCTTTTAAGATCTATTTTCAATGCCCAATGGAGGCTAAATGGTTTGGCAATATTTTTGCGGCATGAAGAAATTATTGGACGACTTTGAAATCGGTCTTTTTATAAGTGAATTGCATCTAGCAATGTTAGAAGATTTTTTTTAAGATTATATGTATAAATTTCCATGCTACATTTGGATGTATTTAATCGTTGCTCATAACGTATACTTTAAGCTACATTTATTATTATTACCATGATGCCAATATTAAGGGGTTCCAATTTTAGTTCCCCGCTGTCCCCAGACATCCCAAGAGAGACCTTGATCGCGAGACCCGCGGAGGCACCGCCTCTCCGCGCATAGAGGTGATTTTTTTAGTGAAAACTTGCTACTCTTTATTGCATGTCAATGTTTATAGGTACATTGTCAATGTCATGCATGGTCCCCAACCAAACGTGGCGACCCAGCTGCAAAGACGAAGAGAACTTCACAAGATTGTTAGCCTCTACATTGCTCATTCTTGACTCAAAAACAAAATTACAAGATTGGAACAATTGCTCGAGATTTAATCTCCTTTAAAATTTGACTATAGCTTCCACTTGATCCTTCATGAATATCATCGATAGCCAGCTTGCAATCAGAAGAAATATGAACTCTTTGGAGTAGAAGATCCGCAGCTAGGCTAACGGCTTCCCGGCATTTCAGAGCCTCCAAAGTTGTAGGATCCCTTATACCCTTGATCACCAAAGAATACACACCAAGTTAGGTTCCATCCGCATCTCTGCAGACAGCCACGACTGCCAAATTCCCTCCAATTCTCCTAAACATTCCATCAACATTGATCTTGATGAATTGTGTTGGCGGCGGAAACCACTTGGGGACTTTTATGGCTGAGCTACCCGATGTGGCCGAGGCTTGGGTACGACGTGGAATTTTCGCAAATACATTGAGGTCTTCCAAATAAGATCCAGTAAAGGAATGTGTGGAGAATGGGCTCTAGAAAACTTCCTCGTGAATTGCTTTCCACCTTGCACTCCAAATAGCCCATAAGGTAATGATAATCCTCGTGAAATTATCCTCCGAAAGTGATCCATTCATGGCGAAAAGCCATGTCTTTGCCTTTGGATCGTGGATGCAACTCATGTGCTCGATTAAGTCGTCACTTAAGAGGGCCCAAACACACCTAGACATGGAACAGTCCATCAAAGAATGTTGCCAGGAATATTCGGAGCTGCATAAAGAGCAACAACAACTAGTTGGTGCCATGTTTCGGTGGTGGAGCAAGTTAGCTGAGGGAAGGGATTGACACGCCAGCCTCCACACAAACACCTTCAGTTTCGATGGAGCCCTAAGCTTCCATGACGAGTTCCACGCCTTCTCCTCCTTATCGATATTAGAGGAGCCAACTTCACGATCAATCCAGCCCTCTCTTATTCTCTTGGTTGTTGATAACATCCTATAAGCTGACCTCGCCAAGAATGCTCCCTTTCTCTCATAGTGCCACACCCATATATCCATAGATTCTAGCGTACATAGTGGGATTGATAAAATGGCCTCGTGCATCCATGGGTAAAAAGACTTCTTTCACCCTCTCTACCATCCAAACCTTGTTCGTTTGATCAATTGGTTTTGAAACAAGTTGGGGGGGGTCATTAATATTTGATACCATGGATCGAAACATATCATCAAGTGGCTACCAGTTGTGCTCCCATATGTTTGTAGATGATCCATCCCCAACTCTCAAAATTAATCCCTGTGCGATTACATCTCTCCCGTCAATGATAGCTCTCCATATCTGGGATGGGTAACTCCCAAGAGTAGCGTCCAAGATAGTGCCATTTGGATAGTAGACCGATGTGAGAATTAGAGAACTTAGAGAATTTGGAACTTCAAGCAACTTCCATGCTTGCTTCGCTAGAAGGTCCATCTTAAATAATTCAAGGTCTCGGAAACCTAGACCGCCCAGACACTTTGGCCTTGTCAAAACATCCCAAGAAACCCAGTTTGGTTTCCTCTTCCCTTCATTGCTTCCCTACTAGAACTTACGAATTGTGGAGTGAATGTGTTCAATGAGACCCATGGGTAGACGGAAACAAGCCATGGAGTACACTGGGATAGATTGAACTACTACCTTGATGAGAACTTATTTCCCACCCGCTGACAAGATCTTCTCAAGCCACGCCTTCACCTTGCTCCAAACATGGTATTTTAGATATTTGAAAGTCCCTCCCCTTGAGACATCGACATCAGAGGGAATACCCAAATACTTCTCATTCAAAGTCTCATTCTGCACATTCAAAATAATTTTTACTTGCTCCCTTGATTGTGGCGTGCAACCTTTATTGAAGAAAATTGACGATTTAGAAGTATTGATTTGTTGACCCGAAGCTCTACAATAACTCTCCAACAAGTGTGAAACCTCCTCCACTCCCCAAACACTCGCCCTAAAGAACAACAAGTTGTCATCAGCAAATAGTAGATGGTTCACGGAAGGTGCCGTAGGTGCCACCTTGATCCCCTCCAAATGCGATGACCGAGAACTGGCTTTTAAGAGCCACAAAAGGCCCTCTGCTGCTATCAAGAAAAGGTAGGGTGAAATACGATCTCCCTGCCTGATCCCCCTCGAGGGAATGAACTCTTCTAATCTGTTACCAGTAAACATCACCGACAAAGAAACAAACCTAACCATAGCCATAATGATCGAAGTCCAACCTGGGTCAAAGCCAAGTTTCAACATAATAGCCTATAGATAATCCCACTCCAATCAGTCATATGATTTCATCATATCCAACTTCGGTGCACAGTGGCTATTAACTTTAGCTTTGCTCCTCTTCATAAAATGAAGGCATTCATAAGCCGAGATAATGTTATCCATGATGAGCCTTCCTGACACAAAGGTTTATTGTTCCTCAGAAATAATACTGGGGAGCATTTGCTTGAGGATATTTTAGAAACCTTCTAGGCAATTTTATAAAGAACATTGCATAGGCTTATATGAAAAATTGAGACAGTTGTATTGGGTTTGATACCTTGGGAATGAGCACGAGGATAGTATCATTGATGCATTGAGCACTCTCCTCCCCTTTGACGATTTTCAGAATTTCCTTGGTAATATCAGACCCACAAACCTCCTAGTGTCATTGAAAAAATGAGCAAGAAAACCGTCAGGCCCCGAGGCCTTTGTGGGGAAATTTGAAAGAGGGCTCTTCCTACCTCCTCGCCTGTGTAATCTACCGTGAGTGTGGCGTTCATCTCTGCCTTACCCTTGGCTGGAACATGATCTAAGACATGATTCATGTCTTGAACCCCTTTAGAGGTATATAAAGTTTTATAAAACTCGATAGTGAGAGCTTCCATCTCTTTATCATCCTCAATAACATCACCTGCATCGACAATGATTTGACAAAGTTTTTCTACGCCTCATGTTTTCTCTTTGATGAAAGAATTTGGAGTTCTTATCCCCTGCTGAAAGCCACTCAACTCGAGATCTATGGTGCCACATCATCTCCTCTTGATGGTATAGTTCAATAAGACGATCAAACGTTTTTATTTCAGCATGTGTTGGACCGACCCTGCACGGTGTTTCTCGCATCTGTCCGAGATTTCTATTGAGATCCCTGATCTCCTTTCGAACCGAACCAAAGGTGTCCCTATTCCATCGTTGCATTGTTGATGATAAAGAACCGAGCTTCTCCTTCACCTCATTAACCGACACATCTCCTTCTGCCGAGGTCCAAGAACCTCCCACAGTCTCACGAAACTCCGGATGTGTCTCCCACATAACCTCGAACCTAAAAGGTTTGTTAGCATTGTGTCTCCTAATCATCCCATCGTTCATCTCCAACAAGATCAGGCAGTGGTCCGAGGTGGCCACAGTGTGGTGCGATAACAATGCATTGGGAAACTACGCCCCCCACTCGGCAGAACCAAGGGCCCTGTCCAAACTAAATCGTGTATAGGAGCCACCCGCAACCCTTTTTTAGAAAGTATGAAAATTCCCCTTAAAGTAAAGACCAATGAGACTGCAGATATCTATCGCATCTCTGAAGCCTTGGACCTGGTTGGCAGAACGCTGTCCAATTCCCTCGAACTCGTCATATCTGATTACTTTGTTGAAATCGCCAATACAGAGCCACGAGAGAGAGCTAATAGCAGAAATATCCTTCAACATATCCCACATTTTGTATCTTTCCTGTGTTTGCGCCTCACCATAGACGCTCATCAGTCTCCATGCATGATCGCCCAAACCATTAACAGAGAGATCAATATGGTACTATGAATAGCCTAAACCATCAACCATTATTTCATTATTCTAAAAAAACACCTAAACCTCCACTCCTACCAACACTTCCGACTACATAACCTCGATAAAAGCTTAGCGTAGAGTAAAGGCCTTCAACTCGAGACATGCTAATCTGAGTTTCTAAAATACAAAAAATAGACGAGGCAAACTTCTGAGCGAGCTCTCGGAGCTCCGAATTGTCGCGTGGTTTCCCGCACCGCGACAATTCAATCTGAGGATACTCATTGGTCCCGGCGGTCCCCCCCAGGCCCGCCGATCTTGCTTCCTCATCATCACAAACATGACCTTCAACTGCATCATTTACCCCCAGCTTCGCCCTTTTTGGATTTTTGGGCGGTGGACTAACCGGTATAGTAGACCCCGTAGCTCCTGGCCCCAACGAGGGGACTCATCCGTAGGAGAACCATTCTTCATAAGGGCCGCCCGTTTCTTGGCAGAATTCTCTTGGTCTGGACCAGTCTCCTCTTCGTGGTCTCTCAACTCCATGTCATCATCCTAGGCAGCATCTGAACGAGCATCATCGCGACTGCGCCTCCTTCCTCTTTCTCCACTGTGTCCACCCCCACAGTTACCAGGTCCTCTACCTTGGCCATCCATGTCGGCACGAAGATCCTTGCAAAAACAGGGTTGATGGTGCATGCACCCCGTTTCCATGCTCCTTATACAGGTGCCCCAACATACCACAAAAAGAACACCAGTCTGGCAAGCGTTCATACTTTAGACGGAAAAGATGACACTGCCCTTGACGGATAAAGGAAACAATAGGTTTTAATGGTTTCCTCACATCGACGTCAACTCTAGCTCTGAAGTAGTTGCCTGCGAAATCCATCGAGGGATGCTCCTCCGCGAGAAAATCAACGTAAGGTGCAATGAGCACACTCTTTCATTGAAACGCCCACGGGCCATCTTGTGTGACTTTCTCCCAATCTCCTAAGCAGTGAAATCAAAACACAAACAAGTTATCCTCCAGAGATCTGATGCGAAAATCCTTTGCTAGATCCCAAGTAGAACGCATGTTCTTCTCGAACCAGTAATGGCTGAACTCGTGTTCAGTATGCACCCAAGCAAGAATCATCCACCTTGTGGCCTCCTTGGGTATCAGCTTCTCCTCGTCGAAAATCACGTCATCCATGTCATCCTCTTCGAGCCCAAGCTCCGCCATCAACTTCTCCAGGTTCGAGCCACCCGCGGTCGCCGCACCTGAGCCCAGGTTCGCAGCCGCCATTGTGAATCTACCGAAGAAATCAAACCCCTAGATTGGAAAAGTGTACCCCAAAAAAACTGCTCCCTCTGTTAAAACCAAGGCCGGGTACCAGGACCCCCCCCCCCCCCCCCCCGCCGTGATCAGACCGAGTCTTCAAGAAGGAGGAGGTCGGAGATTTGTGGTCGCCGGTAGACTCAACACCGAAGTCGGGGAGAAAAAGAAAAACCCTAGCGAGCGGGTACATTTGTGTCATACGTTCATTACTGGTACCGCGCATAGAGGAGGTGATGCACTCCTCACTCCGTGCGCTTTTGGTGGCCGGGTGCCGCCACCACCGGCGGGGGCGAGGGAGGCGGCCTGGATTTGGGAGTTTTTTCTTGGGATTGGGCCACGCAAGAGACCCCGGAGGGAGCGAAAAATCCTGAGAACCACCCCATATGAGAAGCTCCCGCTGTCTGTGGGCTGCCACTCACCGTTTTTTCTTTTGCGTGTTTGACTATAACTTTGTCCGTCGCATACCATCACTTGGGTTTGCTATGGCCCGTTCCCCGCGGTCTTCGCGACACGCTCTTGTTGGATCTCACGAGTTTCGGCCGCTGGGTAAGGAAAAAACAGAAGTTCTTTAAAGAAACGTCCAGCCCGCAGATACGGGCGGCTTCGACGAAGGCCCAGTTCGGGAAGCACCAAAAGGAGGAAAGCTCCCATATACCGCCGAAGCCCGGCCCGACCCGGACTTTGGCCAGGTATGCCACCTCCCACCCGCCTTCATCCCAGATACCGCCGCCTCCATCCCGGTGGACAACGACGGAGCCCCCTTCTGTCCTTCTGCCTTTCCTTCGGGTTATACATTTCAGCTGGTTAGCTAGTCATGTGTGGTTAGGCCTGTCCTAATGCATCGTCTCTTAGCACGTAATCATAGGAGTCTTAAAAATCTAAGAGACAACTATCCAATGCATTGTTTCTTATTAGTTGTATCTAAATTAATGATTTGAAGCTCATGCATGCATATGATTGGACTAGCAACACTTTTTACCTATGGCCACGTGCAAGGGTTGTATCTAGTTAGGGCATCTCCAATGTTTAATTCTAATTCATGCCATAAGATGGGACCCACAACATATGCTATATCTGTATAAAAAGCTCACAATGTTTAAGATCTAGGTAGACCTTAAGGTGGAGCCCACATAGGAGAACCTTTGACCAATTATAAGAAACAAACAGGGTAAAGTAGGTGAGAGAAATATTACTTTGCTTTATTAAATTCCTTATGGCAAGGCCATAGTGGTATGGGTGAGTCTTAAGAATTTAAGCTTAAGGTCTAGTCCCACAATGTATAAGGGTGGGTCTTAAGACCACTTTTTGCCTTAAGGCCTCTCCTTATTTCTACATTGGAGATGCCCTTAGACTAGCCATAGTGGTGGTATCATAGGTAGTATCATGCAACTTGGTCCCACAAAAAAGCTAATGTGACACGCAATTAAGAAAGAGAGAAGAGGTTAGAGTAACATAGGTAGATACCGTATCATGACACGCAAAACTAAGAAAATTAATGACAAACAAATCTTGTTCACATATTTGCATTGAGATTCTACAAAATAATAAATAGAAGTTGGCTATGATACTCCTATATGATACTATGCATTACAGATGTAGTATCATATATTAGTATCATGTGCATGATACTTTCGTATGATACTCCCCACTATGACTAGTCTTAAGATACAACCTCCCTCTATTTCTTCATTAATTCCTATGTCACATAAGCATTTTGCCTAGGATACAACGCTAAGAAACCTCATTGGGACAGGCCTTAGCTAGTCCTCCTTCGGAGGTAAATATTCCTGTAAACAGTGTGCCTATTGATTAATAAAACTTGGGAAAATTTGCTAGAGGACACCGTTATTTTCTGGCGTTTGCCGAAACACACCGCTGGATCGTGTCTTTGCCGAGTACCATTAAAATTTTATGGTATGTTTGCTAAAACACACTGGATGATCTAAAATGGAAAGTTTGACTTTTCTCACGTGAAATGAAATTGCCATTTTACCCGTTGGCAATATGACAAAAAAGTTTCCTTATGCATCGGTGTGTTCCATGTCTTCTTCGTGCACACTACAGTGCATCGGCAGATGACGAACACTAGAGAGCGCCATGAGCCATCCACCATCTCGTTGGCCGCCCTATAGCCGCTGCCTCCAACACCGGCTCTTGGCAAGACCTTCTCCGTCGTCCCCAACACCGGACTCACTCACCGTTCCATCCTGCACCATCGGCCAGACCCCAATGGCCAGCATCGTGGGAAGGTTCTGCGCCGTCCCGTGAGGATTCCAGGCCTTGTACCAGCCACTCTTGGCCACCCACAGTCACCGGCGCTCTCACGCTAGACCATGTCGCTGCACCCGACCATGCTTTCCTTGGGTGCCCACGGGTGATGTATGGGTTTGAGTATTCCTGGTACTGAAAAGATCGTTTGAGTTGGAGCCAAGTGATGTCCGTTTTTTTTTATTATGCGTGCTGATATCTGAAACTTACACATACAAACTCTCTGTACAAACTGCCATTGGGAAATGTTTTTAATTAAACAAAAGGAAACTGCTCTGTTTCGGCAAATGACACGTATAGAGAACTGGCATACATTTCTTAAATTCAAACTTTCCTTTTTAGACCATGCAGTGTGTTTTAGCAAATGTACCACGAAATTATAATGGTACCGGGCAAAGACACATTCCAACGGTGTGTTTTAGCAAACGCCAGAAAATAACGGTGTCCCCTAGCAAATTTTCCTAAAAAACTTAGGTCTTTCGCTCAAAAAAAAAAAGACTATCACTTTGTCCGTCGCATACCATCGCTTGGGGGTTTGCTATGGCCCGTTTCCCGTGGTCTTCGCGACACGCGCTTGTTGGATCTCACGAGCTTCAGCCGTTCTTTTTTTTTTGAGAAGACGAGCTTCGGCCGTTGGGCAAGGAAAAAACAGAAGTTCTTTTACTACAGTAATAAAAAGGTCCAGCCCCCAAGCCCCCAGATACGGGCGGCGCCGACGAAGGCCCAGTTCGGGAAGCACCGAAAGGAGGGAAGCGCCGCCTGCGACGAATGCTCCGCCGCCCAGATGCCGCCACCTCCCACCTGCCTTCGTCCCAGATACGGCCGCCTCCATCCCGGTGGACAACGACGGAGCCCCCTTCTGTCCTTCTGCCTTTGCTCTGACATGGCTACACATTTGCGCTGGTCAGTTTGTTCTCCCCAGTTGTGATGTCGTTGCTGAGCAGAACCGGGATCCGTCCGAGGCGCGTAGGAGTTAGGGACCGGTAGGATTCCAACTCCGAATCTTCTCCCAAGTCTCTACTGCAAAAAGTCCCTGGACAGAAAAATTGATAATGTCGTTCTTGGATTCGGACTCGTCTCCTACTCGAATTAGAATTGAGGCCTCCGTAGGTTGGTTCAGCCGCACTGTACTATAAGTGCTGCAGGAAGGATCCTCCCCTCTGTCTGCTTCATCCTAGGTTGAATTGCAAAGTGTGGTTGGTACCTGCAGAAGCGATTCATCTCCCAAAAGGCCAGATTTCGCAATTGCCCCAATGGAGGCGTGTAGTGTCGCCAGGATAATGAGCTTAGGGCATCTTGCCTTCAGAATTCTGCCTAAGCTGCTGGCTCTTTCGCGGTGTTCACACAGAAAATTCATAAATTCGCCGGAGCTAATGGACACCCAGACCGTGGTACAGAATTCGCCGGAGCTGCCGGTGGATATACTGATGGATATCTTCGCCCTCCTAGAGATCCCCGACTTCATACGTGCGGGCTCTGTCTGCTCCTCTTGGCGCTCCGCCTATACCATCTTACGCAGCCAGCTTGAGCAGTACAAACGACCCCAGACACCTTGCCTCCTCTACACCTCTGACTCTGTTGCTGACAATGTAGCTTGTCTCTACAGCCTCGCGGAAAAGAGGGTCTACAATATTACTCTTCCAGATCCACCCATCCGTAATAGGCATCTGATTGGGTCCTCCCATGGCTGGTTAGTCACCGCCGATGACAAGTCTGAGCTTCACCTTCTCAATCCGATAACTGGCCAACAGATAGCTCTCCCATCTGTCATCACCATTAAGGGAGTAGAGCCGATCTTAGACAATGCAGGTGCAATTATTCGGTATGAGCTGTGGAATCTAGGCTTTTATGCTCTGGACGAGCTTCGTGACTGTCTCTACTTCAGGGCATTTGTGTTTCCTGATCCATCCACGGGAAGCTACATTGTGGTTCTCGTCCTTCTTTCAGAACGCCGAACTGTGTTTGCAAGAGTAGGTGATTGTAAGTGGACCTTGCTGCACCAGGGTTTGGACTATCAACAATGCATCCACATGGATGGTCTGTTATACGCATTCACCAAATTTGGAGGAATCAATGCTTTTGATCTCACCGGTCCTACCATCTCAAGGAATATTATTGCAGACGAGATGGAGAATTACATTAGTGAGGAAGATGGCCGGATATATGCTGTTCAGACCCCATGTGGTGATCTACTGCAAGTTTGCAGGCAAACTGAAGTCACAGATGAGCTTCTCATAGAGACTGAGAAAATATTGGTATATAAAGCTGATATGGAAGCAAAAAAGCTTGTTAAAATGAACGGCTTGCAGGATCATGTGTTGTTTCTTGGGCGTGGTCAGTCGCAATGCCTTAGTGCTGAAGAATATCCTCAGTTGAAGGGAAATTGTGCTTATTTCACAGATGACGAGGAATATATTTCGAAGTACAAGAACAATAAGCGGGATATAGGTATTCTCAATTTGGAAAATGACGACAAGGAAGAAATTGTATCCAAGCTTTGGTGTGACTGGCCAAACCCCATATGGATAACACCCAGTATCACAAGGATGAATATGGATTTAAAAAATAGTTAATGCACTGCATTTATGTGTGTATCCTGCTTCTCGAATGCTATTAGAGAATGTCTAATAGGGCCATGTTGATCAAATTTCTCAATTTGGTTTATAAATGCTATGTAACATAGGCATGTTCTGTTTTTCTTTTCGTCATACCTGGTTTCTTATATTCTAAATGGCCTTTTTGTTCTGAACTGTCCAATATGTTCTGTTTCAGGCTTCACATACTATCTTCTGGATTTAGGATATGTCTAACATAGAACCAGAATTTAGATTTTAACCACATGTTTTGAGGTAATCCCTTTAATCAAACCCGGCCTACAATTTGGCCACGCCTAACACAAAAACTAACATCTGCAACAAGGACTTCTGGTACTACCATCTTCCAGTCAGTTTTGGACTATTGGATCCAAACAATCGGTTAGGATGATTAACCGTTTTTGCATCTCGCACCCGCAAAATGGTACTACTCTTTAGCACTAAACCAATTTCCCCATTCATGATCATCCTCTTGAATCTGCCCTGGAATACTTAAGTTGCACTGTTGAATATTATTTAAAAACTATACTCTGATAATCCTGACACTTATGCTCAAAATTCATGTTCACATCAATTTCCAAAGAATAAATACTCTACTTTTCCTAGTCTAGCATGAACCTTCACTGAGGTTTCTGTTTTTTGATTGGGTGTACCATGTCAATTCAAATAAAGTCCTCTAAATTCATGTATTCTTTTTATATATGAACTTAAAATAGCTTCAGACATCAGGCAGAATCATGTTTCATACTTTCTCTTGGTTCATATTTTATCAGATGCAAAGCAATATTATGTATATGCACCAAAGGGAAGTATGGAGAATTTAGAGATCACAATGTATTTTGATGGAGCAAACATTACATGTAGAAGAAAAAGTTAGTCGTAGTTCATCTCAAATTTAACCAAAGAACACTCTGAACTTTGAAAATAAATCTCTCTCAATATCTCCTTTTGTACTATATCTTCCTTTATCTGTTTTCCTGCTATTTACCTTTCCAGTACTGAATCATATGTTCGCTTTACTATCCAACTGTTCTAGAAGTTTCAACATGGTCTTGAATACAGAAGTCCAAGGTAGATTCCAAGAGCAAAATTCAGCAGTTTTTGATAAAATGTGTTACTGAATAAAACAATAATGTGGCTATTCTCATAAACAAAAACTGAAATTCATAAACACCTTGTTAACCTGTTCGGCGCATCATTGCCATACATCTTGACTACCAAGGTGAGATGCAACTGCAGATCTAGAACTGGGCGTGTCGGCACGGATAAAACTTTGGATCCAGAACGAGAACCTCGAGAGAGGAGAGTGTGATTTCTAGTGGATAGGAGAATGGAGAGATGGCAGTTGACAGGATAAACATATAAAATTGTGTGTGTGTGTGTGAGTGGGGGGGGGGGGGGGGGGGGGAGTCTTGCTTCGCTTCTGCGCTGCAGCAATTCAGTATGGAATGAGTTCTGTTCAGCACTTTAGGTAGCCTCATAGGTGCGGATGTGCAGTAGACCAAATGTTCCTTTTGCATGGAACGGGGCATCTTTAACAAGGGAGATCATTGGGAACACAAATAGTCAACAACTATTGTTAGGGGTATAAGAGGGAAAATGATATAAAAATACATGATTTTCATGCAAGGAAAGATACATTGAAACAGAGTTTCCTGCAGCATTTTTTTCATATATCTTAAGGTATATATATGCAGCACTCCTGTATGGTCCTGGAAGAAAAAGTTCCCTTAGGCCGAGGACACATAGTGAAACATAGGGACTACTTAGATATGCTGTTGTTAGACAAAAGTTGGGAAGGTGTAGGAGATTAGATAACTTGGTGGCCTAACATTTTTGGAGAACAAATGCTGAAGACCATAGTAGATGAAAGTCATATTCGACTATAGTGGTACTAACATGTCTTCAGTACAAAAGATGAATTACATACTGTGTAGAATAATACTTATGATTGCTTGAACTTCTAAGATTGTTGAACCTTCTTAGGTTTTAAATGCTCCTCCGTTGCTGTAGTCATTTGGATGGCAAGGCATAGCTTGAACTTGAAAGGCTCCATTCATTGTTCTTGCATGAATGCTTGGTTAACACTTTTGTTTGATATGGTGAAGTGGTAGAGTTATGATCTTGCTGTGTGTTGTGATTTTTGAATCTCTATTGAAATATTTGGTATATAGAGGTTTCTATTTATGATTAACTCAACTTCCAACTATTATATACCTGAATCTCAACTTTTGTTTTCCTCTTTTTTCTTCGATAATTTCAAATGGAAATCTTGGCCCCTCTTGCTTGACTTGTGAAAATATCATATTATGAACCCTAAACACTCTTGCATGTTTTTCTTCAACTGATCATTCTTATAGTAAAATTCAAGAAATTCTCCTAAGAAAATGACCAAGTCATTTCTCGCTAAAAACCCTTCGTAACTAAGCCTTTTGGGTCAGTCCAATTGTGATTATCCAAGGTTCAATTTGTTGATCCTTGAGTTTTTTAATCATCTCTGTTATGTGGACTACTCTTCTAGGCTTGTGAAATATTTTAACCTGTAGGTTTAAATCTAAATAAAATGCTTAGTTCTAATATTTGGCCAAAACAAAAATCACAGTGAAACTGGATGTTTTACTGACCTCATGCAACTTTTATATCTGGGTTTAGAGCTATGTTTTATCTTAAGGACAATGTTTGGTCAAACATGTCAGAAACACCATTCTATTAATAACTTGAGTTTTAAACATCCAAAAATTATGAGACCAACTGTTGTGGATAGCCCTTGAGTATAACTATCCAAAGAAATTTTCCTTGCATGAAAATGAATCTTTTATGTGTAAATAACATGCATGTCTCGGAAATGACCAGAGAGCCTTGTGGGATTTTTCTAATTTTATCAGTGATGAACTTTGGATTAAATCCAACTGTGTTATCTTCATTATGCTTAGGAGTACGTGTTCATATCTTTTCATGATTTTGGGAGTCACAGAGTGACTTGAGTGATTTTGCAATGTTTAGGTCTATTCTGCCTATTTTTGACATTACTCTAATAATTGGTGTGTTATGTTTTTCTTTTCAAAAATATGTTTCCTAGCATGAGTAGAGTGTGTATACTATGTTGTGATGTGTTTCCTTGTATCCCAAGCATGTTAGGAAAGTTTTTGGTTTGAATAAATGATTGGTGATAGTTTTAGTCTCTTATTAATTGTTTCCTCGAAATTGTGATGCACTAGTCATGGATATCTTTTTGGTAGATTATTTGTGTGTGATTTTTCTAGCATGTTTGGTACTGTAATGCTACTGATGTTGTAACATGTATTGTTTAGTTGCATGTTTAAGTTGTTATTGTTTTGCATGACTAACTTATACATGTCTTATGTTATTATTTATGCCCACTAGCATGTTTTAGCTATCTCTTTTATTTTTAACTCTTTAGTATTATTATGGGTGAATGTTTTGGAGCCACTCTCCACACATTATGTTCTGTTAGTGTATGGTATACCCACTGGTTTTAGAAACAACAATTTGATTATGAAGTGGTGTCTTTAGTTCTAGTGGTATTCTAGTGAAAATGCCTTTGTATCTTTGATTATTATGTGAATCACTAAACAGAAATTGGTATGTTTTTAATTGTGTGAGATGAATGGATTTCTGTATGTTTGTTGGGGTCCTATTTCTTGCCTTTGTGTGGTTCTGATTAGTGTCCTCTTTCTTTAACGACGCTAGATTGCGAGTGGGAGGATTTCTATGAAGAGGTTTTCTGTAACTCCTATTTATTTCAGGATCAAGGCCAAGAACAGTACCAACGCCAGCCATCTCAATAGCTTGCTGTTATATATCTCTTGCATATCATGCATGCATTATATTTGCGTTTTCAAAATGTTTTGTTACTATTAAAATAACTACTAGCAAAACGTCTGTGCGTTGCGTCGGGTAACGAAATTTTCCGCAAGCTATGCTATAGGAACAATTTATATGCCATTATTTCCATAACAACTGATTAGTTACCAAGATAACGAAATTAAGAACTGAGTTTGTCACATGGGACCATCATCCTTTAAAAAAATTGAAATCTACAAACAAACTGAATGAAACTAATGAATTATAAATGCGGTAGATAACTCGTAGTGGAACTGGAAGGTAGCAAAGGCAGTCGTCATTCCTCACTCCCATGCCATTCTAAGCGACATATGATGGCTATTATATGATTGGCTCCTTATCCACACAAGACCTGCTCCACCAACATCCCACAAAAATCATTTCGTTGTTCACGTTACTTGATCATAACTTCTGTTGCGCGTCTTCTGCTGCTCTTGTGATAGGCACTTGGTTCCACTTTTATCTGCAGCACACCTCTGAGTGGTGGCTTTCTCGACCGCTGCATGTAAAGTCTGAAGATCTCCCTGTTCTCTCCAGATTGTAGATCTTCCAAAATCTTAAATAGCAAGCACTATATATGCCAAATTGACTCAATAGGAATATAATATGACAGTTCTTTTGGTCATCATAGTTAAGGATACTCTCCATGTACCTATTCCAGCCTTGTTCATAGCATTCATACTTGCTTACTCTGGAAATGTAAAACAAAAAATGAATATATGACCACGAAACTCAAGGTATTTATAAATCTTTAAATTGTGGCCCTAACTGAACTTTCTCAATTTTAGATTAATGAATGAATTGTGACCTAACCTGAATTACCTTGGGATTCTTTGTTCCATCTGTTGAAGGATGGAGGTGTACAGGGCACCATCCTTCTTGTCGAGCCTTGTGACAACCTCGCACTGCTCACCCTTGCTGTTGTATATGTCTCAAGTTGAAGCAACTCTGAAATTAAATTTCCCAAATCCGCCAGCCCTGCAGAAGCATAGTGTTGTTCTCACCTTTCCAAAAAATATGCGCATCAGTCCTTCTTGACATGATTTTTCAGTAAATGTCCAGCACGTCTGCACGTGCCAATACACTACTACTTGCAGCACCGAATGTCTGACTCTGCCATGTACAAGATGCAAGCTACATCATTTGATGATCCATGTGATTGAAGTGAAACGTTCAGAGCCCGTGCACAGGATTCTAAGTCACATTAGTAGCTGAACTTAGCTACAACCTCCACCCGCGTGGGCCGGTTGTTGGTCCTAGATCGTGGCGGCCGTGAAGGCGAACGAGCCTCGGGGTTGCAAGAAATCAGCGTGGGATTCCACGTGCGCAACGGCAGCATGAACAAGGGCGTTGTTATTGTATCCTGTTGGAGAGAAAGATGATTCATACACCTCTGCCTGCAATATATTTCTGGGCTCACCGCATTCCCTACATGGGAACGAAGACGGGTTGCAATATGTTGATGGTAAGACTCGAACCTGCAATCGCAGTCCTCAAGAAAGAATCTGGAATCGCCAATAACAAACCTGAAGGCACAACCACTGCGGCTGCGAGGCGACAGCTCTGAGTGTTCAAACTAGTGACACGCCTGAACCGAGCGGACCTCGTCGGCGATGCGCGCCATGGTGCCACCGCGTCCGGCCGGGAGGACACAAGCCAGAAGAACCGCATCAGCGGCGAGGATGTTGCCTAAACTGAATACTGAAACTCTACTGCTTGTATTACTGATCGAACAGAAGCATACTTATACAGGGAGTGGCACGCACCATTGGTGCCTGTGATCGTGGGCAACGGGTGCTGCAATCCTAGCTAGATCCTATCTACTCCGTCCGTTCCAAAATGTAAGCCTTTTTAGTTTACCTCTCTAAAAAGGCTTACATTTTGGAACGGAGGTAGTACTTGCTAAGGACTCGGTCAGATAGTTACACGGGAGCCGTTTACAACTATTCGTTACACTAACAATGTACATGCTTCAACATCCCCCCACAGTCTGAACATCGGATGGAAATATGTTCAGACTGGATAAGTCGCTGAAGATCATAGTCGGCAACCCCTTCGTGAAGATATCGGCGAACTGCGACGCCGATGGCACATGCAGGACCCGGGTCTCGCCGAGCGATACGCGATCGCGGACAAAGTGCAGATCGATCTCAACGTGCTTCGTTCGCTGATCCTGAACCGGATTCGTCGACAGGTACATTGCAGAGATGTTGTCATAGTAGACGATGGTGGCGTGGTGGGGTTGCCGATGGAGCTCTGTCAGGAGCTGCCTCATCCAACAAGATTCAGCGACGCAATTTGCCACTGCTCGGTACTCCGCCTCGGCGCTAGAACGGGACACGGTGTCCTGCCTCTTGGACGACCAGGAGACAAGATTGTCTCCTAAGAAGACACAGAAGCCGGACGTCGACTTTCGAGTGTCTGGGCACCCCGCCCAGTCGGCGTCGTTGTATGCGATCAAGTCCGTGGATGTAGTGCGGTATATCTTAAGACCATAGTGGGTGGTGCCTCGCAGGTACCGTAGGACACGCTTGACAAGCTGGAAGTCACTAGTAGAAAAAAGGCCTTCCATACGCCCCCATCAGTCCCCAAACGTCGCGCCCCGTGACTAATGAGTCTTTAGTCCCGGGTCGGGAGGAGACCCGGGACAGAAGGTCATACGTCGCGGGTTGGGAAGCGCGTTGAGGCGCGTGGGGGGCATTAATTCCGGTTGATCTGGCCGCCCGGGACTATTGGTCCTTTAGTCCCGGTTGGCGTGGCCAACCGGGACTAAAGATCAAACTTCTCGCCTCCCGCGCGGCGGTTTTTATTTCGCGAGCGAGGCAGAAGGGCGCCATTCCACAGCGCGCGCGTCTCGGAGTCTCTGTTTCTCTTCCTCTCTTCTCTGTACCGTGTCTTCCTCCTCGAATCTCTTCGATCGATCTTCACCAAGCACACACCATGGCTGAAGTTTGGGAAGAATACAATGATCCCACACCATGCGGCAAGGTTCTCGACGTGTGCTACACCAACAGTTGTGAGAGGCTGCCCGGTGCTCTTGGTTATTTGACCGATCTCTATGACGCCTCTCCCGATGAACACCGGTTCTTCGGGCTTGATCTGGAGTATACGGCGAATCAGAGGGATGTTGCCGTCATCCAGATTGCCTTCAAGGAGTCCGTGTTGATCTTCCAATGGTCAAGGTAACGCACACGTACACTTGCATCTTCGATTTTTTTGTTGCATGTGAAGAATACATGTGTTGCAACATATCTAACACGTATCAATTTTTTGTTGTTGCAGTAGTTCAAAGTATTGTTCGGCCCTTGTTGATTTTCTTGTCAACAGGGGGTTTGACTTTTGCAGCGTTGACATCACGCAAGACCGTCCGAAGTTGATGCGCTTGGGTATTATGATACCTGAAGATCACTACATTGATCTTCAGAATCTTATCCAGTTGAAGGGGCCAAAGACCGGGATGGCTGTCATGGCAACTGCCTTGATCCACGAGGGCTACGAAAGGATGAAGTCTGATTTCCCCTCGAAAAATCACCGTTATTGGGAGAAGACCCCACTAGACTTGACGAACGTCAAGTATGCAGCCATAGATGCATATGTCTCCTACGAGTTGTTCCGCATCTACTCGACGGAGCCATAGATGTATGCATGTAATGGGTTATCTTAGTATATATATGTAATGGATATCTTTTGTTATGTAAATGTTCCGTATTGTGAGACTTATGTAATGGATATCTTTTGTTATCACTTGTCTTTTGTTATCACTTGTCTTTTGTTGTTCATAAAACTATGTGTGAGACTTATTTTATTTGTGATTTAGTTATCACTTGTCTTTTGTTGTTCATAAAACTATTTTTGTTTCCTATAGTTTTAAATGACTTGGATATTATTTCTATATTAATTCCTAGCTATACTATTTCTATATTATGTCAAATACACGTTTCAAAACAAGCAAAAACAAAAACACATCAAGAAAACAAAACAGAAAAACTACAGATTCTATATATCTGTTAAAAAAAAATTAGTATTATTGTTCTTCATTTTTTGATATATTATTTGTATTATTAAGATTTTAAAATGAATTAATATTATTGTTCTTCATTTTTTGATATATTATTTGTATTATTAAGATTTTAAAATGAATTAGTATTATTGTTCTTCATTTTTTGATATATTATTTGTATTATTAAGATTTTAAAATGAATTAGTATTATTGTTCTTCATTTTTTGATATATTATTTATATTATTAAGATTTTAAAATGAATTAATATTATTGTTCTTCATTTTTTGATATATTATTTGTATTATTAAGATTTTAAAATGAATTAGTATTATTGTTCTTCATTTTTTGATATATTATTTGTATTATTAAGATTTTAAAATGAATTAGTATTATTTTTCTTAATTTTTTGATATATTATTTGTATTATTAAGATTTTAAAATGAATTAGTATTATTGTTCTTCATTTTTTGATGTATTATTTGTATTATTAAGATTTTAAAATGAATTAGTTCTATTTTTCTTAATTTTTTGATATATTATTTGTATTTTTAGAAATAATACAAATTAAAAGTTAAAGTTTATTTATTTATTCAAAATAATTAGTTACATCATTACTTTTGTTTATTAAAAGATTTATTTGAAATTCAGATAATAAAGAAATGTGGCATCGAGTCTCATGTTAATAGGATTGATATGATACTAGTATCACATACATGCGTGCGAAACACTTGGATGCGGGACGGGATGGAACTCGGAAGTTAAGCGTGCTAGTGCTAGAGTAGTGGGAGGATGGGTGACCGAGCGGGAAGTTTGACCATGAGTAAGTAATTTGACTAGAGATAATTGTAGTTAGACACTAAGCAAATAATACAAATTCTGAAGAAAAAAAAGGGAGTGAAAAAAAAAGGGAGTAAAAAAAAGGGAGTGAAAAAAAGGGAGTGAAAAATAATTAGAAACCAAATGAATTAAAAAAATTACGAAATAAATCTAGTCCCGGTTCATGTGGCCAACCGACGTGGACGGGCCTTTAGTCCCGGTTCGCAGTCGGCGCGACTATAGAGTGGGGTCTTTAGTCGCGCATTGCTAGTCCCGGTTGCTGGGTCGGGACTACAGGCTCTGGCGAACCGGGACTACATCCCTATTTTCTACCAGTGAGTGGGATGTCGTATGAGCGTGCATGAACAGGCAAAGTTGTTGGACGACATAGGAGATATCGGGACGGGTGAGTGTCAAGTACTGGAGAGCGCCGACTGGGCTGCGGTATAGGGAAGATCATCAAACGAAGCACCATCGTAGAGGGATGCCTTGGCTCTGGAATCGACATGGGTGGATAGCGGGTTGTAGTGTATCATGTTGGCACGGTCGAGCACCTCAAGGGTGTACTGTTGTTGGGAGAGAAAAAGTCCGGATGGGTTTTGCTGTACATTGATCCCTAGGAAGTGGTGGAGAAGGCCAAGATCAGACATGGAAAACTCGGAGGAGAGAGAGGTGATGATGGATCGGAGCAATGGTGTGGTGTTGGCTGTAAGAATGATATCATCTACGTATAGGAGAAGATAGGCTAGCTCATGCCCTCGGTGAAAAATAAATAAGGAGGAATCACACTTAGAGGCTGAAAAACCAATAGATAGAAGGAATGTGGTGCAAAGTTTAAAATAGCGGGCTATTGCATATAGCCCCGGCGATTTCAAAAGCAATGAAAGGCTATAGCCGGGCTACAGCCGGGCTATAACCATATAGCCGTTTCGCTAGAATATTTAAAAAAAAGTAAAATTTAGACAACATATAATCGTTTATATACTATTATTAGCAAACACATAACATAACAACATAATCATATAAGATGAACGAACAATCAGGAGTTTAAATAAGAACTATTCATCACACAATTTTCAGCAGTTCTGAAACCAGCTCGCTATGGGGTCGACTCGCACCTCACAACAACAATCAAACAACCAATGGTGATTGAATTGGGCTCCGAAATTGACAGAGGTGACAAATTTTGGTCCAAAATTTCTGGTTCCCTAGACGGGATATAGCCGGGCTGAGAGGTTATATCCGGGCTATATCCATACAGCCGGAATATTAGCGGCTATTCTCCATATAGCTTCTTAAGGCGCTAGCCGTAGCCCCGACCCTCTCGGAAGGCTATAGCCTGGCTATAGCTGGGCTATAGCCGGCTATTTAAAACTTCGTGAACCTAGTGAACCATGTGCGGGGTGCTTGTTTTAGGCCGTAGAGGAATTTCTTGAGGTGGCAAACATGAGTGGGTGAGTGAGGATCAAGAAAGCCAGAGGGCTGTTGGCAATAGACTGTTTCTTGTAGATCACCATGGAGAAATGCGTTTTTGACATCGAGTTGGTGTATAGGCCAAGATTGGGATGTGGCTAGAGAGAGAACTACCCGAATTGTTGTTGACTTCACCACCAGACTAAATGTCTCACCATAGTCCAAGCCAGCTTGTTGGGTGAATCCACGCACGACCCATCTAGCTTTGTAGCGAGAGAGTGTACCGTCTGGGTTGAGGTTGTGTCGAAAAATCCATTTGCCTGTCACCATGTTTGCACCTGCAGGACAAGGGATCAAAGACCAAGTGTCATTCCGCAACAATCCATTAAATTCGCCAAGCATAGCAGCGTGCCAATTTGGATCTTTAAGTGCTTGTCGGTAGGAATAAGGAATGGGTGAGATTTTAGAGGGAGAAGTGGTGGCAGATAGGTTAATGAGGCGACGTGGCATCAAATAGCCATTTTTGGCTCTAGTGGACATGTTGTGTGCGTTCTGGGGTGGCCGTATCGGTACTGCGTGAGGAGGCAGTGCGGGCTGACGTGGCGGAGGCGGAGTGGTGGGTGGTGATCCCGGGGAGCCGACAGACGCGGTCGGAAGATTCGCCTGCGCGCATTGATGACAGGGAGGCAGTACGCATTGATGAGGGCGTGGGGTCACTGGTACCCGCACGGGTGCGTGAGCTGGCCGTTGGCGATTGGTGCGGTGCGATGGACGAGGGGGATCCGATCTGGGTGGATCCCGGAGGCGATGCGCGACCAGGTGCGGATCCCGAAGGGGATCAGGGCTGGATTCGCTGTGGCTGGGCTAACTATGGGCTCTGGTGTGTGTTGTTGCGGTGGGGAATAAGGAAACGATGATTCGTCAAACGTGACGTGCCTAGAAACAATAACGCGACATGAGGATAGGTCTAGGCACCTATAACCTTTATGCTCCCGCGGGTATCCGATGAACACACATTTCGTGGACCTTGGCTGTAGTTTGTGGGCGGTGGTAGCGTATAGGTTTGGGAATCAAGTGCATCCGAAGGTTCTGAGGTGAGTGTAGATTGGGTGTTGATTGAATAAACGAAAATGGGGTGAGGTGTGCTGGATGGCCCGAGATGGCCTTATGTTGATGAGGTGGTTAGCCGTGTGGAGTGCCTTGACCCAGAATGGTGGGGGGAGGTTGGCTTGTACGAGGAGGGTACGGATCACGTCGTTGGTAGTACGGAACATACATTCGGCCTTCCCGTTCTGTGGAGAGGTGTGTGGGCAGGAAAAACGGAAAGAAACTCCATTAGTGGCAAAGAAAGAACGAAGAGTATTGTTAAGAAATTCACCATCGTTTTCGCATTGCACACATTTAATAATTTTGGCGAATTGGGTCTTGACATAAACAAAGAATCGTTGAAGAACAGAGGCAGTGTCTGATTTATTTCGCAAAGGGAAAGCCCATGAATAATGAGAGTAATCATCGAGTACAATTAAATAATAAACATAACCAAAAAAAACTAGGGATGGGGGAAGTCCACAAATCACAATGAACTAGCTGAAATGGGGAAGAAGTAAAACTATGCGAGGAGGGAAAGGGTAGACGAGGTTGTTTTCCTAATTGACATCCTTCACACACGGGTGACTTATTGCTAGAGGGAGTACATGGCTCGAATAATATAGAGGAAATGCGGGCGAGGCGTGTGTTGCTTGGATGACCAAGGCGGCGGTGCCATAGATCACGGGTGGTGGAGATCGTCAAGGCAGTGTTGGAGGAGTGTAGATCGCCGAAGAAGGGGTATAAATCATCACTGCTACCGGAGCACATAAGGGTGGTCCTGATTGCTAGATCCTTCACAGAAAAACCATGTGGGTCAAATTCAATTGAACACAAATTGTCACGGGTAAACTTGCGCACAAAGATTAAATTCTTGATGACAGAGGGAGTAACGAGAACATCATTCAGAAGAAAGGGGCGAGAGGTGAGTGTGGTAGACCCGACAGAAGAAACAGGCATTTCAGATCCATTGCCAACTGTAATGCGAGAGGAATTTAAGCATCGAGGAGGATGAGACGAGGAGAGGATACCCTGATTGTTGGTGACATGCGTGGTGCCGCCGCAGTCGACAACCCAGTCGCCGCCGGGGTGGACGCCGTTGGAGTTGCTCGGAGCAGAGGTGAACATGGCGGAGTAGTCGAACGTAGGTGCAGGAGGTGGAGCGTACGGTGTCGGGGGTGATGGCGCGTGGGATGCGGGGATCAGGGTGTAGACTTGCCCATGCGCACCGGGACTGGGAGTTAGGTGGCACCCAGGGTGCGCCGCGTCCGCCACCATAGCTCCAAAATGGCAGCGCGAGCCACAGACCGAACCATGGGTCCCGGAGCAAGTGGTTAATCATGGCTACCATTTTGGAGCTAAGGTGCTGAGTCTGCAGCCACTTCACGCAAGCTCGGCACTGTCAAGCTCTAAAGCGCCGCCTCCCCGAGTCGTGGCTCGCAGTCCGTGAAGGCTCCTCCGCTCTGGTCCGCGCCATCGCCCAGAGCGCCGGCGAGGCCGTCAACGTCGGCGAGCAAATATTCGTTGTCTACCTGCACGTACCCCTCCTAAGGCAGGGTCATCTCCCTCCTTCCCCTCCTCTAGTCCTACTCTAGCTCATACTTGACTGTATCCTGGATACTAAGCGAATATACAACTGATTTAAGTGGGTTGTTTTGGGATAAATGGGATATCCCGTAAAATCCCACTAATATTTTAGTTTTTTGGACAAGTGGGGAGTGGGAGACGGGATAAATGGATTTATATATAAAGTGGGAATTGGACATCCCAGTCCCATCCCACTTGAAACTATAAACCGATACTGCCCACTGCTGCGACGAGCTGGAGCACTGGAGCAGCTTCAGCTCATGTAAAAGGCCCGGACGCCACATTAGGTGTGAGTGTTTTATCTGCCAAATCCATCAGGCTGCTTCATAATTGGAAGGGAAAACAACCACCCGCTTTGAAAGAAATACAATTTGAGGGGAATTTTTGCAAAACTGCAGTGGTCAAAGTGTCACTCGGACCGGTTAGGCCCATTTAGGACCTTCCATGAACAAGTTAAAATAGATATAGGACTTAGATGTGCATTTTCAAAGAATTGGGACCCAATCGATATTTAGCAAAAAGAATTAGGACCGCCCATGCATTTAACTCCAGAGGATTTGCCGCCGCATCTGTGTCTGACCGTCGAAGCGATACGAGGCGCTAAAACAGAAAACCTATAACTTACTTGTTGTACTTCGGTTTGATTATAGAAAACCTGAGGGGCTAAACTGAAAAACCGGCGCAGCCGCATTATATAGTAGAGATAGAGATATCTCTATACTGTTACCTTATAGCCCCAAATTTAAATTGGCATATAGCCGAAAAACCCATACCCATATTTTGCCAAAACCCCTTTTTCAAAGCTAAACAAAATTTAAACTCCACTCTTGTTTTTGGAAGAGGCAAAGCTTTATAAAACGTCCTTAGAAAGGTGGGACCTTGCCCTCAAATAGTGATCAAAGAGAAATATTTTGTTTTACAAAAAGATATTTCCAAAAATGACACATAACCATCGACTTCGCCGAACAATCTTACGGTGCAACCATGATACTCCATATGGTAAGGGGCTAGATTGAAACTTGTCCATGTTAGTATGAGCATGCCCTAATTTTCTATAGGGGTGGCTATGGCCCCCGAACCGACGGTCGTCTAGCGGACAAGGGCATACAAAATATGGATTAGGTTACCACTAGGTGCAACAGCTAGGTCTCCTGTCGTGACCGTATGAGGTGAGGGGAAGCCAGATCGATACGACTGGATCATATGGTGCCGGGGAGAACCAACTTAGTTGAACGGGAAGATTTTCTAATAGCATAGAGAGAGTGAAAGGTTTGGATCAGAGTACCGACATCTGTGTATTGTCGTCTGACAATCCGGGAGTGATTCCCGGCGGTAACGCTATTTGTTGTGGGTAAAGTGCACCCCTCTGCAGAGATTGAAATATTCGAATAGTCGCGTCCGCGGTCATGGACAGTTGAATGGTCATGCTACTTTGGAATGGTGTCAATGTTTTCTAAAAGGAAATGGTGGAGAATTTTTTTTTGTACCTACGAGGTATGGAGTTGTGAAATACTGTACTACTGAGGTAATGTCTCTATGAAAAGCCAAGAAACTTGTTTTCCAAGAAGCTTTGCAAAGAAAAATTATTTCCTCAAAAAGTACAAAACCTTATGGATATACGATATCTACGAGAGAGAAAATATGTATTTTACTTGAAGTCTCTTTTTCAACTAAGAAACATTTAAAACTTATTTCTAACCATAGTGCACCTTCCATCCAGTATGGATAGTGAGCCTAATTATAGGCTACCTACCACAGCCAGATAATTACTAATTGCACCTACTAGTTTCCTTTTGAAATGGTCTCGCGAGTACATTCAAACATACTCATATTGGTTTCATCCCTGGCTATTTACTTGAGCAGACTACGAGGAGGAGCACACTCAGGAGGAGTTTGGTGGTGACCCTGCCAGCTAGGCATGTCTTCCGATCAGCAGTCTGTAGGTGTTAAGGCATGACTTAGGATCCACTACGTTGTGTTTTGTTATCTTCTGCTATCGTTTATGTATCCTACCCAGCGTGGAAGTTATCTAAGACTCGATCATGCGATTAGTTATGTAAGACTTTTTGAAATTTGATTAATGGATGATGTACTCTTGTACCAGCTCTAAATATGTTGTTCACGACTGAATGATTTGGGATCGTGAATATATGCATATTGGAGGTCCTGGACAACTAGTCTGGGGTCCCCACAGAGTTGGTATTAGATTCATCCTAACCATAGGAGACCTTAGTTAGCATGGGAGTTAGCTAGACCTCCGAAAAACTAATTTCTATGAGGCAAAACTCGGAGATGACTAAGTACAAAAAAAATATTGCTTATATCATGTCTTCTCTTATTTTTAAACTCTACTTACATTAACTTATGTCTTGCATATCTTAGAATTTTGCACATAGTTATACTTAAAATTTGTGTAGATGACAATTGTCTTCACCGAGTCCTTTCAGCTACGTGCGCATGCGCCTTGCTACCGTTGTTTTGAGGAGGATTTTATCAAGATGGTCCATCAGATTGGTTGTCCAACCCCTGAGTTGAGGGGCGCCCAAATTCACTATGACGGACAGGAGTTGTCCTGGTTGGTGGTTTGTACCATTCGTCCCCCTTTATTTGCACCATCGACTCCTGAGATCACCTATGAGGTGATGGAGAGTGGTTGTGAGGGTGGTATCTTGAGAGTGATGCAGCTGGCTATCGCAAAGCTCGCGAACCTTTTCATAAGCAAGTTCGAGGGCACTCCCTATAGGTATTATGGTAAGTGCGATGACGATAGAAGTCCCGTGGTTGCCTCAGGGGAGTTTGTCTTTGTTTGCTAGTTTTAGGACGTTGAGGGGCAGCTACACATCACTCAGATTGCACTTGATCGTCTCAGGCGGTGATACGACTTCAATGGGAAGGAGATTTCCCATCTAAAGGGGCATCTGAGAGTTTCTTCGGCTACTAGGCGCAGTATCATGGTGAGGAGGAACACCCTTCGGTACGTTGATTTCCACCTCCGCACTTCAGGTCAGAGACCTTCAGTTTCAACTTGCTGCCAGTCAGACCAGAGTTGGTGAGTTAGAGGAGGAGAACGCCAAGCTCCGCAAAGAGAATGATGACCTTCTCCCAAGCGACGCCATTCACTCTGGCATGATGGATACTAGTGAGGATCCGCGCCCACCCTCTACCACTTAGGTTGGATGTAGTTGTCCGTAGGTTGTGATGTCCCCATGAATCGCTTGTTTTGCTTGTATGGTTCATGTGAAATCATGTGTGTATCGTGAGACTTGTGTGGTGTTGTGCTACCTATGTTGTTTGTGAGACCTTATGCTCTGATGGATTTATGTTGTGTTTGGTGATTATACTTGGTATTTAAGTTTGTCTGGCTTGTTTTACTTTCAGTCTCTTCTTCTTCTTAAGTTACCAAACCTGAGTTGACACATGCCCTACTTCACAGCACTAACAAAGAGTTTACAAATCCAAGAAGAGTAGCCCAATTATACTAACCTTAGTGTAGCATCTAACCAAAGTTTTCAAAGATACTCATTGGTTTCTTTTAGACCTAGGAAATATGTGCCATAGGAAGGTTCAAAATGTGTTAATAAAAAGGAGGACTTAAGGGAGAAATTAGAGTGTTGAACTATTAGTTTACTAGTATAAAATAATCCCTAATGAATATGAATCTATCTGTTGAAGATCAAATTTGGTGGATGATGTAGGTAATATCGGAAATTTTGGGTTTTAGGATATATAACTTAATTGGGGTTGGATTATGACATAGTTGATCAATACTCCGGGGCTAACCAGTTGCGGACCCCCAACCATTGGTGGTTATCTAGGGCTAGAAGACGTGGCCCTTGAGAAAACGATTTAAGGTTTAGAAATCAATGTGAAATTTATTTTATTTTTTTAGGAAGCACTTGCTGATAGAATGATGTTTGGATTGATTAGAAGAAAGTGAATTGAGAAAGATTATTCCAGTACGGGAATGTTTAAGGTGATTCCTAGCACAAGTGATCTTCATACTGAACTTTGATAGAATTATAGGAAGTAGTGAAAGATGAGTTAACAGATTTGTAGATCTTTGTATGCAAGAAATAATTGGTGGAGAGAAATGAATAATTTTCGGATTCTAGGAATCAATATGACTTGGAGTTAGTAGTCACGCATTCTTGGTGACATTAGTTTTCTAAGGTTGTCACGCTCTGTTTGGATTATTCTTGGAAAGATCATTTATCTTTGATTACGAGATCAAGGCCCAAAAGTTTTGAAATAATTTGTGGATTTGGTTAGAAAGGGTGTAAATTCTTGAGTATATTATCACATGCTTATTGGATGCTTGATTTATCCTTGATGATATGATCGTGAGAAAATGACAACTTGAGGAGTGAAATAAATTGAGATATTCCTATCTGGGGGAAAACTCAATCAAGAAATAGTTGGTGGGCCACCGCGAGTTTCTGATAGGATGTAACAGGAAGTTTTTTCCTAAAGAGTTTGATGGGTTAATAACTTTATCTTGGGAAAATACCATGGTTCAAATTTACTAGTTGATAGTGAAAGGACACGGATGTCGCCTAGAGGGGGGTGAATAGGTGTTTAAAAATAATTACGGTTAAGGCTTGAATAAATGCGGAATAAAACTAGCGTTTAATTTATCAAGCCAAAACCTAAACAAACTAGGTTCACCTATGTGCGCCAACAATTTATGCTAAAAAATTCAAGAAACTATGTGATAGAAAGATATGTTACTTCAAGCTCGACGACTATCACAAAGTAAATTGCATAAGTAAAGTGATCGGGTATAAATAACCGAGAGATGAGGAGACGATGATTTATCTCGAAGTTCGCCTCCCAATGGAAGCTAATCTCGGTTGGAGAGGTGTGGAGTCACAATGACTCCAAGCGCCCAATGGATCACCTTATTCTCCTCGTGCCTCCAGCAATGCGGAGTGCCACGATCCACTATGGGACCCTTGAGGGAGGTCACCGATCCCGTACAAGGTTGGGGTAATCTCCACAACTCAATTGGAGGATCCCAACAATATCCCGCGAGCCACCAAAACTCCCAGGTAGCAACAAGGCCCCAAGCAACAAAAACTCCGGGACAACAAGGTCCGGAGCTACCAAAACTCTGAGACAACAACAACCGTCTAGGGCACTCTAAGTACCCAAGAGGACAAGCTCAAGGGCACTCCAAGAACCCAAGAGTAACAAGCTTCTCAACCTTTCACTCAAACGAATCCTCGTAAAGAACTCAAACCGATGCAACCTATGCAATGGCAAGACCACAAGAAGTGATCAAATCATTCACTCTCAAATCCCACCAAAGCAACAAATGCTATGGGGGAGAAAAGGGGAAGAACAAGGAAGAACTCAACAAATGAGTCTCCAAGATCTAGATCCCAAACGATTCCCCTCACTAAGAGGAGAGATGGATTGGTGGAAAGATAGATCTAGATCTCCTCTCTCTTTTCCCACTATTTGGAGGTAAGAATCATGGAGGAATAGAGAGAAAGCAAGATCCAAGAGGCCAACAATGGTGGGGGAAAAGTTGCCTAAAAGGTGTGGAACCATTGGGGAAGAAGACTTCTTATATTTTTTTTGAGTCTAAAGACCTCTTATATAAGCCCCCCCAAATCAGCCCGTTGGGGGCATTCTGCGTGTCCCCTGCTTCCGGGCCGGCCTGGCCGGCCTCCAGGCCGGCCACCTAACAGACCCGCCCAGCCTGGTGCCTGGCTTGGAGCCTAGCCTGGGATGGCCTTCCTGTTTTCAAAAAAACACCTTCACTAAAAGCGCGATATCTTTTGCATCCGGACTCCGTTTTCGATGATCTTGGGCTCGTTGAAATCGCAAGAACGAACACTACAAGATTATGCGAAGAAACATGATAGGACATAATTGGAGGATAAAATAAAATGGTGAAAGTTTTGACCTCTCTATAAAGGAACAATCGGTTAAACCTCCAACATAAAAAATGCAATAAGTTTTTCATGTGAAACCAGTTTTGATGAACTTGAGCTTGTATTGAAACACATGACAAGCTCTAAAACCACACATGGAGAAAACACAAATAAGAACCAAGAAAGATGATGCCAAGGATGCAAAGGTTTGAGCTCTCTCCAAGTGATGCGGTCAAGTTGCTAATATGAGAGCCCCTCTTGATAGTACGGTTATCTATCCTATAACCCGGTCACCGTCCTAATGCTATGAGACCGGTAAAATAAAAAACCTGTCAATATCATACCTTTGCCTTGAGCATTCCACTTGAGCTAAATGATGAAGATCTTGACCTCCTCAAGATGGAACACCTTTGTTGAGTTCGCTTTGCTCGGTGAAGAGACAAAGATTGCTCCCTCATACGCCACTATGGGAGACGCTCTTTTAAGTACATATTCAATTATCTCCAAAAGAGTGGAAAGCTTCAAGCATGTGATCTCTTTGATATGATCCCCTTGAACTTGCACTTCTCGAACTTCATGATGACCACAACTTGACGTCATCCACCATGGACTATATGAAATCTTCCATTTGATGCAAGCCCATGGAAAGATACCTAACCCCACATAGATATACCACACACACATATAATGGGTCAGAACACAAAGCTATATGAACAATTACTTATCATACCATGATCCCACATGGTACATCTTCTTGCTTTGTGAGCTAATCAACATTAACCATCGCTTAGCACTTTGCCTTGATCAACCTTGTATCTTTTCTTCTCTCTTCATAATACTGATGTCTTTAAGGTAAAGATGAATGTTCACACAATATTCTTCTTCAAGACATACTTGCAATACTATCAACTCTGTCATGAACAAACTTGGTATATTCACATCAATAGCACGTTGGTAACCACTTGATCATCTTGAATCCAACACATGGACATCAAGCATTGCCTATGGACAAACTCTACAAGTATAGCTCAATGCAACCATTAGTCCATAGTAATTGTCATCAATTACCAAAACCACACATGGGGGAACCATGCTATTTCAATCTCCCCTATTTTAGTAATTGATGGCAAACTCTTGTACGAGGGTTTATATAATGAATTTGAGCAACATGCCAATAAACAAGCAAAGATGGATGAGCATGAAAGGCAAATGCTTAAGAACAAAACCAAAGCATAAAACAAAATTTTGTTAAACCCTCTAAACTTTATCCCCCATTGGTATCCATTTCCAAAATGGGATCATAGATATTTTAGATGGAAAATATAGTAAGGGTTCCTCCGTAGGATGTGAATTTCTCATAATACAAGTGAAATCAAGTACACTTATCAATAATGGGAGGAAATCAAACTAGAGGATCCAAAGATTGCAAATAAGATGGTATACAAATCTCTAATCTTCTCCTAAAGAGAAGCAAGGAATAAAAAATATACAACAAACCAAATGAACAAATTATATTATGGTTTGAGAAAATGAGTGTTTTTAAAGAAAATAGAGGAGCTCCCCAATATTTGTGCATGATTTAGAAATATTGAATTTTGAATGCAAAGTGCACAAAAATGGAATCATAACTCCCTCATGGTTATTCAAAACACGAAGAAAGCGCAAGTGATCATAAGGAAAATGAGGCATATCACTTGGAGCAAGAGGTGGTTGAGCAATAAGAGAAGTTACCAATAAAAGGATGTGACTTAAGACGAGGCTCAGCCAAACATATATGTGTGTGAGAAAATACAAGGCATGAGAAAATACTAATAACATGATGAACATTTAAGCATCATCATATTATCAATATAATGATAGGCATAGAGCCAAGAGTGTCTTTTCCACACACAAGAAAACGTTTTCAAACCAAATAAAAATGGCTAGGATCACAAGCTTAACAAGTTGTAAATAAAGAAGCAAGGCTTATGAAACCATCATGGCAAGAAACTAATATGATCGCCAAACAAAGCATGATGGTCAAAAATCTTCAATAAATATGTGTGCAAAATAGGTTTTTGAAAATATGGCAAGCACTCATAAGGAATTTTTTTTTTCGGAGGCACCAAAAAGTAAATAATAATAAAGGGATGGACACCGAACCATTAGGATAGCAATAAGACATGTAATTCTTCTCATGTGTATAAGTTTCTAAATAGACCACAATCATGATGATGTACATCTACAAAGAGAAAGAGAGAGATATCCAATTTGAAGACATAAATACGAAAATAAGATATTTGGTTGAAAGCATAGCACATAGTTTTAATTTAACTTAAAGAATATAAATAAGCTTCCAACGCAAGCACATCAAAAATATCACAAACATCAAATAACGGAACAATAAATAGTGGGGACGTTTTGATAAAGAAATAAGTATCCTAAAGAATAAATATGTTAAATGACATGATACAACCAACCTACAAAAGGTTGAAATATTAGAGTATATGCATGAGGTATATACTTGTTACCGGGGTAGCATTGGTGATGTTGTATACTTGTAGTAGATAAGAATTCATACATCATCGTATCTTGTCTCCAATAAACATGTGGTGATAATACCTTCTTTGAGAATGAGGCAAGCACCCAATGCATACCAATTGTACCTAAAACATATTTGAGTACAAAATGGTCCCCAAACTCATTGGGTCCAAAGTAGTTATATAAAACTTACATAGGAAAAACTCCGCACGAATATATGCATATAGATATGAAATTGAATTTCATGCACATCTTAGACGATTTAGGATTTGATGGAGATTTTCCTATATGCATATTGTATCAAGGAAGGTAAACATGCCATAACATATACTTTATAAATTATGCATGCAATCACTTTCAAGAACCAAAAGTGATGTAAGTTGGACAAAACACCAAGTAAACCAAGATGTGCACACAAAGGTATGAAACGACATAAAGGTTGGCCAAATTATATCAGAGATCCAAGTCAACACATGAAAGGAAATACCAATTGGAACAAAAAATAATCAACTCATGATTGATAAGATACCAATTAGAAAGTATACCACGTGAAAATAAAATACTGTAGGAAATACTTATCACTTGAGGGATACCACTAGAAATGCATCAAAGAGTAAAATATTGATATCCCAATCGACATCAAATGAACCATGTCTAAATTCCAAGAGATGTCAATTGAAGCAAATATCTATGAATGAGATATCAAAATCCAATTAATACCAATTGAGGGCACCAAAGAAAAAACAAATGATCTTAGAAGATGAAAATATAATATATGCTCAAAGACTTATCTTATTCAAAACGATAGAACGCGAAACAAGGAATGAGATAACCAAACCCTCTACACTTTTTATGATGGCACAAAGTACCAAAAATAAAAGTTGTACCTTCCACAAACACACAACATAGTGATTAAAATACCATTTTAAAAAGATCTAATATTAATTGATGATAACTAGTGTTCAAAAGAATCTATGAGAGCTCCCCCATGATCTATGCATGATTTTTGGATTTTGCACACAAATGGGATCATCACTTTCCATACTCATACACTAAAAACATTCATTAAGTGGAAATAAGATCTAATTGAAAACATAGTGCTATAAAGGAAGTAAGATATCTCTCCCATGACTTGTGCTTTATCTAGATGTTTGCATTTGAATACAAAAAGCACTATAAGGGGATCCTCGCTTTTCTTACAACCATTACACTAGAATTGTATCTGATTATAACACATAGATCTTCAAGAGGCGAGGAAGACAATGGGAGTTCATACAAAATAATTTCTCGTCGATAATACAAATGGAAGAAAAGCGCAATGTAAATATGATCAATAACTTCTACCGCAAATATGGTTGTCACTTGTCCAAGGACAAGGAGGGTACGGTGTTACTTTTTGGTGGTATATTTCAAAAATATTCATGATCATGTTCACAACACAAAAGCATATGAAAGGGATATGAGTTAATTACCATGCTTACATAGAGATTCTTGGTGGCTTCAACTAGTCAAATGATCATGTAAAGCAATGCTTAATATATCTTGAAGCAGCCGGTTTCCCAAATAATACATACTAGTGCACCTTTGAGGAGCATCGCACGAAGAAACTCTCTCAAATTCAAGAAACCAAAATATGAGATACAAAAACTCATTTAAGAAAATATGGAACTTGTTTGAGCTAATCATGCCACATAGTAACAAGATAATTTAGAATTTCAATTCTAAGTGGAATTCCCTCACATGTTCACATTTTCTAGGATTGAAATATGCACATAGCTTATTACTCCCCCATATGTGATAATCCATTTCTATTAAACAAGAGGCAAGTGAAACCCAATAAGAGATAATTAATGAACATTGTAAAATTTGAATTTCTCATGAGAATCAAATACCACATGGAGACTATATAATCTTGTCACATTAATAATAAGTGATATACCTCATGTACATATACTTTAGGATTGTGAGGTGGCAAACCACATCACTCCCCCAAAATGAGATAGTTCGTTAATCTCTCAAAAGAGGCAACTAAATTAAACATAAATTGCAATAAAGGCTCAACACAAAACAAACAAGTACATGGAGTGCAAACAAACAAACACATACTATATTACTCAAGATAGTCCATCATTGGAGGATAAAACGTAAAGATGAAAGGTTTGACCTCTCTATAAGGGAACAACCGGTTAAACCTCCCACATAAAAAACACAATAAGTTTTTCATGTGAAACCCGTTTTTGATGAACTTGATCTTGTATTGACACACACGACAAGCTCTAAAACCACACATGGAGAAAACACAAATAAGAACCAAGAAAGATGATGCCAAGTATGCAAAGGTTTGAGCTCTGTCCAAGTGATGCGGTCAAGTTGCTAATATGAGAGCCCCTCTTGATAGTACGGTTATCTATCCTATAACCCGGCCTCCCTCCTAATGCTATGAGACCGGTAAAATAGAAAACCTGTCAATATCATACCTTTGACTTGAGCATTCCACTTGAGCTAGATGATGAAGATCTTGACCTCCTTAAGATGGAACATGTTTCTTGATTTCGCTTTGGTCGGTGAAGAGACAAATATTGCTCCCCCATACGCCACTATGGGAGATGCTCTTTTAAGTACATCTTCACTTGAACATTATCTCCAAAATAGTGGCAAGATTCAAGCATGTGATCTCTTTGATATGCTCCCCTTGAACCTGCACTTCTCGAACTTGATGACGACCACAACTTGACGTCATCCACCATGAACTATATGAAACCTTCCTTTTGATGCAAGCCCATGGAAAGATACCTAACACCACATAGATATACCACACACACACATATAATGGGTTAGAACACAAAGCTATATGAACAATTACTTATCATACCATGATCCCACATGGCACATCTTCTTGCTTTGTGATGTGATCAATATTAACCATCGCTTAGCACTTTGCCTTGACCAACCTTGTATCTTTTCTTCTATCTTCATAATAATGATGTCTTGAAGGTAAAGATGAATGTTAAAACAATATTCTTCTTCAAGACGTACTTGCAATATTCTCAACTCTCTCATGAACAAACTTGGGATATTCACATGAATAGCACGTTGGTAACCACTTGATCATCTTGAATCCAACACATGGACATCAAGCATTGCATATGGACAAACTCTACAAGTATAGCTCAATGCACAGTGATTGTCATCAATTACCAAAATTAAACATGGGGGCACCATGTTCTTTCAGATAGTAGTGGCCCTACCATGGATATTGGATTCGTATTTTTAAGACTCGAGAATTAAGGACTTTGCAAAGATTGGGAGCCTTGGATCGTACGTATAACAGTTTGATGTTTAGAGTCTATTACCCAACTCCGTTGAAGCTGACATAGGCACCTCAAAAATAAAGTTTTCCCGATAGAGCCTTAACTTCTGGTGCACCCTAACTTACACATGAAGACACATACAAAGCTTCATGACACCCAAGACCCGTGAAGTCTTTGACGACATGTTCTCGCCACCAAGCCAAGAAGGAGGCAAAGAGGAAGGCAGTCTACCAGCAGCCTTCGAAGGATAATCAAAGGAGGAAGCATCTGGACTTCAATGCTGCCAACCAACAAGCATCCAAAGATGCTTCGGGATAGGTCTCGAAGCGAGCCAAGTCTGTGGACCTGACGTCTGGTGAGGCTAAGAATAACTAAAGCATATTTAACCAAGATGCTCGCAAGGGAGGCGTTATCCAAGCCCGGAAAGAAGCCTGCAACAACCCTCAAGGAAGTAAGGCCGTTCCTGACACCATCAAGGTCATCAAGAGAAGACCACCTTGTCAAGGATCATTAACCATGGAAAGTGAAGAAGCTTGCGACTCCTTCTATCCTTACACCCTCCTAGTACCCGCTTACGAATCTTGAGGACGATATTCAGTTTAAGGGGGGAGGTCTATAACATCCTAACTTTGGGAAGGGAAAAGAGCACAATTGTTAGAGATCCAAAATTCAGGGCCAACATTTTTTTTTTGAAATACTTGACTTATGTTTGTGTTTCAATACTCTTTTTCTTTGATTGACTTGTGATGATTGTTGTTTTTGTTTGATAACACCTAACTGTAACCCAGTGATCTTAACCTACTTAATAAATTGCCCCGTGTGTTCAAGTCATGACAAGGAAACTCACCACCTTCATCTACCACCGTATTTTGACCAAACACTTTTAAACATGTTTTGATTTTAGCAACAACCCAAAGACCTGGTTTTTGATAAACTAAAAAATTTGTACTCAACTTGACATGAAAGTTAATATAGAGGTAAGAATCTCCTACCCTTTTTTTCAACCAATTATTTGAGAAAGTATTTCCAAAGGGAATCCTATATTACATCCCCTTTTGCAAAATACTATTAGTGTAGACTATACTACCCATATCCTCTACCTCATTTGTGTTCTTGTTAAAGGTATCAAAGTTTGAGTTGAACTACTTTCCAAAATCATATTTTCATGATCTGTCTTGAGCACTAAACCACAAAAACACTTTGGAAATGGGTTTGATAACACAATTTGCTTTAGTGGGACTTGGTTGTCTAAAGTGCGACTTGCTAGGGTGGGATCATTCATTGTGCTTGCATGAATGTTTGGTTAACACTTTTTTTTGATATGGTGAAGTGGTAGAATTATGATCTTGTTGTGTTGTGATTTTTGAATCTCTGTTGAAATATTTGGTTTATCAAGGTTTATATTTTTTATTAACTCAACTTCCAACTATTATATACCTAAATCTCAACTTTTGTTTTCCTCTTTTTCTTCCATAATTTCTTATGGAAATCTTGGTCCCCTCTTGCTTGACTTGTGAGAATACAATATTCTCAACCCTTAAAACACTCTTGCATGTTTTTATTCAGGTGATAATTCTTATAGTAAAATCCTGGAAATTTTCCTAAGAAAATGGCCAAGTCATTTCTCGCTAAAAAACCCTTCATAACTAAGACTTTTGGGTCGGTCTAATTGTGATTATGCAAGGTTCAATTTGTTGATCCTTGAGTTTTTTAATCATCTCTGTTATAAGGACTACCCTTCTAGGCTTGTGATATAATTTTAGATGAATTTAACATGTGTTTGCATGTGTGTTTTTGTGGCCAGTTGAAAAGGCACAAAAGCAGAAAAACAGGAAAACAGTAAATCTGTTAAAACTTTCAATTTGATCACCATGTATTCATGGAATTTTGTTAAATGGAGTAAAAAATTGTTTCTGAAACTAGGGAGTGTGGACTTCAAAACCCATCCTTAATATAAAAAATAGAATTATTTTGAATATTTAAACAAGCTTGAAGGAAAGAGTTACAGTAGGAAAGAGTTTTCTAAGACACATGAAAGAATTGTGTTCTTTGAGATTGTAGGAAAGAGTTTTCTAATAAGACCATTGTACATGACTTGCACGTTCGCCGAGATATGACCTCCTGAACTGTGATAACTTTCGAAGGAAAACTCCGATTGAGATGAAACCTATTTTGTTTGAAAGATCACTCTAAGAGGTACCCAACCTCGACTGGATATATTGGAATGAGGAATATAGAAAATACCATGCATTGAGAGGTGTGGAACTTTTCTCAAACATGAACCGGTATCATTTTCCATATCACATCCATATCACAACCTTTCTCAAATAAGTTGTTATTTTTTGCATGACTAACTTATACATGCTAAAAGATGAATTATTTCCTTGCCTATAGCCTTCTGTCTTTCTTCGTCGAATATGTGGAGTCCTTGTTTGACGGGTTTTGATCCTGGAATTACCTTCAGCTGATGCTCAGCAAGCTCCCGGGATACACCCGGCTTATCTGCAAAACACCAGGCAAAAATATCCCCATTATTACGGAGGAACTTGATGAGCTCGCTTTCCTATTTTTCGGACATTCCGATCCCCACAATGACGTATCTAGTTGGATCCTTGGGGTCTAGGATAACCTGTTTGTATTCTCTGATGCCTTGAAGCTGTCAGCAGGCTTTGTAGTCTCTTTTCCTACTGTCATTTCTATCGACGGTACTTCTTTTGCCAGTTCTTTGAGCTCCTCCTTTGCGATGATCCTTTTAGCACAAAGGGCGTTTCCCAGCTCTAGCTCCTTTTGCCAGCACGAAATCTCTGTCAATGGTGATTACACCGCCTTTTGTTCTTGGCCTCTTAAGCTTGTTGTAGATGTAGCATGACTTGGCCATAAATTTGGCGAAATCCGGCCGTCCGAGTATTGTGTGATACACTATTTCAACCGGTCCTACCTCAAACAAAATAGTTTCGGTACGGAAGTGATCCGGCTTTCCGAAGATGACTTCTTGGTAAATTTCTCCTAGGGAAGATGCTTGTCTGTGAGGGACAATGTTGTGAAAACGTACATTGCTATGCTTAAGTTGGATTTGAGGCAGGTGTAGTTTCTTCGAATTTCTCAAGTACATGATGTTGATGCTGGCTCCTCCATCCATCAACACTCTCCTTAGCATGTGATTTTGTACTACAAGGTTTACTATCAGGGAGTGTGTGCCGGGTTCCTGGATATTGCCTGGATGATCTAACTGATCCCAGGTTATTGGGGGGTTGTTGCTTACTTGAGGTACTTTGGAGTTGGTGGTTGATGGTGCAGGTCTTGCACTCGTTGGGAAACCCTAAGAGGAAGGTATGATGAGCACAACAGAATTTTTCCCTCAGAAAGAAAAAAAGGTTTAATCGAGCAGTAGGAGGAAGGAGTAACTTCAGAAGGTTGATGCAACTGAGATGGTAGGGCGCACTACCGGTTCAGCAGCAACGTGGAACCTACACAACACAATCAAACCACTTTTCCCCAACGAATCAGTGAGGTTGTCAATCTCACCGGTTTTGCTGATAACAAAGAGGTTAAATGTATGGTGTGGAAAACAATATGAAAGCAGTAGTAGCAGTATGAAAGCAGTGAAAACAGTGTTGTATTATAAGTATGAGGAAAATGGACCAGGGTCCACAGTTCACTAGTGGTGTCTTTCTGTGAAAGATAAATAACATGTGCGGTGAACAAATTAAAGCTGGGCAACTGATAGAAATGAAGGTTGCACCGTAGTGCATATGCAAGACATTAAAGTTACTATGTGATTCATGCGGGCATTACAATAAAATACATAGACCGCCATCCAACTGCATCTATGACTAATAATCCACCCTCCGAATATCATCCGAACAAACGTTGGGTATTAAGTTGGAAGCAACAGATAATTGCAGTAAGAAAAGTGTGTAAAGTGAACAATAACATCATCCTTAGACAAAGCATTGTTTTTTCTCCTTAATGGCAACAACACATCCTCCATCCTTGACGTTTCTGTCACTCGAGCACGGATGCAAAAGAGGCATGAACCCACTATCGAGCATAAATACTCCCTCTTGGAGTTACTAGCATCTACTAGGACAGACCATCTACTAATAACGGAGAGCATGCAAGATCATAGATAACATAAGCATGAAGATAACATGATAGATTGAAAATCATAAGACATGGCATTTAACATTCATCAGATCCCAACAAACACAACATGTAGCATTACATTAAGATGATCTCGATTATGTGAGGCAGCTTACGAGATCTAAACATGAGCAACAAAGTGGAGAGAACAACCATCTAGCTATGGACCCGTAGTCCAATGATGAACTACTCACGCATCACTTAGGAGGAGGGCATGGTGGTGTAGACCCCTACGGTGATCAATTCCCCTCCCGGCAGGGTGCCGGGGAGAACTCCAGAACCCTCCCGATATCTGGATGACGATGACGACGGCCTCGGGTGTTTTTCAGGACGAAGTGGGATATCTTTAGTTTTTACGTCTCGGGGGATTAAATAGGCGAAAGGGGAAAGACGGTGGAGTCCTGGTGGCCTCACACCACCCCATGGCGCGGCCGGGGGGCACCGCCCTATGGTGTGGGACTGCTGTGGCCCCCCTCCGGGTCTTTTCGGGACTCCGTCGAACCTTCGGGAATTCTGAGACTTCCGGGCTTCGAATTTTCCAATTTCGAGAATATTTCGAGAACAACATATTTGAAACTAAACACAGCAGAAAACAGGGAACTGGCTCTATGCCATCTTGTCAATAGGTTAGTCCAGAAAATCGATAAAAATGACATTAAGTGTATAGCAAACACGTGGAAAACAATAAGAAAACAACATGGAACATCAGAAATTAAAGATACGTTTATGACGTATCAACATCCCCAAGCTTAATTCCTACTCGTCCTCGAGTAGGTAAACGATAAAAACACATAATTTCTGAGATGGCATGCTACCAACATAAACTTGATCATCAATAATGTAAAAGCATATGTAAGTTGAGATCATGAACTTCAACACAAGCATGATAAATAGAATTTTAATAATAAAGCGTAGCAATCACCTTGCACCATGAAAAGTAACACAAAGAAAAGATCATGAATAACAATGCAACAAAAGATATACGCTTGTTTCAAGTATAGAGAAAGCATGGCAAAGTGATATTTTGCTAGTCCTTAAGAGTGGGGCAAAACATAAATGCCAGGACACCTTTAAAGTTCATGAGGAAGACTAGAACAAATAATTAGAGAACAAGCAATAACACATCATGAATAAATTAATAATGTTTCTGGGAAAAATGCACATAAAACACAGAATGGCAACTAAGCTCTCTCAGCTGTGCATAAAGTTAGAATATGGAGACTCAACATAAAAGTAAAAGAAAGGCCCTTCGCCGAGGGAAGCAGGGATCACTCATGTGCTAGAGCTTTTATTTTATTAAACAGAGGTATTGGAAACATTTTTTTAAAGAAAGGTGTATGCTAATGTCTACGAATGGTAAACAGAAAATATAGTACGTCACAATCCAACTGGACTTCATAAGAGCGGATCCCATATGAAGGACGCATCTGGGTAGAAGGTCATCCCTCTTTCTCTTTGGTTTACACAATTATGCTTTCACTGATAAATCAGGCGCAAGAATAGTGAAGAGAATTATTTTGTATTAATTTGGGGCTAGGCACCCCGCTGCCAGCTCTTCTATCAATTGGATAAGCGGACAAAGCCACTAGTCCAGGGTGTGAAATCCAATCAACAAGTGAGATTAAGATTATCTATTTACGTCCTCATGAGCAAAAACAGGAACACAAAACATGAGTAATTTTGAAAGTTTTAAAGGTAACACATGAGCAATTTGCTTGGAGTGGCAGTTAAATACCACATTTAGGTAGGTATGGTGGACACAATGGGAATTGTTTTCCTTTTGGAAGTTGTAAGGACGAGTATAGCTCATACTTAATACAGGTGGAGCCTAGCAAAAGACTGGGAGCGACAAATCAAGAGAGCACAAGAGCCATAATCATGCATAGCGACATAAACATCATTACTCAAAGCATAAGTGGTACCACAAGTTCAAAACCTAAATGATCATGGAGTCTATAAGTGACGGGTTCATAGTCATAAACATGGTGTGAGCATGCGCGAAGTCAACCAAATAAAACATTCAAAGGAGAATACCACAAATTTATGCTTCAATAAGACAAGAACAACTCATGATTCTTTGAATGACACATTAAACACTCTCAGCTATTTGAGGATAATCATGCTACTCAATAAACACAAGGCTTTAGAACTAAAATAACATGTAGCATGATATGAAAAATTTCTAGGCACAATCTATAAAAGCTCCTACTTGCACCGTTAAAAATTCAACTTCAAGGAGTCGTTTCTTTTCCCAACAAGCACCATACAGAACATGCTTTAACAAAAATTCTCTACATGCTACAGCAAGAAAACATGAGAGTACTCTCATAACACTACTAAAACTAACAGCTCTGAATAAGAGATGCAATGAAAACAAGAGCTAAACAAGAATTTTTGCAGTAACTAGAAGAAAAACTAAGAATACTAGCATGTCAAGTATTCAAACGAAAAAGCGGAGCGTGTCTCCATCCCAAACAAGGATTGTAGTTCCAATGATGTTATTGCAGCAGGGAAAACAAAGAAAAACAAAGAAAAACAAAAGAAAACAAAAGAAAAACAAACAGACGCTCCAAGTAAACTTCATATGATGTGACCGAATAAAAATATAGTTTCACTAGAAGTGACCTGATAGATGGTTGATGAAGAAGGGGATGCCTTGGGAATCCCCAAGCTTAGATGCTTGAGTCTTCTAAAAATAAGCTTGTATGAACCACGGGGGAATCCCCAAGCTTTGATCTTGCACTATTCTTTATCACATATATCACCTCTTCTTTTGAACCTTGAAAACTTCCTTCACACCGCACTCAAAGAGTAATTCGCATTAGAGGGTTAGTGCAACAATTAAACTCCATTGGTTCTGTATGGGAAAAGTTCTATTGATACTTTTAAACATTAGCTACAGTCACTGATGTTTCGTGAAGCAAAGAAATCTCCTTGACATCGCAAAAGAGCAAATGCAAGAAACATGGCAGAATCTGTCAAAACCGGAACAGTTTGTAAAAACGAAAAACATTTAGGCACTTACGTTGCTCAGATCGAAAGACTTAAAGAACGAAAAAGCTGCGGACTTAGCTGAGGAATAAGCACAAAACATTTCAGGTCATTCTGGTTTTTTTTGTGAATTATACGATTTTTTATAGTGAACAACAGAAATCTGTTTCCTGCGCATAAATCCGAAAACCAACTCCAACTTTCATCAGAAACCTTACTTGGCACTACTAAAACATGAAAAGAAAGATACAAAGGAGTTGCCACAGAAGTATACAACCCCTTGACTCAAAGAAAACAGAGAAAAACAAAGTAAAATTAAAACCATGGGTTATCTCCGAAGAAGTGCTTTTCTTTAACGCCTTTTAGCTAGGCCCAGAAAAGTGGAATCAAGTATTTTTAAATGAAGAAGCATTCAAATCAAGATTTTGAAATTCCTTAATAATGAATTGTATTTTATCTAAGTGAGTTTCAGAGGCTCCTCTCTTATTACTTTTAGGCTTACTATTCTCATCGAATAAATTCTCTGGAACAATCCAATCAAAATTCTTTTCTTGGGCTTCATGCAATGCTATCAATTTAAAGGGTATTAGTATTTTCTCCTCATTTTCATTATTAGGTTCAGTTTTTTCGAGAGCATCAACAACATCTACCCATGATCCTAGCATATTGAAACGATCGGACACTTTTCTAGCTTCTATAGCAACATCTCCAAATTCTTTAAGCATGGTTTCTAAAATAAAATTTATTTTCTCAACATCTTCAATGTTATTCAAGTTGAGGAACATATGCTATAATATGGGATGAAGGTTAACAAACCTAGCTTCTATAATGTGAACTAAAGAAGTTGCAGCAGTATCATAATTTGGAGCAAGTTCTACTACATATTTTTCCTCCAGATTGTCATGCTTACTAACATGATCAAAGAATTCTTTGATGGTATCTTTTCCAATTATAGAACCACTTCCTAGTGGCAGATATTTTTAGGGTAAACTGTTGGAACCCATAAATAAATAAAACTTTTTCTTACGCGGTACTTCCAAGATCTAGCCGAGGTAGAAGACCACGAGTATTACCACTAGACGCGCAGGTGCGGATTATCGATGCAGCGCGTCGGGGCAGTGTAGTCCCACGATCCGATCCAGCCGATCCAATCCCGCGATCGTCGAAGTTCTGAACGTACAGCACCTCTGCCGGTATCCACACGTACGAGGAGGAACTCCGACGGCGGACTGCTAGGTCTGGAGCAACGGCTGGACTGAGTGGGGCTAGGGTTCCCAACGCATGGGAGTGGAGTAACGTGCCCGCTGGGCAACCTGCGCCCCTCTTTATATAGCGAATGGTAGTGGGCTTCACAACACTTGTGGCCCATTCCCTCTGTGAGTCCTACTCACAAACTCAGTCCATTTCCGGTTCGGGTCCAACCCGACCAATACATTTTCTCCCGCTCTTAAGTGTGCGACTCTGCAGGCTCATGTCGACTTGGACACGATTGGAGTCCGACTCCCAATAGATCAATCGGTAGCGGCTCCTAGCAGAAAGCGTCGACTCCCAAGTGCCATAGAGTCATGACGACATACCTTTCAATGTGACTTTCATCTTAGTCCCTTTTGCCTCACGATATATCTTGTCGAACTATAGGCGATTTATCGTCATCCCTTAATAGCTCAACTCTCTTCTCGGTCCGTGACATATGATTCATCTGACTAACTCTTAGTCAACAGACTTAGTTAACACTTAACCGAGTTGCGCATGGCCATGCTTCCGGAATCATATCACTCGAGAGGGCCCGGAGAATATCTCTCCATTCGGAGGGGTAAAATCCCATCTTGATTATCCACATCACGCAGTTTGCTTCTCATTCGACCCGAACTCGGCCTTTATAGCTGCCTTGTCACAGAACAGCGTTTGACAGAATCTAAGTCGGTGATCCACAACTCGGATTGTGCGACAACCTCAGGTCTAAGGATTACATTGATTGAGACATGCAAATGACGACATACTCGTTGCATCTCAATATGGGTCAGTCCGACTTGCTAAACTCTTTAGCCAAGTCTGTGAACGTTGGAATGGCATCACCATGCCCATGACAAGTGGAACCGTGTCATCAGCCAACACTCACATTAGTCTAGGGTGTGTGTCCAACACAACCTTAATGACCAAGGACAATCTAGTATGAACAACATGAATATATAGTTCCACAATCGAATCACATATTCAATGACATATATCAGATGTTCAAAACAAGGACGACTTAATAACTTTATGAATACATTGGGAATACATCATACATGATTGCCTCTAGGGTATATTCTCAACAGTCTCCCACTTGCACTAGAGTCAATCATCCTGACATCATATGCCTAGGCATCGAATGCACATACCTCTCACGTGCGCCGCATGCTTAGTCTATGGTAGCGTCTTTGTCAACGGATCTGCAATGTTTGCATCCCTGTGTACTTTGCATAACTTGATATCACCTTGTTCGACAAACTGGCGAATGAGGTGGTAACGCATGAGTATATGTTTGTTCTTCTGGTGTTGTCTAGGTTCCTTGGCTTGTGCGATAGCACCATTGTTGTCACAATATACATCCAATGGATTGGACGCGCCCTGAACCACACCAAGATCTATCAGGAGGTTCCTGATCCAAACATCTTCCTTTGCAGCCTCCGAGGCAGCAATATACTCAGCCTCTGTTGTAGATGCAGACACCGTATCTTGCTTGGAACTCTTCCAGCTCACAGCCCCTACGTTCATTACGAACACGTATCCAGATTGCGAACGAGAATCATCTGAGTCGGTGAGATAACTCGCATCCTGTAACCCTTTACACTGAATTCCTCATCACCTCCATAAACTAGGAACATTTCCTTAGTCCTTCTCATGTACTTAAGAATGTTTTTAACCGCTGCCCAGTGGGCTTCGCTAGGGTCAGCCTGGTATCTGCTCGTTACACTTAGAGCATAGGAAACATCTGGCCTAGTACAAATCATGGCATAAATGGTGGATCCGATTGCTGAAGCATATGGGATCACACTCATCCGACTTCGCTCATCAGTCGTCGAAGGACACTGAGTCTTGCTAAGTTTTATGCCATGGGACATCGGTAAGAATCCCTTCTTGGACTCTTCCATTTTGAATTTATTCAAAACTTTGTCCAGATATGTACTCTGACTCAATCCAATGAGCCGCCAGGATCTATCTCTATAGATCCTGATCCCTAATATGTAAGTCGCCTCGCCCAAATCCTTCATTGAGAAACTCCTTTCCAATGACTCTTTGGTTTCTTGCAACATCATGACATCATTTCCAATCAGTAATATGTCGTCCACATATAAGATTAGAAAATTTACTTTGCTCCCACTAAACTTCTTGTATAAACAAGAATCATGATCGCTCTTGATCAAGCCAAACGATTTGACTACATCATCAAAGCGAATGTTCCAACTCCGATATGCTTGCTTCAACCCATAAATGGATTTCTGAAGTTTGCATACCTTGTCAGCGTTAGCTGGATCGATAAAACCTTCCGGCTGTATCATATACACGTCCTCAGTTAAATTTCCATTAAGGAAAGTCGTCTTGACATCCATCTGCCATATATCATAGTCGAAATAGGCTGCTATGGCTAACATGATCCGAACTGATTTAAGCATCGCTACGGGCGAGAGAGTCTCGTCGTAGTCAACTCCTTGAACCTGTCGGAACCCCTTCGCGACAAGTCGTGCTTTATAGACGGAAATATTTCCATCCATATCAGTTTTCTTCTGAAAGACCCATTTGCACTCGACGGGTCTTGCACCGTCAGGCAGATCAACCAAATTCCAAACTTGGTTTTCATCCATGGACTTTAACTCGGATCTCATGGCTCCAAGCCATGACTCGGAATCAGATCCCACCATCGCTTCAGAACAAGTCGCCGGCTCATTACTGTCTAACAGTAAAACATCGCGAACATTTTGTAGTCTGGCAGATCTCCGTGGTTCAGGTGCTGTTACCGGTGTAGGTACCACGACCGGCTCAGCCTCCAAGGACCTTGCCGACTCGCCCCTAGACGGTTAATCTTGAATTTCTTCAAGTTGCACTGTGCTACCACTGACTCCCCGATTGAGAAACTCTTTCTCAAGGAAGACACCATTCCGAGCGACAAACACTTTGCCCTCTTCCCGGTTGTAGAAGTATTACCCCAAGGTTTCCCTCGGATACCCCATGAAAATACACTTATCCGACTTGGGTGTGAGCTTGTCCGACTAAGTTGCTTGACAAATGCTTCACAACCCCAAATGTTAAGAAAAGACAAACTTGGCCTCTTGCCAGTACACATCTCATGCAGTGTCTTCTCTACTAATTTTGATGGTACTCTGTTTAGTGTGAACGCTGGAGTTTCTAGACAATAGCAACAAAATGATAAAGGTAGATCTGTCCGACTCATCATTGATCGTACCATGTCCAACAAGGTCCGATTTCTCCGTTCCGATACACCGTTTCTCTGCGGTGTACCCGGCGGAGTGAGTTGAGGAACTATTCCACAACTCTTTAGATGGTCATCAAACTCATGGCTCATGTACTCGCCTCCACGGTCCGACCGTAGAAACTTTATTTTCTTGCCGAGCTGATTTTGTACTTCACTCTGGAATTCCTTGAATTTCTCAAAGGATTTCGACTTGTGTTTCATTAAATAGATATATCCATACCTACTTAAATCATCATTGAAGGTAATGAAGTACTCATAACCACCTCTGGCTGTCGTGCTCATTGGACAACATACATCACTATGTATTAGTTCCAACAAGTCGGACGCCCTTTCACAACTCCTTGCAAAAGGTGTCTTGGTCATTTTTCCTAGTAGGCATGATTCGCATGTCTCGAACGACTCTAAGTCGAACGAAGTTATAAGTCCATCATCATGGAGCTTCTTCATGCGCTTCCAACTTATATGACCAAGCCAACAATGCCAAAAGTAGGTCATATTCAGATCATTCGATTTCAACCTTTTAACATTTATGTTATAGACCGATTCACTATCAAGATTCAAAATAAATAACCCGTTCTGAACGGGTGCAAATCCATGAAACATATCTTTCAAATATAAAGGACAACCATTATTCTTAATATTCGACTCTCATCAAACATGAGGCGGAAATAATGTTTCGACTAAGCACTGGAACATAATAACAATTATTCAGTTCCATTAAAAATCCTGATGGTAAATGAAGTTGCATCGTGCCTACTTCCAACGCAGCGACTCTCGCCTTGTTGCCGACCCAAATATCAACCTCTCATCTTGCCACGCTCCTAGTTCTTACCAGTCCCTGCAACGAGTTGCATATGTGAATAACTGATCCGGTATCATATACCCAAGAAGTATTATGCGCATCAGCAAGATAAATGTCTATAACATTGCACACAAGCGTACCTGAGTTGGAAGTCACACATCCGCTCTTGGCTCTGTCAGCCAAATACTTGGTGCAGTTCCTCTTCCAGTGGCCATCCTGCTTGCAATAGAAGAAATTGGCTCCGACTGTAGAAGATGGCTTATTCTTGACGAAGCACTCTTGACCTCCTGACTTATCCTTCTTCTTCTTAGTCCAAGAACTCTTCTTGAACTTAGTGTTATTTTGCACAATCAACACTTGAATAACGTTTTTCTTGAGATCAGCCACTGCCATTTTGAGCATCCCATGTAATTCAGTGATACTCTTATCCATACCATGCATATGGTAGTTCGAGATGAACGGACCATACGCACTAGGAAGAGAGTTCATAATTATATCAGTAGAGAACTCTTCGTTAATTGGGAAGCCCAGCCGATCCAGAGACTGTATGTAACCAATCATATTGATTACGGGCGGACTCAGTGGATCGCCGTCTTTAAGCTTACAGCCCAGCAAAGCTTGAGAGAGTTGATACCTCTCGGTCTTTTCCTGAGCCTGGAACATACTTTTGAGGCTTTCGATCATATCGTAGGCCTCAACATTCTCGAACTGCTGCTGCAAGTCCGGTTCCATGTGTGCAAGCATAAGACAGCTAATTACCGTAGAGTCATCTCTAGTCTTACGGTAGGCATTCATGACAGCGACAGTCGCATCGTCATCAGGCTCATCTGGAAGTGGAGTTTCTAGAACATGTTCTTTCTTGTCATGCTTGAGGACTATCCTCAGATTACGATACCAGTTGGTGAAATTAGTTCCATTAAGCTTATCTTTCTCTAGGATTGACCTCAACGCAAAGGCGGACAACTGAGGAAGGTTGCTAGTTGCCATTGATCTACAACAGAAAATATGCAAAACACTTAAGACATGTATTCATAAAAGAGCAGGCATATTGAACGTTTTAATACTTATGCTCCCACTAGAACCAACACCCCTCCGATGGTTGCTAAGTGATTCAAGATCCTAAATAAGAAAGCCGATAGTGAGCTTTAGAATCACTGCTAGCCGTCAAGTGATCTAGGTAGGCAACACCTTGCCAATCGTATCCAATACGACTCCTGTTAGTCGGGTGGCATCACATGCCCCGGCTCCCAACCTACCTTGCCTAGAGCCCCATAACTCGTCTAGCTTACCAAGTGCTTCCGCTTGTAAGAGTCCGACTCAAACCCACCTAACCGGAAAGAATTGGTAGTACCTCAATTTTATGAGCCCACTACCAAGAATGTTCGACTTGTGATGGTGCAGCACTGGCGGGGCGACCGACTAGACCTTCTTTGAGGGATCAATATTTACCAACTATCTAAATAGAGGTAAAAGAGACATAACAATAACACAAATAAAGCAATTATAATGTGAAATGGTATGGCTCTCTTCATGTTGATCTCCATCTCCATAAAGCTTGTAAGTCGACTCGTGCCAACTCTTGTCACGTGCCATCTTACTCCATGTAGCCGACTTGTACATCGACTTGCATGTCATCCGGATTCTCCAACAAGCTACACTAGCTAGTAAATGAAAATTACATAGAGAATCCGACACGCAGGCCGGTATACAATAAAATGACAGCACCTAGGCTCCAGCCGACTGACAAAAAACATGATACGCAGATCATGTATGGATTACACACATCACACGCACATAAGCCATACCATTCACAACTTCCTGCAAAAACAAGTTATGCATAGACACGATATCTACCGGCGTTGTGAAACTCATAACGACATCTAAGGCGCTACGACAGGGCGAAGCCGGCGGTCCCGACGAGGCAGCTCCCCTCGCGGGTGCGGACAGCGCCCGACGATTTTGGAAAACGCAGATCTCATCTGCATTCCGAACATGGATTTCTTGATCGAATAAAACGATTTTACCCGAATCTGATCCGTATTCCGATTCAATCAAACTATTTGATCTTCAATCACCGCATCTGGATTTATGTGTCACATTATACCCCGATGGAGGAAACCGACCAGTAGGGGTAAGTTGGTCCACGACCTTAGCAGTATGATCATGGAAACCAGATGATCAATTACCCCGAGTATGATTGATCCAATCAACCTTGTACAAAACCGATCTATCTCATAGAACGACCACCAAAACAGCACTTAGATCCAATCTAATGCTAACTACATATCACATATGTACGGATCTCGGGCCTATTACCAAAAGCTACCGCTCTAATACCACTGTTGGAACCCGTAAAGATAAACAAAACTTTTTCTTACGCGGTACTTCCAAGATCTAGCCGAGGTAGAAGACCACGAGTGTCGGATATATACCGAATAGGAGTGTATCAGACGGTAGTCTAAAGTGCCGGATTACCCGGGTGGCCCAAATGGTAGTGGGATACGGTCCATTGGGCGGCCCAGTAAGCTGACGCGCAGAAGCCGGATTCTAGAAGAACCCGGATCACGGCCCACGTGATCTGGCTTGGAGTAGAAGGCGGATTCCTTACTTTCCAAGTTAATAGTTATCGTAGTCTTCTAGGTTTCCTACTCTGTATGCCCTAACCCGGCTATTATATAAAGCCGGACGGGAGATATGATAGATAGAGAAGAAGCTACTGGCTAACTCGCCGAGAGGTTGATCCTCGACGAATAGCTAACAGAACCTCACATTGTACTTTGTATACACAAGCTTTAGTCCTGAATAGTGAGATTGCAGGAGTAGAAACGCCGCATTACTGCGACGTACCGAACCTGGGTAAACCCTGTGTTTTGGTCCTTAGCACAATCACGTCCCCCCACGTCTCTACCCGTAGTCTCATGGCACCCCCGTCTATGAATTCTACTACGATGTCTCGACAGTTGGCGCCCACCGTGGGGCTAGCGACGTCAGGTGTTAAATTTCGATCTGGGATACTCGGCAGAATCGGCAGTTCCATAACTGTCGGAAGCCTGGAGTTCAACGACGATGTTGGACGCTTCCTCGACAATGGATCTTACATACCGGCGCAAAATCATCTGGTAAGTGCCTACGTGTTACCGATTGGATCTGCAAATATCTTTATCGGACTAACTGCAGAGGCCATGGGGTTTTGCGGTGGAAGTAAATTTTTCCCACCCGCCCTAACCCAGTCGAAGATGACTACGATACTGGGTTTTGCTCCGATCGCCGACATAAAAGTGATTCACACTTTATCGGTATGGTGCAATCCGAGGTCGCCGAAAACACGGATAAAACAATCCCGTGCAAGAGGCAGAAAACAGCAAACCCACTACAGAGGTGGAAGATCCGACATCTGTCAACATAGAGACGAACTCGGAAGCTGACTCTGTGTTAGCCGCCATTGAGGCGAGATTAGAGTCAGAAACCGGATCAGATGACTTTGATTCCGAAAACGAAGACGAGGACGCCTTCGAAAGAAAGGTTAAATCTCTTCAAGAGGGATTCCATGAAGTACTAATGGCAAAACCGGCTGAAAACACGGATGTCGGCAGTCAGGGAAGCCCTAGAACTTCTCCGCCAGAGGAAGAGAGAGAAGACGGAGAAACTTCTCCAATATTTCCCAATGTCAAAGAACTGACAGAGGATGAACCTATCAAAAAACCTCCCTCTTCCAAGAAAAAGCACAAGGCCGCTAAAAAACTCCAATACAAACTCCGGAAGAAGAAATCGGCTGATCCAGCCGATGAAAGCCCGGAAGTAGGATATGCAAGCGGAATAAAGCCCGCGGAGAAGAAAACCAAAGAAATCCTTGTTCTGCCAATGACAGAGCAAGAAGAACAGGAGTTATTGCAAACACCAGTGGGATTGCACGAACCCCCTGAAGTGCTAGAAGCCAGGAGACGAGCTCTCCAAAGGCAACAGCAACATCTATTCAGAACTCGTGAACACCTCCAAAAAACCCAGGATGACATCAAGCTCATGAAGGAAGAAATTGAGGAGTACGAGAAAAAGAATAGATCTGGCATTAAACCTACAAGGTTACCCGGAATCGTAAGACCGGAAGTACTGCCGCCAAAAGAAAGGTTTCACAACCCATCTTGGCAAAAGCAGGTAAACGGCAAAGATGCAAGAGGCGAACCAATATACAAAACCGCAGCAGAAAACGCGGAAGCAGCGTTTGCCATCCTCAACAACGATATGTACTCCCAACGGTGAAAAACTTCAAGGGGTGTATGCTTTCCTAGGAAAAGCATTGCAACAACAACAGCGAGGGCAAGAGCGATCAGGGAAGTTGCATGAGGACTCCGCCCTATGCAAAACAGCTACTTGCGCCGCTGGAGCACCTGGACCGGAAGAACCTGGAGATTCAAACAACTCAAAAGAGAAGAAAGAGGATCCGAGAAAAGACAAGAAAAATCCCGATAACAAGGATGAAGCGTCTAGAACCGGATCCCATCTCCCGAAAGGTGGACTTAATCCCCACGATCGGGAATAAAAACACCGGAGTGACGGCAAAACAATGCCGCCTCCGGGACGCCCAACCGAAAAAGCTGGAAGACAGGATATACCTCACAGGCGTGAGAGATCTCGGACACCCCCCAGGGATAAGGAAAGGCACAAGAGTAGAACTCAACCTCATCCAAAGGGGCGTGATATCGGAAGAAATAGAGATGATCCCGGAAAAGCGCGTCCGCGCATCAATGGAAAAGAAAGGAGTAGATCCTCTTCTGTCCATTCAGCCGGCAGGTACTCCGCACACATGGATAGGGAGGAAAGGGATGATCTATACTTTGGACCTAAGTGCTTCACAGACAGGATCCGAAGGATAACCCTGCATTCTGGCTTTGCCAAAGTTGGTCCAACATACCAAAAATATACCCGTAGTACAAACCCGAATACCTGGCTCTCAGACTACTATACAGCCGTCCAGATTAACAATGGGACAGACCTGGAAGCTGTAAAGTTTCTTCCTCTAATGTTACTGGATGGAGCCAGAGATTGGATCAATGGATTACCTTCCAGAACTGTCGACAGCTGGGACGATATGGCTCGAGTATTTACTCAGCATTTCCGGGGAACCTACAAACGCCCGAATAGCATCAACCAGCTAAACCGTTGTACCCAATTTGAGGACGAACCATACGTGGATTTCATCTCAAGATGGACGGCAATGAAGAATAGTTGCTCTGGAGTCACTGACGTACAAGCAATGCATGCTTTCATCAATGGCCTAAAACCCGGACTTGTACCATTCATGGTTGGTTCCAAACAACACAAAGATCTCGGATCTATGCTTACAACCGCCAATGAACATGCTGCAGCCGAGGAAGACATCAGAGCTAGAGGAGGCAATATCGATACACTGATACAAGCCAAAAAGAACCCTCGCCCTGAGAAAAAAGGAACTTCATATGCAACACAAAAGCCCAAAGAAGTTAACATAGCCTTTGGAAGTGAAAAGGGGAATAGGTGGAAAGGACGCAGTTCAGGACCAATCAATTACACCAAGGAAGAATGGGAAAAGATTAAGTCGGAACCCTGCGTCCACCATTCGCAATTCGGGAAACCCACCCATACCAACGCACAATGCCGGCTGAACAAGCACATGAAAGGCAGTGCGGGATCCGGAAACAAGGGGAAGAATTCCAAAAGGAAATTTTCCAAGCAAAAGCCAGAACCTGAGAAAGAAGACAGTGAATCGAACACTGACGAAAAAAATCCAGGAACAACAGCGAAAAGGCGAGCCCAAGTTTCCGAGAGTTGATGGAGAGTGTGCCCTAACTTTCCTGGCAACTCCATCAGCAAAGGTGGCAAAAAGAACGCTTCGAGAAATAAACGCGGTTGTTCCGGCAACCCTGAAATTCTTGAAGTATTCAAACACACCAATCACCTGGGATCAGTCTGATCATCCCGGGAATATCCCTGAACCCGGCACTCAAGCTCTTGTTGTAAGCCCTATTGTCCAGAACACTAGGCTAAAAAGAGTGCTGATGGATGGAGGATCCAGCATTAACATAATGTACCTGGATACACTGAGGCATCTGAAAATCTCCGAGACCCAGCTCAACCACAGCAACATACGTTTTCACGACATTGTTCCTGGCAGGCAAGCACGATCCCTAGGAGAAATTTCCCTAGATGTCACTTTCGGAGAAAAAGATCACTTCCGTCAGGAAAAAGTATCCTTCGAAGTAGTGCCGTTCGAAAGCGTGTATCACGCAATACTCAGACGTCCAGCTTTCGCCAAATTCATGGCAAGATCATGTTATATCTATAACAAGCTGAAGATGCCAGGGCCAAAAGGAGGAGTAATCACCATATCTGGAGACTTCAAGCTGGCAAACAAGCTGGAAAAATAAAACGCCCTTTGTGCTGAGAAGATCATAGCAAAGGAAGAATTGAAGGAGCTGGCCAAAGAGGTATCGCCGACAGAAATGCTGGCAGGAAAAGAAACCCGGAAGCCAGCAGATAGCTTCAAGCCCTCCGAGAACACAAGACAGGTAATCCTAGATCCCAAAGATCCGACAAAATTTGTCGTAGTGGGAACTGGGATGACCGACAAATAGGAAAGCGAGCTAATCAAGTTCCTCCGTGAGAACTGGGATATTTTTGCCTGGTATCCAGCTGACATGCCAGGCGTACCCAGGGAACTTGCTGAGCACCAACTTAAGGTGATTCCAGGCTACAAACCCGTCAAAGAAGGTCTCCGTCGATTTGACGAAAGAAGACGGAAGGCTACTCGCAAGGAAATTATCCGGCTTTTAGCAACAGATTTTATCCAGGAAGTTATACACACTGAATGGTCTGGAAATCCGGTATTAGTACCGAAGAAAGATACTACTACCCTTAGGATGTGTATAGAATACACCGGCTTGAACAAACTGTGTCCAAAAGATAGGTTCGCGTTACCGCGAATCGATCAAATAATAGATGCCACTGCAGGCTCCGAGGTTTTATGCTTTTTGGATGCATATTCCGGGTACCATCAAATACGCATGAAAAAGGAAGATCAAATTAAGACTTCTTTTATAACCCCTTACGGGACGTACTATTACATAACCATGCCATTTGGCCTGAAGAACGCAGGTGCAACTTACCAGCGTTGCATGCAACGTTGTTTGCATAGTCAGATTGGCAAAAATGTCCACGTTTACGTGGACGACATTGCTGTCGTAACCAAGGAAAAAGACACGCTCCTTGAGGATTTGCGAGAAACCTTCGAAAATTTGCGCACTTACAAGATGAAGTTAAATCCATCAAAGTGCATATTCGGGATTCCCTTAGGAAAACTTCTGGGTTTCATCGTTTCTCATAGAGTAATAGAAGTAAACCCAGAAAAGATCAAAGCAATCTTAAACATCTCCAAACCTACGTGTGTAAAAGATGTCCAAAGATTGACGGGTTCCGCTGCAGCCGTCAGCAGATTTATTAGTCGGCTGGGGGATAAAGCCTTACCACTCTACAAGTTGCTGAAAAAATCCGACAAATTCGAGTGGACAGAAGAGGCAGATGCAGCATTAACCTAGTTGAAGGAAACTTTGATGAAAGCTCCGATTTTGGCATCCCCAAAAGACGAAGAACCTACGTTATTGTACCTTACGGCTACAAACCGGGTTATTAGTGCATTAATTGTTGTGGAGCGGAAGAAAGACGAACAGAGCATACCAGACCAGCATCCGGTATATTATGTAAGTGAAGTTTTCTCCGAGTCCAAACAAAGGTATCCACACTATCAAAAACTGGCATATGGCGTATTTTTCGCATCTAGAAAACTTCGTCATTATTTCCAAGGACATTCCATAACAGTGGTATGTAAAGCACCACTAGGGGATATAATAAACAATGCGGAGGCGATTGGCCGAGTAGCCAAATGGGGCATCGAGCTAGCAGCATTCGACATTAAGTATCAGCCAAGGACGGCAATAAAATCCCAGGTTTTGGCAGATTTTGTCGCCGAGTGGACGGAAGCAATGGAGAAAACACCAATGCCGGAGTCCGAGTACTGGATCATGCACTTTGACGGATCCAAGATGAAGGAGGGCGCTGGAGCTGGTATAGTTTTAAAATCCCCTAAAGTAGACACAATGGAGTATGTATTACAAATACACTTCAACACCAGCAATAATGTGGCAGAATACGAAGCTCTGCTTCATGGCTTGCATATTGCAAAAGAAATAGGTGTCAAGCGCATTCTGTGCTACGGCGACTCAGACTTGGTACAGCACCAGCGTAACCAAACTTGGGACGCAAAAAGCCCTATAATGGCCGAATATCGGAGAACGGTGGACGAGTTTTCCATTTGTTTTTTCGGATTCGAAGTGCTCCATGTTAAAAGGGAAGAAAATTGGAACGCGGATGCGTTAGCCCGCATGGGATCAGAAAGGGTAACAATCCTACCACCAGGTGTATTCGTCCAACATTTGTACGAACCATCGATAAAAGGTGGAGATGTTGATTATCCTCTGGCTTCCGAGACAATTGAGGTTATGCTCGTTAACCCGGATTGGACAATCCCATATCTAAACTTCTTAGTTAATCAGAAGTACCCGGAAGGAGCAGACGAAGTCTTGCAAAGACAGATCCAGCATCGATGCAAAGGATACATGGTAATTAACAATTGCCTGTATAAACGCAGTACTTCCGGAATTTTTCTGCGATGTATTTCACCAGAAGAAGGACGAGAAATCCTGCAAGAAATCGATGCCGGAGATTGCGGACATCATGCTCAATCAAAAAGCATAGTCAAAAAAGCATTCCGTGCCGGGTTTTTCTGGCTAACAGCCAAGACAGATGCTGAGCACATAGTAAATACATGTGCAGGATGTCAGTATTACGCCAAGCAGACTAATATGCCAGCCCAAGCACTCAAAACTATCCCCATTAAATGGCCCTTTGCGGTCTGGGGGCTAGATATGATGGGACCATTCAAAACTGCGCGAGGCGGACTCACACATCTACTAGTAGCAGTGGATAAATATACCAAGTGGGTGGAGGCTAAACCCATCAAAAAGCTTGACGGTGTAACTGCCAGAAATTTCATCATTGATTTAGTCATGAGATACGGTGTTCCACACAGCATAATAACTGACAACGGGACAAATTTCTCCATTGGAGAGTTGGCAAAATACTGCCGACAACCGGGAATTCGCCTAGATCTCGCATCTGTGGCACACCCGCAATCCAATGGACAGGTTGAATGAATGAATAGCTCAATCCTGCAAGGAATACGTCCAAGACTCGAATCTCCTCTTCATAGAGCAGCTGGAGCATGGGTAGAAGAGCTACCTTCCGTGCTTTGGAGCATTCGCACAACACCAAACAGGTCAACTGGGTAAACCCCGTTTTTCCTAGTTTATGGTGCGGAAGCAATCCTTCCAACGGACATGATCCATGATAGCCCAAGAGTGCAGGATTTCGATGACTCGGATGCCGAAAAAGCACGACAGGATGCCGTCGATCTCTTAGAAGAGGAACGAGAGCTTGTGCTTCAAAGATCCGCCATCTATCAGCAAGGTTTACGACGTTCTCATAGTCGGAAAATCAGGCATCGTTCTTTTAAAGAAGGTGACCTAGTGCTAAGATTGGTGCAGCGAAGAAAACACAAACTGGCCCCAGCATGGGAAGGACCATTTGTCATCAGTAAAGCCATGAAGAATGGATCATATTATCTTGTCTACATTCGCGATACGGAAGATGATCCCGAGAAGCCAAATCGCAAAAGAAAGAGAAAGATAGATGATGAACTAGGAGAGACAAAGAGGACCTGGAGTATCCAGCAGTTACGTCCCTTCTATACTTAGTTCAATTTCTATGTAAACATCTTTGAGATCATGAAATAAAGTTGTCGGAATTCTTATATCCATGTTTTTTACAAGTTTATTATAGTGCAAAACATGATTCCACCTTATCTATTTCCCAATGATCTTACAAAATACTCAATGTTAACCCGAATTATGCCTGCATGCTCGGCGTTTAAAAACTGAATGATTTTCAGCCTACAAAGGGCTAAAGGAAACTCGGATTGTGCCTGCGTGCCCGAGTTTCATTCAAAAAATTCCTTACTATTCTCTAAGCATTATCTGATTGTTTATGTGTTGGGTCACTAGAGCTAGTTAGTAAAAATGCCCTTAGTATGATCCATGTTTCCGATTTTAGACTGATTGGTTTTACCCAGTAGCTCGGCATGAAGATTCGTAGTACTATTGAGCCATTTCAAACACTAAGGACAGTTAAAGCACATAAAACAGAGAACTTAGAAGATAAAGGAATATCAAACCCGGAAAACTTGCAAAGAATTTCATAATTAACTGCAAACGATGGAGTACTTGTTTATACAAAAGAATAGAAGCATTACAATATAAGCTACATTGTAAAGTGCAGTAATGCTCCTATTTTCTACTTCCACCATCCAGGTTAAGAAGAATCCTTCAGGCATCCGAGTCTTCGTCGCTGCTGCCGTTCTCGGGGGCTTCGGGAATCTCCTCTTCTGGGTAGGTGATGGAGATGTTCACCATAGAGGCGATCTTGGTGGCATGACCCTTGATCTCGTCAAAGATGGTGGTCCGCTGGGTCTCCGAATATCCAAGGGGGATACGGACGCTAGGCGCCAAGATTTGGCACTAGGGTAATGCATACGCATAAGGCCCAAAGCCATGCGTGCACCACCCCGTGCTGCAGAGCGCAAGGTGGACTCCTTGGATTCCGCCACCTCCAGGATAGCTTCCGGAAGTTTTTCAACTTCCGAGAATTCCCCAGTTCTTGCGGGAAGGAACTTGTTGACCAGCTGCATACCTGCAGCTCTGATCGCAGTCCATACCTTCCCAAAAGCTCGGATTTTCTCAATCCGAGTAAGATCTGGGTTATCCCCTGCTTTTCAGACAAACAACCAAAAGGTTAGTGAAAAATCAGAGAAAGAAATCAAGTTACGGAAAAACCGGTAAAAGGTTGACAACTTACCGAGAATCTTGTCCATCTCGGAGCCTTCCTCCAGGTGTAGGGTTAAGGCATTCTCCAAGTCTTAGATAGTGGCCTTGTCCTTGTCCGCCTGCTCGGAGGCCTTGGACTGAGCAATCCCAAGGGCCAGATTGCTGGCCTCCAGATCCTTTTGAACCTTCATAAGCTCCTTATGAAGGTCCAAATTCTCCTGAAGGAGACTCGCGGCATTGCCGGCATCTTCAGCTATTTCCTTAGCCTTAGCCAAAGCAGCTGGAAAGCAAGGAACAAAATTCCGTGTTTAGAAAAACTCGGGAAAGTACTTAGACAAAAAACTGGATAACGAACTTCAGAGAATAAAAATGTACCTGTTGTTTCCGACAGTTGTAGCTGAGATGATGCCAGCTCTGCTCCTTAACATCAATAATAGATAGAAGGGTTTTCACCTCTTCATTTTTGATGGTAAGCTTGTTAAAAATTTCCAAGTTTATTGTATCAGCGGTTTGCTGAAACACGGAAATGAAAGCAGGACGCTTAAGTTAGAACAAGCGTGATAAGAAGCATTAAGTGGATAGCATGCTTTCGACTTATTGCTTGGGGGCTAGAGATATTACCTGGCTCATTTCCTGCAAATTTGACAGAGTTTCATTGAATTCCTTTACATATTCAGAAAAAAGGATTCCAACATGATGAAGGCCGTCTTGCACGACCTGACGAGGTGAAAATACGAAGTCATTTCGGACAATTAGCCCGCCTTGTGGCCAAGGACGGATTAGAGGGGCAGGAGCGAAGAATTTTTTAGCTTCTGGACGAATATATCCGAGTTCATCAAATGGTTCTTCCTTTACCTGGAAATTCCTGTCAAAAGTGGGAATAGGTTCGTCCTCCCCAGATGCTCGAGGATTTCTACCCATCTCTGGTCCCTCCCTTTCCCTCGCATCCATGTTAGATGCAATAGGCTGGCTGGATTGCTGAAATTGTGTGCACGGGTTCGTGGTTTTCTCTTCCCTGCTAAATACAGCTAAAGGGGGAGAAACTGCAGCGGAAGATGGCTCTCCTTTGCTAGCAGCAGCTTTATGTTTCTTCAATTTCTTTGTCTTTAGAGGAACTGGAGCAACGCTGAAAGGGAAACATCCGAGAAATAAATATCTCGAAGGACCGGATGGAAATGATAAGTAAAAAACTCCAGCAAAATACCCGGATGCAGCGATGGGAATTCCGTCAAGATTTATTACTTCTTCGAGGGTCACTTGCCTCTTGCGTTTCCGGCCGCCATAAAATGCGGCATGTAATTCGTCGAGCTCGGTGTCGGATGCAAGATCAGTTCCCTTAAGTTCGTCGAACTATGGAGATGGCAAAAGATTCGATTAAGTCGGGGAAAAGAGACAATCCGAGAGAAGCCCAAAAGCAAGGAAAATAAAAATACCTTAGGGACTGGGTTTTCCTCGTGATAAATTTCCAAGCTTTCTATGTATTGGTCGCGAGTAGCGACCAGTTGGTTGACTCGTTTCTTGAAATCTCTTTTGGAGTATGATTTTTCCGTCCCTCTCATGCTATCTTCTGGCCCTTCGTACTCACAAAGGAGTCGGGAACGAAAAGCAAGAGGTTGAATACGGCGTCCAAACCAGCACAAAACAGTGTCTGTTCCAGTTAAGGGAGGCTGAGAAGAGGTAAGTTTGGCGATACGCCGTTTTATCTTCATTAGGTCTTCAGGCAAAGTATGCACCGCTTCGACTGCCCAACTCTCTCGAGGAATAGCGGCGGAATTGACGAATGGAGGAACGCCGTTTTCTTTCCCGGGAAACGGGATGTCATGATGGTAAAAGAAAGAACCCGTCCAAAACTTGACGGATTCCGATGTTTTTTATGTTTTGGTACCAATCTTCCCTGAATCTCCGAAGAGTGAAATAGATAGTCCCGCAGATGGGAAGAACACCCTCTGTAGGGTTACGCTTCACTCCAAAGCAATATTGCCAAAAATCTAGTCTGGGAGCTATTCCTAAATACCCTTCGAAAAGGGCTTGGAAGCCGGCTAGGTAGAGGATGGAGTTTGGTGGAAGATTATGTGGCTGAACGCCGTAATGGTTAAGGACTTCCAAGAAAAAGGCGGAAGGTGGCAAACCCATACCTCTCGCAATATGAGAAGTAAGGAGGACGCGTTCCCCGTTTTTTGGCTTGGGCTCGGATTCGTCTTCCGGGCTCCGCCATTTGTCTTTAACCAAAAGCCCCTCCTTCTCCATTGTCAGAAGGAGGGATGGCGGAATACTGCAGACACTCCAATTGTCGGCAGTTTCTGCCTCTTCTTCGGCTCCGGCGGCGGCGGACGCTGTGGCCTCCGCGTCCGCGAGCTCGTCTCCGACGAGCGCGATTTTCTCCTCCACCGTCTCAGGTGCGAACGGTGGAGTGGGCGCGGAGGAAGATCCCGCAAGATCCGCGGAGGCGAGAGAGATTTCTTCGCCCTCCGCGCCGCCCGTGGCCTTCGCCGGCTTGTCGCCGGAAACCTGCACTGGTGAATCCAGTTGCGGGTCCATCGTATCGATTATCTCATCGATGTCCTTCGCGACGGTGCGGGCTGGGGAGGACGGCGGCGATGCCATCGAGTAGCAGCGTTCGGTCGTTCCGGTGAGGTCTTGGACGTGATTATGCGCTCGGGAGCTGTTCTGCTGTGAGCTTGGGCGCTAGGAATGGCGTGAAGAGTGAGAGCGGAAGATTTTCACGGTAGATGAAGACGGCTATTTATAGCCGGAATTCCGTCACGATGCGTGCTAACGACTCTTTTGACCGTTGGATGTTCAACGCGTGTCACTCGCCGGAAAATCCGGGAAATGAAGCGACGAGTGATTATTGCTATCTCCTCGTTTCCCGCAAGAATCTGTCAAAGATATGTTTCTGGGTTTCCCGCCTGAAACCCAAACGTCCCTTACGTCAGCATGATTAAAGCGCTCACGTAGGAAGTTCCTTCTCCACGAAGGATCGTGCGAGAAAAGCCGGATTTCCTGGATTCCGAGTTTTGCGTTACAATATCCTTTAAGGAGAAAAAGAAGAATCGAGACTGCAGGCCGATATTTCTCGGGAAAGATTTGTTTGGCGAAAGACGGCGAATCGGAGTCTTAATCCTTCTTAGGGGCTACTGTCGGATATATACCGAATAGGGGTGTATCAGATGGTAGTCTAAAGGGCCGGATTACCCGGGTGGCCCAAATGGTAGTTGGGCTACGGTCCATTGGGCGGCCCAGTAAGCTGACGCACCGGATTCTAGAAGAACCCGGATCACGTCCCACGTGATCTGGCTTGGAGTAGAAGGCGGATTCCTTACTTTCCAAGTTAATAGTTACCGTAGTCTTCTAGGTTTCCTACTCTGTATGCCCTAACCCGGCTATTATATAAAGCCAGACGGGAGATATGATAGATAGAGAAGAAGCTACTGGCTAACTCGCCGAGAGGTTGATCCTCGACGAATAGCTAACAGAACCTCACATTGTACTTTGTATACACAGGCTTTAGTCCTGAATAGTGAGATTGCAGGAGTAGGAACGCCGCATTACTGCGATGTAAAATCACAAAAATTTGAAACTTTTTGTTTTCATATAATGCAAGTCACCAAAAACCAAATGAGATGCAATAAATAAAAGGAAACAATAAATAACTCAATGAAATTTGAAATTAAGAATCCCTTATACCTCTATTCCATAAATCCCATTTCTATAATAAAATAAAATATGTTTCCTCGTGTGAATAAAATATTTCTTAGCAAACATCCTTACCAAACATGTTTTCAACTCAACTACCATTTTGAAAATTATTATGATATTCAAAAACTAGAGGATTGTTATCTTTAGTAATTCTCAATGTCGCCAAAAAATATTTTCACCAATCATTAAATATATCATATGAATAAATATTATTTAAGTTGCTATTCAAATATCAAGTGTCAAACCATAGAATATATTCCATAAATTATTTTTAGAAGTGAAATACTTTGGGAAAACAAATATTTACAAATGTGGTAGTCCTCTTATAATTATTATCAACTTTCCTAATTAATTATTTTCTACATTTAAAAATGGCATACATTTGCTATTAAGTAATTTAGTAGTATGCTAAAATTTTAAATATACTAATGGGTTGAAATTGTTTTGAGAAATAATATTTGACCTTAATAATGTATCTGAAATATTACAAGACCCAATTTCCATTTATTTACTTTTTCTATTTTAAAATTTGTATTAAGTGACTATTCATGTTTTCATCATAATTTAAAATTTTAAAAATATGAAAACACTTTGAATTGGTTTTAGAAAATAGTATTTGACCATAATACAGCTACTGAAATTTTAGTTTACAAATATTTATATTTTATAATTTTCTAAATTAAAAATCATATTAAGATGCTAAGGTATTATTCAAATTTTCAAAATTCAAAAATAAAAACATATTGAAAAGTTTACAAAAATGATATGGGTTGAAAGATATTAATATTACAGAAATTTAGAATTTTATTTGACCTTAATTGGATAGAGAAAACAGAAGTTATTATTGAAATAAGAAAACAGGAATAAAAAAAAACATCGATGACGTCATCAATGGCGTCATCATCGTCTTCAACAAAGAAGGAAACTACCGGCCGTTTCCTCCCGAATTTTTGCCCCCGATTACTCTCCATTAAGACCACCATTTGATGCCCCGTCTGCTCCTAGTTAAAGCCCTCATCGGCCTCCCTCATTCCCCTCTTCCTTCTCTGCCAATCCTTCCGCAAGGCCACCAGAATAGCTCGCCGAAGTTCTCTACTGCCGCCACCGGTTGAGCAAGACTCCGGCTACCGTAGTCCTTCCCTGGCGCCCCTTTTTGTTCCTATCAACTCCCCTCGTCTGTGCGCACCTCCTGATGGTTTTTGTCGATCTTGTTTGTAGCCAGGAGCCCGCGCTGTGCTCACCGGAGCTCCGCCGGCGCCCGAGAAGTTCCGTCCGCGTCGCATCGCCGTTCCAGGAAGCGTGCGTCGTCGCTGTGGCCTCCGAAATGCTCGCCGTGCATCTCCGCGCCTCTCCATGCCCTCTAGAAGCCCGGAGGAGCCCTCGATCTCACCGTCGTCGATTTTTCCGAGCGCCCGCACCACCGCACCGCCATTCTCTGGCGGAAAATCCCGGTGAGCCCCCTCCTCTCTTCTTTGGCCGTTAGATCTAGAATCAATGCGTAGGATTAGATCCTAGGCGAAGGGGTATGCAATCGTTAGATCTGGATCTAACGATCCAGATCCATCACTTATCCACGTCAGTACATGCCACACCAGCGCCCAGTCAGCATAGCCCAGCCAATCAGAGACTGCCGCGTGGCCAGCCCTTTAATTCGAATATTTCTCCCGGTAGATTTTTTGGCAGATTTGCAGAAAAGCCCCTGCAACTTCAAATCATCATATCTTTTCAACCACTTAGCCAAATTTAGCAATCTTGGACTTTTTGAAATCACCAGAACATGAAGAATCTTTTGGATTTAACCAAATTAAAATTTGACAATTTAAAATATGATCATTTTCAAATATGCTTGTTTGATGAAATTTGACATAATTCAAATTCTGTAAATCCAATTTTTGCAAACTAAATTGTTTTGGGTTCCTTAGAATGTGTACTAACAGATCCATAAGCCCAAAATATTATTTGAACAATTTTAGAATGGGTTTAGAATTATATGGCCATTTGAGAAAATTTTGACTTAGTTTAAATTCTATAAATAATTTTAATATGTTTTCTTAAGCATTGTTGCTCCATATGGCAACCTTAATCCATAGAAACCAGTGCCATAGAAGTTTGGACACATATGAGCCATACCCATGTATTTTAGGCCAAGTTATCACACACATGTTTCACACCATATTAAAAATGACTTAGGAAATATTTTGCTTAAGTGGTTCTATGTGTGTATGGCTATATGAAACCAAGGCTAAGTCCTATACTTAGCCAACAAATGAACCTAAAAACACTAGTACAAATGTTTCCATCAACTTTTTGTCTCCCCATGCTTGCTTCAAGATTTCACCAAGTTGGGATTTGTGAGAACCATGAAGTGCAATGGAGGACTTAACCATCTAGAGATTTTTCCACATGAAGATAGAAGACCAATGAAGACTTAGCAAATAAAACAAACTTCAGAAGCATCTCCAAGAAGTGGAAGCACTTAGAAGAAAACCAGAGAAACTTCCAGAAGACTAACCCCCTTTCTCTCTAAGTCTTTTTCCTTCCCTTTTCTATTCTTCTCCTTTCACCTTGATGGAAAAATGAAGAGAAACAAGGAAGATCATTGAAGAACTGACTTAGGATCCACAACAATCTGAAGCATACTCCATCAAGTTCAAGTACATGAAGAAATGAAGAAGAAGACTCACCTCTCCCATTCTATCCCCTTGTCTCATTTCCTCTCTATTTTGACTTGGTGATATTTTCACATTTGTTAAATAAAACACTTAGTTGTGACCACAACACTTGGGAAACAACTAGTGAGAAAACCATGAAGACTATCAATACCAAGAGAAACACCACACCAAGGAAGGAAACAACTTAGATGGCATGATGATGATCTTCAAGAAGGCAATCACATGAGGTCTAGAAGCAATCCATACAAGTTGAAGAATAACAAGTTATTTTGTCCAACCATTGACCCAAATGGAAAACCCAAGACTTAGTAATATTTTCCCTTTGATGATGAAGTTAGTATACCTACCCTAACCACAATGGAAAATACTAACATAGTCACTCAAATATTTTTGAAGGTGAATATGACCAAGTGTTTGCATGTATTACTTTAGTTGAAGAAGTAATATGTTTATTCTTAGTGAACTCTTGGAACTTCCTCGACAAGTATGGTTATAATAAAGTTAGATCACATCAAACTCAACCTAGTCCTTCCCAAGTAAACTCTTGAAAATCCCTTAACAAGTATGGGACCATTAGAGAATGAATCTTTCAACTCAAACCTAGACCTTGTCCTAGCCCACTAGGTTAAACTCCTTTGGTTATGTTATTGCTTTGTATGATCTCTTCACTTGTATGTTTGCTTGATAGCATGTTTGTTTATTTTGTTATTGTGTTTTCAATGAGTAGATTGTACGGAGAGCAACAATCCTTTGTGAAGAGAGTGTGATAGCTTCACCAACTTCAACAAGGCAAGTAACACATCATCAACTACCCATTATTTTCTATATGCATTAGTTGATTTTTTTGAGTAGTATGCATTGATAGGAAATTTTACTAAGTTATATTATGCTATGCTATTATCCTAGTAGTGTGTAGCCATCTCTTTTATCCCTGTTATTTATAGCCTTAGAACTTGATAGATGCTATGCAATGTGACAAATGATTTTTACTTGATGTTGTGGAAAAATTCTAAGTAACAACTTCAATGAACCACCTGGGTGGATTTGGTTGTTTGGCTGATGAGAGTTGAGTGTCTCCCCGAGGTGTGTTCACTTGAGGAATGCCACCCAGGAACAAAGTGATTATGATGTCCCCCAAGTTTAGATTGCTTCCAGTGCAGCCTTTGGTCATATGGGCTCTGTCTTGATCAACTAACTTGTGAGGGTTCAGCCTGGGCTTGAGAAGCAGATGTAGCATAATTATAGGTGGAACGGGTCTTGCCATTGGGTTGGATTCTTGCTTCTGAAAGATCTCGTCTCGATTTTTCTCCTTTCCTTAATGCACTCAGGGTGTATAGGATGTTTGGGTTGAGTTGAGTCTGAAGGTGAAAGTGCACAAACTCTGCAGAGTCAACAAACTAAGATATTAGCCGTGTCCCCGGTTATGGACAACTATGAGCAGCTGGACAAGGAAGGACGGAAGAATCACATCACCATGTTCAATAATTAAAATGACCAAGTGAACAGTATTTGTGGTGCTTGGATCTTAATCCAATGTTGCCACCCTTTGAAAAGAAAAGTTTGTTTTACAAAAGTGATAGGAGAAAACTGGCTTTATGCAAACTTAGCCAAAACTCCACTCAGCCAAATGAGCATGTAGTATTAGTCTTGCCATTTATATCCACCATAGTGTTACTTGCCAATACATTAAATTGTATTGACTCCCTTGTGGCTGCATATTCCATATTGCAGATGTTTCTGAAGACGAGTGAGGATTTCGTTTAGGATCTCGAGACTATCGCCAACATGTTTTGCATGTGGCACATGAAGAAGATGGGCTCAATGTTGTACTATGTTTTCCGCTGTAATTCTTTGTTTTCCGCTAGTCTTCTAAGACTATGCAAGTTGTAATCCTATTTTGTAAAGACTGTATCATGCGATGTAATAGAATTTGATGCATTTGCATGATATTTCATTTTGTACTATGGTGCTAGCAATTGATCCAGGGACTAGCACAATAACACAGGTATTCCATCTTTATTAAAAGTTGGGATTCTACAAAATGGTATCAGAGCATCGTGTTGCCTGTAGAATTCGAGACCCTAAGTTTGGAAAAGACCCTAGGATTGAAAAAAACTCTATGTTCAAACTTTCTAGAAACAAAACAATCATCTTAATTCTTCTCATATCCTCTCATCTATTATTCACCTTCAAAAATTTCTAGATGACCTACCTCTTCAATACCATCAAGACAGGAATGTTGATGATCATACCAAGAAGTGCAAGAAGTGTTTTCACCACATGAAGATCTACACTCGAGACAACTAAAGAAACTTGGAGATATACCAAGACTTCACAACATTCAACAACACCTCAAGACATAGAGAGTAGAATTTGAAGAAAACTCAAGAAGATATAGATGAGACCATCAATCTAGTTTCTTTGTTAGAACAACGTTAACGTGTTAGTGTATTGATCATACCAATGAGTGTGGTATGACAATATTAGTTTGTTTTCTAAAACTTTGTTGCTTGGTGTGTTGAAAGTTGTTTTATGTTTGTTATGTGTTGTTTGCAAGATGAGTTTCCTTCATCTGATGTGTTGGGGTAGGAATTTCTTTAGTCTTTTTCTAATCTCTACTCATTCATGCTAAGCCAAACAAAAACCCATACCCATTTACCAACCATATTGGGCTACCATATGAAGTGCAACAACAAACCTTTCACCCAAGAATGCCATGACTAGTTCTTTATAGAGACACAAGCCATACAATTGAGGAATCACAGATTTCAAGATCCCTTTTGTGTGAAGGAACAATCATATCTATGATCAATGCCAACTACATCATAAGGAGCAATAAGCCAATCAACAAGTGAAGAAAGACAAGTGAAACCCAAGTTGCATGAGATATGAAGATTTCAGAGCCAACTACACCAAGAGAAGAAATGATGAAGAAACACAACTATCCAGTTTGTGTTACATAGGAGTTTTACGAAACCCACTAGTTGAGAAATGATAGTTAGCTCAAGTTTGTCTTATAGATTGGAAACTTTCTGTTAGACAAGTGAGGTGACCTAGTGTTATTAAAGAAGATTTATCAATCTAAGTACAAGGTAACGATGGAGTGCAATATGGATTGGCCCCCATGATGACTACTCACATTATTCACTTTTGTTACGAGGAATGGTAAATATAAGTGACATACCTATTAGAGAGACGACGATGTTAAACCTGAACCATAGAATGGTAGAATACAATAATGACCCTATGTTAGTGTTACTGAAAACGTACTATTTCGGTGAGGATCAAGCCAACCTTGGAGCTATCAAGCAATGAAAGGTTTTGCCTACCATGAGAATTTCGTTAGAAATAGCATGGTCCTTGCCTTCAAGGATGACAACAACAAGAAGGATGATTTCAAAGGACATCAAAAGACCAAGTTGAGAGTGAACCAAAGGCTTTTGATTGACCCAAAGAGTGACGCCTCAGTGTCAAAGGTAGTTCAACAGATCTATGTTGGTCTACAGCTCTACCGCGAAGGAAAGTTCTACTCAAGCCAATCTCAGATCAATCTACACTCTAATTTAATGAAAATAGACTACCCACAAAAGTTTCTTTTAAGGGTGGTAGCCCACCCAATTGTTTTGAAACCAAGTTACCCAAACCTAATCTTCTTTCTAGCCTTCCCAAATCTCAGGACGAGATTTCTTTTAAGGGTGGTAGTCTCTAACATCCCTGATTTTTGGAAAATTCAAAAATCACAAAAATTTGAACCTTTTTATTTTCATATAATGCAAGTCACCAAAAACCAAATGAGATGCAAGAAATAAAATGAAACAATAAATAACTCAATGAAATTTGAAATTAAGAATCCATTATACCTCTATTCCATAAACCCTATTTCTAAAATAAAATAAAATATGTTTCCTCGGGTGAATAAAATATTTCTTAGCAAACATCCTTACCAAACATGTTTTCAACTCAACTACCATTTTGAAAATTATTATGATATTTAGAAACTAGAGGATTGTTATCTTTAGTAATTCTCAATGTCACCAAAAAATATTTTCACCAATCATTAAATATATCATATGAATAAAAATTATTTAAGTTGCTATTCAAATATCAAGTGTCAAACCATAGAATATATTCCATAAATTCTTTTTAGAAGTGAAATACTTTGGGAAAACAAATATTTACAAATGTGGTAGTCCTCTGATAATTATTATCAACTTTCCTATTTAATTATATTCTACATTTAAAAATGGCATACAGTTGCTATTAAGTAATTTAGTAATATGCTAAAATTATAAAATATACTAATGGGTTGAAATTGTTTTGAGAAATAATATTTGACCTTAGTAATGTATCTGAAATATTACAAGACCCAATTTACATTTATTTACTTTTTCTATTTTAAAATTTGTATTAAGTGACTATTCATGTTTTCATCATAATTTAAAATTTTAAAAATATGAAAACACTTTGAATTGGTTTTAGAAAATAGTATTTGACCATAATACAGCTACTGAAATTTTAGTTTACAAATATTTATATTTTATAATTTTCTAAATTAAAAATCAGATTAAGATGCTATTAAGGTATTATTCAAATTTTCAAAATTGAAAAATAAAAACATATTGAAAAGTTTACAAAAATGATATGGGTTGAAAGATATTAATATTACAGAAATTTAGAATTTTATTTGACCATAATTGGATAGAGAAAACAGAAGTTATTAATGAAATAAGAAAACAGGAACTAAAAAAAAACATCGATGACGTCATCAATGACGTCATCATCGTCTTCAACAAAGAAGGAAACTGCCGGCCGTTTCCTCCCGAATTTTTGCCCCCCGATTACTCTCCATTAAGACCACCATTTGATGCCCCGTCTGCTCCTAGTTAAAGCCCTCCTCGGCCTCCCTCATTCCCCTCTTCCTCCTCTACCAATCCTTCCGCAAGGCCACCGGAATAGCTCGCCGAAGTTCTCTGCTGCCGCCACCGGTTGAGCAAGACTCCGGCCACCGTAGTCCTTCCCGGGCGCCCCTTTTTGTTCCTATCAACTCCCCTCGTCTGTGCGCACCTCCTGATGGTTTTTGTCGATCTTGTTTGCAGCCAGGAGCCCGCGCTGTGCACACCGGAGCTCCGCCGGCGCCCGAGAAGTTCCGTCCGCGTCGCATTGCCGTTCCAGGAAGCGTGCGTTGTTGCTGTGGCCTCCGAAACGCTCGCCGTGCATCTCCGCGCCTCTCCGTGCCCTCTAGAAGCCCGGAGGAGCCCTGGATCTCACCGTCGTCGATTTTCCCGAGCGCCCGCACCACCGTGCCGCCATTCTTCGGCGGAAAATCCCGGTGAGCCCCCTCCTGTCTTCTCTGGCCGTTAGATCTAGAATCAACGCGTAGGATTAGATCCTAGGCGAAGGGGTATGCAATCGTTAGATCTGGATCTAACGATCTAGATCCATCACTTATCCACGTCAGCACATGCCACACCAGCGCCAGTCAGCATAGCCTAGCCAATCAGAGACTGCCGCGTGGCCAGCCCTTTAATTCGAATATTTCTCCCGGTAGATTTTTTGGCAGATTTGCAGAAAAGCCCCTGCAACTTCAAATCATCATATCTTTTCAACCACTTAGCCAAATTTAGCAATCTTGGACTTTTTGAAATCACCAGAACATGAAGAATCTTTTGGATTTAACCAAATTAAAATTTGACAATTTAAAATATGATCATTTTCAAATATGCTTGTTTGATGAAATTTGACATAATCCAAATTCTATAAATCCAATTTTTGCAAACTAAATTGTTTTGGGTTCCTTAGAATGCGTACTAACAGATCCATAAGCCCAAAATATTATTTGAACAATTTTAGAATGGGTTTAGAATTATATGGCCATTTGAACAAATTTTGACTTAGTTTAAATTCTATAAATAATTTTAATATGTTTTCTTAAGCATTGTTGCTCCATATGGCAACCTTAATCCATAGAAACAAGTGCCATAGCAGTTTGGACACATATGAGCCATACCCATGTATTTTAGGCCAAGTTATCACACACATGTTTCACACCATATTAAAAATGACTTAGGAAATATTTTGCTTAAGTGGTTCTATGTGTGTATGGCTATATGAAACCAAGGCTAAGTCCTTAGTGAAGTTTCAACTTATACTTAGCCAACAAATGAACCTAAAAACACTAATACAAATGTTTCCATCAACTTTTTGTCTCCCCATGCTTGCTTCAAGATTTCACCAAGTTGGGATTTGTGAGAACCATGAAGTGCAATGGAGGACTTAACCATCTAGAGATTTTTCCACATGAAGATAGAAGACCAATGAAGAGTTAGAAAATAAAACAAACTTCAGAAGCATCTCCAAGAAGTGGAAGCACTTAGAAGAAAACCAGAGAAACTTCCAGAAGACTAACCCCCTTTCTCTCTAGGTCTTTTTCCTTCCCTTTTCTATTCTTCTCCTTTCACCTTGATGGAAAAATGAAGAGAAACAAGGAAGATCATTGAAGAAATGACTTAGGATCCACAACAATCTGAATCATACTCCATAAACTTCAAGTACATGAAGAAATGAAGAAGAAGACTCACCTCTCCCATTCTATCCCCTTGTCTCATTTCCCCTCTATTTTGACTTAGTGATATTTTCACATTTGTTAAATAAAACACTTAGTTGTGACCACAACACTTGGGAAACAACTAGTGAGAAAACCATGAAGACTATCAAGACCAATAGAAGCACCACACCAAGGAAGGAAACAACTTAGATGGCATGATGATGATCTTCAAGAAGGCAATCACATGAGGTCTAGAAGCAATCCATACAAGTTGAAGAATAACAAGTTATTTTGTCCAACCATTGACCCAAATAGAAAACCCAAGACCTTAGTAATATTTTCCCTTTGATGATGAAGTTAGTAGACCTACCCTAACCACAATGGAAAATACTAACATAGTCACTCAAATATTTTTTAAGGTGAATATGACCAAGTGTTTGCATGTATTACTTTAGTTGAAGAAGTAATATGTTTATTCTTAGTGAACTATTGGAACGTCCTCGACAAGTATGGTTATAATAAAGTTAGATCACATCAAACTCAACCTAGTCCTTCCCAAGTAAACTCTTGGAAATCCCTTAACAAGTATGATACCATTAGAGAATGAATCTTTCAACTCAAACCTAGACCTTGTCCTAGCCCACTAGGTTAAACTCCTCTGGTTATGTTATTGCTTTGTATGATCTCTTCACTTGTATGTTTGCTTGATAGCATGTTTGTTTATTTTGTTATTGTGTTTTCAATGAGTAGATTGTACGGAGAGCAACGATCCTTTGTGAAGAGAGTGTGATAGCTTCACCAACTTCAACAAGGCAAGTAACACATCATCAACTACCCATTATTTTCTATATGCATTAGTTGATTTTTTTTTAGTAGTATGCATTGATAGGAAATTTTACTAAGTTATATTATGATATGCTATTATCCTAGTAGTGTGTAGCCATCTCTTTTATCCCTGTTATTTATAGCCTTAGAACTTGATAGATGCTATGCAATGTGACAAATGATTTTTACTTGATGTTGTGGAAAAATTCTAAGTAACAACTTCAATGAACCACCTGGGTGGATTTGGTTGTTTGGCTGATGAGAGTTGAGTGTCTCCCCGAGGGGTGTTCACTTGAGGAATGCCACCCAGGAACAAAGTGATTATGATGTTACCCAAGTTTAGATTGCTTCCAGTGCAGCCTTTGGTCATATGGGCTCTGTCTTGATCAACTAACTTGTGAGGGTTCAGCCTGGGCTTGACAAGAAAATGTAGCATAATTATAGGTGGAACGGGTCTTGCCATTGGGTTGGATTCTTGCTTCTGAAAGATATCGTCTCGATTTTTATCCTTTCCTTAATGCACTCAGGGTGTATAGGATGTTTGCGTTGAGTTGAGTCTAAAGGTGAAAGTGCACAAACTCTGCAGAGTCAACAAACTAAGATCTTAGCCGTGTCCCCGGTTATGGACAACTATGAGCAGCTGGACAAGGAAGGACGGAAGAATCACATCACCATTTTCAATAATTAAAATTTTGACCAAGTGAACAGTATTTGTGGTGCTTGGATATTAATCCAATGTTGCCAACCTTTGAAAAGAAAAGTTTGTTTTACAAAAGTGATAGGAGAAAACTGGCTTTATGCAAACTTAGCCAAAACTCCACTCAGCCAAATGAGCATGTAGTATTAGTCTTGCCATTTATATCCACCATAGTGTTACTTGCCAATACATTAAATTGTATTGACTCCCTTGTGGCTGCATATTCCATATTGCAGATGTTTCTCAAGACGAGTGAGGATTTTGTTTAGGATCTCGAGACTATCGCCAACATGTTTTGCCTGTGGCACATGAAGAAGATGGGCTCAATGTTGTACTATGTTTTCCGCTGTAATTCTTTGTTTTCCGCTAGTCTTCTAGGAATATGCAAGTTGTAATCCTATTTTGTAAAGACTGGATCATGCGATGTAATAGAATTTGATGCATTTGCATGATATTTCATTTTGTACTGTGGTGCTAGCAATTGATCCAGGGACTAGCACAATAACACATGTATTCCATCTTTATTAAAAGTTGGGATTCTACATGCGATGTACCGAACCTGGGTAAACCCTGTGTTTTGGTCCTTAGCACAATCACGTCCCCCCACGTCTCTACCCGTAGTCTCATGGCACCCCCGTCTATGAATTCTACTACGATGTCTCGACAACGAGTATTACCACTAGAGGCGCAGGTGCGGATTATCGATGCAGCGCGTCGGGGCAGTGTAGTCCCACGATCCGATCCAGCCGATCCAATCCCGCGATCGTCGAAGTGCTGAACGTACAGCACCTCTGCCGGTATCCACAGGTACGAGGAGGAACTCCGACGGCGGAATGCTAGGTCCGGTGCAACGGCTGGACTGAGTGGGGCTAGCGTTCCCAACGCATGGGAGTGGAGTAACGTGCCCGCTGGGCAACCTGCGCCCCTCTTTATATAGCGAATGGTAGTGGGCTTCACAACACTTGTGGCCCATTCCCTCTGTGAGTCAGACTCACAAACTCAGTCCATTTCCGGTTCGGGTCCAACCCGACCAATACATTTGCTCCCGCTCTTAAGTGTGCGACCCTGCAGGCTCATGGCGACTTGGACACGATTGGAGTCCGACTCCCAATCAATCAATCGGTAGCAGCTCCTAGCAGAACGTGCCGACTCCAAAGTGCCACAGAGTCATGACGACATACCTTTCAATGTGACTTTCATCTTAGTCCCTTTTTCCTCACGATATGCCTTGTCGAACTATAGGCGATTTCGTCATCCCTTAATAGCTCAACTCTCTTCTCGGTCCGTGACATATGATTCATCTGACTAACTCTTAGTCGACAGACTCGGTTAACACTTAACCGAGTTGCGCATGGCCATGCTTCCGGAATCATATCACTCGAGAGGGCCCAGAGAATATCTCTCCATTCGGAGGGGCAAAATCCCATCTTGATTATCCACATCACGCAGCTTGCTTCTCATTCGACCCAAACTCTGCCTTTATAGCTGCCTTGTCACAGAACAGCGTTGGATAGAATCTAAGTCGGTGATCCACAACTCGGATTGTGTGACAACCTCAGGTCTAAGGATTACATTGATTGAGACATGCAAATGACGACATACTCGTTGCATCTCAATATGGGTCAGTCCGACTTGCTAAACTCTTTAGCCAAGTATGTGAACGTTGGAATGGCATCACCATGCCCATGAAAAGTGGAACCGTGTCATCAGCCAACACTCACATTAGTCTAGGGTGTGTGTCCAGCACAACCTTAATGACCAAGGACAATCTAGTATGAACAACATGAATATATAGTTCTACAATCGAATCACATATTCATTGACATATATCAGATGTTCAAAACAATTACAACTTAATAACTTTATGAATACATTGGGAATTACATGATTGCCTCTAGGTCATATTCCCGACATAAACTTAGGGAACAACATGATGAAAAATAACAACGAAGTAACAACTAGAACAAGAACTATTTTTTGTGTTTTTGATAAAGAGAAGCAAAAAAGACAAAATAAAATAAACTAAGCAAAACTAGAGTAAAGAGATTCTAAGTGAGAGAATCCCCTTGCAGAACTTCTCTTTCTCCCCAGCAGCGACGCCAGAAAATAGCTTTGATGGTGCAGGTCTTGCACCCGTTGGGAAACCCCAAGAGAGAGTTATGATGAGCACAACAACAGTTTTCTCTCAGAAAGAAACCAAGGTTTAATCGACCAGTAGAAGGAAGGAGTTACTTCAGAAGGTTGATGCAACTGAGATGGCATGGCGCACTACCGGTTCAGCAGCAACATGGAACCTTCACAACACAATCAAATCACTTTGCCCCAACGAATCAGTGAGGTTGTCAATCTCACCGGTTTTGCTGATAACAAAGAGGTTAAATGTATGGTGTGGAAAACAATATGAAAACTGTATGAAAGTAGTAGCAGCAATATGAAAGCAGTGGAAACAATGTTTATTATCAGTATGAGGAAAATGGACTGGGGTCCATAGTTCACTTGTGGTGTCTCTTCGTGAAAGATAAATAACATGTGTGGTGAACAAATTACAGCTGGGCAATTGACAGAAATGAAGACTCCACCGTAGTGCATATGCAAGACAAAAATATTACTATGTGATTCATGCGGGCATTACAACAGAATACATAGACCGTCATCCAACTACATCTATGACTAATAATCCACCCTCCAAATATCATATGAACAAACGTTTGGTATTAAGTTGCAGGCAAGAGATAATCGTAGTAAGCAAAGTGTGTAATGTAAACAATAACATCATCCTTAGACAAAGAATTGTTGTTTTCTCCCTAATGGCAACAGCACATCCTCCATCCGTCACGTTTCTATCACTCGAGCACAGATGCAAAGGAGGCCCGAACCACTATCGAGCATAAATACTCCCTCTTGGAGTTACTAGCATATACTTGGCCAGAGCATCTACTAATAACAGAGAGCATGCAAGATCATAAATAACATAAGCATGAAGATAACATGATAGATAGATAATCAAAAGATATAGCATTCAACATTTATTATATCCCAGCAAACATAACATGTAGCATTACATAAATATGATCTCGATCATGTGAGGCAGCTCACGAGATCGAAACATGAGGTACAAAGTGGAGAGAACAAGCATATAGCTATTGCTATGCACCCATAGTCCATGGATGAACTACTCACGCTTCACTTCGGAGGAGGGCATGGTGGTGTAGACCCCTATGGTGGTGAATTCCCCTCTCGGCAGGGTGCCGGGGAGGGCTCCAGAACCCTCCCGATCTCGGGATGACGATGACGGCGGCATCATGTGTTTTTCGGGACGAAGTGGGATATCATTAGGTTTTACGTCTCGGGGGGCTTAAATAGGCGAAAGGGCAAAGCCGGTGGAGGCCTGGGGGCCCCACACCACCCCATGGCGCGGCCACGGGGCGCGCCGCCCTATGGTGTGGGCCCGCTCCAGGTGTCTTCGGGACTCCGTGGAACCTTCAGGAATTCTAAGACTTCCGGGCTTCGAATTTTCCAATTCCAAGAATATTTCCAGAACAACTTTTCTGAAACTAAAAACAGCAGAAAACAGGGAACTGACTCTGTGGCATCTTGTCAATAGTTTAGTCCGGAAAATCAATAAAAATTACATAAAGTGTATAACAAACATGAGGAAAACAATAAGAAAACAACATGGAACATAAGAAATTAAGGATACATTTATGACGTATCAGTGGTACTATGGCATTGATTTTCTCCATGCATGTTTCACCTCTTTGGCTAATGGTGTTGCCAAGAACGTAAGATTTCATTCTTCATCCACCCTTGGGAACATGGGTTCGCCTTTTCGATGTTGCTCCAGAATCCGATTGTTAGTGTCGGACTCGCTTTCGTCTTTTTTCACCTTACGACTTTTGTTTGTTGAACTTCCTCTTGGAATTCTTCCCTTTGTTCCCAGCTCCAGTGCTTCTTCTCATATGCTTATTAGCCGACATTGCTAGTTTGTACGATTTGGTTTCCCAAACTGTGCATGATGTATGCAAGGTTCACTCTGGATTTTATCCTACTCCTCCTCAGAGTAGGGGTATAGTTCCTTGGCTTCTACACCTTTGCTTTTCCACTTGTAGGTGTTTTCTTTTCCAAAGGCAATATTTACTTCTGTGGACTTTTCTTGTGCAACTAGAGTGGCCTTCTTTTCAGGCCGGGACGACTTTTTGGCTTGTATGAGTGCATCTATATTTGCCACTCTTGCTCTAATGTCATCCTCTGCTGCTGCATGCTCACTGGTTGTTGTTAGCATAGAACAAATGTATTTATGCTTTTTAGATCCCACGATGAATGGTACAAGGCCAGGTTTAAGACCGTTGATGAAAGCATTCATTGCTTGGACATCATGCACTCTAGAGAAGCTGTTCTTCATTGTTTTCCATCTTGAAATAAAGTCGACATATGACTCGTTTTCGTATTGGATGCAACTATTTATCTAGTTAATACTCTTGGGGCGCTTGTATGTGCCTTGGAAGTGAGAAAAAAATCTGGCCATATCCTCTTAGTTGTCTACCGTTCTTGATGGTAATCCATTAATTCAGTCACGAGCTACATCCAGCAACATCAAAGGAAGGAATTTTACTGCCTCTAGATCTATCTTTTGTTCAGCTGAACGGCGGTATAATAATCCGAGAGCCATGTATCTTGTTGGCCCAACTTGATAAGTTGGCCCGACTTGGGCAAAGCCAGCATGGAGATTGATATTCCGGATTCTGTCAGTAAAACACTTTGGTACGAAATGCAATTCATCCCTTTCCGCTCCAGGCGCATGCGGGGAATACCTTCCAATGGAGTGGACTGAGGGGCTTCTCCTTAGCCCACTATTATGTGAATTCGCTCGTCATCGCTCATCCATGTTTCTCCCGGCATCCCAATCCCTGTGGCAAGGCAGAGTTCTCCTTCTAACTTGCTCCTTATTGCTTCGTGGGGTCTGGGACCTCTCACGCCTGTGAGGATGTTCGTATCTTCCGGCATTATCAGTCGGGCTTCTCGGGGGGTCGCATTGCTTTTTCGTCTTTCGCTGCACAAGATTAGCGAAGAGCGCTACTGCCTTCCATCTGGTTTTTGTCTTCCTGATCATCATTGATTCGGGGTTTTGGGTTATTCTAGAGATTTTGTGGATGTTACCAAGTTATGGACGGTGCATCCTTATCACGTGGATATTTTTGGTCCTTTTTGGGATCTTCATTCATTCCCTTTAAACTTCCTGAATCTCCAGGCTCTCTTAGATCGGGTGTTGCGGTTGCGTGATGCAGCACACCCTATTCCACCAAGCTCTATGCCAACACCCATTGGTCCAATGATAAGATCATGTGTAAAGGCGATACAAGATATTGTGAACTCACTTCTCTCTCTCTCTCTATGCCTTCGGTGACTTGGTGAATGGTGCGCTACCTTATGGAACTACCCTATGCATGCTCAGGTATGATCCCACAATGGAGCCCCAAGATGATGCCCAAGGAGCTCAAAAACATGCCCAAGAAGTTACCCAAGAAGCTAGAGAAGAAGTTCGAGAAGAAGACATAAAGGAAGAAGAAGATAAGAAGGAGGAAGATGGACTACAGGAAACTCGGCATGCACCCCGGCCAGGCCGACCTCCAGGCCGGGATCCTGATGACCCACAAGTATAGGGGATCGCAACAGTCTTCGAGGGAAGTAAAACCCAAATTTATTGATTCGACACAAGGGGAGCCAAATAATATTTGTGAGCCTTAACAAGTAAGTTATCAATTCACCTGCACCTGAAAGTGGACTTGTTCGCAGTGGTTTATCAGTAGTAACAGTTTTATAGTAGCAGCAGTAGTGAAATAACAATAGCATTGGAATAAAAACAACAGAAGTAGTGTTTGAAGTAAACAACGGGATTAAATACTGTAGGAATAGTGATAGATGAACGGGCGTTGCATGGATAAGATAGTTCATATAATAATCAAGACATGGGCATTGCAGATAAATAAGATAAAGCATCCCAACACTAAGTAACCATAGGCATGTGTTCCATAAATAGTCGTACGTGCTCGTAATGAGAACTTGCACAATATATTTTGTCCTACCAACCCGTTTTCAGCGGGGCATCAAGGGAACAACTGGTAATTAAGGTTTTCCTTTTAATAGAACACCGGAGCAAAACATTAACACACTGTGAACACACGTGATCCTCACATCACAGCCATCCCCTCCAGTTGTCCCAATTTCTGTCACTTTGGGGCCTCGGGTTCCGACAACAATATGTGTAGACAACTTGCAGGTATGATCAAGAAACAATAATTATCATCATGATTCAATAACATATTCAGATATGAGATCATGGCACTCGGGCCCAAAGTGGCAAGCATTAAGCATAACAAGTTGCAACAATGTCAATAGCACTAATAGAAGCTACTAGGAACTATGCCCTAACAATCACAGCATTATTACATGGACGATCTCATCCAATCCCTACCATCCCCTTCAGCCTACAGTGGGGGAATTACTCACACATGGATCGGGGAAACATGGATGGTCGATGGAGAGGAGTTGGTGACGACGATGGCGATGATCTCCTCCAATTCACCGTCCTGGCAGGGTGCCAGAACGGAGTTTCTGAACCCTGAAAAAGGATTCGCGATGGCTGCAGAGCTACGGACTACTTTCTGGAAAAGTTTCGAACCCCCTCGGGTTTTAGGGTTGAAGGATATTTGTAGTCGAAAGGGGAGACCGAGGGGGGCTCTGGGTGGCCCACACCCCTAGGTGGCACGGCCTAAGGGGGCGCGCCAGGGGGTGGTGTGGGCCCCTCTGGCTCTTCTCCTGGCCTCCTTCTGGCTCCCGCTGTCTTCTGGTGTTTTAGGACCAATGGGGTCTTTTCTGGGCAATTTCCTGAAAGTTATTTTTCTGCACAAAAACGAGACACCAAGGTAATTCTGCTGAAAACAATGTTAGTCTGTGTTAGTTGCATTCAAAACACACAACTTTAGAGGAAAACAATAGGACAAGTGTTCGGAAAAGGATATACGTTTTCGACGTATCAACTCCCCAAGCTTAGCTTATTGCTTGTCCTTAAGCAATTCAGTGACAACTGAGTGCGATAAAAGACTTTTAGGAACACATTTGTTTCATATGATGTAAATATACTCACTATATGATCAAATAATTAGTTATGCTCATGATAAGATACATGCAAGATATTGTCACTTAATAGTTATGCAAACCATGGAGAGATAATAACATATTAATAATAAACAACATGAAGCATAACTATTTGCAAGATTGTAGTATTCATAATAGGATCTGATAAAGTGGCATCTCGCTTTCCCTTATATGTGGGGCAAAACATAAATGCCAAGGCACCTTTGAAGTTCAAGGGAAGACTAGAAGTAAAGATATCAAAGATGCAAGTATCAAGATTATACCACAATCAACCGTGCTTTGGGACAAACACATCACACTAAGAATGATAATTATGCTCTCAAGAAGGTGCTCAGAGAATATGACGGAGACTCAACATAAAAGTAAAAGAAAGGCCCTTCGCGGAGGGAAGCAGAGATTACTCATGTGCTAGAGCTTTTATTTTATTAAACAGAGGCATTGAAAACATTTTTAAGAGAGGTGTATGCTTATGTCAACGAATGGTAAACAGACAATACAGTACGTCACAAGCCGACTGGATTCACAAGAGCGGCTCCCATTGTGAAGGACGAAACTAGTGTAGAAGGTCATCCCTGTTTCTCTTTTGTTTACACAATTATGCTTTGACTGATAAATCAGGGGCAAAAATAGTGAAGAAAATTTGTTTGTATTAATTTGGGTTTGGACACCCCGCTGCCAGCTCTTCTACCAATTGGATATGCGGATGAATCCACTAGTCCAGGGTGTGAAATCCAATCAACAAGTGAGATAAAGATTCTCTATTTACGTCCTCATGAACTAAAATAGGGGCACAAAACAAGAATAATTTTTAGAAGGTTTTAAAGGTAACACATGAGCAATTTACTTGGAGTGGCAGTTTAACACCACATGTAGGTAGGTATGGTGTACACAATGGGAAACCTTGGTTTTTGGGAGTTGGATGCACGAGTAGAATTCCATACTCAGTACAGGTGAAGGCTAGGAATAGACAGGGAGCGACAATCAAGAGAGCAACAACTATCATAATCATGTTTGCGACAAAATAAAATTAACTGGGGCATAAAATTAATACTATAACTCCGAGGGAAAATAAATCATCGAGGCTTATTGACTTTTTTGTTTTCAGTCTTAGCATGCGTGAGCATGTGCCAAGTCGATTCAAATGAAACAGTCAGAGGAAGCTACCACGATGTCATACCCTTCTATGAATAGAACAATGCGAACACATGTTTATATGACAGGGCATTTACCATTAATAAATTGGAACAAAACATGAGAGAGAACGAACTAATAAGCAGCCATTAAGTCACATATAAATTATACGAACAAACTAAGCATGCTCACATAGATGGATATATGTACAAAAATGAAAGCAAATAGAGTTCATACCAGCCTCTCACCACACTTGAATTGTCGTAGATCGTCATTATTGCTCTTCACTTGTGGCTTGAATAAAATATAAAATGAAAACCAAGCTCCAATGGAATCACGAATGACTGTTGAACTCTGCACCAAACTTTACAAAACAAGAGAAGAACAACAAATATTTTTGGGGCTTTTCAATGAAAGCACAAACAAAAGAGAACAAGCAAACAAAGGAAAACAAAATGTTTTTGGGTTTTTGAATATTAAAATGCAACTAAAGGATAAAGCAAACCAACTAAAGAAACAAACAGAGAGAAACAACAGAAATATTTTTGGTATTTTTGTGTTTTTGGAAAGCGAAAACAAAACAATAAAAACAAAAGAGATGAAAGAAACAAAACCAAGTGAAACAAACAAAAAGAAGCGAAAGAAGAGAAAACATGGATATACAAAGAACCGACAGAACATGATATATAAATGAGTGTGATGTCGGTATACCTCCCCCCAAGCTTAGGCTTTTGGCCTAAGTGGAGATCAATCACCAAGGGGCACATGAGGTACCGCCCCCATAGTATGTTGAGGAGGAACCCTCCCCCTGATATGTGCTCGAGGATGCGCCGGTGTACTACGTGTTGCAGTCCTCGGGAGGCGCGTCTCGCCTCTCCTGCTACCTGTGAAACTCTGTGGTGCTCAGATGCTCGTCTACCTACTCCTTGGAGAGCGACCACAGTGCCCTGTCAATCTTAAACAAAACAGGTTGCGGAAAAGTAACTTTTCACTCCTCTCCGTCCATATATAAACCTCTATATACTAAATGATCAGCAGTAGAGTTAGAAGTGATAAACTGATGGGATTTCATGGCAGCAAGTTTAATCCTATATGGAGCAATTATTTCATCATTAGGGTCAATGGAAACATGTAAAGCAGCTGCTACACGTGTAGAAATAATGCCACAAAAAATAGGCCCAGAAGCAGCAAGGAGGCGTGCAACAAGTGCACCAAGGTTATAATTCATGCTACGGTTCAGCGCAACATCAATGAAAGCAAGGTGGTAACTAGAAATGTTGCTAGTGTTCTCCCTACCAGGGATACTAGTATAAATATAGTAAGTAAAGTATCTAAGAGCGGGAAGTTGAATGTTGCTTATCTTCCCACGCTGGGATGAGCGACCTTCATCATTGGTGATTTCTCGCTAAATCCCATGGAGATCTGCTAGTTTATCTTGAATCATGCTCGCTGTCCTAGTGGCGTTGATACCTATAATAGCACAAAATTCTCCCAAGGACAAAGAAAAAGGACTACCAGATAACTTGAAGGAAACAGACGGACCATAATGTGTGTTCTGAAATTTAAAGCTCTTAACAAAAGTTTTTGTAAGTGCGGCATACTGAGTGCTTTCATCTTCCATAAAGTTGGTTAGACCAACTCTTTCGATAAGCATAAGAAAGTCAGCTAAAGGACCTGCACTTCTTAAAAATGTGCGGCAAGGAAAACTAAATGGGTGAACGATACCGTCATCTTTAGCATCGTCAATAGTTGACGCCATACCATCCTCATTATTAGATGGCCTCGCTGAAGTGGATGAACGTGAAAGCCTTGTCCTTCTAGGAGAATCACTCCTAAATATTTCTCCACAATTATAACTATCCATCTCTGAAATTTTTCAACAATCATCACAAAAATTAATTTCAACCAACTATAAGGTGGAGACTACCATAGGGACTTATATGAGAGCTAAACATACATCACAAATAAATTATTTCTACTCAAATCAAGCATACAAACTCACATAAGCTGTCACCTACAGTACCAAAATACTCAAGAAATACTTCACTAAACAAAATTCTACTTGGATCATCGGAGGAGTCACATATCGGAGATCAAACACACCAAATATCAGCACAAATGATGGGCTGAAGAAGGAGATCGAAAATCCAGCGGGATAACAGAAAAAACACGGGTTCTAGGAAATGTTTTCAGTTTGTGAGGTGAGAGAGAAGACTTTGGCAGGGAAGAGAGTTAGTGGAGGGCCATGTGGCCCCACACCATGTGCTGGCGCCACCAGGGGCTGGTCGCGCCACCCTGTGGTGTGCCTGCCTGGTGGGTCCCCCTGGGGCCTCTCGGGTGGCTTTCTGCCTCATTTTTAACGTAAAAAGCTATTATAATTTTCTGGAATTTTTTAAGAAACTTTATTTTTCAGACTTTTTCAGAATTTTAATAAATAATAATATTTCTGGAAAACAAAAGTGAAAAGGTGGAAAACAAAACCAAAACCAGCACTACTGAGGTTCTATGACACTCTAATGGAAGAATATCCAAACAAAAAAAGGTGGTAGTGGTGAAAACAAAAGTATGGATGGTGAAAACATGCATATCCTCATAAATCAGAGTGAAAATATGATTGTACTCCAGTAGCAATGTTATAACAGAAGTAACCATGGTGAAAACATGATGGGGAAGGTGAAAACATAGTGAAAACATTGTCCTCTTCATTCAAAATTATTTTCTTACCAAGGGTGATCAAGTCTTGTTACCAGAATAATTTTAATATGAAGAATAACTTTGCTAATCACTAAATAATTATGTTACCTCAACCTTGATAGGCAGAGTCTCAATCATAATAATTTCATATTCCTTTGGTGGTACTGGAATAGGACAATAAAATTCTCCAATCTTGATGGTCTCAATATTTTCAATTGAATTTAGACCATATTTCTTATCATTCTTCTTGGGAAAATAAACAGTGTGCTCTTTATCATTAACATTAAAAGTAACTTTTCCTTGATTGCAATCAATAACAGCCCCTGCAGTATTAAGAAAAGGTCTTCCAAGAATAATAAACATATTATCATCTTCAGGCATTTCCAACACAACAAAGTCAGTTAATATCAGACAATTATTAGCAACTTGAACGGGAACATCCTCACATATACCCACAGAAATAGCAGTAGATTTATTAGCCATTTGCAAAGATATATTAGTTCGTATCAATTTTTCTAGGAGGAGTCTTTTATAGAGAGTAAAAGGCATGACACTAACTCCAGCTCCCAGATCACACAAATCAGTTCTAACATAATTATTTTTAATATAACAGGGAATAGTTGGTATACCAGGATCTCCAAGTTTCTTAGGAACCTTGCCATTAAAATAGTAATTAGAAAGCATAGTGGAAATTTCCTCATTATGTATCTTCCTTTTGTTAGAGACAATATCTTTCATATATTTTGCATAAGGAGGCAATTTAATAGCATCAGTTAAAGGAATTTGATAGAACAAAGGTTTCATCCATTCAGAAAACTTGTTATAGTGTTCTTCTTCTTTTGATTTGTGTTTCTTATTAGGATAAGGCATTGGTTTTTGTACCCAAGGTTCTCTCTCATTACCATGTTTATTAGCAATAAAATCTTCCTTAGTGTACTTTGTATTTTTAGTTTGCTTTTCAGGTTCCTTTTCAATTTATTCTTTACCAGAAGCATCATCCTTTTCATTACCACTTTCAGTTTCAGCATCAGAGATAGATATACTATTTGGATCTTTAGCAAGTTTAGAGGATTCTACAACAGTTTTACGTTTCTTCTTCTTTTTCTTCTTAGTATGAATAACATCATTATTAGGTTGCTCAGAATCTTGTTCAATTCTTTTAGGATGTTCGTCAGGATATAAAGGATCTTGTGTAGCAATACCACTTCTAGTTCTTATTTCATAAGCATGTTTTTCTTTAGAAGCATTAACTAGCAAATCTTTTTGCACTTTAGCAAGTTGATCAATTCGAGTTTGAACCATTCGAAAATGTTTAACAAGAATTTTAACATCATTAGAGGTTCTTTCTATAATACCATGCAAATTATCAATAGCTTTAGAGTTTTCCATTAGGTGATTTTGCACTCTCATATTAAAATTATCGTTCTTAATAACATAATTATCAAATTCATCTAAGCACTGATCAGGAGGTTGACTATAGGGAATATCTCTACTATCAAAATATTGGAGAGAGTGTACCTCAATTGGTGATGAGTGAGGGATTGGCTTACATAATTCTTCTATAGGTGGAAGATTCTTCACATCTTCAGATTTAATACCCCTTTCTTTAAGAAATTTCTTGGCTTCTCTCATCACTTCATCATTTAATTCAATCATTCCCCTCTTCTTGGGTGTTGGTGTTGGTATTGATACTGGAGTAGGGGTCGGTCTAGGCTCAACCATAGTCCGATCATCATGGTTTTGGCTTATTTAGCCATTAATTCCTCAACTTCTTCCGGAGTTCTTTGCCTGAAAACACAACCAGCACAACTATCCAGGTATGGCCTAGATTCAACAGTTAGTCCATTATAGAATATATCAAGAAGTTTATTATCTTCTAGCTTATGCCTAGGTGTAGCCCTAACTAAAGAACAAAACCCTACCCAAGATACAGGCAATTTCTCTCCATCCAATTGCTTGAAATTAAATATATTTTGTAAAGCAACATGTTGAGCACTAGCGGGAAAATATTTCTAAAAGAAAGCATTAACAAACCCAATAGGACTATCAATAGATCCCGGAGATAAATTATTAAACCATGTTTTAGCTTCATCTTTTAATGAGAAAGGTAATATTTTAGTAACTAAGTAGCTACATTTTTTAAGATCATCAGAGAATAAACTACTCAAAGAGGAGAGCTCATTCATATGTTTCATAGCACCTTCATTTTCAGTACCAGAAAAAGGTTCTTTCTCAACAATAGATATATAAGATAAATCAAGAGAGAAATCATAATACTTATCCCTAATATTAATAGGAGAAGTGGCAAACTTAGCATTAGGAGATAATTTATATTTAACATCACGACTTTCAATAAGACTTATAACAACATCTTTGTCCTTCATAGCATGTATTGCATCAACAAGATCATCATTAAGTTCAATATATAATCATCAAAATCATCACTAGGATTCTCTCTAAACTCAGGTAAAACAACAGGAGTAACATGATTTTTATCAGGAGTTTCAGTGTATGCAATATTTTGAGCTTTAGCAATAGTAGCATCTAAGAAAGGACCGAGAGAACTACTCTCATCAAGCACACTAGAAGCATCATCAAAAGTATCGGAAGTATTTTCAGATTCAGCGGAAGTAGCATGTGTAGCATGTGTATGTGATGGTGCAAGCAGCTTACTCATAACAGACGGTGAATCAAGAGCAATAGAGGTGTTCGGAGTTGTACCTTTTTTTGTAGTGGATGGTAGTATAGGAACCCTTCCATCATGAGTCTTACCCATGATGAATGATTAGCAGTAGATAAGATTACTCTCCGGTGAGCTCGCAAATAAATCTATGCTCCCCGACAACGGCGCCAGAAAATAGTCTTGATGACCCACAAGTATAGGGGATCGCAACAGTCTTCGAGGGTAGTAAAACCCAAATTTATTGATTCGACACAAGGGGAGCCAAAGAATATTTGTGAGCCTTAACAAGTGAGTTGTAAATTTACCTGCACCTCAAAGTGGACATGTTTGAAGTGGTTTATCAGTAGTAACAGTTTTATAGTAGCAGTAGTAGTAAAATAACAGCAGCAGTGGAATGAAAAACAGCGGCAATAGTGTCTGAAGTAAACAGCGGGATTAAATACGGTAGGCCTAGGTATAGATGAATGGGCGTTCCATGGATAAGATAGTTCATATAATAATCAATACATGGCCATTGTAGATAAATAAGAAAAAGCATCCAAGCACTAAGTAACCATAGGCATGTGTTCCGTAAATAGTCGTACGTGCTCGCAGTGAGAACTTGCACAGTATCTTTTGTCCTACCAGCCCGTTTTCAGCGGGGCCTCAAGGGAACTACTTGTAATTAAGGTGTTCCTTTTAATAGAACACTGGAGCAAAGCATTAACACTCCGTGAATACATGTGATCCTCACATCACAGTCATCCCCTCCGGTTGTCCCAATTTCATTCACTTCGGGGCCTCGGGTTCCGGACAACAATATGTGTAAACAACTTGCAGGTATGATCAACAAAAAATAGTTATCATTATGATTCAAAAACATGTTCAGATCTGAGATCATGGCACTCGGGCCCAAAGTGGCAAGCATTAAGCATAACAAGTTGCAACAATGTCAATAGCACTAATAAAAGATACTAGGCACTATTCCCTAATAATCATGGCATTATTACATGAACGATCTCATCCAATCCCTACTATCCCCTTCAGCCTACAGTGGGGAATTACTCACACATGGATGGGGGAATATGGATGGTCGGTGGAGAGGCGTTGGTGATGACGATGGAGATGATCTCCTCCAATTCCCCGTCTCTGCAGGGTGCCAAAACGGAGTTTTTGAACCCTGAAAAGGGATTCGTGATGGCCGCGGAGCTACGGACTTCTTTCTGGAAAATTTTCGAACCCCCTCGGGTTTTAAGGTTGAAGGCTAATTGTAGTCGAAAGGGGAGACCGAGGGGGCTCTGGGTGGCCCACACCCCTAGGTGGCGCTGCCTAAGGGGGCACCAGTGGGTGGTGTGGGCCCCCTCTGGCTCTTCTCCTAGCCTCCTTCTAGCTCCTGGGGTCTTCTGGTGTTTTAAGACCAATGGGGTCTTTTCTGGGCAATTTCCCGAAAGTTGATTTTTCTGCACAAAAACGAGACACTAAGGTAATTCTGCTGAAAACGGCGTTAGTCTGTGTTATTTCCATTCAAAACACACAAGTTTAGAGGAAAACAATAGGAAAAGTGTTCGGAGAAGGAGATACGTTTTCGACGTATAAGACCCGAGCAGAGCAGACCGGCCTCCACCACGGCCTCGAGCCGGGTAGCCAACCGAGGTGCCCTGCTTTCACCCCGGTCTTAGGACGGTTGTCCTGCATCGCTAGGACGGCCTCCCACCCGACCACGCTGGCCACTCAGGGCGGTTTCCCTGCAAGTGTGCAAATGAAGGGAATATTCCCTGTTTTAACCCCACCTACACCTTGGTTTTAAAAGGGCACCCCTTGGACCAGATCTAGGTGAAAGATTAATTGAGCTATGCTCTTGTACCCCTCTCGTGAGACTAATCCTTAGATGTGTTTCTAGGAACAAATCAAGGCTACTCCATCTATGTGTGTATATGGATCGAATCAAGGTTACTCCGGAATAGCCATCCTTTCCCCTTGTGAATCAGTTGGTGTTCTCCCAATCTTCCTTGACTGGCCCTCGAGGATCTATTGGTGCCGTGGACCAGCCGCATGATCGAATTGGTTCCAATCAAGGTGAGTTCGAGTGAACTGTTTGCCGAAGGCAGCCTCAGGTTTAGTTGCCGGTATCTCAAATCCTCTAGTTCCCACTAGTTATCCAGTTTTAATTAGCGTGTTGTTGACTTTTGTTTGCGATCCCTCGTAGGCTTCATGAGTTATCTCTTTTTTGTTTTCCCACGATTCCCCCTTGTGTTCTTCATTTTCCCCTTTGTGTTTATCGTGCTCTTGTTCAATTCGTGAGATCGGGCCACCTAAGAGGTTAACACCTACACCACTGCGGCTGCACCTGTGGAAGTTTTGCATAAAGATGAATTTTCATACAATTTGCCAGAACACGCTTGACCTCGCTGCTGCTGCTGTAAAGCTTTTCCTAGGAAAGCATACACTCTCTGAAGCTTTTTGTGTGCAGAGTAAAGGTCGTCATTGAGGATGGTGAATGCAGCTTTCACGTTTTTAGCGGGAGTTTTGTAGATGTGTTCTCCCTTAGTGTTTACATTGCTCACCTGCCTTTGCTAGGAGTGTTTTTCAAGGCCTCTTTTGAATTGCTAATATTCCGGGATTCCAACTCCGGGTAACCTTGTAGTCTTAATTCCTGAGCGATTCCAGCGTTTTAAATCCTCAATTTCTTCATGCTGCACTTTAACGGCAGCCTGGGCTTTCATGAGGTTTTCACGAGACCGGTAAAGTTGTTGTTGTTGCTGCATTATTGCTTGTCTCCTAGCTTCGAGCACTTCCGGTGGTTCATGCCTTCCAACTAGGGTTTTGAGCAGATCAACTTCATCTTGTTCCGCATCTGGGGGACCGGGACTATATCAACCTCTTCTGCTTTTTTTTCTCCGTCGTCTTTATGCCGATGCTTCCGCCAACTTCCAAGCTCTAGTTGGCTATGTCTACCAGTCTGTCCAGATTTTCCTCTAGACTTTGGCGTATAGCTTCTTGACAGATTTTATATTTTTCTTGGAGGATGGGCGTTTCTTCAAGGCTTCATCTTCCATAAATTCCTAGACATCAAGGAATTTCAGGTTATTCTCATTCTCTTCTTATCTGTTCGAATTATCTTCTGGTGGAGGCGTTTTGTGATCCTTTTCCTCCATATCCGCCTTTTCAGCAGGCTTATCCATGGGGAATTCATGGAAACCTCCCTGCATGTTTTGATCTTTCTTTCGAAAGAATCTCCATCGTCATCGGAATCTTTGTCACAGGATGCAGATCCGATTTCCGAATCTAACTTTGCTTTAATCGCATTGAGAATAGATTCGGCTTCTGAGTTTTTTGCCCGACTGACGGGTTTCGGGTAATCCACCTTTTCTGTGGGGTTATCGTCTTCTGCCTTTTCGACGGGCTGTTCATCCTCCGTATTTTCAGCAGGTTCTACTTCCACCATGCCTACGAAGTGCAATTTGAGAATAGGCATCTCCTTAGAGGCATTGAACCCAGCCATACTTTGGCAATATGCAGTTAGTAGATCTTGGTCTGCCCCAATGTATGAATAAGGAAGATTTGTCCCGAATCCGGCATCAAAGCCATCTTCTACTGGGCATAGGGCAGGTGCGAAATTTTCCTTCCACCACGGAAACCCATTGCTTCAGCTGTTAAACCTATGAAAACATTAGCAGATCCGATAGGAAGGACGCAAGCACTTGCCAGGTGATTTCGTGCCGGCAAATAGAAACCATTGTCGATGAAGCGGCCGACGTTTCCATCGAATTCGGGGCTCCTGACCGTGATTGTAGTGTCGATTCTGCTGAGTATTCCCGCTCGGAACGTAACCCCAGACGCTTCTGGCCCCACCTTGGGCGCCAACTATCGAGTATTCGTAGTTGGGTTCATTGCAGGGGTACCATAAGCCTTATGGTAGAACGTGAGTGGAAATGTAGGGGAGTTGCAGGAGGAAATAACACGATTTTACCCAGGTACTGCACGTTGCAACAATGGCGGCGCCTACTCCAGCACTCTCACTAAATTAGGGCTAAAGCGTGAAGTATACAAAGTACCATGTAAGTCTAGGGTTTTTGTCTATCTCTTTGACGCGGCTCCCGTACGGCTTTATATATGCAGCTCGACTAGGGCTTACAACCAGGAAAATGTGGAGTCTAAGGAAAGTATTCCTATTCTTGGTAAAAAATATGTCTGGCTTCTTCTCCAAGCTGGATTACGTATTGGGCTGTAACCCAGGTTCTTCTAGAAATTGCCTTCCTGTGTGTCGGCTTACTGGGCCATCCAATGGACTTTATTTCTCAATTACCTATGGGTCACCCGGATCAAATCTGGCCTTTGACTGATACCGGATATTCCCCTATTTGGCATACATCCCACACCAATCTTAACTCCTACTCGTCCTCGAGTAGTTAAGTGATAACAAAATAAATTTTGAGGTGACATGAAGCCCACACAATCTTGATCAATGTTGCATAAAAGCATTGCAAGCTGAGATAAAAGTACTTTAATAAAGGCATGATAAATATTATTTGCAAATTTTAACTAAGCAACTATGTTGCACATGAAAAGTAACACAAATAAATGACAATGAATAAAAATGCATAGAAAGTGATACTTTTTGCAACCATAAAGAAAAACATAATAAAGTGTTATCCAACTTGTCCTTCGTGTGGTACCGAAACATAAATGCCAGAACACCTTCAAAGTTTAAATGGTGACTAGATACAAATAATTTAAGAGCAAGCAATACCATAATGATGAATCAATCGATAATACATTTTGGGAATATGCACATTATACTCAGAATCACAACTATACTCTCTTAAATGGTGCATAAAGTAAGAAGACGAAGACTCGATATAAAAGTAAAAGAAAGACCCTTCGCAGAGGGAACCAGGGATTACTCATGTCCTAGAGCTTTTTATTTAATAAAATAGAGGTGTTGAAAATAAATTTTGAGAGAGGTGTATGTCTATGTCAACGAATGGTAATGAAAAACTAGTCATAATCCATGTCAAGCAAAGTTTTTAGACTTTTGAGAGTGTTTTCCATTAGCATTTTTTATTTTGGTTGGCACTTCCCCCACCTTTACTTCACAAACTAGAGCTAGCCGTATCCATGGGTGCCCACCAGCATTCATCAAACCATGGGGAAGTGCCTTTTTATGTTATTTGAGTTCTTATTATTTGGCACCAGCTCTCGGAAAATTTAGATGAGCACATGTTCCATACTCATCGGGTGAAATAAGGGGAAAGAACTTTGATCAACATAAACCATGATAAACTTTAAACTATTTCCTCATGAGCTAAAACAGGAACACAAAACATGTTAATAATTTTGAAGGTTTAAAGGTAGCACAGGAGAAAACTTGGAGTGACGGTGAAATACCACATATAGGTAGGTATGGTGGACACATTTGGAAAATTTTGGTTTTTGGAAGTTGGATGCACGAGTAGGGCTCATACTCAATACGGGGTGAATGCTAGCAAAAGACTTGGAGCGACCAACTAAGAGAGCAATAACGGCCATAATCATGCATAGCGAGAAAACGTCATTAATCAAAGTATGAAGTGATATTACAAGTGAAAAACTAAATGATCATCAAGGCTAAAGGTGGCATTTTTATTGTCAGAACTTGGTGTGATCATGAGCCAAGTCAATCCACATAAATCATTCAAAGGATAATACCACAATACCATGCTTCAATATGAGGAAACAATACATGATTTAATTTCAATGGTACATTAAGAACTCTCGGCTGTTTGAGAGTAGTCATGATACATAATATACCACTAAACACACAATTAAAATAACATCTAACATGACATGCCAAAGTCTAGGCCATAGTCAAACCAAGCTTCTTATTGCACCACTATAAGCATGAAATATTTTACTCTTCTCCAACACCAATCAACTTATTTCAAACAACTCTCAAAGAAAATAAGCACCAAAGACCAGAGAGCTAATAATATATAACTGAATCAAACCAACAAGCTCTGAATAAATTTTGAGTGAAAAAACAAGAGCTTAACGCGGTACCGGCAAAAACTGAACACTCACAAAACAATAAGAATGAAAACTAGAGTGTGCTAGGAAACGAGAATGGAGCTTGTTTCTATCCAAAGTAAAACTTCTAGGATCCAACCATAAAACTATAGCAAAGAAAACAAAACAAAACTCATAGCAAAATAAAATGACGCTCCAAGAATAACACATATCATGTGAAGCAATGAAAATATAGTGTTTTGATATAAACCTGATATTTTTTATGATGAAGAAGAGGATCCCTTGGACATCCCCAAGCTTTGACGCTTATACTTATTGGATATATCTTGGGTCGACATGGGCATTCCCAAGCTTGAGATTTCTGCATCCTTCATCTCAGCATATCATACCTCTCTCCCTACACTTGAAAACTTCCTCCACCTAAAACTTCTCACAATTTTCATTAGCAACGTTCGTGCATAAAAAACAATCCACTTGGTTCAGTCTAAACACAAGTATAATAGTCAATTTAAACATTAGCTACTGTCACAACTTATTTAAGGCTCTCCCTCCCGAAAGAATCTCAAAAGAAAAAGATTAAGAGGCAAATGCAAATATTGGCAGAAATCTGTCAAAACAGAAGAGCTGGTAAAGATGAATTTTTTCGAGGACCTTGTGAAAATTTCAAAAATTCCTCGGGTTCTGGCTGAGAGAGCCGAGTTTTTTGGTGAAGCGGAAAAATCTGGACAGAAAACAGCAATTTCCCCAAATCATACTAACTCGCTATTAGAGGTTACTCTTGGCACAAAAACACAATAAAAAGGTTAAGGAGCGGTTGTTACAGAGGTAACAACTTCCAAGACACAAATAGAACCAAAAACAACATAAGAAAACAAAGGGAAAACAAAGTGGGTTACCTCCCACAAGTTTTTTTCTTTAACGCCTTTTAGCTAGGCATGAAGAACGAATCAAGTATTATAAATAGAATCATGGCGGGGTACATTTTCATTTTCAACCATAGGATCTTTAACACGTTTAGGAAATTTAAAATTTCCTCTAATGGGATTATAAATATTTATATAGCCATGCCTAACATTTATCAAACCTCCCATAGTCTTCAGAAGTGATCTCCCTAAAACTATGTTCCCTCTGTATCCATAATCTACATGCATAGTTTTGTGGTGAAAAGAAACTTGGAAATTTTTAACTATTCCCTTAATTTTAGAGATAGTACCATTAGCATGTGGGTGATAGTATGGGTGATCAGCCATATTCTCAAATTTCAAGTAGTCACAAACCATCTTAGGCGTAGTAGATATCATGGAAAAAGGTCACAATAAGCTATAAAGCTTTGATTATCAATACTAATTTTAATATAAGGTTCCCAATCATTCTCCAATTCAGTAAGGACTTGCCCCTCTTGTAGAGGTATTTCTATTTCATTTAAATTTAGCTTACCAATAATCTCTATAATTTTATCAAGTTTATTATGTATGGTATTTTCATCTTTTGTCCATAAAGAGACTAGCTAACTATTTATAGCATTGAGATTTTAATGTCCTCACGTTCTAGGAAATTCCCTTATACCATCATGTCCAAATCATGCTTGTGCCAACCAAAAATCCCAAGATAGAAGCATCTAAATAATATATTTGAAGCAGCCTCAGGTTGTATTTTTTGTGAACTAGAAATTCTTTCCCATGCATGTTTGAATCTCTCCCCACCTCTTTGTTTGAATGTGAGGATCTCATCCTCGGGGGACATAATAAAAGGAGTAGAGCTAGACATACTAAAAAATAAACTTGCAACGCAAATAAAAGACTAGAAACTAGAGAATTAATTTTTTGGGGTTTTTGACAAACAGAAAACAAGACCAAACAAAAGTAAACTGAGCAAGAACAAAACAAAATAAATAGAGTTAAGGTTTGAGACTCCTCTTGTAGCAAGCTAGAAGTCCCCGGCAACGACGCTGGAAAAGTACTTGATGCTGACGTGATTACACGCTCGTTGGGAGACCTCAAGCGGAAGGTATGATGTAGTCCTGAAGAAATTTTCCCCAATTAAGGAACCATGGTTTATCGAACCAGTAGGACTTTGTAGTATTGGAAAAGGTTGCTTGTTGTCTGGCGTGTCAACAAGCATGGAACCTGCACACAAACACAAATTCTGTTGACCCTACTTTTCAAAAGGTTGTCAAACTTTCGGTCTTGCTGAAAAGTAGAAATTAAACGTATAGAGTCTTGAAAATTAAATAAAGTAAAAAAATAGTAAAGCAAGGTAATAATTATGAAAGTTCTTAAAAGAAGGTTCCAAATATGAGGAAATTAGGACCAGGGCCCATAAGTTCACTAGTGGTGTCTCTCCAAAGAAAACAAGCATTCTGGGTGAACAAATTACAGTTGGGGAATTGAAAAATCATGAACGTATAACAATACTATTATGAAAAGATATAATTCATGGGTTCTAACTTTGTGGACATTAATTCAAGGCATATGGACCGCTATCCAGCATGCATCCATATCTAAAAGTCCACCTCAAGAAAGCTATCCAGCAAAACTCTCTGGTATTAAGTTGCAGCAACAAAGTGATTGCTTTGTGTGCAACAGAAAATTTCATTAAGAACAATATGTAATGTAGGAAGTGGTCCTCGTCCGTAGACAAGAGGACCGTTGTTTTCTCCCTAGTAGCAACGACACATCTCCCATCTATCATGTTTTTGTCACTCGAGCACAGATGTAAGGGAGGCATGAATCTCCCATCTAGCATATAAACCCTCTCTTGGAGGTGAAAAGAACTACGTAGCCAAGGTAATCATTGGCAGCGGAGAGCATAGAAAGATAAGATTAAAACTCTCTACGAATATAAGTGAAGCATCTCAGATTGACATGAAGAAAATAATCACAATCTCATGGTTCATTGGATCCCGGCAAACACAACATGCATAATTACATAACGGTGGTATCAATCATGTGAGTCAGCACATGAGACTCTAAACATGGAGGCATAGGGGCAATAACAAACATCTAGATACTACTTATGGACCTGTAGTCCCGAGATGAACTACTCATGCACCTTTCCGGAGGCGATCATGGCGATTTAGAGGCCTCCGATGATGATTCCCCTCTCCGGCAGGGTGCCGGAACAGGGCTGTAGAAGCCCTACATTGGACTTTCGAGGTGATGCGCATCTCTGTATGTTTCATGGAATATAACTCCGGCCCCGGGGTTTTTGGGGTTAAAGGCAATTTATAGGCGAAGAGGCATCAAGAGGTGGTGGCCAGGGTCTCAAGGGGCCCACCAAGCGAGGCTTAGAAAACAAGCATGGAGCACCAAAAAATGATAGATACATTTGCAACGTATCAATCATAGACACCAAAGAGTATTGACATCATTGAAACTCTTTATAGATATAACTGAATCATCTTAGTTTGACATGAACAAAATAATCATAATCCCATGGTTCATCGGATCTCAGCAAACACAACACGCGCAGTTACATAACGGTAGTCTCGATCATGTGAGGCAGCTCACGAGACTCTAAACGTAGAGGCATAACAGAGATAAATACCAACTAGATACTGCTATCGATCTGTAGTCCCGACATGAACTAGTCACACATCATCGTGGAGGCAATCATGGGGATGAAGGGCCCTCCGGTGACAATTCCCCCTCTGACAAGGTGCCGGAATAGGGCTGCAGAAGCCCTAGATTGGACTTTCGAGGTGATGGTGCCTCTTTGTATGATTCGTGGAAAAAATATCCATCCCCAAACTTTTTAGGGTTAAGGGAAACGTATAGGCAAAGAGGCGGTGCGAGGAGGTGCCGAGGGCTGCCAGGGCAGCCCAGGCGCGGCCTAGAATGGGGTCGCGCCTGGCACCCCCATGGGGGCCTCCAAGATCCCCTTTTCCTCTCCTACTTTGTTTGTCTTCGTTCTGGTTAAAAATTGATCTCCGTCGATTTTCAGCCCGTTTCGAGAACATTTCTTCAAGAACTTTTCGGAAATACAAAAACAGCACAAAACAGCAATTGGCCTAGGGCATCTTGTTAATAGGTTAGTGTATGAAAACATCCGAAAAACAAAGGAAAACATGTGGAAAACATGAAGGCATTGGATACAAAACAAGCATGGAGAACAAAAAATTATAGATACGTTTGCAACGTATCATCATCCCCAAGATTAACTCCTGCTCTTTCTCGAGTAGGTAGGTGATAACAAAATAAAGTTTGAGGTGACATGGAGCCGACACAATCTTGATCAACGTTATGTAAAATCATTGTAAGATGAGATCAAATTACTTTAACAAAGTCATGATATATATTATTTGAACTAATGTAAACTTAGCAACTATGCTGCACATGAAAAGTAACACAAATAATTGACAATGAGAAATAATGCATTGAAAGTGATACGTTTGTTTCAATCATAAATGAAAATATAATAAAGTGGTATCCATCTTGTCCTTCGTGGATTAGCAACACATAAATGCTAGGACACCTTCAAAGTTCAAATGGTGACTAGATACAAATAATTTGAGAGCAAGCAATGCCATAATCATGAATCAATCAATAACAAATTTTGGGACTATGCACATTATACTCAGAATGACAACTTTGCTCTCTTAACTGGTGCATAACGTAAAAAGATGACGACTCGGCATAAAAGTAAAACAAAGGCCCTTCGCAGAGGGAAGCAGGGATTACTCGTGTGTTAGAGCCTTTTATTTAATGAAACAGAGATATTGAAAATATACCTTTGAGAGAGGTGTATATCTATGTCAACGAATGGTAATGAAAAACTTATCATAACCCATGTCAAGCAAAGTGTTTAGACTTTTGAGAGTGGTTTCCATTAGCACTTTTCCTTCTTTTCCTTTTCGTTTGCACTCCCCCCCCCCCAACTTTTCTTACACAAACCATGGCTAGCCATATTCACGGGTTCCTACCAACAATCATCAATCCATGGGTAAGTGCATTCTGATTATTTGAGTTCATATTATTTGGTACCAGCTCTCGGAAAATTTAGATGAGCACATATTACATACTCATTGGGTGAAATAAGAGAGAAATACGTTTCTTGACATAGGAACTTATAAACTTAAACTACTTCCTCATGAGCTAAAATAGGAACACAAAAATGGTTTAATAATTTTGAAGGTTTAAAGATAGCACATAAGAAATTTACTTGGAGTGGCGGTGAAATACCACATATAGGTAGGTATGGTGTACACATTGGAAAACTTTGGTTTTTGGAAGTTGGATGCACGAGTAGAGCTCATACTCATTACAATATGAAGGCTAGCAATATACTGGGAGCGACCAACTAAGAGAGCAATAACGGCCATAATCACGCATTGAGAGAAAACATCATTAATCAAAGCATGAAGTGATATTACAAGTCAAACAATAAATGATCATCAAGGCTAAAGGTGACTTTTTCATAGTCATAAATTGGTGTGAGCATGCGCCAAGTCAATCCAGACAAATCATTCAAAGGAGAATACCAAAACACCATGCTTCAATATGAGGAAACAACACATGATTTAATTTCAATGGCACATTAATAACTCTCACCTATTTGAGACTAGTCATGATACATCATATACTACTAAGCACACAATTAAAATAATTGTAAGATGGCATGCCAAAGTCTAGGACACAATCAAAACAAGCTTCCTATTGCACCACTATAAGCATGAAATATTTTACTCTTCTCCAACACCAATCAACTTATTTGAAACAACTCAGAAAGAAAATAATCGTGATATACCAGAGATATAATAAAATATAATTGAATCAAACCAACAAGCTCTAAAGAAAAATTGAGTGAAAAACAAGAGCTAAACGCAGTTCTAGCAAAAACTGAACACTCACAGAAACAATTAGAATGGAAACTAGAGTGTTGTAGATAATGAAAACGGAGTGTTTCTATCTCCAAACTGAAAATGTTAGGATCCATACATTTATTACAGCAATAAAACAAAACAAAACTGAAAGCAAAAAAAAAATGATGCTCCAAGAATAACACATATTATATGAAGGAATAAAAATGTAGTGTTTTGAAAGAAACCTGGTCTTTTTGTTGATGAAGAAGGGGATGTGATGGAGGGATGATAACCCGGTAGGCTAACGCCAAGGAGTAACTCGGCCCAAAGGACGCTGCGCAAGACCCGGCTTAGGATAAAGAAGCTTCTAGAAGGCCCAGGAACGAAGGCCTCGTAACCCGGATTGTGGGTTCCGGTAAGGAAGTTTAGGGTTTGTAAGCAGTGTCCAAGTACGATTCAGAGTGCGCCTTGGAGAGTAAGCCAGGGGGTCCGGATGTTATATAAGCCGGTCCCTAGGTTAGGGTTGGACAAGCTTTTACGTGAGCAAGAACACGATCGCCAGATCGAGAGATTTCGAGTATCAATTGTAACACCAATATCGAGCTAATATATTAGATCCTAGACTCGGCGACTTGATTGCCGGCTACTAGATCGCATATCACCATGGTTTCCTTTGAGCTAAACCCTCTCCCAAACACTCGAGTCGATTCGCCCCAAGAAAAGTTACCCCCGGTAACGTCTGCCGTGATTATCCCACGACAGTTGGCGCCCACCGTGGGGCCTACGTCCAAGGGTGTTTACATCACGGGAGAAACTCGGGAGAACATGAAGAACCTCGTCGTCGGCGAGATCTACACCAACCCCGAAGGAGAGAAGATGGTGGACGATTTTGGCTGGGGGCCAGAGTCGGATCTGCTCGAATCCGGATCTGTCGTGACAATCGGCCGGATCAACGTCTTCATTGGCATGGTACGTACGTCCGGTTTAGCTCCTGACGATTTTGGATTTGATTCTGTGTCAGGGGAGGCCACCTGCATTCAGTCCGATGGGGAGGAATCGGTCGGGACGATAGATCCGGCAGAAGAGCCCACCACGAAGAGGGAACAGCCGGAGGAGCCGGCATGGACCCCTCGTGGCCGGGTTATGAGAGAAGATGACACCGAGTCTATCCTGCACCTGCTGGAGGACCGGTACGAGGAAGACAGCGATGATGAGGAAGAATACGAATATGCGCCAAGCATTGTGCGCCAAGTCACGGTTTACACGGCCCCCGCAACCAATCTTAATCAGGGGAACGTGACTGCGGCCGCTGTCGGAACAGCACAAGCATTGGCCCAGCAGCAAAATCCGGTTGACGGAAACCCGGTCTTAACCCGGGTCGACGGAGAATCGGCATCAGTTACCAGCCATGGCGGCGGATAGCGAGTTGCAGGCAAACATGTTCGGATATCTGGCAAACCGTACACCTGGGGCGGGTCCTTCAAATCCGCAACACCCGGCCCTGTTCAACAACAACCTGATCCTGGATCCCACCGTTCTAGCCACAGTCATAACCCCGGAAAACGCGGCGGAACATGTTAGGGATCTGGATGTAGCCCGTCGTGCATTGGAACAACATAGAAGGCAAGTGGAAGCAGAAAAACAAGGGGTAGCTGCGCGCCAGCGCGATCTAGATGCATTGGAGAACCGGCTCCGAGAAGAGACAACCAGGGTGCGTCAAAGGCACCAGACCAGATTACCAGCAACGGGTGGGGTTATAAACCTGGCTACACTATTCATCACACCTGAGGACCAACCGATTCCAGCGGCGAACCAAGGAACCGTACATCAACCCGCAACTGGAGGAGCACAACCGGTAAACACGCAGGCCGGGTTACCCATATTACAGACTGGAGTTACTATCGGCAATACATTACCACCACCACCACCATCGCGGTTTCGCACGCCAGCAGGTCATTATAACAACCCCATGGATAATGTGTATGCTGCAACGTTAGCATTGAATCAGATCCCCGTAAGAGAGTCACCCCATGCGGAGCAGACCCGACGGGCGATCGATTTATTGCATACGGCAGTGGCACAACAAGTTAATTACCCGGACAACAGAAGTGGAATGCATGGGACACCGTATATCAGCCAGCAACGAGCCAATACCGGCAATATTCAGACAAGCTCAGCGCGACGGAGGGCAGAGCAGCAGCAAATGCCGCCTCCTCCCCGCGTTCAAGCAGTACCAGCGGCATCAGCAGCGCAAGCCATTGTGGATAGTTCTAGAGCCAGGAGAGCTACGGCCGGGTCTGCGGTGCACGGACCAGCAGCAGTGCCGCGTCCAGCCGCACCCCCCCGCAGGATCACACGTTTCCCGAGTGAGGCCAGTTCCGACTAATCTCGCTGGGCCTAAGTGTCTGTCGGATAACATCAGAGCTGAGCCTTACCCGGATAAATTCAAGGAACCGGGTAAAGTAGTGAATTATGAGCCGACTATGGATCCGGAAACATGGTTGAGCAGCTATGAGATGGCAATGTCGATTCGCAACGCAACGGAAAATCTTCAAGCCAAGTTCATGTACCTAATGATGTCAGAAGGAGCAGCAAAGTTATGGTTCAATAATCTACCGGAGGGATCCATCAAGTCATGGGAGGAGTTGAAAACTGCGTTTATCAAGCACTTTCATGGGACGTGCAGAAAGCTATTTACTATTGATGACCTAGAGCGGTGTGTCCAGAAGAAGGGAGAATCGGCGCGCAGTTGGGTGCGCCGAGTCATGGAGATACTTCACTCATCTACAGATATTCAGTCCAAGGATGCGTTACAAGCGATGGCAAAGACGTGCAAGTACATACCTTTAGTGCAAAAGTTAACTCGCATGAAATCTAGTCGAAATGCTTCAGAGGTTACGATGGGAGAACTAATGGACGCATGCAACAAGCACGCTGCAACAGATACTACAGAAGAGGACGTCGATGACAAGAAAGCAAAGGCAAACACAAGCAACAATGGAAGAACCGGCAATGGATCAACGCCGGGTAACAATGGAGGTAACAATGGGAACAAACAGAATAAGAGCCCGTTTGAGGGAAGCTCCGAGTTTGTCGCTAGCACAGAAGCCGGGTCTTCGAGACCCAGGGCAGAAGGAAACTTCAATGGAGGAAACCAGAACGGAGGAAATTTTCAAGGACCGCCAAGGCCGGGTAACAATTGGGATATCTTCAGGATGGCGTGCCCAAAGCACAGCAGAAACGGTAGGCCGGCTAACCATTCATTGGAGCAATGTGCGGACCTACAGAGATGGAAGAACGAGGAAATAAACAAGGCTATGCGAGGTGCAGGTCGGGGAGGAGGACCGGGTCCGGGTGGAAACCCGGGCCACGGCCCACCCCCAGCCGGCAACCCGGCAGGCGGAAATCCGGATAATAACCAGGGGGAGCTGGAGGTTTCCAGGCCAACCCCAAGCAGTTGGGACAATACCACGTACATACTACAGGAATTTCCAACAAGGATAAAAAAGATACTGAAAAAGGCGGTAAACTCAGTTGCCTCGGCCGTTCCGAGATACCTGAGATGGTCAGAGCAGGACGTAACATGGAGCAGAAGGGATCACCCGGAAAGGATAGAACACCCGAGAGTCTTAGCATTGGTGGTTGCGCCGCAGGTTAATGGTTATGAGTTGAAAAAGGTCTTAATGGACGTCGGTAGTAGCATCAACATCTTATATTGGGAACCTTTCTACGCATGGGTCTCAAGGAGTCCCAGCTACAGAAGAGTTCGACAGTTTTTCACGGGATAGTACCGGGTCACTCAGCGTGCCCCGAGGGAAAAATCACACTGGAGGTAGCTTTTGGAGAATCGAAGAACAATTTCCGGGTTGAGTGGCTCACTTTCAAGGTGGTCAAGTTGCGCAGCCCTTATCACGCGCTATTCGGAAGGCCGGCTTATGCTAAGTTCATGGCCAGGCCATGTTATGTGTATCTACAGCTAAAAATCCCGGGTCCAAAGCAGACCATCACCATACATGGGAACCGGGATATAGCGGCTGAGTGCGATGAAGGAGATGCGGCAATGGCTGAACAAGCCTGTAGAAAAGAGGAACTCAAGTATTACCGGTCTCAAGTAGACCCGGATGACAGAACAGCGTTAAAAAGGCCGAATACTGAAGATGAGAGGGCGAAGTTCAAGGCAGCGCAGGACACCAAGATGGTGGCTTTTGTCGAGGGTGATCCCTCCAAGCAATTTGCTATAGGATCTAACTTGGACAGCGAGCAGGAGAAAGCACTTGTGGAGTTCATTCGTTCGAATCAGGATGTGTTCGCCTGGACGCCCAGCGACATGCCGGGTATCCCTACAGAACTGGCAGAGCACAGTTTGCATGTTGATCCCAAGTCCAGGCCTATGAGGCAGGGCCTGAGAAAAATGAATGAAGAAAGAAGGGAGGCTATAGGAGAAGAAATCGCACGGCTGCTTACAGCCGGCTTTATCATGGAAGTATTTCACCCGGACTGGTTAGCAAACCCGGTTCTCGTGATGAAAAAGACCAATGAGTGGAGAATGTGCATCGATTATACAAGTCTCAACAAGCATTGCCCAAAGGATCCGTTTGCACTACCAAGGATAGATCAGATCATAGACGCAGTAGCTGGAAGTGACTTATTATGTTTCCTGGACGCATATTCCGGGTATCATAAGATCAAGCTCAAGAAGGAAGATTGGGAGAAAACATCGTTCATAACCCCTTTTGGGGCCTTCTGTTACAAGACCATGACATTTGGATTGAAGAACGCTGGCGCAACCTATCAACGGTGTATTCAGAAGTGCTTTGAGGACCAAATTGGACGCAACGTTCACGCATACATGCATGATGTGGCGATCAAGACCAGGAAAGCAGAGACATTTATTGATGATCTAAAGGAAACGTTCAAGAATCTGATAAGGTACCACATGAAACTTAACCCAACAAAGTGTGTCTTTGGAGTCCCGGCCGGAAAATTACTCGGCTTTATCGTTTCTGAGAGAGGAATTGAGGCAAATCCGGATAAAATCAAAGCTATCCAAAGTCTGAAAAAGCCGGAAAATTTGAAGCATGTTCAGAAGCTCACAGGGTGCGTAGCAGCGCTCAGCCGGTTCATATCCAGACTCGGAGAGAAGGCAATACCCTTGTACCGGCTCTTGAAGAAATCTGATAAATTCGTATGGGATCAAGAGGCGGACGAGGCGTTCGAAGCACTAAAGAAGCAGTTATCTGAGGCACCAGTCCTAGCAGCCCCGGGTCCTAAAGAGCCCATGCTATTATACGTTGCAGCCGGGCCCCGGGCGGTTAGCGTAGTGGTTGTCGTCGAGCGTAAGGAGGATGGGAAATATTACCCGGTCCAGAGGCCGGTTTATTACGTCAGCGAGGTACTATCAGAGGCAAAACAACGCTACCCACATTGGCAAAAGCTGGTTTTCGGGGTCTTCATGGCCAGCCGGAAACTGAAGCCGTATTTTCAGGAACACCCCATAACAGTGGTCAGTTCTATACCAATGTCGGATATCATCAGAAACTCGGACGCAACAGGCAGAATAGCCAAGTGGGCGATCGATATGGGAGATTATCACATCAACTACGAGCCCAGGTCAGCAATCAAATCTCAAGCTCTAGTCGATTTCATTAACGATTGGACTCACACAGGCATGCCCACCATGGCTCCAAATTCCGAGTCTTGGATAATGCACTTTGATGGTTCCAAGCAGTACGAGGGATCAGGGGCTGGAGTGGTGCTAACATCACCCAAAGGAGACAAGTTAAGTTACGTGTTGCAGATTCATTTTGATTGTTCCAATAACGTGGCCGAGTATGAGGCCCTATTGCATGGCTTAAAGGTAGCCAAGGAGATGAACATTAAGAGGATACGATGCTTTGGAGATTCGGACCTTGTGGTACAACAGGTCTCAGGAATTTGGGATAGAAAAGACGCAACTATGGCAGCATACCGCAGAGAGGTGGACAGGGTTGCCGGATGTTTTTCCGGGTATGAGGTGGAGCACATAGACAGAAGAAAAAACGAGGCAGCAGACGCACTCGCCAGACTCGGCTCGCGCAGAGAGCCGGTTCCACCTAATGTTTTCCTGGATGAGCTATGGCGACCATGAGTTAAAACCGAGTCTGAGGAAGAACTGGCAAATCAAGACCCGGATTTGGAGCTCGTGGCCACAGTACGTGTTGTTCCCGAGTGGACAGAGCCGTTCTTGGCCTACCTATCACGGGGCGAGTTACCACAGCAGGAGGTATTAGCAAGACAAATTCTGAGGAGAGCAAAAGGATATTCTATCATCAATGGGGAGTTGTACAAAAGAAGTGCCGCATGAGTCTTTTTGCGCTGTGTAGCACCAGAAGAAGGCCGACAGATCCTCAAGGAGATCCATGAAGGTGATTGTGGGCATCATGCATCGACAAGATCCCTTGTGGCCAAAGCTTATCGACATGGTTTCTTCTGGCTCACGGCCCTAGAAGACGCGGTGCGCTTGGTGGCAAGGTGTGACGGATGTCAAAGGTACGCTCGCCAAACCCATGTGCCGGCTATGGAATTGCGGACTATCCCGCTAACTTGGCCGTTTGCGGTTTGGGGTATGGACATGGTTGGCCCCTTCCACATGTCACCTTGCAAAAAGACACATCTCTTAGTGGTTGTTGATAAGTTTACAAAGTGGGTTGAGGTCATGCCAGTCACCAATTGTGAAGCAATTACAGCAGTCAAGTTTCTGAAAAGGATTATCTATCGGTTCGGATATCCCCACAGCATAACTACCGACAATGGAACCAACATGTCCCTTGGCGAGATGGAGATGTTTTGTGGAAACAATGGCATCCGTTTGGACATAGCCTCAGTGGCCCACCCACAGGCTAATGGACAAGTGGAAAGAGAAAATTAGGAATTGCTTCGTGGATTAAAGCCACGGTTACGAGTCCCGTGTATCAGAGCTGCTGGCGCATGGGTTGACGAGTTACCTTCAGTAGTTTGGGGTATCAACACCACACCTAACAGATCTACCCAGATGACACCGTTTTTTATGGTCTATGGCGCAGAAGCAGTATTGCCGAGTGATATTATTCATGACTCGCCTCGAGTATCGGCTTATGTCGAGGTGGAGAACGAGAAGACCCGGCAAGACGCCGTGGATATGCTAGAAGAAGAAAGGGAACACGCTTTGGAGAGATCAGCCATATATCAGCAGGATCTGCGAAGGTATCATAGCCGGCGCGTGAAAACCCGGGTCTTCCAGGAAGGAGATCTGGTTCTGCGCCTGGTGCAATCAAAGGAAGGAAAACACAAATTATCACCGCCATGGGAAGGACCGTTCATCATAAGCCGGAATCTGCACAATGGATCATATTACTTGATAGATGCAAGGGAAGAGTCGGCTACAGTTAATGACACCGCTCATACCACTTCATCTATGCAAGAGAAAGAAAGACCATGGAACGTGGCTCAGCTACGTCCCTACTATACTTAGTATAGCCTAGATTCACAAAGTGGAATTACACGATGTAACAGGCAGCAGGTTTCAGACGCACTCTTTTCCTATCCAGTGTACCTAAGGGGACTGGAGGGTTTTTAATGAGGCGGCTTGCTGACCTAACTTTTCTCATATCAATAAAGAGATGGTTAAACAATATATTATTTCCTTTTCATGTGTCTTTATCACTTTTTATTTCTGTTATGTTTTTTATCTCTCTTCCAGGTAAGTATTGTTTACTGTTCTTTTAGTACATTAGCTTCTTTAACAGTTCGCGTATATTTAGGTCTTGGGGGCTGATTGCTTGAATAGCACAGTTACAAACTCAAAGACCCGGCCATGATGCCTATGAGTTATAAGGGCCGATTACTCGCAAACGAGTATGGCTGCAAGCTTATAACCGGACGAAGGAGCCAAACTTTCTTGACTTTTCTTACTTAAGCTCGATGTGACTCGCACTAAAGTGGCATGATTTGCTCGCATATGATCACAATCAGTCATGATGCCCAATGGGACTTGCCTGACCCTGTCTTCGTATAGATGTAGCAACATGATTATCCACGCGAAAGCCGGCTTACAGTACAAGAGAGCCAAAAGGGTCATCTAAACCACAAGTTATGCAGAGTACAGGGTTAATAACCGGAAACTCACAGTTTATTAAGCATAACTTCAAAACCTATGTGAAACGTCTCTAGGTTTTGGGCTTAGCAGAAATGATTTGTTCTCTTTGAAAAACCAAACACCCTAGACTCGGAAGTTCGGGCCTTGGGGACTGGGGAATTCGAAACAAGAAACAAATCATCTAGCTATTAAGCTCAAAACCCAAAAATCCGAGTCTTGGGGACTTGGGGACTTAGAGAAAAGTCCACCTGTCAAAACCCGCGAAACCCGGAAACCGAGTCTCACAAAAGGAACCATAAAGTAAGTCGGAATATCAAGGATAAATAAATTCAAAAAGCAGATAGATATCAAATTCATCCAGGGGCCAGAAGGGCCACGAAAGCTATTAAAGTTTCAAAAGCGTATTACAGGCAACGATAATAGTATCATAAAAGCGCACAAGCGCGCTATCAAAAGGATAAATATTTTACAAGATCATTGGCCGAATGAGGTGTTGAGATGGCATCAGTCAAGGAGTTTATTCGGCTCCCTGGGTTGAGTCTACAGCTTTGCCCTTGCCCTCCGGGTCTTGGTCTTGCGTTTGCTCCTCGGAGGCTTTCCCGGTATTATCACCCGGATTGGCAGTGTCAGGGCGAACAGGCGGGCGGCCAGCCGGCGTAGAGGAGGAGGGCGCTGACTTCAACTTGGCCTCCTTCTTCACGGCTTCCTCCCTCTTCCTGGCCGAGTCAGCATCCCACTTTTCCAAGATATCGAAGGGTAAAGGCATATCCTCCTTCACAGATTTACCTTTGGCGTCATACGAGGTTACGAAGTTGCTTAAATCCAGAGAATCGGCAAGCGTAGTCGCCGAGTGACGCACTGCGGACTGCACAGCTTTGAAATCCTTGACGTCGAATCTAGAGCCATCAGCCTTGTATTCTGGAAACCCGGCCACCAACTTTGCCGGGTCAAGCTTCGGAAAGTAAGCTTTAGCCAACATGAGCCCCCGGGTCATCCCAACCCGGCATGCCGAGCGTTTCCAAAGCTCAATCCATGCGGGAACAGTGGAGCACGCATGGATCAAGGTTTCCATACCCGGATATCCATCAGTTGGCCACTGGATGGTGTCCAGGATCCACTTAGTGCCGGCGCAGAACCTCCGGAGCACATTCTTCAAGCTCTTTACCTTCTGAATATCATCCTCTTCTGGGGGCGCAAGTTTAGCGACTGCAATGCAAACAATAAAGGTTACGTCAACCGCATCCCGGGTGTCATGGATCAAGAAAACAAAAAAACAAGACACGAACCAGTAAGTAACAAAATCTCACCAAGGAGGACACGATAAGTGTCGGCAACTTGAGCTGATAGCTTCTTCAGTGCAGCTTGAGCAGTGGTGTATTTCTTCTTGTACTTTGTGACATCCTTCTCCAAGGCTTTCACCTCAGCTTCAAGGGTTTCCCTTAGCCTTACCTCGGTATCCAGGAGTTGATTCGTCTTGGCCAAAAATTCCTCGGACCGGGCCGTTTGCGCCTTAAAGGAAAGGAAAGTTAAACGTTAGTCGGATATCATGATCAGCCGGATATTAAAAGGAGTACCGAGTATAACTTAGATAAGTTAGGCTCGGAACTTGGGGACTACATGGATAACATGAAATATCAATTAGTATTACCCGGTGTTCAGCGGCCATGCGCTCTAACATGGTGTTCTCTGATGCCTTCATGGCAAGGAGGGCACTCATCATTTGGTCGAAGGAGTGATTGTCCGAGTTGGAAGACCCGGGATCTTGGTAACCTGGAGTTGGAGCCTTCTCCTTGACAGGGGAAGGCATCCGAGTCGTGTGAATATCGGAGTTCGGCTCGCCTCCCCCCGTGCCCAGGATTGTGGCCTCTTCCTCCTCGCGTGCATGCGAGGCTATGGGATACTCGGCTTCTTGATCAGCCGGGTCTTTCGGTGGCGCTTGCCGCTCTTCCTTGCCGCTAGCCGCGGCAGTCGTCTCATCAATCGTCTTCTCCTTACCCGGGTCTTCTATTTCCATGTTTTCTTGGTCACTGATGGTGACCGTGGCTCTGTGGATGGAATAAATAAACAGTTAGCATGTAACTGGAGAAAATTATGGAAAGGTATTAGAACATCAGGAGAAGAACCGTACCCTGGGTTTACCACAAAGTCCGAGGGGAACTCGCTGCTAGACCCGGACGAAGCTGATAAACATTGAGAAAGTAAGATATGGAATTGCCCCGCTAAGGGGTGACTCGGAAAAGGAAGACCTTGATATTCGGGAAGAGGTTGAAAAATACCAGCACGTCGAGCCGGGGATGACGGAATACCCGGGTTAAGTGTGGATTCACCCGGGAAGTTCCGAGTCACCCTGCGCTTGGTTGCGGGTAGATCCTTCAAGTACGGCCAGTCGGATAATTCTCGGTTTAGCTCGCACATGTTAGCAAAGGAGTATGGTTTAGAAGCAAGGGAGCGGTATGGAACCTTGAAGACGACCCCGCGGGCTTTCCTCTTGGTCCCGGCTTCGACTTCCGGCTCGATTTCGCTTTTGTCGCTCTCGGTTTCCTCCGAGTCCCTCTGGTCGTCATTGCCACCCTTGTCATCCATCCCTGAAAGGCGTATGCATATAGTTGGAAAAAGAAAGCAAAGTGATAGAGGTTGGGGTGATTGGAATCCGGGTGATACCTTCGTCTGTATCGGCCGGTTCCTCCTCTTCTTCCTCCGGGTTACCTGAGTTGGGAGGGGTCTCGATACTCCAGAAAACGTTATCGGCCTGAGAAAAAAAAGCATGAAAATGGGAGTCAGTGTTTGTATCAAGTCAAAGTATGAGAAAGTGTATAAGTGTCGGATTTTACCGCTGGAGCCGGGTTATCCCGGGTAAACGGCGCCAACCCGGCTATGTTCTTTATCACCTCCAGCTTCTCGGTCAGGAAGCTCTTGATGGTTTTATTGGTATCACCCGCGGGATAGTTCTTCGAGGAGTAACGGAGTGCATCCGTAATGTGCCCCGAATATTCGCACATCAGTTTTGGGCGAATAGAATTGGGCTGGATGCGGAAATCTACCCAAGTCTTGACTAGGTTGAGCCCAGTGAGACCGTGGGCAAAAAGGACGACTATTTTTGAGAGGAGGGGCTGGATTGCTTCCCTATCCGACTCAGGGGGGAAAGCGTTGAAAGTGTCGGAGAGATCTAAGAGACCCTCCGAGTAACCCGGCAATTTCCTCTCACCGGGTGGGGAGGTGTCTCCGCAGTAGAAAAAAGAAAGTTGCCAATGCTTAACATGAGAATTGAGAGTAAGAGTCGGCATGGGAGAGTTCTTGCGGCGCTGGATAGAGACCCCGCCGCAAGCTAAGAGCGCCCCGTCACCGCTTTCGCGGCACGGTTTGCATTGGAAGAGTTCTATGAAAAGAGCCAAATTTGGCGGAATGCACAAATAAGACTCACAGAGGATAATGAAATGGGTTATGTTCAACATAGAGTTAGGCCCTATGTCGAACACCCGGAGGCCATAATGGCGGAGGACTTCACGGAAGAAAGAGTGACCCGGGGGGCGAAACCCCCGGATCACATGTTCGACGAAGCATATTACCTCGTCCGGGTTAGGGGAAGGCCGGGTCTCATCACCCGGCACCCTCCAGTGGATCTCCTCCTGTGGGGGAAGAACGCCCAACTCGGCCAGCTCCTCCAGCTTGGCCTTGGTTACCGTGGATCGCGCCCAGTTGGCGGATATTGATTGGGTCATCCTTGGTTTAGCCGACTATTTCCCTTTGGTCTTGGGAGCCATTGATTCAGTCTGCAAAGGTACAAGACAAAGAGGCACAAAGCATGAGACTCGGAAATCATGGATTCTCTGAGTATCAATAAACAGTATGAGAATTATTAACTATCCGGGTATCGAGTATTAGTACAAAAACTATGGGATATCTACGTACCAGCAAGCATTTGTGGAAGAAGGTTGATTGCCTATGTATCTAGCGCAAGTAAAAGAACCGGAAGAAGTGGATTTTCCGGGTATCAATGGCAGCCGCGGAAAATTTGGGCGGACTGAATCTAGATTGGAAATTTCACTATCGATTTCGCGGAGAAATTGATGACTATGAGCAATAGGGGAGTGATGTGTGGTCGTCTATTGCGCATTTGGACCGGCTAGCATGGGTACATACGACCTAAACCGGCGGGGAGCAAGAAATGGCCCGCGGAGGATCAAGATCCAATCTAGGTCCAAATAGAGAAATTACAAGGTTGAATCAAGGGGAAGATGGATCTTGCCGGCGTGGATTGGAAAAGGACGCGACGGCGGCAGATGGCGCAGTCGTGGTGCCTCGGTGCGATTCCCGGCGGGCAGCTTGGAGGCGCGGCGGCGGAGTTTGGCGGCGGCGCGGGGTGAGCCGTGGATGAGCACGGACGGCGGCGGCTTTGCTCCGGCGACGCGCGCGAGATCTCCGTGGTGGTGCTCTGTGTGCTCGAACGGGGATGCGCTGGTGAGGAGGAAGAAAATGGAAGCAATGGACCGTTGGGGTTAGGTCACCCCCTAGGTGCCTATATATAGGTACGGGTGGGGGAACCTAGGCCAACGGGCGGGAACCAAAATTTTCGGGATAAGGGATACCCGTCCGAGATTTTGGGGATATGCGTTAAGTGCCCGAGAGCAATATCCGGACAAGATAAGAAGGGAATCTCTTCCGCGATATTCGGATCAATTAATGAACAAAGTGAGCCGGGTCTTCTGCATCCTCCTTGGAACATTGACCTGGAAAGTTAAAGATGGATTTAGAGAAAGCCGGGTTATTATATGGACCACCATTGGAGTTAGGCCTAGCTGTTTATTAAAGCAACCTAACCCGGCCTCTATGAATTTGTATGTTTATTATTTTTGCAGGGAATAGCGTGCGCTTCAAGGAGGATCCCGTGAAGCCCAAGCTATTCTGGGGACTACTGATGGAGGGATGATAACCCGGTAGGCTAACGCCAAGGAGTAACTCGGCCCAAAGGACGCTGCGCAAGACCCGGCTTAGGATAAAGAAGCTTCTAGAAGGCCCAGGAATGAAGGCCTCGTACCCCGGATTGTGGATTCCAGTAAGGAAGTTTAGGGTTTGTAAGCAGTGTCCGGGTAGGATTCAGAGTGCGCCTTGGAGAGTAAGCCAGGGGGTCCGTATGTTATATAAGCCGGTCCCTAGGTTAGGGTTGGACAAGCTTTTACGTGAGCAAGAACACGATCGCCAGATCGAGAGATTTCGAGTATCCATTGTAACACCAGTATCGAGCTAATATATTAGATCGTAGACTCGGCGACTTGATTGCCGGCTACCATATCGCATATCACCATGGTTTCCTTTGAGCTAAACCCTCTCCCAAACACTCGAGTCGATTCGCCCCAAGACAAGTTACCCCCGGTAACGTCTCCCGTGATTATCCCACGAAAGGATGCCTTGGGCATCCCAAATCTTGACTCTTGTACTTCTTGGATATGTCTTGGGGTGACATGGGCATCACCAAGCATGAGCTTTTGTCCATTCTTCACGTTCTCATACCATCCTTCTCTCCTTACACTTGAAAACTTCCTCCACCTAAAACTTCTCACAATCTTCATTAGGAACGTTAGTGCATCAAAATAATAAATCCACTTGGTTCAGTTTCAACACAATTCAAGCACTCAATTTAAATATTATCTACTGTCACAACTTTTTTTAAGGCCATTACCCCCAAAAGAACACAAAAGAAAAAGATTAAGAGGCAAATGTAAATATTGGCAGAAATCTGTCAAAACAGAACAATAGGTAAAGATGAATTTTTTCGAAAATCTTCTGTTACTCAAATCAAAAAGTGTTCAATTAATGAAATTTAGATAACAACCTGGGGCATGTGTCTATTGTTTTCAAAGCAATCCGACGTTCTGGCTGAGAGAAATAATATTTTTGGTGGCAGCAAACAAATCTGTTTCAGGACAGCAACTTCCCCAAATCACACTACCTCTCTATTACAAAAACGAAATAAAAATGATAAGAATCGGTTGTTACAGAGGAAAACACTTCTAAGACTCAAATAAAACAAAATAAACTTAAAGAAAACAAACGGAAAACGTAAGGAAAACAAAGTGGGTTGCCTCCCACAAGCGCTTTTCTTAAACGCCGTTTAGCTAGGCATGAAAATGAATCAAGTATTATCAATATAATTGTATGTAGTCCTCACAATGGACTCAAAATTTAACTTCTTTCTCTATCTAGGGAAATTTTCCATGCCCCTTTCAATGGGAACTGATATCTTATAATTCCCTCTTTCATATCAATAATGGCACCAACGGTGCGAAGAAAAGGTCTTCCCAAAATAATAGTACAAGAAGCATTGCATTCAATATCCAAAACAAGAAAATCAATGGGAACATAATTATCATTGGAAATAATAGGAACATCGCCAATGCTTACCAAAGGTCTTTTAAAACTGGATTCTATAAGATGCACTCCTAAAATACCCTCATCCAATGGTTTCAAATCAAGCATATCATATAAACTTTTTAGGCATAATATAATAACTTCCACCAAGATAACACAAATCATTGCAATAAAAATCATTCACTCTTATTCTAATAGTAGGCTCTAAATCATCTTGTAATTTTCTAGGAATAGAGGCTTCAAGTTTGAGGTTTGAGTCTTTCTTTCTTAGCTTCAATGAGAGCATTAGTCATATGTTTAGTGAAAGCAATATTTAACTTACTAGAATTAGGATTTTTAGATAATTTTTGTAAGAAATTAATAACATCAGAGATGGTGCAATTATAAAAAAATGAAGTTTATCATCCATAAACATAGTAGGAAAAGTTTCCCTAAAGTCATATTATCATCAATCCCACTTCGAACAATTTTCTCACTACAAAATTTTCACTCTCCAAATTTTTGGGACTCCTTTTACCTAAATCATGACCTCTCCAATCTTTTTTTTTACATAAACGTGTTTAAAAGCATTAGGATACTCATGGGTACTGAAAGTTTTCACTTCTTCAAAGGGTTGGATAGTACAAATTTTAACAGGCTCACTTTTAGCATTGTTTTTCAACAATTTCAGCTTCTCTTTCTCTTCTAGAATGAAATTAAGATTTTTCACCATCTACCTCTTTATATTTTTTACATATGTCACATAACTCAACACAGTTATTTAAATGAGAGGAAACATCTTCTCCAATACTAGAAAATTGATCTTTCATGACAAGATTCAACAATGCAGGTTTAATTTCATAAGAATCTGTTGTGGCAGCAGGTGGAGCAATTGGTGTGCATATAAAATCATTATTACTGGTACAAGAAAAATAACAAAGCATGGTGGTATCATTGGTGTCGATGCTTGCAATATAAAACAAAATAAACTAACGATGCAAATAAAAGACTAAAAACTAGAGAACTAATTTTTTTTGGGGGGGGGGGGGTTTGATAAAGAGAAAACAAGACTAAACAAAAGTAAACTAAGCAAGAAAAAAAAACAAAGTGGAAGTGTATGACTCCTATTTATGCAAGCTTGAGTTTCCCAGCAACGGAGCCAGAAATTTTTGATGCTCTCAGACGTGATCACACGCTCGTTAGATTACCCCAACAGGAAGGTATGATGCAGTCTAGCAAAAATTTCCGCAATTGTGGAACGAGGGTTTATTGACCAGTAGGAATTAAAAGAGTTGTAGAAGGTTGCTTGATGTCTAACGTGTCAACAAACATGGAACCTGCACACAACACAAACTCTCTCTTGTCCCATTTTTTCGAGAAGGTTGTCAGTCTTCTCGTCTTGCCAGAAACTAGAGAATTAAACATATAGAGTAATGAAAAGCAATAAAAGTAAAAATGGTGTTGCAAGGAAACAATGATCAAAGAAGGTTGTATTTAATGAGGAAAATAGGACCGGGGACCATAGTTTCACTAGTTGCGTCTCTCCAAAGAAAAAAAACATGTTGGGTGAACAAATTACACATGGGCAATTGACAAATCATGAACGTATAACAATACTATTATGACGAGATATTTTTCACGGGTTCTAACATCATAGGAATTACTTCAAGGCATATGGACCGCTATCCAACATGCATTCATATCTAAAAGTCCACCTCAATAAAGCTATCCAGCAAATCTATCTAGTATTAAGTTGCGGCAACAAAGTGAATGCTTTGTGTGCAATAGACAATTGCATTAAGTAAAGTACGTGATGTAAGCAATGGTTCTCGTCTGTAGACAAGATCACGATTGTTTTATCCCTATTGGCAATAGCACATCCCCCATCGGTCACATTTATGTCACTTGAGCACAGATGTAGGGGAGGCATGAACCCACTATCTAGCATATAAACCCTTTCTTGGAGCTGAAAACAACTACGTGGCCAAGGTACTCATAAACATAGGAGAGTATTGCAAGACAACATTAAATCTCTCTATAGATATAAGTGAAGCATATCAGTTTTACATGAACAAAATAATCATAATCTCATGGTTCATTGGATCCCAGCAAACATTACATGCACAATTACATAACGGAGGTCTCGATCATTTGAGGCAGCTCACGAGACTCTAAACATGGAGGCATAACGGACAGAGGTACCAACTAGCTGTTGCTATGGACCCATAGTCCCATAATGAACTACTCACGTATCATCGAGAGGCAATCATGGCGATGAAGAGGTCTCGAGTGACGAGTCCCCCTCCGGCGAATAGGCGGTGCGAGTAGGTGTTGGGGGTCGCCAGGGGGGCCCAGGCACGGCCTAGGGTGTGGGGCCGCGCATGGGGGCCTCTGGGGTCCCCTCTTCATCTACTTTGGTGTTTGTCTTTGTTCCAGGTAAAAATTTATCTTCATGGATTTTCAGCCCATTCCAAGAATATTTCTTTAAGAACTTTTCTGAAACACAAAAATAGCAGAAAACAACAACTGGCCAGGGGAATCTTGTTAATAGGTTAGTGTAGGAAAACATCCGAAAAAGGAAGGAAAACATGTGGAAAACATGAAGGCATTGGATTGAAAACAATATGGAGCATGAAAAATTATAGATACGTTTGCAACCTATCACTCATAAGCACTCATATTCTCAAAGCACTTTTGCAGGTCATCCTCCATGGTATAGAGCTTTCCACTCTGTACAAGAGAGGAGTCATCCACCTTAGACTGATAGATATTCTTATCATCCTAGGTGGCGGTTTCTGCAGGGCACCACCGATTGCGTTCTCAAGAACACATCCTAGCTTATGGGAGCGAGGAGAACCCTTAGTGTGCAGAACCAGGACATAAGATTTGTTCCATTCATCTTAAGTTTCTCTTAAGGAACATGCCTAGGTTGAAGTTAGGGTGAGAAATCTATAGTGGTATTTGCAAATTACATTAAAACTTTGTTCATAATAATTGGGTTCATGTTTAAAAAAATATAAACTACATGAACTCCCACTCAAAGGAACATCCATCACTCTGTTTTAGTGATTACATGATCCCCTATTCACTACACCACCCTTGATCGTCACATCCGATAGTATAGCTCAAAAGGTAGACATCTACATGTTCAATCGCATTGTACATGTGACTCGTGCGTAACCTTTTGGTCACTTGTGTTCCAAGGCCATGTATGTACATGCTAGGCTCGTCAGATTCCCTTTAACATATTGAAGTGCAAAACATGGCTTACACCCGACGTATTTGACCGCAGATGGGAGCACCTAATCATCATGGCCCACTTTCCAACTGCGAACTTTCTTGGTGGTGCATGCTAGAGGGAGAACACTAATGCTGGAGTTTTATTGAGGGATCATCTTATATATAACTACCTCTATATATAGAATATAAAATATACAAGATGCGCACAAAAACATTCATAATGTAATGCAATGTGATATGGTCTTCACGTCTCCACGTCGTAGTTATAATAAACTTACCATGGCCACATCACATGCCCCTGCAAATAAAGTTAGGCACTTCTACTTTGTCTTTTGCATATTTTATGTGGCTTATGGGCTTTTGAAAAAGAACCGTTTCTAATTAGGAACTTGAACGACAACACCGAGCATATAATTGTTTGTTACATATGCCTTTCGGGTCTCCCATGTAAAATGCCATGCTATCTATTGTAAGAGAGACTGTCACCCTACTATCTACTTTTATACGGTGCAAGCCGCATGTCATGGAACCAGTCTCGCGTAAGCGTATGCATAAAGTCGGTCTTAGGGACGCTTCATCAAACAATTCCAATAGCATGAACAAGTGCACACGAGGAAGTGACAACTATAAGGTCGATGCCCTTAATCAACATGAGTTCTAACTGTACTTTATATCTACACATAGATCTGCTCTGATACCATTGAAAGGGCTATGTAGTACATTAACAAAAATTTCCTACTCGCGATAACTAGAAACAATCCAGAATCTATTTCTATACGGATATGAAGTAACAGAGAAGATCGGAGATCATACCCTTGAAGACCGATAGCGGGAATTACTCTCTCGCACAAGTGTTGACGATGGAGTCATACGATGCCGACATCAGGGTCGTGTAGTCTATGGTGATGCAACTCTAGCACCAAAAGTATGGTGCCTCGCACATACTTCACACGTACAGTGTAACAGATGCCTCCCAAATCTCGGATCCAGCAAAGCAGCGGACGTAGAGGGATGGACCAGAGAAAACACTACATGGCGGTGGGTGCAGGGTGGGGAGAACCTCGACTCTGACGCAGCTCCAAAAATTAGGAACCACTGGATGAGAGAAGAGAGAGAGAGATAGAGAGAGAGAAATTGTGTACCAAAAAGAGAGGGGGTTCCTCTCTTTGTATAGGAGGAGGAGCGAGATTCCCCTTGGCTTAGCCATGTAGGACTGATGTCTACGCACGCTTCTATTCTTGTACACAGTTGTAACATCCCAAGTATGAAAAATAAGCATTTAGAATGTTTGCTCTCTGTTATTTTATGTTTTGCATCATGGCATCATGTTGATTGCATTTGTTTTGCTTGTTTTCCATTTGTTATTCTCTGTTTTGCTTTGTTTTCCAACTGTTTTCATTTGTTTTCCTTTGTTTTCTATTTGAATTTCAAACCAAAATTCAAACCTTTTGTTTCATCCTTGTGATGTTACAATTTTCCAAAATGACATTTCAAAATAAAACAACCAATTGTTTCCATTAATCTATAAGGTTCAGCTATTTAAATTTGTGGCTTCTAATCTTTCACTTATTTAAAATGTTAACTAAAAGGTTATTCAAATCCAATTGCATTGTACAAACAACACCTAATTTGAACCTTTTGAAATTACCAAACAAATCAACCATTTGTTCTATCTTAAATCAATAGGGTTCACCCTATTCAAATCCTTGTTTTCAATATTAATCAATTAATTTCCAAATTGCTTTCAAATGCACATCAAAAACCTTCAAACAACACACCAATTGAAATCATAAAAATAACCAAAACATTGTTGTGCTCTTTGTTTCCAATTAAATTCTTTTGATCACCCTATTTTTAAGAATATTGTTCAATAACCATTTAATAAAAAAAATTCAATCAAACCCAATCCAAATTCAAACAGCACCTAAAATTAAAATGTTGTTGAATTCCAAACTTGGCTTTGGGTGGTGTTTGACCTAAATATGCTACCCAATTTTTTCTGGAATTTTTGCAAACTCCAAAGTCATCTATTCCTTCCAATTCTTTGCTGCAAAAAAAAAAAAACATAGCAAAGAAAAAGCAAAGGAGAGAGAGAGAGGCCACCAAAGCCCATCTCTCCCCCCAGCCCACCTGTTTCCCCCACTCCAGCCCGCTACCTCTTCTTCCTCCTACGTCATCTCTGTACGAACCCACCTCCACCCTCTAATCACCTCTCCCTCCTCCGATGTGCACCGTACCGAGCTCCACTGCTCCTTAAAACCAACCTTCCCCCCTCTGCTTGCTAGACCTAACCCTAGCCTCCTCCCAGTCGCCATCTTCCTCCTCCTCTCTCTCTTCTCCTTCCCTGCAACCTTCCCTCCTCTGTACCCATACTGAACCCAACCGAAAAAAGCTCTCTCCTTCCACCGGCAATCGCCGGAGCTCCGGTCCTCCTCCGGCCAGGGAGAGGGCGGGAATGGAATCCCCCCTCGTCCCTCTCCCTCCTCGTCACCACGCCAGGGGCTGGGATGCAGCACGCCGCTGGCGCCATCGCCGGCCGCCTCCCTACGACCTGCACCCGTCCGCCACCCTCTGCCGCTCGAAGGTGAGCCCTTCCCCCTCGGTTCCCCTCTCCCTCACCTCCTTCCTCACAGCAGCCCGCACCCCCCCCCCACAGCGCCTCCACACGCCGCCCCATCCGGCCACCACGAGCGCCGCTCGCTGCCTGACATCGAAGATGTTCAGTAACTGAACATCGAGTTCAGATTCAGAATAGCCCGACAGCCACCTTAACTTCCCCCCGAGGCCCCTTCCATCACCAGTCGGCAGTTACCCCAGTGGTTAGGCACCCCCTTGGCGCAGCAGGAGGTGGGGGGATCGAATCCCCCCTCCCACATAAACCAAAAACTTTTATTTTTCCAATGGTTTGATACAGCACATTCTCAGTAATCATACATAGGCCCTTGCCAATTACTTCTAAGCCCCTGTAAAATATTTTTTCTAGTCCCTAGTTACTAAAAATGGCAGAATTGCACCCAATTTTGTAAATTGCATAAGAAATTCATCCCAACTCCAATTTTAACTTTTTAAATATGTTTTCTGTCCCAAATTAAATTTTCTTTCCAAATATAAAATTTGTTTACTGTTTTGAATATTTTAAATTGGTGCAATATTTGAAAACTTGTCAAATTCACTTAAACTTGCAAAATTCATAACTTGTTCATAAAAATTCCAAATTCCACAAACTAAATATGTTTTCCAATCAATTTTTCATTTACTTTCCAAATATAAATTTTGTTTGCTGTTTTAAATAATTTAAATTGCTGAAAACAACTGTTTCTTGTTTATTGCATTTAAAATTGCCAAAATAATAACTTGCTCATTTTAAATCGAATTTCCACAAATGAAATATGTTTTCCATGCAAAATTAAACCACCTTTCCAAATATAAAATTTGTTTCCTGTTTTCAATAATAAAAATTGGTTAAATGCTTTAAACCTTGTTTAAATCATTTAATATTGTTAAATTCATAACTTGATCAAAACAAATTCTTTTGGGACATATAAAATATGTTTTCAAACCATCAAAGTATAAAATTTTGAAATATGAATTTGGTTTAATGTTTTGAACAAATAAAAATTCAAATAAGTTCATGTTTGAATTAAATTCATTTAATTCTTGCTTAAACTTGTGTAATTCATAAATAATTTATTTGAAATCCTTTTTCAACAAGTGAAACATGCAATCCACCTAAAATTGTGTGTTCTTATCAAATATAAACTTTGTTATCTATTTTGAACAATTAAAATTAGTGAAAACAACAAATGCTTGTGTGGCACCTTTAAGAAACCAAAATTTCTTAACTTAATAAATGAATTTCCAAACTTGTTAAACCTTATTTCGAATTGTTTCTATTGTTGTTATTTTGCTGTTTTCCTCATCCATGCATCATGCTAATTCACTTCCACATGATGATTAGTTGTAAAACAATTAATTCAACCATAATTCATGGGCTTTTCATATGCAACTCAGTTGCATGTGGGTCCATTTAATCATGTTGTTACCACATCCACTAGTTTATTTTGATGCATCAAATAAATGGTAATGCATCATCCCATGTTTGTGCACTATACCATGTTATTGATTGTTTATCTTTCTGCATTGTTTGTTTGCTTCTTCTCAGATAAACGACGACGTTGAGACCGACGATACTTACTACACCCCTTCTAAGGAGTTAGCTCAGTACCAGGCTACTGGGTTTGCAGGCAAGTTATCACTCACATGAACCATCGTGTTCCTTTCAACATTGGTTACCGATACTTTCCGTTGTCTATTCTGCTAGCCCTACGAACCTATCACATGTATCCTTTAACCCTGATATTGCCTCACCTCCATACCTATAACCATTGCTTGTTGCTCGTGTCTTACTAGCATGCTTAGGGTTGTTTTGCTCGAGTCTGTTTCCCGTTACTTTCTGTTACTATTTCTATTCCGTTCTGGGGGCTCGATGTGTAATAAATCAATCATGCTAATGTTATTTTTAAATAATAATTTGATGATAAGGCACCGGCAGGAGGCCCAGGGTGGTTTTGGGGCCTGCTAGTGTCGACCCTAATAGGAAAAGGGTCTTATCTACTGATCCATGATGAGCGCACTAACCGCATGTGGGAAGCGAGTATGGGCGCCCCCCTCAATTTGATTCGATTCGCATCTCGTCCAAATCGCCACACGTAGTTCGGGCTTTCCATTTGCTGCATGCATGATCTTGCGAGCCCAGGCCAGGGTGGAACTTTTGTAGTCGGCATTTAGGGCGGCGTGGTCTTCCAGTGCTATGAGGGTCCCCTTTTCTTCGTGGGGCTCGATTAGCCGCGCACGCCCAGCACGTGGTGCTTTGGGCTTGATGCGAAGAAGAGTTGAGTTGTGTTGAGTGCCCCGCTTGGTGGGAGGCATCCCATCTGGCGGGTTATTCATACGTGTACGGCCAAATTGGTGCAACCCTGCAGGGATAATCTTCTCGAGAAGCCGTGTTTTCCGCGGTTATGGATTACTTGGTGAAAGTACTGGCTAACAAGTACTCAGGACAACTTTAACCTAATGATTAACAACCTTACACCCAATGATTAACAATTTGACTAGTAATAGGCTTATTGACACAATAATCTGAACCATCATTAATCCAACTGTGTGAGTTATCCTCGGATTGCTTCTTTGGATAAGGGGCGAGATCCAGGATGGGTTTGTTTGGTGGTTAGCTATAGTTGGTTACTATACTCGATCTTATCCCCTTTCTGTTAGTTGGAAGTTGTAGTTCTCTGTAGTTGGTTAGCGCAGCCAGTTGCAGCATCTTTTATATCCCCTTCTTCCGTTGAACCCAAAGCATCTGTGCTTGGTGTTGACGGGTTACACTTTGGTGAACTGTGAGTCTTGCTTGCCAGTACGTTTATGTACTGACCCCTTTGGGGCTGTGGTTTCCGCAGACCTACGTTTCCGAGGATCTACATGGTGGCTACTACGTGGAGTATGACGAGACTGCTGACGAGTAGATAGCGGACCCGGGCAGGATCCGAGACTTCGTGGATGGGCTCCGTCTTTTCGTTTCCGGCCTCTTAGGCCTATTTGGATCTTGTCTGTACTCAGACATTTTGAATGCTTCCGCTGCGATGTAATGATGATATGTTGGGACATGTGTCCTCTGAATGATTGTATCTGCTATCTCTGCTCTAATGAGAGCTATTTGCAACTTATTTCAATCTTTTGTGTCGTAGAGATCTGTTGTGATATCACTTGTTCCAATGCCGTTGACGTACCATGTGTGTATGTTTTTGAAGTACGTCAATGGAAGTATCTGGATTTCTACGGGATGGTTTGCGCAGACGATGAATAGTAAGAGAATGGTTGTCACACGTTTACGTGTTGGCCTGCTCATATTGAGATGCGGGTGCCGGTATGCCCCGTAAGCCATTTATCTACTGTTTAACGGACTGTGAGTATCCCCTAGAAGTCCGGGTGCGACAAATGGTATCAGAGCCTGTCTGCCTGTAGGATCCCTTTTTACTGGTCGCAGTTGAGTCTAGAAACTATTTTGTAGCTATATAGGAAAAATGAAACGTGAGAGTAGGAATTCTGTCATTTTTCTTCTTTCCCCACCCACCCACCCTTTTTCTGGCAAGGAAGTGCAACGTTGTTTTCCCTTCTTATCTAAACTTTCAAGTTAGGATTTCACGAATCCTGGTTTCTCTAGGATGGTTATATCTACTAGACCATAGGAATGGAGGTGGTTGTGACATGATTTATCATGTTGCCTACTCATGATTGAGAATGGAGGCGTGTAAGCCCCGGAAGCAAATCCTCTATTCCTTAAGCAGTAGATATTGATCCTTTAGAAGCCCGGATGGGTTTTTCCGTAGTACCTCAGGAGTGTTTTGATCTCGTTTTTTCCGGTGTTGCTTCGTTATCCTGTTCTTCTGAACATCCTTTTCGTCCGTTGAAATCTTGTTGTTGTTTTCCATTTCAATTCTTCTACCGGCGTCTAATCAAAACTTCCCAACTATCAAGTCTATCTGGACAGAAAGGTTGTTGTTGTTGTTGTTGTTGTTGTTGATTCCAAGCTATGAGAGCTGGCATTCCTATCACCTAGGGTTGTTTCGAGGAAGCATTCCTGAATCACCACATTCCAGATAATCTATTCTCCAAATGAATCAAGTTATATTCAGCTATGCACACTCGATGCAAAACCTCTACCTTTACTCAAAAATGTTCCGGTGGTTTGTAAATTCCCTGACGTCTTTCCAGAAGAGTTGCCAGGAATGCCTATAGTCTTGAACTTCCAGAAAAAACTATCCAAGGTGCACGATGTGTTTCACGTGTCACAGCTCAAGAGGATCTTCCCAAGAAGTATCCGGACCTTTTCTTTTCTCAGTAGGAATCTCGGGGCGCGATTCCTTCAAGGGGGGGCGTTTTGTAACATCCCAAGTATGAAAAATAAGCCTTTAGAATGTTTGCTCTCTGTTATTTTATGTTTTGCATCATGGCATCATGTTGATTGCATTTGTTTTGCTTGTTTTCCATTTGTTATTCTCTGTTTTGCTTTGTTTTCCAACTGTTTTCATTTGTTTTCCTTTGTTTTCTATTTGAATTTCAAACCAAAATTCAAACCTTTTGTTTCATCCTTGTGATGTTACAATTTTCCAAAATGACATTTCAAAATAAAACAACCAATTGTTTCCATTAATCTATAAGGTTCAGCTATTTAAATTTGTGGCTTCTAATCTTTCACTTATTTAAAATGTTAACTAAAAGGTTATTCAAATCCAATTGCATTGTACAAACAGCACCTAATTTGAACCTTTTGAAATTACCAAACAAATCAACCATTTGTTCTATCTTAAATCAATAGGGTTCACCCTATTCAAATCCTTGTTTTCAATATTAATCAATTAATTTCCAAATTGCTTTCAAATGCACATCAAAAACCTTCAAACAGCACACCAATTGAAATCATAAAAATAACCAAAACATTGTTGTGCTCTTTGTTTCCAATTAAATTCTTTTGATCACCCTATTTTTAAGAATATTGTTCAATAACCATTTAATAAAAAAAAATTCAATCAAACCCAATCCAAATTCAAACAGCACCTAAAATTAAAATGTTGTTGAATTCCAAACTTGGCTTTGGGTGGTGTTTGACCTAAATATGCTACCCAATTTTTTCTGGAATTTTTGCAAACTCCAAAGTCATCTATTCCTTCCAATTCTTTGCTGCAAAAAAAATAATAAAACATAGCAAAGAAAAAGCAAAGGAGAGAGAGAGAGGGCACCAAAGCCCATCTCTCCCCCCAGCCCACCTGTTTCCCCCACTCCAGCCCGCTACCTCTTCTTCCTCCTACGTCATCACTGTACGAACCCACCTCCACCCTCTGATCACCTCTCCCTCCTCCGATGTGCACCGTACCGAGCTCCACTGCTCCTTAAAACCAACCTTCCCCCCTCTGCTTGCTAGACCTAACCCTAGCCTCCTCCCAGCCGCCATCTTCCTCCTCCTCTCTCTCTTCTCCTTCCCTGCAACCTTCCCTCCTCTGTACCCATACTGAACCCAACCGAAAAAAGCTCTCTCCTTCCACCGGCAATCGCCGGAGCTCCGGTCCTCCTCCGGCCAGGGAGAGGGCGGGAATGGAATCCCCCCTCGTCCCTCTCCCTCCTCGTCACCACGCCAGGGGCTGGGATGCAGCACGCCGCCGGCGCCATCCCCTCCAAGCCGCCATCGCCGGCCGCCTCCCTGCGACCTGCACCCGTCCGCCACCCTCTGCCGCTCGAAGGTGAGCCCTTCCCCCTCGGTTCCCCTCTCCCTCACCTCCTTCCTCACAACAGCCCGCACCCCCCCACAGCGCCTCCACACGCCGCCCCCTCCGGCCACCACGAGCGCCGCTCGCTGCCTGACATCGACGATGTTCAGTAACTGAACATCAAGTTCAGATTCAGAACAGCCCGACAGCCACCTTAACTTCCCCCCGAGGCCCCTTCCATCACCAGTCGGTAGTTACCCCAGTGGTTAGGCACCCCCTTGGCGCAGCAGGAGGTGGGGGGATCGAATCCCCCCTCCCACATAAACCAAAAACTTTTATTTTTGCAATGTTTTGATACAGCACATTCTCAGTAATCACACATAGGCCCTTGCCAATTACTTCTAAGCCCCTGTAAAATATTTTTTCTAGTCCCTAGTTACTAAAAATGGCAGAATTGCACCCAATTTTGTAAATTGCATAAGAAATTCATCCCAACTCCAATTTTAACTTTTTAAATATGTTTTCTGTCCCAAATTAAATGTTCTTTCCAAATATAAAATTTGTTTACTGTTTTGAATATTTTAAATTGGTGCAATATTTGAAAACTTGTCAAATTCACTTAAACTTGCAAAATTCATAACTTGTTCATAAAAATTCCAAATTCCACAAACTAAATATGTTTTCCAATCAATTTTTCATGTACTTTCCAAATATAAATTTTTTTTGCTGTTTTGAATAATTTAAATTTCTGAAAACAACTGTTTCTTGTTTATTGCATTTAAAATTGCCAAAATAATAACTTGCTCATTTTAAATCCAATTTCCACAAATGAAATATGTTTTCCATGCAAAATTAAACCACCTTTCCAAATATAAAATTTGTTTCCTGTTTTGAATAATAAAAATTGGTTAAATGCTTTAAACCTTGTTTAGATCATTTAATATTGTTAAATTCATAACTTGATCAAAACAAATTCTTTGGGGACATATAAAATATGTTTTCAAACCATCAAAGTATAAACTTTTGAAATATGAATTTGGTTTAATGTTTTGAACAAATAAAAATTCAAATAAGTTCATGTTTGAATTAAATTCATTTAATTCTTGCTTAAACTTGTGTAATTCATAAATAATTTATTTGAAATCCTTTTTCAACAAGTGAAACATGCAATCCACCTAAAATTGTGTGTTCTTATCAAATATAAACTTTGTTATCTATTTTGAACAATTAAAATTAGTGAAAACAACAAATGCTTGTGTGGCACCTTTAAGAAACCAAAATTTCTTAACTTAATAAATGAATTTCCAAACTTGTTAAACCTTATTTCGAATTGTTTCTATTGTTGTTATTTTGCTGTTTTCCTCATCCATGCATCATGCTAATTCACTTCCACATGATGATTAGTTGTAAAACAATTAATTCAACCATAATTCATGGGCTTTTCATATGCAACTCAGTTGCATGTGGGTCCATTTAATCATGTTGTTACCACATCCACTAGTTTATTTTGATGCATCAAATAAATGGTAATGCATCATCCCATGTTTGTGCACTATACCATGTTATTGATTGTTTATCTTTCTGCATTGTTTGTTTGCTTCTTCTCGGATAAACGACGACGTTGAGACCGACGATACTTACTACACCCCTTCTAAGGAGTTAGCTCAGTACCAGGCTACTGGGTTTGCAGGCAAGTTATCACTCACATGAACCATCGTGTTCCTTTCAACATTGGTTACCGATACTTTCCGTTGTCTATTCTTCTAGCCCTATGATTAGTTGGTTCTGTTACGAACCTATCACATGTATCCTTTAACCCTGATATTGCCTCACCTCCATACCTATAACCATTGCTTGTTGCCCGTGTCTTACTAGCATGCTTAGGGTTGTTTTGCTCGAGTCTGTTTCCCGTTACTTTCTGTTACTATTTCTATTCCGTTCTGGGGGCTCGATGTGTAATCAATCAATCATGCTAATGTTATTTTTAAATAATAATTTGATGATAAGGCACCGGCAGGAGGCCCAGGGTGGTTTTGAGGCCTGCTAGTGTCGACCCTAATAGGAAAAGGGTCTTGTCTACTGATCCATGATGAGCGCACTAACCGCATGTGGGAAGCGAGTATGGGCGCCCCCCTCAATTTGATTCGATTCGCATCTCGTCCAAATCGCCACACGTAGTTCGGGATTTCCATTTGCTGCATGCATGATCTTGCGAGCCCAGGCCAGGGTGGAACTTTTGTAGTCGGCATTTAGGGCGGCGTGGTCTTCCAGTGCTATGAGGGTCCCCTTTTCTTTGTGGGGCTCGATTAGCCGCGCACGCACAGCACGTGGTGCTTTGGGCTTGATGCGAAGAAGAGTTGAGTTGTGTTGAGTGCCCCGCTTGGTGGGAGGCATCCCATCTGGCGGGTTATTCATACGTGTACGGCCAAATTGGTGCAACCCTGCAGGGATAATCTTCTCGAGAAGCCGTGTTTTCCGCGGTTATGGATTACTTGGTAAAAGTACTGGCTAACAAGTACTCAGGACAACTTTAACCTAATGATTAACAACCTTACACCCAATGATTAACAATTTGACTAGTAATAGGCTTATTGACACAATAATCTGAACCATCATTAATCCAACTGTGTGAGTTATCCTCGGATTGCTTCTTTGGATAAGGGGCGAGATCCAGGATGGGTTTGTTTGGTGGTTAGCTATAGTTGGTTACTATACTCGATCTTATCCCCTTTCTGTTAGTTGGAAGTTGTAGTTCTCTGTAGTTGGTTAGCGCAGCCAGTTGCAGCATCTTTTATATCCCCTTCTTCCGTTGAACCCAAAGCATCTGTGCTTGGTGTTGACGGGTTACACTTTGGTGAACTGTGAGTCTTGCTTGCCAGTACGTTTATGTACTGACCCCTTTGGGGCTGTGGTTTCCGCAGACCTACGTTTCCGAGGATCTACATGGTGGCTACTACGTGGAGTATGACGAGACTGCTGACGAGTAGATAGCGGACCCGGGCAGGATCCGAGACTTCGTGGATGGGCTCCGTCTTTTCGTTTCCGGCCTCTTAGGCCTATTTGGATCTTGTCTGTACTCAGACATTTTGAATGCTTCCGCTGCGATGTAATGATGATATGTTGGGACATGTGTCCTCTGAATGATTGTATCTGCTATCTCTGCTCTAATGAGAGCTATTTGCAACTTATTTCAATCTTTTGTGTCGTAGAGATCTGTTGTGATATCACTTGTTCCAATGCCGTTGACGTACCATGTGTGTATGTTTTTGAAGTACGTCAATGGAAGTATCTGGATTTCTACGGGATGGTTTGCGCAGACGATGAATAGTAAGAGAATGGTTGTCACACGTTTACGTGTTGGCCTGCTCATATTGAGATGCGGGTGCCGGTATGCCCCGTAAGCCATTTATCTACTGTTTAACGGACTGTGAGTATCCCCTAGAAGTCCGGGTGCGACAACAGTGTTGGGCTTCCAAGTGCAGAGGTTTGTAGACCTGCAGCAAGTTTCCCTTAAGTGGATCACCCAAGGTTTATCGAACTCAGGGAGGTAGAGGTCAAAGATATCCCTCTCAAGTAACCATGCCATCAAGATACAAGAAGTCTCCTGTGTCCCCAACACACCTAATACAATTGTCAGTTGTATAGGTGCACTAGTTTAGCGAAGAGAGAGTAAAATGCAAATAATATGCTTGATAATAGCAATCTAAAATAAAAATGGCAGCAAGCAAACATGTAGCAGAATAGGCGGAAAACGGTGTTTCAATGCTTGGAAATAAGGCCTATGGATCCTACTTTCCCTAGAGGACACTCTCAACAATGGTCACATAATTGAATAACTAGATATCTTCTCTTCACTATGCTACTCTTAACCACTCTCCGGTCGAATAACAACACCAATCCATGCATAGGGCTTTAACAACACTCCTCAGAGTAAGAACTTTCCCAACTAAGTAACCCCCATGCTATCACCATGGTACCCAGATGGTTCCATGCAAACACCACAATTTCGTAGGGTTATCCAACTAAAAGTATAAATATAATGCTAAACCACACGGTGCACACACTGTCACCTTTACACCGTGATCAAAGCGTTTACGGAGATCTCATAACAAATAACGAACACTAATCGTTGCATAGGACTGCAAAAGGCATTTCTTAAAGTAAGCATTCCCATGTCTAGTTAACCCCACGCTGTCACTATGAGCGCCCTAGATGGTACTAGACAAAGACCACAATTCATAGAGGAGACACACACGATGTGCACACTGTCACCTTCACACCGCGGGACAAGGTGACTCCAAAGTTCATATTAATAAAGCACTTGAGTAGCAAAAGATGAAGAGTAACAACTACGAATTCAACTAGATTACAAAGCTCACGATCACATATAGATCACACCATAGGAGAGAGAGAGAGAGAGAGAGAGAGAGAGAGAGATGAACCACATAGCTACCGGTAGAGCCCTCAGCCTCGGGGGAGAACTACTCCCTCCTCATCATAGGAGACAGCAACGGCGATGGAGATGGCGGTGGAGTCGATGGAGATGGTTCCGGGGGCACTTCCCCGTCCCGGCAGGGTGCCAGAATAGAGATCTGTCCCCCAAACTTGTCGGTGGAGGCGGCGGAGCTATGGATGTATTTTGTGGAAAAGGCCGATGTTTTTAGGGTTTTGCCTCAGGGGAGTAAAAAAAGGCGAAAGGGCAAAGGCGGTGGAGCTCTAGGGGCCCCCACACCACCAGGTGGCGCGGCCAGGGGTGACCCGCGCCACCCCATGGTGTGGCCACCCTGTGGCCCCCTCCGGGGCTCTTCGAGACTTCTGGAAGCTTCCGGGACTTCTAAGACTTCTGGCCCGAGAATATTTCGAGAACAACTTTTCTGAAAGTAAAAACAGCAGAAAACATGGATCTGGCTCTTTGGCGTCTTATTAATAGGTTAGTCCTGGAAAACGTGTAAAAATTCTATAAAGAAGGGAGAAAACATGTAGCAATTGGCATAATATTATCATGGAGCATCAGAAATTATAGATACGTTGGAGATGTATCAAGGACTAATGCCCACATGGGTCGGCCGACCAGGGGGGATCCGCGCCCCTCCATGGGCACTAAGTGGCCCATGAGAGTTGGGTTCTCTCCCTCCTCCATTTTCCGCTTTTCCCCTAATGGGCCTCTTTTGCCTCTTAAGGTCCATTCATGGAAAACTGGCATTATTAATTAAATAAAAATGTTTTTAAAATATTAATTACACTAATAAATAATAACTACGCATTATTTAATTTATTCCAACACCGAAACATCTTTCATTTCCCTCTGAGCTCCATCGGATAAATCCCGGAACTATTTCGGCTATGTTCTCCCTTATTTTCTTCGGTAATAAATCACTCTGTGACCGGTCACTCTTAAGTATGACACCCTAACGGTTCGAGATTGCTACAGACATGATTGAGATCCCTCTCCGATCAATGGCTAAAGCGGGACCTAGAATCCCCCTTCGATCCTTGTGCAATCTACGACTATGTTCGTCGTTTCTGTCATTGATACTATGTTTTTTTTCAAGAATCATTCTCCAGTATCTTCATACTTGGTACGATCTCGTTACTGATGAACCTATCTACTCATTACCATGATCTTTCATCCCCGTGACCCAGTCACATGCTTGCAAGCTTTACTTGATAAAAACACTGAGTGGGCCCAAAGTATATGTCCACTATGTGGATTCGCAAATACCGCTCTTGACCTATATGCTTCAACATCTCCCTCAATGTACAACTTTTTTGCTACCCTTTTAAGTTGATGACATAAGGCGTGATTTCATATCCTCGGGGATAGCAATTAAAATATTATCTCACGGTCAAAGGTTTGAGTACTACGTTTTTTGTATATTTAATAAGTTGGATGTGTGTCAATTACATCATTCAACCAATGATGTGACTTCATTGTCAATGGCGTAATTGCCCATGACAGAAAACTTTGATCATCTGTTACCCAATGGACTAGTTAAATACAGGCTTACTAGGGACCTGTTTTGTTTCATATCACACGTGCATTAATGTTTTCGCTTAATACAGTTATAGCATGACATAAAACATATTATGAACAAATTGAGATATTATAAATAAATCTTTTATTAATTGCCTCTAGGGCATATCTCCTTAAGTTTGAACTCCAGTCCAATCTTCCTACACACTTCATGCGCTGTGTGGCAACCTTTTCGAAGACTCTTCTATTGTGTTCAAACCACAGGGAACTAGCCACAAAAAGTTGACCTCCTTCCTGAGAGTCCTTGGCACTGCGCCCCTAACCTGAGGCCACCATTCCGTGATGGTAGAATCAGCATTAGGAACATGTTATTCCGTGATGGGCGCCAGCATCGAAAACCAAACATGTCTAGTGACGGGGGGATGATAACCCGGTAGGCCAAACTCCAAGGAGTAACCCGGCCCAAAGGACGGTGCGCAGGATCCGGCTAAGGATAAGGAAGCTTGTGGAAGGCCCAAGTTTGTAGGCCCAGCAATCCGGATTGTGGGTTACTGTAAAGGAAAGCTAGGGTTTGTGCGCCGTGTCCGGGTAGGATCCAGGATGCGCCTTGGGGAATAAGCCAGGGGGTACGGGTGCTTTATAAACCGACCCCCAGGTCTAGTTTTAGACAGAGATCCAAGAACCCTAGCAATATCGCTTGATATCGAGCATCCAGTGTAATCCCATAGTTGAGTTGTCATATCAAGATCGGAGACTCGGCGACTTTGATTGCCGGCCGCCAGATCGAATTGCACCATGTTTTCCTCTGAGCTAAACCCTCTCCCAAACACCCGTGTCGTCTTGCCCCAAGATCAGTTACCCCCGGTAACGTCTGCCGTGATTATCCCACGACAGTTGGCGCCCACCGTGGGGCCTGCGTCCAAAGGTGTTTACATCACGGGAGAAGCTCGGAAGGGCATGGAGAATCTTGTCATCGGCGAAATCTACATCGACCACGAAGGAGAAAAGATGGTGGACGATTCCGGCTGGGGGCCGGAGTCGGATCACCTCGAATCCGGATCCGTCGTGACGATCGGCCGGATCAGCGTCTTCATTGGTATGGTATGTGCTTCCAATTCGATCCCTGACAACGTTGGATCTGATTCTATGCCAGGAAAAGCCACGTCTATCCGATCAGATGATGAAGAATCGATTGGAACGACACATCCGGCAGAAGAACCCATCGCGGAGTGGGAACAGCCGGAGGAGCCGGCATGGACCCCACGCGACCGGGCCGAAAGAGAAGATGATATCGGGTCTATCCTGGATCTACTGGAAAACCGGTATGAGGAGAACGGTGAGGAAGAACAGCATGAATTTACACCGGATATCGTACGCCGAGTTGCAGTCTATGCGGCCCCCGCGGCCAACCAAGGAAACGCAACCGCGGCATCAGTCGGGGCGGCTCAGGCAGTGGCCCAGCGACAGGGCGCGGCTAACGGAGACCCGGTCTTGGCCCGGGTTGATGGAGAGTCGGCGTCAGTAACCAGCAGAGCAGCGGATGAGGAGTTGCATGCAAATACGTTCGGATTCTTAGAAAACCGGACACCAGGGGCGGGTCCTTCGAACCCGCGCCACCCGGCCTTATTCGATAATAATCTGATTCTAGACCCCACGGTTCTCGCAACGGTTATCACTCCGGAAAACGCAGCGGAACGCGTCAGGGATCTGGATGTGGCTCGTCGTGCGCTGGAGCAGCAAAGAAGGCAGGTAGAGGCAGAAAGGCAAGGGATGGCCACGCGGCAGCGTGAGCTAGATACGTTGGAAACCCGGCTCCGAGAGGAAACGTCTAGAATACATCAAAGGCACCACACCAGGTTACCAGCAATGGGCGGGGTTATTAATCCGGCTAATTTATTTGTTACACCTCAGGACCAGCCGATACCAGTGGTGAACCAGGGAACCGCACCCCAACAGGTGACAGCAGCGACACATCCGGCGAATGAGCGGACCGGGTTACCCCCACCACAAACTAGAGTCACAACCGGCAACGATCTACCACCACCGCCACCATCACGGTTCCGCACACCAGCCGGCCATTACAATAACCCCATGGACAATGTATATGCAGCGACACTCGCGTTGAATCAAATCCCTGTGGGAGAGTCGCCCCATGCAGAGAAGACTCGGCAAGCCATCGATCTGTTGCACACTGCGGTGGCACAGCAAGCCAATTATCCGGATCACAGAAGCGGTATGCACGGGACGCCATACGTCAGTCAACAGCAAGGGAATATCCAAACAAGTTCAGCGCGACGGAGGGAAGAGCAGCAGCAAATGCCGCCTCCTCCCCGCGCTCAGGCAGCATCAGCAGCACAGGCCGTCGTGGACAGTTCTAGGGCTCGGAGGGCCGCGGCCGGGTCTGCAGCGCATGGACTTCCCGCAGCATCGCGCCAAGCCGCGCCCCCCGCGGTATCACACGTTTCTAGAGCCAGGCCGGCCTCAACCGTTCTTGCGGGGCCTAAGTGTCTCTCGGACAGTATCAGAGCTGAACCTTACCCGGAAAAATTCAAAGAGCCAGGAAAAGTAGTGAATTATGAGCCAACTATGGATCCCGAAACATGGCTAAGCAGTTACGAGATGGCGATGTCAATTCGCAACGCGTCCGAGAACCTCCAAGCCAAGTTCATGTACCTGATGATGTCGGAAGGAGCAGCAAAATTGTGGTTCACCAATTTGCCGGAAGGATCGATCAAGTCTTGGGAGGAATTGAAGACCGCGTTTGTCAAGCACTTTCACGGGACCTGCAGGAAATTATTCACTATTGATGATCTAGAGCGATGCGTCCAGAAGAAGGGAGAATCGGCGCGTAGTTGGGTGCGCCGGGTTATGGAGATACTTCACTCATCCACGGATATCCAGCCCAAGGATGCACTACAGGCCATGGCAAAAACATGCAAGTATATACCTTTAGTGCAAAAGTTAACTCGCATGAAGTCCAGTCGAAATGCGTCGGAAGTTACAATGGGAGAATTGATGGATGCGTGCAACAAACACGCTGCGACAGATACTACAGAAGAAGAAGCTGATGACAAGAAGGTAAAAGCAAACACAAGCAATAACGGAAGAACCGGCAATGGATCAGCATCAGGTAATAACGGAAATAGCCAGAACAAGCGCCCGTTCGAAGGAGGCTCCGAGTTTGTCGCCAACACAGAAGCCGGGTCTTCGAGGCCCAGAGCAGAAGGAAATTTCAACGGAGGTAACCACAATGGAGGAAACTATCAAGGTCCACCAAGGCCGGGTAACAATTGGGACATATTCAGGATGGCATGCCCGAAGCACAGCAGGAATGGCAGGCCAGCTAACCACTCCCTAGAACAGTGCGCCGATTTACAAAGATGGAAAAATGAGGAAGTGCACAGAGCTATGCGAGGTGCAGGACGGGGAGGAGGACCGGGTCCAGGGGCAAACCCGGGCAACGGCCCACCCCCAGCCGGTAATCCGGCGGCTGGAAATCAAGGTAATAACCAAGGGGGGGCAGGAGGTTTCCAGGCTAACCCCAAACAATTGGGTCAATATCATGTGCATACCACAGAAGGCTCTAACAAGGACAAAAAGATACTGAAGCAAGCGGTCAACTCAGTTTCGTTAGCTGTCCCGAGGTACTTGAGATGGTCAGAACAGGAGGTAACACGGATCAGAAGGGATCACCCAGAAAGAGTGGAGCACCCAGGAGTCTTGGCACTAGTAGTCGCACCGCAAGTCAATGGGTACGAACTAAAAAAGGTTTTAATGGATGGTGGAAGCAGCATCAATATACTGTATTGGGAAACCTTCCTACGCATGGGTCTCAAGGAATCTCAGCTGCAAAAAAGCTCAACAGTTTTTCATGGGATAGTGCCGGGTCATTCAGCATGCCCCGAGGGAAAAATCGCATTGGAGGTAGCCTTTGGAGAGTCAAAGGATAACTATCGAATTGAGTGGCTTACCTTTGAGGTAGTCAAATTGCGCAGCCCTTATCACGCGTTATTTGGAAGGCCGGCTTACGCCAAATTCATGGCTAGGCCGTGTTACGTATATCTACAGCTAAAAATCCCGGGTCCCAAGAAGACCATTACCATACATGGAAATCGAGACATAGCAGCTGAATGCGACGAAGGAGATGCAGCAATGGCCGAGCAGGCCTGTAGAAAAGAAGAACTCAAGCAGTACCGGTCTCAAGCAGACCCGGAGGGTAGAGCCACATCAAAAAGGCCGAGTACTGAAGGCGAACGAGCAAAATCCAAGGTAACACAAGATGCTAAAATGGTGGCTTTTGTCAAGGATGACCCCTCCAAACAATCCGCCACAGAAGAAGAAGCTGCACGATCACTCACAACCGGCCATGTCATGGAAACACCTTACCCGGGTTGGCTAGCAAACCCGGTACTCGTCATGAAAAAGTCTAACGTGTGGAGAATGTGCACCGGTCACGCCAGTTCGGGACCGGTGTCCACGAAGAACTAAACAATGTAACGGGCAGCAGGTTTCAGACGCGCTCTTTTCCTACCCAGGGTACCTAAGGGGACTGGAAGGTTTTTAATGAGGCGGCCTGCTGATCCAAACTTTCTCGCAGCAATAAAGAGATGGTTATCAAGTCCTATTTCGTTACAGCCTGATTACAAGTAAGTAGTATCCACGTGGCATCAGTATTTCCGTATCATTAAGAATGTTGAGTATATACAGGTCTCGGGGGCTGGCGGCTCAAGTAGCCCAGCTAGCAACCCAAAAGACCCGGCCTTGATGCCTATAAGTTATAAGGGCCGATTATTCGCAAACGAGTACGGCTGCAATCTTATAACTGGACAAAGGAGCCAAATTTTCTTGACTTTTCTTACTTAAGCTCGATGTGACTCGCACTAAAGTGGCATGATTCGTTCGCTTACGATTACAATCAGCCATGAAGCCCAATGGGACTTGCCTGACACTGTTCTCGTATGGATGTAACAACATGGTATCCACGCGAAAGCCGGCTTACAGTACAAGATAGTCAAAAGGGTCATCTAAACCACAAGTTTATGCAGAGTACAAGGCTAAAAGCCGGAAACTCAACAACTATCAAGCATAACTTCAGTATTCACACGGAATGGCTTTAGGCTTGCGACTCGGTAAAAAATAATTTGTTCTCTGAGAAAGGCCACACCCCCATGACTCGGACTTTGGGTCCTGGGGACTGGGGACTTCGAAACAGAAACAAACTACTTGGCTATCGCAGTTCGAAAAACCTCACCATCCGAGTCTTGGGGACTTAAAGAAAAAGCCCACGTATCAAAGCCCCTGGTACTCGGAAAACCGAGTCTTACGAAGGGAGCCAAAATAGAGAATCGGGTATCGAGAAAAAGTTCAAAGAATAGGCAAGCAATACGGTTATCAAAAGGCCAGGAAAGCCGCAAAGTATATCACGGACTAAAAGTACGTTACAAGGTACGGCGTCAGTATCAGGGGTGCACAGGCGCACCATCAAAAGCATAACAGTGTGAATACAAAGCATTACAAGGTATTATGATAGTACGGCCCTATTCGGCCTCCTAAGTACGGCCTTCCGGGTCTGAGTCCTGGGTTTGCTGCTTAGCCTTCCCGGCACCCTTACCCGGACTCATTGCATCAGGGCGGACTGGTGGAGGGACGGCTGGTGTAGAGGCAGACGGGCCCGATCCTAACTCGGCCTCTCTCTTCGCGGTCGCCTCCCTCTTCCTGGCCGAGCTAGAAACCCACTTCTCCAAGATATCAAAAGGCGGGGGCGCTTCCTCCGTAATAACTTTGCCATCAGCGTCGTATGCACTCATAATCGTATTTAGATCCAAGCTATCGGCCAAAGTGGTAGCTGAGGGGCGCACTGCGGCTTGTATGGCTTTGAAATCCTTGGGTGTAAATTTGGAACCGTCAGCCTTGAATTCGGGAAACCCGGATGTTACCTTTGCCGGGTCAAGCTTTGGAAAGAAAGCCTTGGCCAGAGTAAAAGCCCGGGTCATTCCAATCCGGCATGATGAGCGTTTCTAGATTTCAATCCAGCCAGGCACAGTGGAGCAGGCTTGAACGAGATTCTCTTCACCCGGATATACTTCCGTAGGCCACTTCACAGCATCCAATATAAATTTTGTTCCGGCAAAGAAAGTATGGAGCACAGTCTTGAGGGTTCTAGCCTTGACAATGGCATTTTCCTCTGAGGCCGCAAGGTTGGCACCTGCAGTCGTAACAAAAGAAAGAGTGTATCAGTAATCCCGAGTCTGTTATAATAAAGCAAAGACATGAAGCCAATCGACAGCAGAAAACTTACTGAGCAAGATCTGATAAGTATCGGAGACCTGGTCCGATAGTTTCTTCAGTTCGGTCTGAGCGGCATTGCACTTCTTCTTGTATTTGGAAACATCTTTCTTCAAGATTTTCATGTCATCCTCAAGGATTTCCCTTCGTTTCATCTCGGCAAGAAGAAGTTGCTCGGTCTTCAGTAAAGTTTCATCAGACCGGGTTATCTGTGCCTGTAAGTAGCAAGGAATGCAAGTATTAGTTGGATTGTATGGAAAGCTGAATGTGGCGTAAAGTACCAAGCATCACTTTTGCAAGTCATACTTGGAACTTGGGGACTAGGTATGCAATATGAGATACAAAGTGTCCTTACCTGGTGCTCTGCAGCCATGCGCTCCAAGATCTGGCTCTCCGAAGTCTTCATAGTGAGGAGAGTGTTCATCAACTGATCGAAAGTGTCTTTACTCGTATCAGAAGACCCGGGGCCTTGGAAATTCCGGGAAGGAGCTTTCTTCTTAGTAGGAGGCGGAACCCGGGTCATTTGTGTGTCGGAATCCGACTCTCCTTCTTCTGCACCCAAGACGGTGGTTTTGTTCTTCTTGCTTGCATGGGAAGCAATTGGATACTCGGCTCCTTGCGTGTCCGGGTTTGGCGGCGACGCTTGTTTTTCACCACTGGACGCAGCTGTAGTCTTATCAGTCGGGCTCCCCTTACCCGGGCCCTCGGTCCCCGTTTCCTCTTGATCGCTGATAACGACCGTGGCCCTATAAGATGTTGTCAGTGAGTAGCTAAATACACAGTCAAGAAGGGGTGATGAAATATGGTGGAACATCAGGAAGGGGATCTTACCCGGTATTCACCGCAAAATCACAAGGAAATCCATCGCTGGACTCGGGAGAAGCTGGAAATTATCAAGTTAGATGTCATATGGGAATGGTTTAAAGAGAATGTTTTGACCCAGAAAAGATAGGGTAATTACCAGCCCGCCGCGGGGGGGTCGATGAAATACCCGGGTTAAGGGCATCATCACCCGGGTGATTTCGAGTTGACCTACGCTTGGTTACGGGCGACTCCTTCAAGAACGGCCAGTGGGATAACGTCAAGGTAGCTCAAGTATATCATTAAAGTAATGCGAGTCGAATGCGAGGAGGAGATATGAAACCTTGGAGGTGGCCTCTTGAGTCTTTCTTTTGGATCCGACCTTGACTGTCGGCTCCAGTTCTTCCTCGTCGCTGGCGGATTCTACTTTGCCATCGGAGTTTTCTTCCTCGTCATCTTCTTGTTCTGGATATCATCAAAGTTATGGTTGGAAATGAAGGGGTTATGGTGAGTTCAAGGGAACCAAATAAAATCCGGAGAGTACCTTCGTCCGAGTTAACAGTTTCTTGCTCCTCTGGACTTTCGGAGCTAGGGGAGGCATTGGTTTTCCAAAAATCATCATCAGCCTGAAAAGTGTTAGCATAAGGGTTATTAACTGCATTGAGTGGAAAGAGCAAAGGTAAAGGCATCAAAGTCGGGTTTTCACCTTGGGGGCTGGGTTCTCAAGCGTGAAGGGCTCTAACCCGGATATGTTCCGGATTACCTCGAGCTTTTCGGTCAGAAAGCCCTTGATGGTTTTATGAGTATCGCCAGCTGCGAAGATGTTGTCGGAGTACCGGAGCGGGTCTGTAGATTGCCCTGAATACTCGCACATTAACTTTGTGCGGATGGAGTTGGGTTGAATCCGGAAATCTACCCAAGTCTTCACCAGGTTGAGCCCGATGAGGCCTTGGGCTGTGAGAGTGGTGATTTTGGCTAAAAGAGGTTGAATTGCCTCCCTGTCCGAGTCAGGGGCAAAGGCACTAAATTTATCAGAGATGTCAAGAAGACCCTCTGAGTAACCCGGCAGCTTCCTTTGGCCGGGTGGGGAGGTGTCTTGGCAGTAGAAGTAGGAGAGCTGCCAGTGCTTGACATGGGAATTAAGGGTGAGGGGTGGCATCAGAGAATTCTTGCGGCGCTGGATGGAAACCCCGCCGCAAGCGAGAAGCGCCCCGTCACCGCTCTCGCGGCACGGTTTGCATTGAAAAAGCTCGATGAAAAGAGCTAGACTTGGCGAAGTGCACAAGTATGATTCGGAAAGGACTATGAAGTGGGAGATGTTGAGAACAGAATTAGGCCCGATATCAAAGACGCGAAGACCGTAATGATTCAAAACATCACGGAAAAAGGGGCGACCCGGTGGGCGGAAGCCCCGGGTCACATGTTCCACAAAGCAAATTACCTCGCCTTTTGTCGGGGTGGGCCGGGTCTCCTTACCCGGCACTCTCCATTGGATATCCTCTTGAGGAGGAAGGACTCCCAGCTCCACTAGCTCCTCCAACTTGGATTTGGTGACTGTAGACCGTGCCCAGTTGGCGGATATGGAGTTGGCGGCTTTAACTTTGGTTGGAGTTTTCCCCTGCTTTTTGGGAGCCATGTGGTTGACCTGCAAAATACAAAGTAAAAGGATAAGAGGACTAAGACCCGGAAGTTGTGAGCCGGCCGAGTATCGGTGGGGTAATATTGAGACATGAAAAATTGCGTGTAACCCGGGTGTTAGCTCACCGAGTAAAGTTCGAAATTATCCGGGTATCAAGTATTATGACGAAAATTATGGAGATCTAAGTGTTGAAGGGGTTCCTTGGGGACGATGGATGGCCGCATAGTCACTTAACGCGAATAAAAGGAACTGAAAAGGGGAAGTCCGGCCGGGTGATTGAGGCCAAGGCGGAAATTTTGAGTGGATCGGGCCCAGATTGGGAATCTTATCTTCGGATTTGTGGCGAAATTAGTACTTGCAGGTAGTAGGAGAATGGATTGGAATCCATAACTTATCTATTATGCGAGCTGGAAAGAATGTTAGCAACTTAATTCGGCATGGCCGAGGAATCGTTGGCGGGTCGATTTGGATCTAATCTAAGGTGAAATCAAGAAGTGCAAGGGCGAATTGATGGACGCAAGTGGCTTACCGGAGGAGATCTGAGCGAGGCTTTGCGGAGGCAGATGGCGCAAGCCTGGTGTCCCTTCGCGGTCCTTGACGGGCCGGATGGGGATTCGCCGGCGGATCTTGGCGGCGGCGCGGGGCGAGTCGTGGCGGAGCGCAGCCTCCGGCCGATGGGCTCCGGTGATGCGCGCGGGATTTCCGTGGTGGTGCTCAGTGAGAGTGAGCTTAGAAGGAGAAAGGAAGCGGAATGGGGGGAAATGAGCCGTTAGGGTTCGGGTTACCCCCAAGGAGCTTATTTATAGTATAAGTGGGTAAGCCCGGTTCGGTGAGCGGGGGCCGGGAGTTGCGGAGGTAAACGGCTATTTATTTAAGTTTCTGCGAGATATGCGCCAAATATTGAGCAAGGCATCTGGATAAAAGAGAGAAGGGAATCCATCCCGTGATATCAGGATCGATTATCGAGTATGGAATTAGGGTTTAGACCTGGAAAATTAAATGTGTTTGGGGGAAAAACCCGGGTTACTACATGGCCGCCGTGGAGTAAGGCCTAGCTGAATATCAGAGCATCTTAACCCGGCCTCTATATGCCTGTATGTTTGATATCTTTGCAGGGAATAGCGAGCGCTTCAAGGAGGATCCATGAAGCCCAGGCTATTCTGGGGACTACTGACGGGGGGATGATAACCCGGTAGGCCAAACTCCAAGGAGTAACCCGGCCCAAAGGACGGTGCGCAGGATCCGGCTAAGGATAAGGAAGCTTGTGGAAGGCCCAAGTTTGTAGGCCCAGCGATCCGGATTGTGGGTTACTGTAAAGGAAAGCTAGGGTTTGTGCGTCCTGTCCGGGTAGGATCCAGGATGCGCCTTGGGGAATAAGCCAGGGGGTACGGGCGCTTTATAAACCGACCCCCAGGTCTAGTTTTAGGCAGAGATCCAAGAACCCTAGCAATATCGCTTGATATCGAGCATCCAGTGTAATCCCATAGTTGAGTTGTTATATCAAGATCGGAGACTCGGCGACTTTGATTGCCGGCCGCCAGATCGAATTGCACCATGTTTTCCTCTGAGCTAAACCCTCTCCCAAACACCCGTGTCGTCTTGCCCCAAGATCAGTTACCCCCGGTAACGTCTGCCGTGATTATCCCACGACATCTAGCAAAACAGCACTGGATAATGAGATGCTCAGCCGTTTCTTCCTCCCCGCAACAGAGAGGGCACTCAGGAGGGTGTCGCAGCCCCCGCCTTCTCAATTTGTCCGCCGTCCACAGTCTCGCCTTCATCGGAAACCACATATGGAGTTTATGTGTGAGCGGCGCGCCTTGAAGACCAGAACTCCACAGCGCCAGGTACAAGCTACAAAGCATATGATGAAAACATATGCTAATGATTGATGAGAGGTCTCGTAGAAATCCAAAAATAAAAAGGAGCGTCAGTGATTCATAACATCTAATACATGGTTTGCTGACGTGTGCAATTTGACGAGCAGAGAAGGTGGCCTTTGTAGCTAGCTGCTCTTAGTATTGTGTTGTCCATTGTTTTTTTTCAAGAATACACCCTGGGAGGTGTATTATATTTCATAGAAGAAAGGAAAATGATGGCCACAACGCCAAATAGCCTAACACGATACAAACACAACGCCACATTACATACAACACAAACCACACCAACCAACATCGAGAACTCTCCTTCCATCGGCTGCCGCCACGAAAGGTGGAGAGGCGATACACCAAGCTCTCGGACAGTGTCACGACCGAAGGAGGAGTACTCGGACACCACCTCTAGCATGGCACAACCAACGCACCGCCCGCCCTTATGTGCCTAAGAGTCGGCGAGTGAGCAGCGGGGCTGAACCAACCAAGAAGAGATGTTGACGGAGAAGCGCCTCCAGCGATGTACATTGCGCCTCGAAAGCCATAGCTCAGAGCAGCCGTCAACCTGAACTCCATCATGCCGCTCCAGGGGCTCCACGAGCAACATCTAGACAATGCTTCCAAGGAAGGGAGGACACCGCGGTGACGCTGCTTTCTGATCCGGCGAACCGAATCAAGAGCTTCCCCCGGTGCTGGAGGTGGGACAGAACATGCAGTGTCGTGACTGTAGAAGGATGAGATTGGCGTAATATATTCGATGTATTATTGAGCCTCATGGGCGAGTATATATTGGGGTACAAACATGGAGGTCAAGAAGTCTTGTAGAGATAGAGTAGGAGATGGATTACAAATCCTATACTACCAAATACATGTACCGGAATATATCTCTAACATCCCCCGCAGTCGTAGTGGTAGTGTCGCGAACAACAGGAGCGTCGCGGACGGTAAGACTGGAGAGAAACCGAAGTAGAATCCAGTGGACTGGCGTCGTGGATGGTGTCACGGAGCTGGAGCTTGGACCGTAGAGGAAGCTGATGAGTGCTCAAGGCGAGATGATATCCCTTTGTGCCGAGGTCGAGGTAGCCGAGAGCGTAGGGTGGTGTAGCCGTGGTCGAGGTAGCCATGCGATAATCGCCGAGGCCAATGTTGAGTCGGGGTAGCCGGTGTCGAGGTAGTCATCGTGGAGCCACGTCGCACAAGGAGGCGCCAAGTTAGACATGGGCGCAGTGGTGATGACGTAGTGGTGCGCCGGGAAGAAGACAATATGGAAGAGGCGTTGCGACGGGTTTGCCAAGACCGTGGACGCGTCATGGACGAAGGCACGCGTGAGTGTTGCAAGCACCGGGCATTCGTAGAAAGGACGAAGTCGATGTTGACGAGGCGTTACAGCAGCCTTGCCGGGCCCGGGGACACGTCGTGGACGAAGGCAAGCGTAGGTGTCGCCAGCGCCGGACATGCGTAGACGGGAACTAGCACAAACTATACACCATGTCGGAGGGACCAACAGAGAAGGACTCGACGATGGTTGCGGCGCTAGTCGGTGGGGGTAGAAGGTGCCGATGTCAACCACGGTTGTCAGAGTAGAGGAAGTGGTCGAGGAAGATGACGGCGATGCTGATGTTGAACTCGTGCTAGACGTAGACGAATAGGTGGATAGCGATGTAGTCGGCGGAACCATAGGCAACCCGTGGGGGGCACGTCGATTGCCGTTAGAAGCGACGCGGCGGCGCTAGCCCGCGAAGGGCCACATCGGTCGCGTGTAGAAGTGCGGTGGCGATGCTCGCATTAGACGAAGAAGAACCCAACAACTCGAAAAAGACCACGCACAGACGGTGGCAGGGAGGCGGCGCGGCACGTACCACGAAGAGATCAACACGCGGAGACGGCGGAGTGGACCGCATGCTGTGGCGCTAAGCCTCGAAGGAGCGACACAGCGGCGACGGGCGTGTCGGGGAGACGGCGGGGAAAACCTCGAGGCGGCGGCATGGACCGTGCGTGTCGCGGCGCTACATCCCGAAGGAGCAATGCAGTGGCGGTGCACCGCCAGGGCAACCGCGGCGACGGCCTCGGGGCGGCGGTGGGGACCGGGTGCTGCGACTCTACGACCCGAAGGGGCGACGCAGCGGCCACGCACGGGGTGATGCATCTGCGGTGAGAAGCACGGAGCAGCGGCGATGCGGCCCGACAGGGCGACGCAACGGCAACCCATTTTCTCGATTGATGATAGACGCACACTCAGGGACGGTATTCACGGGTACCTTCGGAGGCACACGCAGACGACTGTATGGGTTGGCCGCACAAGCTGGATGGAACGGATCTCGGGCGGGCGGGTGATCAATCCTCTTGCTCGCAGAGTGGAGGATGCTCCGCTCATCATGAAGATGATGACGTGAGGCTGGGTGGTGGAGGCCGAGTGGCAAACGCAGCGCCGTGCCTGAGCGTCCAAGGCAGCTCCGTGCGTGAGGCAGCCACGGTGAAGGCGGGGTAGTGGAGGAGTCCTGATCGGAGCAGGAGCGATGACAACCGGCACAAAGAGACGGGCATGCAGACGCGTGGAAGGCGACTGTTAGAGGCCGCCGCATTGCGCGAAGCCGCTGAGGCGGCAAAGAGTCCACGCGGACAATGGCCGTTACGGCCTCTTCACGGTGCATGAGTCCGCCATGTCAGTGAAGAGGCCGGTAGTCGCGCCGGTGTCGGGGTAGAGGCATGTGAAGATCGACGGTGGCGGCGGGCGACGCAAATCGATCTTGGATCAGAAAACCAGAAAAGAAAACGACGGCCAAGCAACCGGTGAAGAGAAAGACTCTAGGGTAGCCGATCCACAGGACTGGCGGACGAACCCTAGATACGTGCGGCGCGGCCCCCGGCGACGATCATAGAGATCCGTCCCGGGGCCGGCGCGAGGCGGAAGCGGCGGCAGTGGCTAGGGTTAGACCGTATTTAGGCTGATACCATGTAGAAGGATGATATTGGCGTAATATACTGGATGTATTATTGAGCCTCATGGGCGAGTATATATTGGGGTACAAACTTGGAGGGTAAGAAGTCTCGTAGAGATAGAGTAGGAGATGAATTACAAATCCTATACTACCAAATACATGTACCAGAATATATCTCTAACAATGACAACGCCCACATTGCCCATTGCTTTCTGGTAATTGCGTAGAAGATAACGTTGCATGGCAAAAAAAGATTGCCCCCACTTACATGGTGTGCGCCAGAGGAGAGGCGGCATGAGTCTGCTGGTTGTTTATTAGCTGAGCGACGGAGTGGAGAGACCTATGGCCTACGACCTGACGGGTAGCCGGTTAAGACACCATAGAGGAAACTGATAGGGATTGGGAGTTGAAGATGGGTCAGAACTTGGAAGTGAGGTTGTGGGCTCGCTCAGGCTGTTGGGACACTTCCGACATTGGGGTAACATGCCCGTATGCGACACCAGTCACTCATCAATCTAGTAAAAAACATTAAATCTCTTGACACAGGCTTTCGTCCCGCTTTATAAATAAAGCAAACGGTCTAATCAAAACAAAATAGTGAGAGAAACCTCTTACAAAACATATCAAAGATAGAAAAAAGAAAAACAATGAGAACCAAACTTGCCACCGAGAACACCGGAACAAGCCCGAAAGAACGAGGCTCAACCACGATGCCCCCAAGAGAGTAACGACATAGCACGTCGCTGCCGCCAAGACCGAAGGCCAAGGGTTTTCATCCAGAGCCCTAACACGGCGAAGGTAGTCACAACAGTGCCCCCAAGAGGGTAACGACACCTGCAGGCATCGTCACCATTGGCGTCGGAGCGCGGAGCTGTCACTCGGAACCTCAACACAATGTCCGCACAGTCATATTTCCCACTACCCCAGAGTATGGTCTACAGACCACGATATGGGAGTTGTTGCCACCAACGCCAGGAACTCCCACCGGCCGCTGCTCGCCATTGACACAGCCAAAGAGCAAGGCCGTCATGACCACCACGACGCCCACCGTAGAGACGTCCGTGTAGTCCACCTTCTTGAGCCGCTGTCCTGGCATCCACGACCTCAAATCTGGGGATAGCAACACCGCAAGGACAGTGAATTAGGCGATGTAGAAAGGCAACCGATCCAAACCCGTGTGGACGGTAGCAGCAGCCAGTGGGATGAGATCTTCCGTCCTCCAACACTAAAGATGGTCGTCGACCGGACATAGCAGCAGGGCCTGTTAGGCTTAGATCATGCAGATCCAGCCCAGAACAGGCCCGACTAGCCTCGCCGCCGCACTACAGTGTCAGGCCACCGCCACCATCCACCGGGTATAGCTTCGCCGCTACCTCGGCCATCCCCGACGGGAAACCATCGCGAGTTGATCTGGGACGAGCCCACCAAAGCCTGCACCACACTTCACCAAAAAGACAAGGAGTCACGCAGCACCCCAGCCACATTCCTCTAGAGGCATGCCCTCAACTCATGTAGCGGCCAAGGAACATCAGGCCCAGGGCCCTCCTGACCCAGATCGGTCCCTCCTTGAACCGCAGCGGCACCACCAAGCTGCAACACCGAGTCGCACCGCGCCGCCCACTGCATCAACTCCGACATCGGCCATCACCGCCAAGACGCATTGCCGCTGCGGGACGAGGCCGTACCACTAGAGAACACTGTCGTCGGCTGCCACTGCCCCGTGTAGCGCATCGCGCGCGGGTAGAGGAGGGCCGCGGCCGCTGGCACCACACAGGCGTCACCCGGCGGCTCACGCTGGCTACGGCGGAGGGGAACGGGGAGGAGAATCGGGGCTGGAGGTCGAGGGAACGAGGAGCTCGCCCGGTCGCCGCAGGGACGAGCACGGATTTTTCATATTGTTTTATATTAGTAAAAAAAATATTAAATGTATACAATATTATTTTATGATGACTCTAATAATTTTAAATTCATATTGTAATTTTTGTTTTTCTATATATTTGCTCAAATTTTAAGTTGACTAAATGAAAAATGCAATGTAATTGTGAACCAAGGGAGTATACACAATGGCTTTTTCTTCCTTTGGACAACGGTCTTCCATATCTTGGCACTACATTTCGCTTTTTCTGTCATCAATCTCTTTGGTGGACAAGGACTTCGACGTGTTAAGTTTTTGCATCTTTTCGTTTTTTTTGCTTGTTTTAGTTTGTAGCTAGATTTTTTCTGAATCTTAGCCGTTTCGAGCATTATTGAATTTTATAATGCTAGTTCTTTTTTTCCGAGGATATGCAATTGCATACCTTATTTTTATTAAAGAGAGAGTTTAATAGGTAAAGATTGTTGACAGCACTGGGTACAAGCACCCTGCTGTCACACACACTCCACACTAAGCAGGATACGCGACCACTCTAAAAAGATTCCCTCCGCTCCAGCTCCGGCTGCCACCCACCACTTGAGTTCGGCAAGCACTTTGTCACAAAGACCCTCCTCGTTGCATAGTTGACTGACATTTCCAAACGCTCTTGCATTTTGCTGCTTCCAGAGAATCCAACAGGTCACCGTGATGAACATGTCCATTGTTTTCTTTTGCTTCCCTCTAAATCTATCCCACGCGGACAACCACCAGTTTTCCAGGTTGTCCTCTGTCGAAGGCATCAAAAGTTGCACTCTGAGTCGTCTCGAGCAAATCCATCATACTTGTATAGCATAGACTCAATGTAGAAAGAGGTGGTCTGCTGTCTCAATCTCCCGCGGACACATGGGGCAGTTACTAGGATGTTCCCGCAGTCCATGCCTAGCACTTCTGTGAGGTGTCCATATCCTGTACTGTAGTGTCAACCACATGAAGATCTTTCACTTGACAGGTGCCCAGCATCTCCAGTCTCCCTCAGCTAGTGGGAAGCCGATCTGACCTTCCATCATTCTCTTGTAGGTGGAATCCGCCGTGTAAGAGCCTTTGGCCGCTGCCGGCCATAAGAACTCATCCTCTTTGTCCTCATCTCGCCAAAGTCTCTGTGTGGCAAGCCAGAGCCAAATACATTGAGACGCCATGTCCGTACTCATCGGGGTCTTCACGTCCTCAATCCACTTGTTGTCTCTCATAGCTTCGTGGACTGTTCTTTTGTTCGTCGTTCTCGTGTTCACCGCCATGCGTAACAGAGAGGAAATTTCCTGGGTCGCTTTCCCCTCCATCCATCTGTCTTCCAGAAAAGGGTTTTTTTTGCCGTTCCCAACCCGAATGGACACCAGACTGTTGAACACCTCCGCTACCATAGTATCTTTCAACATAGGAAGTCCATGCCACGGTCTGGAAGCATCGGTTCTCCTCAGCCACTCCCATCTGACCCGCAGCGCCAATCCATGCAAGCGTAAGTTCTTGACCCCCAGACCTCCGAAACTATAAGGCTTGCAAACATTCTCCCAAGCCACTAAGCATTGTCCTCCACGGACGTGTTCAGACCCTACCCAGAAGAGGCCTCTCATTCACTTATCAATTTCCTCTAGGAGCCAACAGGGCGCCTCTACAACCAATAGATGATGCACCGGCCTAGAAGCGACAACTGATTTGACCAAAGTAAGTCTGCCCGCCCTAGCAATCATACCGCTCAGCCATGCGGGGACCCAACTCAGCACCTTATCTAGCATCGACTGCAATTCTCCCTTGGTGAGCGGTCTCAGGGCTAGCTGTAGCCCTAGATATTTGATTGGAAACTTGGTGATGATGCAGTTAAGAGTCTGTGCCACACACCTCTCATCCTCCTCAACCCCACGGATCAGGTTCACCGCAGTATTGGCATAGTTCACTTTCAGACCCGAGGCCTCACCAAATATTTTGTGTATACCCTGTGAAGCTAACAGCTCAATCTCTCTTGGTTTCAGAAAAAGGACCACATCATCTGCATACATGGATAAGCATTGTACCGCCAAACAACCAACTAAAGGTGTGAACAAACCAAACTCCACGGCCTTGGTGACCATGCATGTCATCACCTCCATTGCTATCACGAAGAGCATAGGGAAGATGGGATCCCCTTCCCTCAGGCCTCGAGCATGGCGGATTCTTCTCCCTGGCACCCATTGACTGAAACCTTGGTGGTTGCTATGTAGAGCAAGATAGCCATCCTCCTACACCAAAGTTGACTGAACCCTAGCTTCCGCATCACTTCGAACAGAAAGGCCCAAGACAGGGAGTCAAAAGCCTTGGAGATGTCCAATTTTAAAAGAACACCCTTCTCTCTCCTGGTGTTTATCTTCCTCGCCATCTGCCTAACTAGGATGAAATTGTCATGCAAACTTCTACCTTTGACAAACGCCGACTGGTTAGCACTCACCAGTCTTCCCAGCTTACTTCTCAATCGGTTTGCAAGCAGTTTGGAATACAACTTGGAAAAGCTATGCACCAAGCTGATAGGCCTGAAGTCACCGGTCTCAATAGCGTCCGGTTTTTTGGGAATCAGGGTGATAATGGCCCTGTTTAGTCACAAACCCTCTACCATCGCCAACTGCCAACTTTTGCAAGGCAGCCATCACGTCCTGCTTGATGATAGTCCAGGCCTTCTGGTAAAAGGCCCCAATGAAACCATCGGGCCCCAGGCCCTGTTTGAAGGTAGCTCCTTAATAGTTGTCCAAACCTCCTCCTCCGTGAAGGGCCCATCAAGATCACTCATATCGTGGGTCAGCAGTCCCACGAACTCAAGGTCAATAGAATGATCTCTCATTTGCAGCCTCCCAAGCAGATTATTGAACGCCTGAAAGATAGCATCTTCCTTTTTTGTTTGCTCCGTGATCAGTGTGCTCCCAACTCTCAAAGCAGAAATGAAGTTTTTCTCCCTTCGTCTGTTTGCAACTGCATGGAAAAGCCTTGTTTTGGCATCTCCATCCTTGAGCCACCTCATTCTGGATCATTTCCTTGCCATGGTGCGTTCAAGGGAGGAGAGTCCAAGAATATCAAGTTTCAGCGTCCGACGTAACCAGATTTCCCCAACAGACAGTTGTCTCTGCTCCTGCGCCACCTCTAGCCTTAGAATTATTGTGATTGCAATTGCTAGTTGAACCTTGATGTTCCCCACTCTTTTCTGACCCCAAGCCTGTAAGAACGCCGCCAAGTTCCTGAAGAGTAGGTCGAGGCGCTTGAAGGGATCTACCACCTGCACATCGCACACACAACCCTCCATCACCGCCTCCTCAAAGCCCTCCAAACTGAGCCAGAACATTTCAAACCTAAATCTGCTCTTAGGTATTGCAGTTGCATTCAGAGCTAAATGCAGGGGTGCATGGTCGGAGATATTGCTCAAGAGGGCCTGCAGAAAGCAGTCCGGATACTCAATGTCCCAATCCACAGAGACCAGGGCTTTATCAATGCGTGTCATGGTCGGTGTCACCATGCCATTGCTCCAAGTGTGCATGCGACCATGCAAATATACGTCTCATAACTCATGGGTGCCCACAAAACTCTTGAACCTCTGGATCATGTTTCTGTTCAAGCTCGAATTATTCTTCTCAGTCGCGGATAGTATCATGTTAAAATCACCAATCAACAGCCACGGGCCCGGGCAAAGAGATCTACGCTCCGAGAGATCCTGAAGAAACAAGATTTTCTCCGCATCCGTCTGAGCTCCATACACTACAGACAGCCACCAACTCTTATTATCCTTTGTCCTCACTTCCCCAGTCAGCGTGTGCTTGTCCATGCTTACATGGGAGATGGATAGGGTTGTCGAGTCCCAAGCCAAAAGAAACCCTCCCCGCGTCTCAACAGCGGGGAGGAAGGCAAAGCCGTCAAAAGACGGGCAAAGACACTAAATCAGCACATAGCAATCCACACTACTCAGTTTAGTCTTTTGTAGGCAAACAATGTTGACTTGTACTGACTCAACGAAATCTCTAACTGCATTCCTCTTGGCCGGGTCATTGAGGCCCCGAGGATTCGAGTTCAAAATGCTAATGTTTGTATCCATAAAGCAACTAGTAGACTCAGAATCCAGGTACTGCACTCTCAAACAGCATAGACGGGCTGGCTCCCCAGTCCTTGCAGCTCACAGGCAGGTGGCAGCGCCTTCCCAAATATCGAAGCGACCACTCTCAAGTGATCCTCCTTCATGGGGGTGTCGAAAAGTCGCCTGAACTCCTGGAGGGCTTCCTCCGTAACCACCATACGCTCGGGTACAATGCCCAGTGCCTTCATGAGAATGTTCTGTGCAGCCGATGCCTTTTTTGGTGGTTTTACGCATGACACTGGAATCGTGGTGCTACGGGTGACCCGTCTTGGGGTGGCAAAGGCTAACCCTAGGAAATCCCCCAATGCTTCAACCTCTCGCAGCAGAGGGGTGCCAGCTTCTTGAGAACATTGGCACAAAAAGATCTCATTTTGCTGAGCTGAACATCCTCCACCCTCTGAGCTGACGAGACTAGCCCCTCCGAACTAGTAGCCTCGGGCTCACTCTCCACAGTCTCCGAGACCTGTGTCAGCGAGTCCGCGTGCTCGGATAAGGACACCTCGAAGTACTAATCCTCCCCTGAGTCATTTTCCGTCGAAGCCAAGGAAGAGGGCCCCTCGGACTTAGACTCCATGCTGCCATCCTCTTCTTCACTTGAAGATGGGGTCCGATCATAGGTGGGGACAACGTGCGTATCCCTGAACTGACTCGAACTACAGGTGGGCCCGTTCGCAGAACGGTAGCGCCCATCCCCGTCTTTCCCAGCTTCGACACGCCACCCAATGGCTCCAGAGTGCACCTCTGATTGCTAGAATTGATACTCATGTCCTCGTCGTGGGCCACCGCCGACAGGGTGGGTCCCTCCACTGCAGGAACCAGCAGACCACCTCCGGACGTGTCATGCCCCTCCACGTGCACCAAGTCGCATGCATCTAGTCGTTTTTCACCGTCGTCGGCCCTAGCGGGTGGACAAGCCACAGAGGGCGCCGAAAGGGAAAAACGCGCGCTGGCCTTCGCGCCACCAGCCTTTGCTGGCGTCTTCCGCGGCTCCCGGCGAACAGGCCCTAGCGTCTGAGCACCTGACACCTGGCCCACTGGTGCTTTTTGCTGCGCGCGACCCGGGCACAGAATGCCAGTTTCCTCCGTCTGTACCGCTTCCAGCGAGATCTGATCGCCTCGGGATCCTGGCGGATCACACGTGCCCACCTCCGAAACCCCCACCTGCGTCTGGGGCCCCACCTCACTTTCAGCGTGGGAAGAGAAGATCGCAGCGCCCCTTTATCCTCCACTACCGCGACAGTTTGCACTCTCCGCGCAGTTCGCCATCAGTGGAATCCTCCACGCCGGCCCCACCATGTTGCCAAACGTACGTTGGTTTGACCCAGTCGTCCCCTGATGGCGGGCCCCACTGCGTTGGTCTAGGACACCCAATCTCCACCGCAGGGGTTGCACCCTTCTTCCACCTCTGGCACCGCCGTCGCCAGGATCCGGCCGGCCCCTCCAAGCGCCGCCACGCTCCCCAGCGGCGCCCAACAACGGCATCACCGGCACCTCGTCCTCGATTCTAGCCACGTGGATCAAAACATTGTAGCACAGGGTATCCACCTCCACCGTGTTCGCCTCCGGCGTGGGACTGCGGGAGCCATCGTCTGAGTGGTCACGCACGGGCGAGGGAGTGATGTCTCCAAGGCTCGCCAGTTCCGGCACCACCAAAGTCCTTGCCGGCGCGATTTTCTCGACCTCATCCGTCCAAGCCGAAAGCCGGAACAACGCCAAGTCTTCCCGGGAGCTGGACTCCGGCGCAACAGCCTCGATAACAAGGAGGTCCTCCGCCACGTCAATTTCCCAGGCGTGCGGCAGGACTCCTTCGATGACGAGCTCGACCCGAGAGCGATGCACCGCTTGCGCCTGTCTATTCCACCACCGGAAAAAGAGGGTGAACCCGTCACCTGTCAGCGACGGCAGTGCCGCCAATCTATCCATGCAGTCCGCGGTCGCGAAGGATAGGAGGAAGTCCTCCGGCATGTACTTGTGCACCGAGACCTGCACGAACATGATGCCCAGCTTCGCCTCGAGCGTCTCGTAGACTTGGACCGTGGTGACCGCCGGCCGGGTGCCCCCTACGTAAGCGACCAAGGCGAACCGCAACATGTACTCAAGGTTCCTCATCTCCGGCGAGCGGCGGACGACGCAGAGCGGCGCCTCCGCTTCCGGAATCTCGTGCGGCAGTAGCTGCTCAGGGCAACGAGGCTCGAACACTAGCGCGAACAAGGGCGGGGATATGACAGGCGACAGTGGCGTGCGCGCAACCGAGGCTGCCGCGCATCCACTGTTCTGGCCTCCATATCCCGGCCGAAATGGAGCCGGTGGCGACGTCCTTCGTGGCCTTTTGGAGAGCAGCTCCCGCCTCAGCTCATCCTCCTCGCGCGGACTCCGCGGCGCCTCGCAGCCACGCGAGCCATGGCCCTCGCCGCCGCACTGGACGCAGACGGTGGGAGCCGTACACTCGGACTTCATGTGACCTGGCTTGTAGAAGTTGAAGCAGAGCCCGTCGAGTTCCGGCGGCACGGGGGAACGCGGCGCCCTCGCCGTAGCTGCCGCCTCCGCATCACGCCTCGCCGCCTTGCGTTTCCTCCAAAGAGATTTCCTCAAGGGCGTCGGCGGCTTCGACATGAGCCTTTCCTTCACCGGCGCTCCGGCGGGGGCAACGGAGGACACCGCGCGCTCGCCTAAGGAAGCCGCCGGCGAGGACTCCGAGGACAGCCCCGGTCCCGAGACGATCCGACGCTCCCCACGCGATGAACAGGACACCGAAGTCGGGCTCGCGCCGCCGCCGTGCTGGCCATCTCCGACCAGCTGCGGTAGCGGGCATGTGGGCGTCGGCGCCATGGGACGGGCAGGTGCGCGGCCGAGAAGTGTGGATGCGGGGCCGGAGTGGCCGTCGGCGGAAACAGGGGAGGGAGGTCTACAGCAGGGGTGGCTAGAGCGCTTGCATCTGTCCTGGCACAAAGTAATATTTGAGCCATTAATGGAATACAAATCAATAATGCTACTCCCTCCGTATCATAATATAAGATGTTTTAGCACTTTCTAGGCAAAACGAATTTAGACATGTTTTAGTGTAAGATTCATATACATCTTACATTTTGATACGGAGGGGGTAGTTCCTAAAAAGAACATAACTTTTTTTACTTCCGAATTTTCTAGTAACTTCAGAACGGTCTGTAGTTTGTCACTAGCAAACGTGCCCGTGCGTTGCAACGGGAGATAAAAATCTTCTGCGTCATAAAGGTGCACAAGTTCCCCTTGGTAAAGTTGTGACATGTGACAAATTCTCAGTTAAGCAATTAATTAAGCTCAGTAGCTTATGGCAACAATATTAGTGGGAAGGTCCTATCTCACAGGTACAGTTAATTGAGGAGTTCTCCATAGTTAATAAGTATATAGCAAAATTATGCATGTGCGCTGCTACGGGGTTGTTTTATTATATTTTTAGGTTATATATAGTTTTACTAATAATAATATTATTTTCACGGACAAAGTTTCTCGATGGAGATGTAGCCACTACCAGTATTTTCTTGTCTTGCTTTTCATGCCATCAAAACGGAAGATTTTCTTGTGAATTGCGTACGATTTTCTAGCCCTCTTATGTAAAAAATTGACACCCATGCGCCCTCAAGCTCTACCACTCACCTCCTGCCCTCCTGGCATGGCCAGAGATGCGGCATTGGATCCACAGGCGCCAAGGAGGCCGCAACGGTGAAGATCACGTTAGTGAGCGTGGGACGATTCCACACCCACGTCTTATTATATGACCAGGCCCACTTTGTTAAAATGATGTACCACACCAAATGAAACTCATTCCAACAATTGTGAATAAAAACTATAATTTGTAAGAAGCAGATAAGATGATAAACAACTCCTCATTTAACTCAATTTACTGGCACAACCCATGGTGTAATAGCAAATGAAAACCCTACAAACTAATGAACCGTGGCAGCAATAGAGGATACTCCCTTCTTGCTATGCCTTTGGATTATGTACTTTCTGCGTTCTATCAACACCACATACATGTCTTTTCTACAACAGCTTTGGATTTGGGCTTTACTCATGTGCAAGTGCTATGCTAATCTTATATAAGCAGCAATCCATAATCTGAACTTCACATACACTCGAACCTTCTAGCTACAATTTTTTTTATTCAACCTGAACTTGTACATGTTCCTATTGGGTACAGATATATGATGCTGCCAAGAATTTAACCCCCTTAATTTGGGATATTTGAAACTTAGAAAGAAACATGATCTTTAGTTTTCTAAAAGAATTATTTGACCATGTTAATTCATTTTTTATAAAAATCATTTGTATACATAATGACTCTGATCCATTCTATTCATTGAACCAGTGACAAATTGGCTACTGGATCCTTACAAAAGAGATAATGAATTCAGAACTGAATGTGTAGTAATCAGGAAATTAAAAAATTGAAGCTGAAGACCATCCGAAACTTCATATCATTCTCACCATGATTGTCAGCCGAACTAATGGTATGATTATGCCTAGAAAAATCAGGAGGTGATTCAGTCCACCAAAACAAATTTGCAGGAGACCCACTCAATTGAATACAAATCTGGCAGGTCAGATGCTGGCAGACCGCACGCGCCATGGGTCAATTGAAAGGCCAACCTCTCGTGACCTCCTTCCCAGGAGCAGTTGCTAATAGGGCTTTTAGATCTCTACCGAAATCAGTCCTTGATTGGATTTGGAGGGCGAACCTGTGGATTGGAGAGGTCGTGGAGGATTCTAGCCGCTTGATGTGCACTGAACGGATGAGCGACAGCCTCGTCTGTGGCGGGGAAGAGAAGGGCAATGTCCCGCGGGGAACGACCGAGCGCCAGGAGCCCGAGGCTTTGTGAGGCCGGGGCATACACCTGGGCAGGATTTGGCCGCCGACGTGCATCCGCCCCCCGCTGTGCTGCCTGCAGCGATTGGCCGCGCCTCCCAGCGCGTGACCTCCCGCGTCGCCCGCCGACATGATTGCCCGTGCCGTGCATCCCGCCGCTGCCCTCTGCCTGAGTCAACGCAGCATGGACACCCAGATCCTTTCCTCCAATAGCCTCCCGCCGCACCGCTGGCCCTGATTTTCCCCGTCACAGCCATCCTATCGGCCCCCCTCCCCACCACTCTCGCCACGAGCGTGAACAAGAACGGCGTCCGTCGCCTTCCATGGGGGCCCGCTCCTCGGCACGAAGTGGAGCTCTGCCTCTCGCGCTACCCCCAAAGCATGCATCTGCTCGCCGACGATTGGCCGCGCCGCCGAGCACGTTGACTCGGGCAAAGCAGTGAGACGTTCTGTCGGAAAAATAAAAGCAACGAATCGTTAGGGTAATATGTGTGTAATATGTATTTTGTGGAAGGGCAAACCGGTAAAATATCAGGTTGGACCGGAAGAAACCTTCCTCTCTTTATTATTAGGTAAAGATTAGCGCAGAACCTGGTCCGCGCCGTTGGATCGTCCCAGAGAAACGGCTCCGCTTCGTCCTTCTTTCTCTCTGATTTTCTCGCTGACAACAATCAGTTCGTGAGCCATCAATTGCCCTGGTCCCACCCGCGTGCAGAAAAGTCTCGCTTTTGACATTTTAGCTAGCTTTGTCCTGCATCGACCCGTCCTTGCTCGTCCCGCGGTCGCCGCCGCGGTACAGCCCGTCGCTGGATGCCGACGACGCGGGAGCGTCAACCTGCATAGGCAGTATAGCTCCGGACTGCAGGAGCTGAAGCTGCTGGGCTCCAGGAGAGCGTCGGCCTCGTCCGGCTGGCGACGAACTCGACTAGGCCGCCGGCATCTCCCTTGCTCACCGGGGCTGTGCGATGCGGCCTCATCCGACTGAAGATCCGCGCGCGCGAGGCCACCGCCAGCTCGAGCGCGGCCACGACCTGAAGGCGCTCCTCCTGATGGCGGCGCAGTCGACCATGATGTACGCGCAATAGCCCATGTCGTTCCTCCAGAGCAGCAGCAACAACAGGCGGCCGGCAACAGCATGATGAAAGCCGATGTCTTGTCGGATTAGGGTCGCGGTGGCGCCAAGGAGGGGTCGACCTCATTGTCGGCCGACGCGCGCGGCGCCAACTCCAGGAGCTTTCTAGCGAGGCTACCGCCAGCTCGAGCGCGGCCATGACCTGAAGGCGCACCTCTTAGAGCACGTCTCGTCGTTAGCGTCTGATTCCTTTTCTGCTCCGGCCATCGGTGCTTGACGGAACCTTGCTTGTCTGCTCGTTGGACAGTCATGGCTACTGCTAGTACCAGACTACCAGTGCAGATGCATGCTTGTGTGTTTGTGTTGGCCGGCCGGCCGATGCGTGTTTTTTTTTTCTCATTTTGTGGTGTGCACGAAAGGTGTGTGTGGTCTTCATCAAAGGTTTTGTCCGGTTTATTTGGAGAGTGGCCGTAGAACACACCCATCAAATAATCAGACAATGTCTAGCACCCTCAAAGAAGTCTCCATTGGGGTGCTAGACTCAATTTAAATGAGTGTGAGTCCTATCCATTTGTGTCGCCGCGTTGGGTCGTATCCTCTGTTTAGGGCAGAAACAGACGAGGGCAGGCGAATTGGGTCTCCGCGTTGAAGTTTCCCTAATGTATAGTTCTCACCATAGAATTGATATAGTTCCCCGCCCTTTCGCTAATAGTTACCCACCAAATACATATTAGTTACCGAGGTGGTCAGGGGGTATAGTTATCAAACTAATATTTGATACAGTAACCCTGTCTTTTGCTAATAGTTACTCACCTTGTACGGGATGTAGTTACCCAGGTGCTCACAGTATAGTTATTAGCCAAATAGTTGATATCATGCCCTCTTACTAAAGGTTATTAACCCATTACTTACCTCGGTGCTCTTTTTAGCGTATACTTATCACAACGTAATCGATATAGTTATCTATTATCTTTGTACTAGTTAACCACCCATATTTTATAGAGTTGCTCATGTATTCATGATATATGTATCATCGTCGAATTTATGTAGTTGTCCTAGTTTAGTAAATAGTTATCCACTTATTATTGATTGAGTTACACATGTATTCATGATATAATTATCACCACGTAATCGATTTAGGTAGTCATGTGTCCATGATAAATTTACCCAGTTACTCACCATGTATTTATGGACTATTCATATGTTTAAAGTATAGTCGTCACCAAGAAATCGATTTACTTACCCCTACCCTCTAGTTAATAGTTATTCATCCAGTATTTATGGAGTTAATCATGTGTTTGTGATATAGTTATCACCACAAAATCGATGCAGTTACACTACTCTCTAGGTAACAGTTACCCGTATAGTATTGATGGATTTACCATGCATTTAGTTATCCCCATAAAATCAATATAGTTACCCTGCTCACTAAGGTATTAGTTACTCATCCAGTACCGATGGAGTTACTATGCGTCCATGATATACTTATCCCACAAAATCGATATAGTTAACTTACTGTTTAGGTAATATATTACCGATCTATAATGTGTCTAGAGTATAACTATCACAACTATGTTAATGTACTGGCCATGTCCTCTAGCTAATAGTTATCAACCCAGCACTTCACGAAGTTACCCAGATCTTCACGGTATAGTTATATCCACGATGTAAATATATTTACCCCACTCTCTAGGTAATAAGTATCCACGCATTACTTTCGAGTTACCTAATGTTTTCTGAATGTTCTATGCTTAATGTTAACCTCAGACTCAGTCCGTTCTAAATGTAGTACATTCCATAAAAAACTCGAAAAAAAAAGTAAAAGTGAGATCTATTTTAAGGCAAAACTAATCACCGATAAGTGTGGATAACTTAAATACTATAGACTGGATAGCTCTCGTCTTAAAGAGTGGGTAACATTAGGTCCGGAAAAAAACTCGTCGAAATATATCAATATATGATCTGGTTTTGAAGAACTCGTCACGACTAGTCCAACGGTGAAAACGGATTCTAAATCGGATAAATGGTTTGAGCTATAAAATATTTTAAAATTTCGGGGTTTTATTTAATGATGATGTCAGCAATTCTGTTTGTTAGCGGTATTTTTGGCAAGGAAAATGTTTAGATTAGGCCGACCTAGACCGCCCTCGTCAAGGTCCCTCTGCTCCTTGCGCTGCGGAGCAATGTGGCCAGCATTTTGGGCCTTCTGCGCGTACGTGGCTGGCCGAAATAGCATTAATTTCGTTTGTGTAGCCCATTTATGTGCGTAGATAGCCCATCGGAGTAACTAGGAGTAGTCACATACACTAAGTGTTTTTACCATGTTCGGACAATGTTGCGTACGTACTCAAATTTTGTAACAGTTTTGCCCAAATTTTATTGAGAATGCACAAACAAGATGTTGCAATGTTTTTTCTAGACAAATACATGTGTATTTATAATTCATTTTGGAATGATATGTTTATGTGCTCATTTACATGTTGTAAATATGTAATTTTTTTTGTTGTTATCGATTTACTTTTTTGTTGAAATAGGTGATGATTTTTGTTGCAACCGAAACAGTGACAAATTATTTTGTTGCTTACCAACTTTTCTAATTGGTGCAAATAATTTTTTGTTGAAATAGGTTGTGATTTTTGTTGAATTGTTGTAACTTTTTTGTTGCAACGCAATAACATATTATTTGTAATATTACTTATCTTTCGAAAAATATTTGGAATAATTTGTTGTAATACTTTTTTTTGTACACGGTATGATAATTTTTGTTGCGACACGAATGAATTTGTTGCAATGACAGTTTTGCTGTAATTATCGCGATGACCGAGGGCAACACAATATACCTTTTCGTTTTAAGTGGGGCTTTGTGGACTGCGGATTCTATATGCGAAAAGCAGGGGGTCTAAAATGTAAAATTGTATTGTGTTGATTTAAGCCACCGGATAAAGATCAGACGGCTCGCGAGGGGAGCTAAGTTTGCTAAACTTAGGACGACCTACGCCTAGCACGTCCCTTTTGGCAAGCTTAACTATAGAACAATTCTAAACGTAATCGTGTCCTTTATTATTTCTTATGGTACTTGGGCGAAACATGCGTGAAAGAGATGAGGGGGCTCAAAAACAACACATGGTACAAGCCAGTGAACTGGGCTATGAATCGTCTGTTGATGTTTAGAGTAAATGGATTTGTGACTGCTCTCAAAGTGGTTCCATCCACTTCTCTCAATGACATGTGCTCTCAACTTCTCTCTTATGAAAGTCGTGATGCCATGCTCTCTACAGCTCCTATTGGTTCGGGTACAAGTGGTGGATCCTTCATGTCATCAGTCAATGCCGCACCGAGAGTTCCCTACGGTGGAGCCAATAGGCCCTACATGCTCCCACAACAGCAGCCCTACATGCCGACCCCCTATATGCCATCCTCAACCTATTACCAGCCGCAGCATACACCCCATCCGCCACCTTTGCCTCCACCACATCCCATACCACCTCCATCCTATCCTGCTGCCTATCCACCGACACCCTATATGCCTCCATACCCGACACCCTATCAGCCACCATACCCGATGCCCTATCAGCCACCATACCCACCGCCCTACTCACAGCCACCCTATATGCCTCCCCAAAACCGACCTCCCCCTCCCCCACAACCACCGCAACAACAGCGCCCACGTCCCAATCCTAATCGTCAAAAACAGCCACGTAAAGATCGTCGTGCTTCTCCATGGCAAGATGGTGTGTTTTGTCAAATCTGCAAGAAGGAGGGACATCCTGCTGATGAATGTTGGTGGCGTTATGGTGATGATGAGGACAAACCACCCAAGGAGACAAAAGGTGCGTATGGAGTTGATACTAATTGGTATGTAGACACTGGTGCCACAAATCATGTCACGGGACAACTCACTAAGCTTAATGATCATGAACCATATAAGGGGGGTGATCAAGTAAATAATGCTAGTGGACAAGGTATGGACATTGCTAATATTGGTCATTCTGTTTTGCACACCCCTGCTAGTTCTCTACATCTTCGTGATATCTTACATGTTCCTGATGCATCCATGAGTTTACTTTCTGCTCATAAACTCAGTCTTGACAATAATTGTTATATGGAAATTCACCCGTTTTTTTTCTTCATTAAGGATCAGGAAACGCACCGCATCATCTTTAGGGGTCCTTGTCATGGTGGCCTCTATCCTCTTGTTCCAGTTTCGGATCCCAAGCATGCTCTTGTCACCACTCAGCCTTCATCCTCTACGTGGCATCGTCGTTTAGGTCATCCATCTTCGTTTATTGTTCAACAAATTCTTAGGAAGCATAAACTTTTACATTCTCCAGAAATAAATCCTTACATATGTGATTCATGCCAGCGAGCAAAGAGTCATCAGCTACCCTATCCTGTATCAAATAGTGTCTCTACTGTTCCCTTGGAACAGGTATTCTCTGATGTATGGGGTCCAGCTCCTCTTTCTATCAGCAAACATGCCTATTATGTAAGCTTCATTGATGATTTTAGCAAGTTTACTTGGATTTATTTGCTCAAAAAACGGTCTGAGGTTTATCAAGTTTTTCTTGATTTTCAACAATATGTTGAACGACAGTTTGGTCGTAAAATTCTCACCATGCAAACTGATTGGGGTGGTGAATATGAGAAATTAAATAGTTTCTTTCAACGTGTAGGCATTGTTCATCATGTCTCATGTCCTCATGCTCATCGACAAAACGGTTCTGCTGAACGCAAACACCGTCACATTGTTGAAGTAGGTCTTGCTCTTCTTGCCAATGCCTCAACGCCTCTTAAATATTGGGATGATGCTTTCATTACAGCCACTTTTCTTATCAATATGCTTCCTACAAAAGTCCTAAACTTTGCCACTCCCACGGAAAAACTACTACAAGTTACACCAAAGTATGAGTCTCTTCGCATTTTTGGTTGTGCTTGTTGGCCCAATCTTCGTCCATATAACAAACACAAACTTTCTTTCCGGTCCAAACAATGTGTTTTTCTTGGTTATAGTCCGCGTCATAAAGGAGTAAAATGTCTTGATGTCGCCACGGGTCGTGTGTATATCTCTCGAGATGTTGTATTTGATGAGAACATCTTTCCCTTTGCATCCCTTAATCCCAACGCGGGTAGACGCTTGCGTGAGGAAATTTTACTCATCTCTCAACATGATTCTTCTACTCCATGTTCGGATAGGGGTGTGCATACTAATGATCATTATTTGCATCTTGTTCCCACTAACATTCCTCCCCAGGTTGCTGTTGATCATAGCTCCACAAGTTCTGCCCAAGAATCTGCTGAAAATTCGGATGAAATTGCCTCTAATAGCACCTCCAATCATGTTGACAATGATGCACAAAGGACAGAAGAAGGGGACAGCACTGCTCCCGAGGTGGAATCTCCGTTTTCCGCGTCGGGTTCTTCCGCTGACAGCAGCTGGGCTGCCAGCCGTGCTCTCTCCCCCGACCCGCCTCCCTCCTCGTCGCCCGTGCGGTCGGAAGCTGGCTCCCCAGCTGCCCGTGACCGCCACCTGTCGCCGAATGGGGCTGCGCGTCCCACTGCTGCTAATGATTGGCCTGGACGACATGATGCGCATGCAGCTGAGCCTGCAGCTGATGATGACACCGTAATTGCTCATAATGACCCTACATCTACTGCTGACCAAATGATTACTACTGATGAGGACAGCAGCGCTGTCCCTGGCTCCGCTGGGATTTCTGCAGGAACGGAATCCGAAGGTGATTCTTTTGGGTTTTCTGCGGACACGGTTTCCGAGGATTTGCCTCCTGTCACTGTTCCGCGTACACGCTTACAACAAGGAATCCGCAAGCCCAAACTACCTACAGATGGCACTGTTCCCTATGGTAAGAAAGCAAATATTTACAGCGGTAATCTTGTTAAATATGGCTTGTTAACATCCACAGGGGAACCAAAGAATTTGCGAGAAGCTCTTAATGATTCAAAATGGAAACAGGCCATGAATGAAGAATATGATGCACTCATTCGTAATCATACTTGGCATTTAGTACCACCAACTGCTCACAAGAACGTTATTGATTGCAAGTGGGTTTATCGTGTCAAGAAACATGCTGATGGCACTGTGGATAGATACAAAGCACGTCTTGTTGCTAAAGGTTTCAAGCAAAGATATGGTATTGACTATGAGGATACTTTCAGTCCAGTTGTCAAGGCCGCTACTATCAGAATTGTTCTCTCTATCTCAGTTTCTCGAGGTTGGACTTTACGGCAGCTAGATGTGAAGAACGCGTTCTTACATGGTGTTTTGGAAGAGGAGGTATATATGAAACAACCACCAGGTTTCCAGTCTTCCGCTACTCCAGATTATGTTTGCAGACTTGATAAAGCTCTATATGGTCTGAAACAGCCTCCTCGAGCATGGTACTCTCGTTTAAGCTCAAAATTGCACACTCTTGGTTTTAGTCCATCCAAAGCTGATACATCCCTGTTTCTTTACAACAAGTCAGGACTCACTATGTTTCTGTTAATATATGTTGATGATATCATTGTTAGTAGTTCATCTGACTCAGCTATTTCAGCTCTCCTACATCACCTGAGCTCAGATTTTGCTCTCACGGATCTTGGTGATCTTCATTATTTTCTGGGTATTGAGGTTCAGAAACAGTCTAATGGACTGGTATTAAATCAGGAAAAATATGCTACAGACTTATTGGCTCGTGTTGGTATGAGTTCGTGCACACCATGTCCAACACCCCTTTCCACTACAGAATCACTCAGATTGACTGATGGATCTCCTCTTGGACCTGAGGATATCACGCATTATAGGAGCATTGTTGGAGGTTTACAGTATTTGACTCTCACTCGACCAGATCTTTCTTTCTCAGTTAATAAGGTCTGTCAGTATCTTCATGCTCCTACCACTGCACATTGGACTGCAGTAAAACGTATTCTGAGGTATATTCAAGGAACAATAAACATTGGACTCACCTTTCAGCAGTCTAGCTCTACTCTTCTCAGTGCCTATTCCGATGCTGATTGGGCAGGTGATTTGGATGATAGACGTTCCACAGGTGGGTTTGCTATATTTTTTGGTCCTAACCTTGTTTCTTGGAGTGCCAGAAAACAGCCTACTGTGTCAAGGTCAAGTACAGAAGCTGAATACAAGTCTCTAGACAATGCTACTGCTGAATTGATTTGGGTTGAAGCATTGGTTCGAGAGCTTGGTGTTTCTCTCAATGAGAAACCATGCTTATGGTGTGATAATCTTGGTGCTACGTATCTCTCGGCAAATCCAGTTTTTCATGCTCGCACCAAACATATTGAGATTGATTTCTGTTTTGTTCGAGAACGAGTTGCTAGTAAGCAACTTGACGTTCGTTTCATATCAAGCAAAGACCAAATTGCAGATGGATTCACAAAGACTTTATGTGTAAAGAAGTTGGATGAGTTTAAACGTAATCTAAACCTCTCCCAGGTTTCGATTAGGGGGGTATTAGAGTTATTGTATCTATACGTATTGGGTATAGGATAGTATCCTACCCCAATACGTATTCCTCTGTAATTGCCATGACAGGATACCCCTGTCATGGCAATTACAGAGGAATACGTATTGGGGTAGGATACTATCCTATACCCAATACGTATAGATACAATAACTCTAATATCGTCGATTGAAACATTAGGCAGAGGACAATGACAATGGTTTCAAGAACCCGTCGTCGATGAGAGCAGCCACCTTCCTGACCGCCGGCCTGGCCAAGATCCTTCCCCACCACGCCCAGACGCTGGCACGCGACTCCAGCAGCGGCGCGTACTCGGTGCCGGCCACGAGGCAATAGGTGAAGGCGAAGTGGGCGAGGTCGGCGAGGCTGATGAACTCCCCGGCGAGGTACGGCGAGCTCGACAGCCGCGCCTCGTAGACGTCGAGGACCGTCCCCAGCTTCCCGACATGCTCGTCCACGACGGCCTGGTCGCGGGCTCCGCCGATCAGCGGCATGATGAGGCACTGCCGGACGATGTTGGAGCATAGTTGCCAAGTTCCCGGTTCGGTGGGAACGAGGGTCGGGAACGGGGTACGGGAATCGTTGAGCGGCCAGTGACACGGAACGACTTGGGTATACATCTCTCCATCGACCAATCGATAGCGGGGACGCGAACCCAGATAGTTTGGGGACGATAACACGGAACGACAGGTTGGGTCAAAGAAAATTAGGATTGTTTTTTGCGTAGATGTAGTTAGTTCTGGGCTGTACCCTTTATGGGCTTTATAGGACGTATGGAGTTAGTTTTGGCTGAACCTTTATGGACCCTTCTTGCCACGGGGGCATCAGCGGTTTACTACGTTGACTCGATCCCTAATTAACCACGAAAACCTACAGAATGGACGAACAGGCGCTGCCGCCGCCAGACAAATTGGAAGGCGAGAGGCAGTCTCCGGCTCGCCGATGTATGGGCGGCCAAGCCCCATCCACAGCGTCGACGCCAGGCTAAGATGCAGACTGTGGAGGTCGTCGTAGCGCCACCGTCGCACGGTCACATCCGCGCTTGGTTAATTCAGCAAGCAGCTGAAGCCGCCGGAGTACTTCATTCTTATCCTTGCTTTGGTCGACGGCGTACGTCGTACATCACAGACAACTGGTAAGTCCCCAGACTCTCATGAACCAAGCTTCTCGTTCCTTTGTGTCTCGGGTCGCGTTCCGGCCACCGAATCGCGTCGTTCCGCACCTCGACCCCGACCCCGAATCCGGGACGACGATCCCGGGACAGGGGACGTGGCATCGTTCCCCGTTCCCGGCTACTATGTGTTGGAGATGGGCGGGTGGTACTGGTGCGCCTCCACCTCCGTCCACACGTCAACCATCGCTGATTCCTCGAGGCTGGATTCACGTAGGAGATCTGGGGCGCCTGACCCGTACTTGCGAAGGACGTGCCGCGAAATTGCGCGAGATTCTGTGATGTTACCGATGGGGATTAGTGGTAATTTTGTAAGGCAAGGAAAAGTTTATTTGTTGATTGGCGTGGTTAATTTCGTACCAAAGAGGGTGATTTCTCCGTCCTCAAACGCAGGGATCTTACCGAAAGGCTGCAAGAAACAAACGCAGGCTTTTTGTAATATAAAACGAAGGATCTGTTGGTTACTCAAGACTTACGCTTCGTATCCGTTGAGGCAGGGGAGAGCTTACGCTTCGGGAGAGGTGCGGCTCGGACCTGTTCTCGAGCGCCGCCATGTCGAGCGGGACGAGCTCGTAGCCGGTGCCGGTCTCCTCCAGGCACAACAGCACTGTCGCGACGAACGGAGACGCCGCAACCCCGTACACCTTCACGGCGCCGCCCATCTTCCCTCTCTCTGTCCGAGCGCGCGTACGCGTGTGCGTGCGTGCGTGCTTGCTTGTTTGTGAGAGATTGTTCAGAGCAAGGTGCGTGCTTGCTTATTTGTGCGTGCTCGCCCGGTACTGTTTAAGTTCAGAGGAAGGTGCTTGCTGATCATACTTTGACCAAGTTGTTCCTCCCGGCTCCCACGATTATCTAAAACCTTGATTTTTTAGGGCATCTCCAGCCGTACCTCGAGCCCCCCAAGCGGCCTTTTTCGCGCCGAAAACTCACTAGTCGTCCGCCAGAATTCGGTTTAACCCCGCTTTCCGCCGTTTCGCGCCGCCGAACCCAGCCCAAACCCAGCGCGCTCGGTTCGACTTGGGGGAAGAAATGCCTGCGTGGGCCAGACCTGTCGGCGACGGAAGACGATTTCCCTCCTTTTTTCGGCGGTTTCCTCCACTTCCCCCCCACATGTACCTCTCCTCTACTTCATTCCCGCCATTTTACCCCCCACCCCGAGAGCTAGACGTCATGGCTCCCGCCCGATTCACAGGACCCCGCGCTGCCGCCGTCGCCGTAGCCATTCCCGCGACCTCCGAGCTCGGCAAGAAACCGCGTAAGCCGAGAGCGCCGAAGGAGAAGCCGACCGGCATGACCAACAAAGACTGGATCGCCGAGAAGACGCGCCTGGTAACGGCCAACATCAAGCGTCGGGGGAGCGAGCCGGCGCAGCGGCAGATGCAGTTGATGGCGCAGCTGCAGGCGGAGGAGCAGGCCGCCGCCGAGGAAGAGGAGGAGGAGGATGAGGAGGCGCTGGATGAGCCGCCTACTCCGGTCGCATCCGCGGCGCCGCTCGCCAAGCGGAAGACCGGCTTCGGCCCCATCTTCGCCGGATGGAAGAAATCGCCATCGCCGTCACCACGTCCGTCACCGCATCCGACGTCTGCGTGGTTCGTCGAAGGTGACCCCCTGGGCGGTTTCAACCCCAACCTCACCTTCCCCTACCATCCGCCGATGATGTATGGCGCCTCGCCGGGCTATGCAGCTTCCCCGTCCCACTGCCGTGCGATCATGGCCGGGCTGCAGACCCAGGACAACAGCTACATGGACGAGATCATCGTGGCCGGCTTGATGGAGGCGGCGGCGAGCCCGGGCTTCCTCGAGCCCAGCGGGAAGTTTTTCGCGCAGAGAGGCGGTGACTACGGTGAAGGATGCTCTGCCGGCACGCAGGCGACGGAGGCGCAGGGCGACGATGACGAGATCAACGAGACGCCGCTAGCACCAGAGGGAGCAGATCCGGCCGGGGATGGCCGAAAGCGCCATGATCCTGGCCGTCCCCGCAAGGAGCCCAAGGCAGTTCCCTCGTCCCCCGTCGAGCCTCGCATCAAGTGGGCGCACAGGGAGGATGTCCTCCTCGCCGAGGCGTGGAAGAGGATGACGCGCCCATCGTCGACAAGCATGCCGAGCCCGTCATCGACCTGGAGGACTCCGCGCCCGCCGTCGACCTGGAGGATGCATCTCCCGTCATCGACCTGGATGATGCTGCGCCGAGCTCGGCGCCTGCTCCGACACCGGCCGACGCCTCTGCCTGATCGCCCACCTGTGCCCACGCCGCGCGCGCCCGACTGTGATTCGATCTAGACTATTTGATCGCCCACCTGTGGCGTTTTTTTTAATATGATTGTCCAAACTATGGCTGCCGTGATCGCCGAACTCGAACTCTATTTTTTGGGGCGGGAAGAGGAACTTTCAAATGTTATCGCCGTTCTGTTTTTCCGGGTCGCTGAACGGCTGGTAAAATTGCCCCACCCCCACCCCCCCTCTCCCCCCCCCCCCCCCGGGTTTTGGTGCGGGATGGCGTTACCGGTAAAAAGCGTCAAACTGAAACCTGGGGGGGCGAACGGCTGGAGATGCCCTTGCTCCGTACATTGGTGTGCTCTTCGAGATACAAATTTGACCATCAAATTTTATTATGACCTTTTTATAAGATTCAAAATAAGTTGCAAAATATCGCCAAAATAAAATATGTGTGTGTATGGCAAGCAAGAAGAGTTAGTTGGTTGAGTACACTTCAAAATGATTATGGAGATTGGATGTTTTTTTAATTTATATAAAAGCCGTGTGTATTGCTCTGATGCTGAGGCTGGGTTTATCATTTTTTTTTAAAAAAAAACATGATAGGTGCCGGTTATGTACCGAGGACATGCTAGTCTGCCTAGTCAAGCATCAGCGAGAACTTTGGTCAAGGTAGGTAGGTGCTAATCAGGCAAAGCCTCGACAGACTCTTCCAACTAAATAACTAATACGAGTAGTACATGTGAGCGGTTGCAAAGAAAACATTTATTTTCTGATCTCATGGAAGATTGGAGAGGTTATTTGTCAACCTAGTGAACTTTTCTTTATTTCTTGACTCGTTTCACCAGTCACGTTTCCTTGCTACTCAAGGAATTGTGACTTCATACATAATTAGTTGATTCTAAACGTTGACTTATGTACAGATTTTCTTTGTTCATGCGGATGTGCTGAGATGGATCTCGCAATTTCATGGGTTTTTTACATTGATATCTTCGGCTTTAATTGGTGAAAACCCATCTATAAGCTAAATAAAATTTCAATATCTCCACCGGAACATAGCCAAACAAAATAAAATATTTTAATTTGGATCCACAACAGCAACAACGTACAGTTCATACTGGAGCAGCCAACCGGATTATAGAAGTTTTCCAAAAATATTTGGATTTAATTCTTTTTTCCCTTTCAAGAGGTTAATTTGATCGACGATTTAATTTCACCTTTACTTTGGTCATAAGGAAATATTCAAAACTAGATTTTACATTGATATGTTTCGACGAATTTATAACCACTTAGTTTTCGGATTATAGTAGCATGGTTACCAAGTTCTTCAACGTTATTCTCCAAGATTTCCATGAATTACTATTGTCGAATGATAATATATTTTAATTGTTTGTAACACTTAAATACCCACTCTATAGCTCTATATAAGAATGTAATGTCTAACACATGTAAGAAAAAATCTGGTAACTATGTATTATTGTAGTCTTAATTATTTGATGTAAATTTCACGGTACGGTTATGTGGCAATTGGCGCAAAAACAAATTCGTCGGAATATCTGACATAGTATTGCAGCCCTCGTCGAGTCAAACACAGCGCAAGGAAGCGGATGGATTGATGTCAGCGTCCACTCAAGCTCAGCCCTACTTTCGGACGTTTATGTGCACACAACCCAACTACAAGTGGAGAGCCAACTTCATGCCAAAACTCCGGACTAAAAGGAAGATGGATACTCTCCCTTATAAAATGGTCGTGGTCTCCTCCTATAGACTAAATTTGACCAGCTTAACCGGTCAACAAAGGGGTCCTACGAGCAAACCCAACGTCCCCTCCCCATATCGGACCGATTTCGGTCCGCTTTTTGTCTGTTTGGGATGGTCCGCGGATCGGATTTTGCCCGGACAGCAGGTTTGAGATGTGCTCACGTTGCGACAGCGAGGTCGACTCGTTGGCGTCCGCTTCTCAGCTATGTTGGCCCGATGAGGGAGACCAGTCCGGTCCTGTGAAATCTCACTGCGTCAGAGTGGATGTGTTGAGCAGTGGCGGCGGGGGCAAAGGCGAGCGGGGTCTCTATGGCGTCAACTGTGTCGGCGACGGGATCTGCGAGTAGCAGGAGAAGACGGCAGCGTATCTACAGACCGCGAATCTGAGCCAACGATGTAGGGAGGGATAAGCTACGGTGGGCGGCGACGCTGACGCGTCGACATGGGTGGATAGAGGACAGAATGTCACCGACATGCGGCCAGGGAGGGACATATACTGCTGTGGACCGCCCCAACGTGGACCAAACTTGGGCCACATTTGGGAAAAATCGGCATGTTAGGATGGGTTTTTATCCAAATCGCGGTTCGCGGACCAAAATGGACCAAAATATTCTATTGGGGATGGGCGTTGGGTTTGCTCTAACATTACATCCCCATGGAAGCACCCAGGCGAGCATGGCAATACTGACTCTGATACCAAATGTCACTTGGAGCGGCTATGGTAACTATGTATTACTCCGTATTATTTTATTTTATTTTACGGATAGGTCACTATGTACTATTTTATTTTACGGAAGCAGCGCTTGGATGTCTGTTTTTTCGTCCCTCCATAATTTACGTAGCTGCTTTCCTTGCCTGGATCTCGCGCGGAAATGTTACGGACACTGGTAGAAAATAGGCCTATAGTCCCGGTTCGCAAAGGCCATTAATCCCGGCCGCGCAACCGGGACTAAATAGGCGCGACTAAAGGCCCCCCCCTTTAGTCGCCCCTCTTACGAACCGCGGCTAAAGGCCCGTCCACGTGGGCGGGTGGCGTGCGCCGGGGGCGTAGGACCTTTAGTTCCGGTTGGCAACACGAACCGGGACTACATGCTATTTCGTTATTTTTTTAATTCATTTGGGTTTCTAATTATTTTTCACTCCAATTTTTCACTCCCTTTTTTTCAGAATTTTTATTATTTGCTTAGTGTCTAACTACAATTATCTCTAGTCAAATTTCTTACTCGTGGTCAAACTTCCCGCTCAGTCACCCATCCTCCCACTACTCTAGCACTAGCACGCTTAACTTCCGAGTTCCATCCCGTCCCGCATCCAAGTGTTTCGCACGCATGTATGTGATACTAGTATCATATCAATCCTATTAACATGTTGGTCGACGCCACATTTCTTTATTGTCTGAATTTCAAATAAATCTTTTAATAAACAAAAATAATAATGTAATTAATAATTTTGAATAAATAAATAAACATTAACTTTTTAATTTGTATTATTTCTAAAAAATATTTAGAAAAATAAAACTAATTCATTTTAAAATCTTAAAAATACAAATAATATATCAAAATATTCAGAAAAATAAAACTAATTCATTTTAAAATCTTAAAAATACAAATAATATATCAAAATATTCAGAAAAATAAAACTAATTCATTTTAAAATCTTAAAAATACAAATAATATATTAAAAAATTCAGAAAAATAAAAATAATTCATTTTCCCCTTTCGTAAATGCAAAATAAAATCTGATAAAATTCATGAACCAAACCATATGAAATCTAAACCCTATAAAATTTGCAGATACAAGTTTCGACTATTATTTTGGACACAAGAACTGTTTTGGCAATGACTATCTGTGAGAATAATTGAACCTAACTTTTAAAATACATAACCAAAATAGACAAACTAAAATGTTCTGGATAGATATTCAAAAGATCTATCCATAGCACTTAGCCTCACATCAAGATCAGCAACCAAATGAAAATAGCACCTTTTTAATAAAATACCACTAGGCTCTTCTATGATTTTTAGAATGAGTTCAAAAATGAATTTTGAAGCAAATCCAACTGGATGAGTTTGGTATTCACTAGATCTATGTTTTTCTGGCTTAGATTAATTTTTTGGACCTCTAGATTTATTTTTGGTGAACAGATATAGAAACAGTAGTTTTTTGTGAACAGATATAAAAACGGTAGTTTTTCTGTTTTGTTTTCTTGATGTGTTTTTGTTTGTTTTGAAATGTGTGTTTGATCTTATCTTGTTTCCTAGCTTGTATAGAGTGTTAGGACTTGATGTTAGATGGTTTGCTTGCAGAACATCTACCTTAGAAAGTGTGTGATTGCTTTAGTAAATTTTGTGCTATGTTTAACCCGTGATTTTATTTGATCCATTACATAACATAGCGGTACATATATCCATTACATAATATAGAAATTATATAGCTAGGAATTAATATAGAAATAATATAGGAATTAATAGAAAGACATATATCCATTACATAATATATCCATTACATATATCGAACGCAACATAGCGGTACATAGATGCGGTACACAAACAACATCTACTCGAGCTCCGAAGAGTAGATGCGGAACAACTCGAAGGCAACGTATGCATCTATTGCTGCATACTCGAGATTGATCCGGTCAAGTGGGTTCTTCCCCCAATATATGTGATTCCTCGAGGGGAAACGAGTCTTCATGGTTTTGTAGTCGAGGTGGATGAAGGCAGTTGCCATCGGAGTCATCCCGGTCTTGGGCCCGTACAGCTCATCAAAATGGATAAGCTCCTGAAGATCAATGTAGTGATCTTCAGATATCTCAATACCCAACGTGCGCATCAACTTCTGCCGGTCTTGAGTGATGTCAATGCTACAGAAGTCGTAACCCTTGTTGACAAGAAAATCAACAAGTTTTGGAGATTGCTTTGAACTACTGCAACAATAAAAATAGAACACGTGTTAGATATTGTTGCAACACGTGTATTCTTCCAATACAACAAACAAATTGAAAATGCAACTATCCTACAAGAGAGATTGTACGTGTGCGTACCTTGCCTATTGGAAGACCAAAACGGTCTCCTTGTGGGCAATCTGGATGACGGCAACATCCCGTTGATTCGCCGTGTACTCTAGATCAAGGCCTAAGAACTTGTGGTATTCATCGGCGGCTTCATAGAGATTGGTCAAATGCTTAAGAGCACCGGGGAGCCTCTCGCATATATTGTTGTAGGCCACGTCGAGATTCTTGCGGCATGGTGTGGGCACACAGAGAACGTTCCAAACGGGAGAATCCATGGGTGCTTGGTGGAGAAAGAAGAGAGGAAGAAGAAAAGATAGGAAGAAGAAACAGAGAGTCTCGGGTGCGCACTGTAGCAATGGCCTTCTGCCTCTCGCTCGCGAAATAAAACCGCGCGGGAGACGAGCAGTTTGGATCTTTAGTCGCGGGTGGCCAGGCCAACCGGGACTAAAGACAGGGAGGCCAGCAGTTTGGATCATTAGTCGCGGGTGGTCAGGCCAACCGGAATTAAAGCCCTCCGCGCGCTTCTCAAACCGCGACGCATGACCTTCAGTCGCGGGTCGCCTCCCGACCGGGACTAAAACCCCTTTAGTCACGGTGCGCATAATTTGGGGACTGATGGGGGCGTATGGAAGGCCTTTTTTCTACCAGTGGGACCTACTGGGTTCGGATTAGAAATCCGGCTGGTTTCGTGGGCACGGCAAAATTGGCCCGTTAACTTTCCAGGCCCTGTAAATAAAACGGCAATCCAAGCGTGGCCTAAGACATAACAAATGGACCCTCAATGTAATAATACCAGCACGACATGTCGGATTTCTGCATACCTATGTTTCTCCCCATAGGGGAAAGAACTGCTGACAAAACGTTGTACAGGGAGACAACAGTAATGCTACACTTAGGCCTCGCTTTGATTGTAGTAGTAGGAAATAATTCTGAACCCGTAAACTTTCATGTGCCGCGCGCTAGCTTTTTTGTCGGAACTTAACAGGTCCGTAAATATTTCCCTATGTTCTGCCTGAAATCCAGCCAACCAAGCAGGGCCTAATACGAAATTCATTTACACACGGAAAACTACGGAATTATGTGTGTGGTGTCAGTGGTAGGCTCCACAGCGAAATTCAGGTGTGGTGGGATTGGTGGGGACGAAATTGGTTGTGGACAAGTCCGCAGTCTCCGATTCCGTATGTTTAGGGCCTATTTGATTCATAGGATAGGAAAAGTATGAGAATATGAAAAACATAGGATTACAATGGCATGTTCACTCCAATCCTATGGGGTTTGGTTATGTACCAAAGTTTGTTTGATGCCATCAAAGAAATTGTAAAAAGAGACCGGAGTGGATGCTAGATTTTCTGTATGAAGTAGTACAGATTTTCTATGGGAAAAAATTCTATAGATCCAATCCTACAAATCAAATAGCCAAGTTAGGAAAAATTACTATAGCATTGCACAATTCCTTTGAATCAAATGAGCCCCTTAGCTTTTCGGGGGAGAAATTATTGCATAGTCGATTTATATTTTAGATGAACTTGTGCGGGTTACGCAGGAGGCACACATGCGCGCGTCTTGAAACGAGCTCTCACTTGGATCGTGCAAATTTTGCTACCGGTCCTATAGCAGTTCAAAAATCCACTCTTCAAAATAGTGACTGATGTTATAAGCCACTCTCTTATACTAGTATAAAAAGATTATTGTCCAGTTAATTAACTAAAAACGACGGATCCGCAACATCGGAGTAGTCGCAAGTGACAAAGACAATTTTCAGCATCGGTGAAACACAAAAACAAACCAAAAACACTGAGCCGTACATCGGTGACCCGTGACCGTCGCCGGCCATGGCCAGCCACCCATCGTTGTTGCTAATTGTCATCACTTGTCTGCCTTCTTACCGATCCCAAAGTCCGCCGGCATGAACTCCGTGACTTTCCTCGCCGCGGGCCTGGCCTTGAGCTCCTCCCACCACGCCTTCACGTGCGGGAGCTCCTCCACCAGCGCCTTGTACTCGGTCTCCATGAAGTAGCGCAACATCGGGAAGTGGCTGAGGTCGGCGAGGCTGACGGACTCCCCGGCGAGGTACCTCGACGCCGAGAGCCGCGCCTCGTACACTTCCAGCACCTTCTTCAGCTTGGGGACGTTCTCGTCGACGATGGCCTGGTCGCGCGAGCCGCCGAGGAGCGGGGCGACGATGCACTGCACCGTGATGGCGGCCGTCGGGGCCTGGTGCTGCTGCGCCTCAACCTCCAGCCACACGTCCACCATCGCCGCCGCCTCCGGCGAGCCGTCCCCCACCAGCAGCTCCGGCTTGTGCTTGCGCAGCACGTGCCTCGCGATCGCGCGCGACTCTGCCGCAGATTATAATCAGTAGCCCATTGACTAATCAGAGGAAAGCAGAGAGTTTTGGCGGGTGGGGATTACGTACCGAAGAGGGTGAGGTCGCCGTCCTCGAGGACGGGCACCTGGGCGAAGGGGTTGCGGGCGACGAAGTCCGGGCGGAGGTGGTCGCCGGCCTCGCGGCTCATGGGGACGAGCTCGTACTCGACGCCGGCCTCCTCCAGGCACAGCAGCGCGCGCGCCACGAACGGCGACACCGCCCACCCGTACACCTTCACCGCCGGCGCCATTCTCTAGCTTTTCCTCTCGAAGATCGATCGATCGATGGGTGCGATGAGCCGATGAGCTTATTCTGAGTTCGAGGTGGTGCTGCGACTGCTGAGTACTGACAACTCCGCTGGGAATTAATAGCGCGCGGTGCGGGCGGGCGCGGCGTCACTGCTTGCGTCGCCTCCACGATTGACTACTCGTCCATGATGTCCCCATCCATGGCATTGCGTTTCTGGCCTACACCAACTGTCGAGAGAAGAAAAAAAAACAGTTCTTTTTACCAGCATGGCGAGGTGTCAATGGAGATGCGATCTCAATTATGCTTTTGAGGCCCCGTATACTGAACGGCGTCCACGCAGTGCGAATGCAGCTTGAGCAGATTATCTCTAGCTTTAGTGTGCTCACACCTAATACACGAAATACTTCTTCGCTACACTTTGAAATTTCAATCTCTTCGTAAATCACATACACCGTTGGAACTTTGCGCAAGTACGTGTGGAAGGAACTCTCTCAAGGCCCAAGGACAAGGTTGGAACGCGCACTAAATCAAACTAGCCAAGATTGGTGCGGCGCACGCCGCGCCCTATTTGTTGTTTCCACTATAGCGCACTTGTGTTAGCTCTTGCATATCAATTAAGACAAAAGGTTACTGTAAAAAAAAATATCAAGTCAAATGGCAACATGTGATTTCATAATCTCTCAGCTGCAATAGGCCACCACAACCAGAGCTCATGCTCTCTGAGATGCGGCGACAATATAGAACTGAGATTGTTGCATCAACACATATTCAAAACCGCACACCACAGAAAATGATATAATTTTGACTTTATCAGTGGTACTGATAGTGCATCGGGTAAATGAGTTTACAAAGTTTATAATACAGGTATGTAGCCCGATCTTTTCGAGAACTGATACACCTATGTAAGCTTTTAGTACCAAAACTCAGAAGTTACTCTGACAAACAAGAAAACGCTAGCAAACACAATAGTTGGCAAGAAACTTTCTCTGCAAGAATAAACTCTACAACACATATTCGAAAACGAGAGACTGGTCACGCACACCAATAGCAAGAAAAGGGTATGCAATATCTACCGCCGAACCCAGCCGCATCTCCGGCCTCATCGCGACGGCATTTTTCCTCCTGCGGTGGGATTGAGATCTTGCGCCGAGAGATAAATGCTCAAGTAGTGGCAGTTTTCTTGGACGGGGAACACCAAATTAGGAAGAAGCAGGAGTAAATGCAGGCAAGGATCACGCGCAGCGGCACGTTCCATGGCTGCTATGGGCCTCACCTTTTATCGTATAAAGATTATTCTGCACCGTTTGTTATGCTCCGGTAGCAGTCACACACTCAGGTTTAACCTGAGCCAAAAATTGATAAGCATGAGAACGTGAGGAATCCTACTGAAACAAAAAAAAAGTAACTACTACCAGAACAAGAGAGGTCCTAGTAAAACTCTCATCAGATATTCAAGATCCATCAAGTTGCAGAGCATGGCCTCAACTGTCAATGTGCCTGATTATATTCACACTTGTATGAAAAAAGTTCATGTTTAATTTTTTCTAGGAAGTATATGTTCACTAAAATTTGAACAAAGTCAGGGTCTAATTAGGCGGAAATGCTTTCATGCTTCTTACTTGAAGAACTCCTCCCAAAGAACAATTTAAACCATGATCTGAATGGCAGTATCATGCACATGAATTTTTACGATAAGTATCTTATGCACGCTATAAATTAGCCAATTCAAGTATGAGAATTTGAGCAATGATGTCACTGAATGGCAGTATCATGCACATGAATTTTTAAGATAAGTATCTTATGCACGCTATAAATTAGCCAATTCAAGTATGAGAATTCGAGCAATGATGTCACAAAGTTGTGAGAGAAGGCAAAAATAGTATTGGAGAAGTACTGGAAGTAACATGGCTACTCTACTGCTACGTGGGTAAACTTTAACCAGTTGCTTTTGTGTCAAGTCCCAAACTAAAACGCGGTTCCATTAGCTTTGTATGTTCTAAAATTTTCTTTGTAAGAACTAAGTAATTCTTGGTTATTAATTTGCAGTAGATATTGCAAGTGTCTTGAAATACATAATAAGAAGGTAGGCTTGTGAACTTCAAATTTACAGTCATGGATGTTGTAGCATAATTTTGATATCTCACCAATCAAGGGATGGACACATGCACTACTCCCCATGTACCCTGGCTTGGCTTGCTTCCTGCAAAACCCTGAAAAATGTGATCTCTCGATGGAGAGGAGCACCTAGGTTCAGCGTTTACCTGTTGGGAGAAACACATACAAAATTGACAACTTAGAGATAACATGTTATAATCCATGAACACATAAAAAATGGGGAATGTTAGACATCCACCAGCATAAACACAACATTTGTTTCCTTTGATACGAAAGAATTTTTGTTAACAGAATAATTAGATCTAAAGGAACAAATTCAAAAAAAATGACACAATTTGGAAGAACAGTACGCCAAAGGCAAAGTTATGCACTCTGTTATAAACCATGCAAATGAAACAAATATCCTTCAAGCTCACGCAATCACACGGCATGTGGAACATGATTAGTAGACATCTTGTTATATTTTCCAATGTTAGGAAAAATAAAAGAGAAAATGCAACCTCATTGACAATGTACAAAGGATCTAACCCGTATGTCGGTACATCTCCCCTACACTGACAATCTCTTAACAAATATATACGATTAGATGTTAATTACCCACCAGATGAAAGGCAAGACACCTGGGGTACATGTCTGTCAACATATCCGAACCTAGCTAGCTGCCCTACATGAATCCATCTCAATCAAAATCATCCAAGCATATGCATCATGAAATTAGTCGTGCGTAGCTGTTCCACACACAAAACTCCGGTACACCAAAGCACTTTACAATAATATATCGTTTCCTACAAATTTTCGTCAATAAGCCGTGAAAAACAAAAATAGTGGGTTGATTTATCCAAAAAAATACCGCAATTAGTAATAATGTGGAATATCTAAAAGAACCATTTAAGCCAACCTAAATGGTTTCTTGTCATTTATCTGTCCATGATAGTATTCATATTTTTTAATAACATGAGCATGCAACTTCAAGGACGCACAACTAAAATTAGCCAAAATACAGTACACTTATTGATCTCCCATGTTTGTCAAGAACGTACATGTAAAGATATAGGATTCATGACATCCAACGGATAAAAGTATAGAAAAATATATAGAAACGTACTGGAAGCACAATTAATTTTCCAAGTACCTAGGTGAATTCCCCTATTTTGAGAGCCCATATCAACCTAGAATCGCCAGCTCCAGCATTCGTCCTAGAAAAAACTGTTCCAACAGGGGTCTGGCTACCTATCCATCAGAACCGGGAACAGAAGCAATCGTCAGTAGCGGCATTGACCAATAGCATGAAATAAGAGAACCACCATTCCATCAAATGTACATCTTTCAAATATAGATATAGATAGTTAAGTTAAATCGGGGAGGGACACTCCACATATCCAATCGGAGACATCGATCGGCCATGGTGTCAATCAGCTGCATGTGTACCATGCAAACATTAATTAATTAATCTGCAATGCATAACCAAAATTAAATCGTTTGATACGGGAATCGGAGAATGGCCGAAACAAATAATTTGTACATATATTTATTTTCACTTCAACAGGAAGCACCATGTAGCAGGAGAATGGAGAAAGTGACCATAGCCGAATGCGAACGGAGGAGCACATAGCAAGAAACAGCACTGCCGGCTTGCGAGTCTGATTGTAGATACCAGGAGAAAAATGACGACCAAGCAGCAGAGCAACCTAGGACGAAAAAAAAACATTCAGCATCAAGCAATCATGGAGGATCTACCTTGTAACCTGGCCGTCGACCACATCCACCACGCAGGAACACGACTGCGCCATGGCTGAAGCCAAGACAGGCGTCGAGGCAGCGGTGTCCAAGGCAACAGGCCCTCGCTCCGCGCGAGTGACCTTGCTAGATGGATGCCGCCCTCGAGGAGCTCGTCGGTGCCCTATGGAAAGCCAGAGTCGCGGAGACCAAGAAGATGGAGGAGGAGAAAACATGGCCGACGCGGTCGCGGTCGTCATGCCGCAGATCGACGCCGGATTCCGCCTCCGCGGCGTAAGGGTAATTTCGGAATGGTGGGGCCAGCGGCACCTCCGCGGCGAGGACATATGAAAATCGGGTGAAGAAAAGTCCGGCAAGCTAGCGAGGAGGTAGGCAAACCACGGCAAGGCCATCAATCGAGAAGCTCAGCTCGTGGGTGTGCTGCCCTGATTTGGGAGGAGGCGCAAGGTTGAGGATTGGGGACTGAGGGCAGAAGACGCGTCGCCTGGTTGCTCGATGGTGGACACCTCCGCACCGCTTTGATCGTTTGACCAGAACAAAGGGCACGTAGCTACATGTTGGTAACCGATAGAGCTACACGTGGCAGTGAACCAGCACGGTACGAACACGTGCACAGATGGCCTACCACGCATGACATGCAAGAGGCGCCACATGAACGCAACGCACGAGGACGGATTGCCAGGAACAAAACGGAAGGCCAGACACGCGTCGGCCGGAGAAATTCACTTGTGACCATTCAAAAAAGGAGAGAGCTCAAACTCTATGCTATTTCGGATAGTACTTATTCAAAGGATCATGACGATTTCGGTTCAGGAGGATCCATGTAAATTAAAAAACAAAGACAGCAGGCAGATCCAAATCAGTGTGAATATATAACCTAAACATAATTGTAGTATTCTTTATCTAAAAAAAACATAAGTGTAGTGTACCCAGAAACTTTCGAAGTCTAGCCAAATCAGATTACACCATAAAACTGTTTTTTTTCAAAATCCACCACTTTATCGTTTTGGCAACAAAAATCCACCACTAATCGACAAGTTTTTTTAGGAGCGACTAGGCCTCAATAAGTTGAGAATTAAATTAATTCTCACTAAGATGATACCATCGAGTTACAGTTGCTGCAATCTATATGCGATTAGAATAATTTCAGTTGCAACTCATGTGCAACTATCTGTAACTAAGAAAAAAATCGTATGCAACTTATGTGTAAACCGTGTGTAACTGAGAAATTTCATATGTAAACTCATGTGAAACTCATGCGTAACCTATTTGTAACTAGCCAAATCTCAGTCGCAACTCATGTGCAACCGGGGAAACAAATGTGTAACAAAATTCGATTTTCTTTTCACTCAATTGGCAAAATAGTCCGTGCCCATTCCCAGAGGGCGGCGATGCGGCTGACCATTCCTTGTTCATAAAGCAGGAAAAGTCCGGCGGCCCACCCCCACTCCGGCCGACGCATGCGCCCCACCGTCGGCCTCGCACCCTCGTCGCCCGCCTTGGCCCCGACCGGTTGACGCTGCCTCCCGTCGCCAGGTCATGCGGCTTCCTCCACGTCGGAACCACTAAGATCGGCATGAAGATGCTCCGGGACTACCTTGTCTTATGGAATGCGCTCATGTGCGCTGCTCTTGGACGGCGGGGGACGAACTTGGTGGCGCACGGCCTCACGGTGAAGTCCGACGATGCACCTCGCGCTGCCGCTACAGTCTGCCCCGCCCCCGATGGAGGCCGCCATTGTTTCCACCTCAGTCTCCTCTCTCCTCCCTGAGTCATGCAAGCTTCGAGGTCCAGATTCTCACAAGCGGGAGTCTCCTTTCCCGCGGGTGGCGGAAGTTTGTTGGACGAATATGACATTTCTTTCCATCCTCTGCCTCCACCGGGCACGCTAAAATCTCGATGGTGAGATCCTAGTCAAGAAGGGCTTCTTTAGCGTCTACCTTGCTAAAAGTGTATCTCTTACTTTTGGTGATAATGGCAACTCAAACTTTGTCCTAATCATGTGCTTAGGTGTTTTCAGGTAATTGAGGTAATAGAATATTGATTAGTGTCCCTCTCAAAGTGAAAAGATCGAAAACGGCGTTTCTCATCTTAAAATAGAATCAAATTCTCTAATGTTGCCTCCTGCTTCGTGGAACGGAAGTTTCGGGGTGTGTCGACCGGAAGTTTCCGGGGTCCATAAAAACGGGTAAGTCTTTTAGCAAAATGCGTAGTGGATAGGGGCCAAAACTTTGGCCCGGAAGTTTCGGCTTTTGCCCCGGAAAGTTCTGGCCGGAACTTTCAGCCTCCTCGGTCTAGATTCTTGCGTATTCTAGGAAAACGGCTAAGTCCTTTAGTGTTTTTCCCTCTGGTTAGTGCCCGGACGTTTCCCTCTTGGCCACGGTAACTTCCAGGCGACGGAAACTTTGTTTTCGAGACAAAGAGGGAAATTTTAGGCCTAAGGAGCTCGGAACTTCCGGGATCGCCACGCTGCAACCGCCATATTTCGGAGAACCTATAAAGACTCATCCCCTTCCTTAGGTTTCAGTTGCTCGTCCACTCTCTCTCTCTCCTCCATTAATGCCAATGTCTTAAATGCATATATATATCCCTCCTCAACCACCCATTCTCGAATCTCTTGAAGGATTTGGTGGAGAACATTTAGATATACATCTTCACCAAGCCAAAAGTTTGATTCTCCCTCTCTTCCTTTTGGGATCTTATAATCTCTTGGGTACTTTGCAACCCTAGAGAAACCCTAGCTCTTAGGAGCTTCCACCTTGTTTCAAAAACCTTCAGATGTGTTGAGAGCCTCCAATTAAGTTGTGTAGATAGCCTCAACCTTGTGTAACGTTTGGTGATGTGTATGATCACACGTTCGTTGGGAGACCCCAAGAGGAAGGTATGAAGAGTGTAGCGGCAAGTTTCCCTTAGAAAGAAACCAAGATTTAATCGACCAATATAAGGAAAGAGTAACTTCAGAAGGTTGAAGCAGCTAAGATGGCAGGGCGCACTACCGGTTCAGAAGTAACATGGAACCTACACAACACAATGAAATCACTTTTCCCAAACGAAGCAGTGAGGTTGTCAATCTCACCGGTTTTGCTGAACACAAAGAGGTTAAACGTATGACGTGGAAAACATTAGGAGAATAGTATGAAATCAATAGTAACATTATGAAAGCAGTATGTGTTTTATCAGTATTAGGAAAAAGGACCGGAGTCCACAGTTCACTAGTGGTGTCTCTCCTTGAAAGATAAATAACATGTGTGGTGAACAAATTACAGCTGGGCAGTTGACAGAAATGAAGGCTGCACCGTAGTGCATATGCAAGGCATAAAGATTACTATGTGATTCATGCGAGCATTACAACAAAATACATAGACCGTTATCCAACTGCATCTATGACTAATAATCCACCCTCCGAATATCATCCGAACAAATGTTGGGTATTAAGGTGCAAACAACAGATAATTGCAGTAAGCAAAGTTTGTAATGTAAACAATAACATCATCCTTAGACAAAGCATTGTTGTTTTCTCCCTAATAGAAACAACACATCTTCCATCCGTCACGTTTCTGTCCCTCGAGCACAGATGCAAAGGAGGCATGAACCCACTATCGAGCATAAATACTCCCTCTTAGAGTTACTAGCATCTACTTGGTCAGACCATCTACTAATAATGGAGAGTGTGCAAGATCATAAATAATATATGCATGAAGATAACATGATAGATTGAAAATCAGAAGACATAAAAATCAACATTCATCAGATCCCAGCAAACACAACATGTAGCATTACATAAAGATGATCTTGATCATGTTAGGCAGCTCACAAAATGTAAACATGAGGTACAAAGTGGAGAGAACAACCATCTAGATACTTCTATGGACCCGTAGTCCAGGGTTATCTACTCACGCATCACTTAGGAGGAGGGCATGGTGGCGTAGACCCCTCCGGTGACGAATTTCCCTCCCTGCAGGGTGCCGGAGAAGCTCAAGAACCCTCATCGCTCATTCGATTGACCTCGGCCGAGGTGGATCGGGTTTTTGGCGGCTGAGAATGCTCATCGACATGTGTAAATGTAGGATGTATGTATCCTGTTACTTTGTACAGTTGCTCAAAACGTAGTAAGGTGTCTACCTTGTTTGTAACTATGTGTATATGAAATTCTTCCTGTGATGCTAAGTTAGGCGTAGCCCCCGTGTGTTTGTGGGGTGTATACCTGTTTACTTTGAGCATGTAAGGATGGAGAACTCGATTAGCTATGGTTGCAAAACCATGTATTTTATTGTAATGACTGAGAAGTCATGTGTTTTTCTTTCGAGCTACAAGATGGCTAATATAGCCTTATTAGTAGGAGTAAAGTAAACCTAAGGATAAAATTTGCGGAGTTGTGCAACATTCCAAGGGTTGGAATAGATGCCTCCAGTCGTCGGATTCTTCAGTCGATAGCCGCCACCTGGGATAACTTCGTGTATTATGAAGGGTCCTTCCCATGGTGGCTCGAGCTTGTGTCCTTCCTTCTGCTTGAGCCGTAGCACCAGGTCTCCTACTGCGAAGGCTCTGTGGCGTATGCGGCGACTGTGATAGTTTCGCAGCGACTGCTGGTATACTGCGGATCTTGCGAGTGCAATGTCGCGCATTTCGTCGAGTGCGTCCATATCGTACGCGAGTGCCCTGTTGGAGGTTTCTTCGCTATAAGCAACAACCCGTGGGGCGCTGAACCTGACATCCTCGGGAAGGAATGCTTCAGTCCCGTATACCATGAAAAATGGTGTGTAGTTTGTGGATCGATTTGTAGTTGTGCGGAGGCTCCATAGCACGGAGGGTAACTCTTCTTCCCAGTGTCCTGTTGCTGGGTGTAGACGATCAAGTAAACGTTTCTTGATGCCAGCCGAAACTAATCCGTTGGATCGCTCGACTTGGCTGTTGGTTTGCGGATGGGCAACTGTAGCGAATTTGAAGATGATGCCCTTTTCTTCGTAGAACTACTGTGTTTCCTTTGCCGTGAAGTTGCTACCATTGTCAGTAATGATGTCGTGTGGTACTCCAAATCTGCATATGATGGAGTCGAGGAATTTGACGGCGCATTGGGCGCTAGCCGAGGTTACTGGCATGGCTTCGATCCACTTGGTAAATTTGTCGACTGCGACCAGCAAGTGTGTGTATCCACCTGGTGTGGACTTGCATAATGGTCCTACCATGTCCATCCCTCATTGCGCAAAGGGCCAGACGATGGATATCATATGTAATTCCGTAGCGGGTGCGTGTGGTTTTGGTGCGAATCGCTGGCAAGCGTTGCACCTGTCGACCAGTTCATTTGCGTCTCTGGCTGATGTAAGCCAGTAGAATCCTGCTCGGAAAGCTTTTCCCATGATCGCTTTCCAGCTAGCATGATGTCCACAATATCCTTGGTGTATGTCTCGCTGTAATTCCTTTCCATCTTCGGGTCTATGCATCGTTGCAGTATGCCTGAGATGCTCTATTTGTACAATTCGCCGTTGAGTACCCGAAAGGATTTGTTGCGTTTGATTTTGTCGAGCCTCGTGAGGGTATGCTGGGAGCTGTTTGGCGGACAAGTAGTCGAGGTATTTCTGCGTCCAGACTGGCTCCACCAGAAAAACTTGTCGCGAAATATTATGAATGAGATCGATAATAGCAATTTGCGGGCTGACCTCTGTTTCCAATGTTGCGGGTGTTCCTGCAGTTTTCTTGACTTTGACTGATCGTCTAGTAATCCGCTCGAAATATATTCCTGGCGGTATGTGTGTGTTTGTGGAGCCCATGTTTGCCAGCATGTCTGCTTCTTCGTTGCTGGATCTCGCAATGTGGTTCAGCTTGCACCCTTTGAAACTTCCTTCGAGTAGGTTGTACATATCACGATAAGCGACCATGTTCTCAGCGATAGTGTCGCACTCCTTCATTGTCTGTTGCACGATTAGATTGGAATCGCCGTAGATCATCAGTCGGGTGGCTCCACACGCAACTGCCATCTTCATCCCATGCAACAGGGCCTCGTATTATGCGTCGTTGTTTGATGCTGGATCATCGGGTGGGAAATCCAGTCGTAGGACGTACCGCGGCTTGTCTCCTCTTGGTGATATTAGGATGATCCCAGCTCCTGCTCCTTCGTTTCTCTTGGATCCGTCGAAGTACATGATCCAGTTACTCGTGTATTCCGGTAGCCCGGGTGTTTGTAGTTCTGTCCACTCGCTCAGAAACTCCACGAGTACCTGGGATTTCACTGAATTGCGCCCTGCATAGATGATGTCCCAAGCGCCCAGCTCGATGCTCCATTTTGCTATTCTTCCGGATGCCATTGGGTTGTTCATGATTGTACCGAGTGATGCATCATTAACCACTGTGATGGTGTGTTCCTGGAAGTAGTGTTTGAGGTTTCGAGCCGTGAGAACAACTCCATACGCGAGCTTCTGGTAGTGAGGATATCGTTGTTTGCACGGCGAGAGCACCTCGCTGATGTAGTAGATCGGTCTTTGAACTCCATATGCCTTGCCTTCCTCAGGTCGTTCGACCACGATGGCGGTGCTAATGACCTGGTTTGTTGCGGCTAGGTATAGGTATAGTGGCTCCCTTTCTTGTGGTGTTGCAAGAATGCGCCTGCTCTGTAATGATTGTTTCAGATCTGCAAAATTCTGCTTAGTTTTTGGTGTCCATTCGAACTTGTCCGTCTTCTTCAACAGCTTGTAGAAGGGTAACGCCTGCTCGCCCAATCGTGCGATAAATCTGCTCAAGGCGGCTAGTCGCCCTGCGAGCTGGTGGACTCCTCGTAGATTGGTTGGCTACTTCATTGTCAAGATTGCTTGTATCTTCTCTGGGTTGGCTTCGATTCCTCTGGCGGATACCAGGTATCCGAGAAGTTGTCCTGTTGGGACGCCGAAGACGCATTTTGTCGGGTTAAGCTTAATCATGTATGCGTTTAGAGCGTCAAATGTTTCTCTGATGTCCTCGAGGATTGTATCCTCCACTCGAGTCTTGATGATGATGTTGTCAACGTACACTTGTACGTTCTTGCCAATGAGTTTGGCGAGGCATTTTTGCATGCAGCGCTGATATGTTGCGCCTGCGTTCTTGAGCTCGAACGGCATTGTTGTGTAGCAGCACACACCGTGGGGCGTGATGAATGATGTCTTCTCCTCGTCTTCCTGCTTCATCCGAATCTGATTGTATCCCGAGTAGGCGTCTAGGAAGGATAGACGTTGATAGCCTGCGGTGGAGTCCACGATCTGGTCGATTCGTGGGAGGGGAAAGTTATCCTTGGGGCAGTGCTTATTCAGCGACGTGTAGTCGATGCACACTCGAAGGATGTTGGTGTTCTTCTTTGGGACCAGCACCGGGTTTGCTAACCAAGTGGATACTTTGATCTCCCTGATGAATTTTGCTGCTAGCAATCTGTTTACTTCTTCTCCAAGCGCTTTCTGCTTGGGTTTCAAGAACCGTCGAGTGGTATGCTTGATGGGCTTTGCGTCTTTGTAGACTTCGAGTGAGTGCTCGACGAACTCCCTGGGTATTCCTGGCATATCTGAGGGTTGCCAGGCGAAATTTCTCAGTACTCACGGAGGAGTTCGACGAGCGCGCTTTCCTATGCTGGCGAGAGGGTAGTTGAAACCATCGCTGTTTTCGCAGAATCTGTCGGGTGCACCTGATGTTTTCGAGTGTCGCTGTTGGCGCTGAATTCCAATTCTGGCGCGTTTTTCTTTGTGAGGGGCATCACGGAGTGGTCCGTGGTCTTTGCTATCTCCTCCAGTTCTTCTTGCATCCCGAAATATTTTGCGATCTCGTTGAACTCGATGTCGCACTTGTTGGACTTCTGGAAATCTCCGTCGATGGTGATTACACCATATTCTCCGGGTAGCTTGAGCTTCAAGTACGCGTAATGTGGTACTGCCATGAATCTAGCGAACGTTGTTTGACCAAGAATGGCGTGGTACTGTGAGGGTTAGTCGACTACTTCAAAGTCGAGGAATTCTCTTCTGTAATTGCGTCGATTGCCTAATACAACCTCCAGGTTGATTGTTCCGAGTGGACGGATCGCCTTGCCTGGAACTATCCCGTGGAAGGATGTTTCTGATTCGGCGAGTCCCTCCAGGTTCCTGTTCATCCGGCGGAGCGTATCCGCGTAGATTATGTTGATGCCGCTGCCTCCGTCCATAAATACGCGAGCCAGTTCGTAATTACCATTTGCGCTTGGATTATTAGGGCGGCGTGTCCTGGTCGATAGACTCGCGGCGGGTGGTCTTCCATGGAGAAGGTGATCGATTGGTCCGCCATCTTCAGGTACTCGGGTCTTGTTGGTGGAGTTTGCACAGCCATGCATAGCTGCCGCGTATTTGTCTTCTGAGCTTTGCGAGATGGGCAGACTTTTTGTATCATCCCTAACTGTCCAGCTGGGTTCGGGTACGCGTTAGCTCTGGCGTTTGGTGCGGGTGGCGCAGGTAGTGCGGCTAGCGCCATGTTTGGATTTCCTGGTGGAGGTAGGGGTTGTGGCGGCTGGAATCCTTGGTGTCCTCCTCCTGGAAGTGGCGCGTAACTTTAACTAGCTGCTGGTGTACTTTTCTTTGAGAAGGCCTCGTGGATGTCGATGAACTTTCGGCAATCCTTGAGGAGGTGTGTTGCCTTAGTTTTGCCCGTGCGCTTATGTGTAAATAGATGTAGCGAGCAGTACGCGTCGAGTTCCTCCTCGGGAGTTTTGTCTTCAGCCTTCGGTGTCGAGGGGTTACCCCCGAGTAGGGTAAAGGCAAGGGCCAAAGGCAAGATCAGAAGGGATATTTGGCCGAGTAGCCGGCTACCCGGTACTTGCTACCCGGTAGACTGCTACCCGGTCTAACGTGAAGATGACCAGAAGGATGAATCAAGGAGATTATGTTCCTCCGAGTAGAAGAGTTGGTCCGAGTAAAACTGGCGGGAACCTACTCGGACCAGAAGTCAAAGGAGCCGTTCTGACACGGGATCCCGCGTATCCCGGGTCCGTACTTTGGCACTGTTCACGGCACTGTTCATCTGAGGACGGCGTGCCTGACAGCGACAGTGTGGCAGCAGGGCGTCGCAGGATAGGGGGGACCTACTCTGTGTTCACCGCAGTGATAACAGACTGGTTACTTGGTTTTGCCCAACGACTTTCCGCACCGGACAAACTTAGAAGCCAAAGCTGTCAGCGGGAGCTCGGAAGAAGGACGGTGTGCACACAATAATGTCGACATCTGTTTGTATTTGGCTGTATCCGGCTGGGCACCGAGTATATAAGGTGCCCTGCCCCCTCCTGCACGGGGGATCCTGATCTAGATCGCGCACTACGTAGAGATTCTTGACCTAGTTCATCCCGTAGAGAGAAGAGTGGTTACTCGGTAGCAAGAACATTTGTACTGTGGCTACTCGGACAGACACTAGAATACAGAGAGAAAGGCAGGAGTAGGGGTTTTACCTCCTCACGAGGGCCCTGAACCTGGGTAGATCGTGTTGTTTGCAGTGTTTGATTCTCACCTCACGTGGCTACTCGTCGCGTGATCCCTCCCCGAGCGCCTCCAGCGTCCTTCGTCCCCACATCTTTAGCCATCCTATGGCATCTGTCTTGACACCACCACGACAGTTGGCGCCCACCGTGGGGCAACCAGCGGCGCTGGCTGGAGTTTCCGTTCGGACGGGATCGATTTCTGCTACCGGAGAGCGCGTGGTTTGTGGCCTCGTCCACAGATTCGGCTCCTTCGACTTCGTCACCGACAACGCCGGCGATTTCGGCGGCAGGGCTATGCCGGAAGGCGGCACGGTGCTTTCTTTCGGCGCGCACCTCGTCTACGTCGCCACCGTCACCGACCGCGAGTATCTCGAGCTGGTGCATATCGCGGAGGATCCCCCCGCTGTCATCGCTGCACGCGGAAGGCCGGTGGGCCGTTCTGCGGACAGCGTGGAGGTGATGGTGGCTGGCCTGGCTGCGGACGCCGGAAAGGGCGCGCCTGCCACCGCTGTCGTCGTCGAGGATCTCGCTGGCTCAAGCGCTGGCGGGAAAACGCACAAGCCTTACGAGAAGGAGTGCAACCTTTCGCTCTCCACTACTCCGACAATCCCTGCGTCTGCTGCGCGGACGGGTATGCCGCCTCCCACTGATCTCGAGCTCCTGACCATGAAGTCGCAACTCGACCGGCAGCGCCAGGAGCTGCTCGCTGAGCAGGCGGAGTTGGAGAAGATTAGGCTAGAGCTTAGCCTAGATCAGATTGAGTACAACAAGGCTCACGGTTTTACTCCGGTTGTTAGGAGAGCTAGCAAAGTAGGTGCTACGCGTCGCAATTTAGGCGCCGAGATGGCTACGGTTATAGAGGCTCCTAGTCAGTCCGCCACCGCAAACACCTCCACCAGACCCAGATATAGCACACCCGCCAAGACACTTAGAGCTGCTGAGGCTGTAGCTGCCGAGTTGCCGCATCTAAAGGGCGACGCGCGCGTTAGGCAGCAGGAGAGGCTCAACGAGTTGGTGCTTGAGGCTTCTAGGCAGAACGAGGAGTTCCGGAAAGCCAATCCGGGTGCTGGAGCTTCTCAGGTGGTGCACTCGCATGCGGCTAGATCTAACGATCAGGCCTCATCACCGTATCCCAGTCGCGAGAAGGAGCGGAGTGGCCATTCTGGACGGGATAGGCAGATGCAGGTGTACGACCCGACTGTCGCCGCGAAACAGCTCGCTGTGCCGCGACAGTCCGGTCAGAAACACAATGCTGCAGGAGCAGGCTATCAAGCCCATAAAGCTCAAAGCCAAGCCCGAGATGGAGAGCGTCCAGGCCCTTCTCAGCATCCGGTCGCTCAGGCTACTCGGCAGAGGCAGCAGCCGCGTGCGGTGGCGCCAGCCGCCAACCCAGTGGAGCAGCCTGCAGCTGTGCAGGTGGACAGATATGATGACGGCTACTCGGCTATGGGGTTGGCTGGCTATGATATCCAAGATCGTGTGGGCGAGCGCGTGTTGGCGCCTGGAGATGCAAGGCACCAGCTGGACAGAATCAGCTTGTCGGCGCGGCTCGAGAACACGGGACCTCCTGGCCCCGAGTGCTTTGGCCCGCGCATCATGAACGAGCCGTCCGTGAAGAACTTCCAGCTCGCAAGGGGCACCAAGAGCTACAACGGTAGCACCAAGCCAGAAGACTGGCTCAACGACTATGTCACCGCAGTCCACATCGCGGGCGGCAACCGGAGATGGGCAGTGCGGTACGTCCCGCAGATGCTAGAGGGTCCAGCTCGCACTTGGCTCAACAACTTGCCCAAGAATAGCATCAATTGCTGGCTGGACTTCTCGGACGCCTTCGTCAGCAACTTCACCAGCACCTACAAGAGGCCGAATAGGCCGCAGCAGTTGTCAGCCTGCAAGCAGTGAGAAGACGAGACGGACCGCGAGTACCTTACTCGGTGGAGCACATTGCGGAACACCTGTGAAGGTGTGAATGAAGCCCAAGCCATCACTTGGTTCACGCAGGGTTGCAGACATGGCAGTATGCTATGGCAAAGGTTGCAGAGGGAAATGCCAAACACTCTGGCGGAGACCATCAAGATTGCGGATCAGTACGCACTCGGTGATCCTACTCAGCCCCTGATGGACTCCTCTGAGCCGAGAAGAAACTTCAACAGCAACAAGCGCAACGAGTTCCGCAACAAGCGCAGGGGTGACCGAATAGATACTCGGTACGACCCTGAGGAGGTGAACGCAGTGGCTGTTGGAGCTGAGAGCAGCCAAAGGCAAAAACCTGCTGGAGCCTACGGGCAGAACCAGAACCAGGGCCAAGGCAACAAGAAACCATACCGCGCTCCTCAGTCGGGTAGCGGCAACTCGGAGCAGACAAGGAAGTTCGTCTTCGACGACATGAAGGATGGTCCATGCAGTTTCCATACTCAGCATCCCTCGAGGCCTGCTAACCACACTACCCGACAGTGCGAGTGGTGGGAAGAGATCAAGAATGAAGGCTTGCCTCCTCCACCTCCTCTGCCAGCAGCGAATGCCAATATGCAGGCTGCTCGCGCACCCGCAGCTCGGCCTCCAGTGTTTCCGAGAAGGGAAAACGTGAACCAGGTGGCCTTGGGAGCCAACTGTCACTTCAACAATGAGGCTTACCGCAACAACAACAACAACTACAACCGCAACAACAACAACAACAACAGAGGCAACAACAATTACCAGGGCAACAACAACGGCAACAATGAGGGCGGAGGCCGCAACCAGTACCAAGAACACCACAATAGCTACATGATCTTCACCTCTGAGCCCGTCGATAAGCAATCACAGCACAGGCGTGCCATGGAGGTCAATGCCGTGATCCCAGCTGTTCCTCACTATATGCATTGGTGCAACCAGGAGATCACGTGGTCCCGAGTAGACCATCCCAAGGTGATGCCCAACCCGGGGAGCTATGCCTTTGTGCTGGATCCAACCTTCCTGGGTCCTGAGAAGAATGTGAGGTTCAGCAAGGTGCTGATCGACAGTGGCAGCAGCATCAACATTGTGTACAGAGACACACTCGAGAAGCTTGGCCTGGCCGAGAACATGCTGCTACCCAGCAAGACCACTTTCCATGGCATTGTGCCCGGGGTCTATTGCAATCCGATTGGCCGAGTATGGATAGATGTGCTATTCGGCACCAGGGAGAACTGCCGCACAGAGACCCCGGGCACTCAACCCGGGGACTGCCACTCCTTACTCGGGGACTGCCGCCCTCAACCCGGGGACTGTCGCGTTCATTGAGGAGGTCCTTGCCAATCGTTCAGGGCTCCAGAGGAGTGCTCCCAACCCTAAAGAGCAGCCAGAGGTGCCTGTCCCAATGGAAATGGACGAACCAGTGTTTCCTACACGGGAGACACCGAGTTGGGCCATGCCCATATTATCCTTTCTAAAGGACGGTACTCTGCCAGAAGATGAGGTGATTGCAAGGCAGATTCAGAGAAGATCCAAGGGCTACACCATATTCCGAGAAGTGCTGCACAAGAGAAGTGCCACAGGCGTGCTGCAACGCTGTGTGGACCCAGTAGAAGGAGGAGAAATTCTGTTGGAAATACACCAGGGAGAATGCGGGCACCACGCCTCTTCTCTGGCTTTGGTCAAGAAGGCTTTTCGGCATGGCTTCTACTGGCTTACAGCTCTGCAGCAAGCTGAGGACATTGTGAGGAAGTGCAACGGATGTCAGATGTTTGCAAGTAAGATCCACATGCCGGCTTCCGAGTTGAAAACCATTCCCATCACTTGGCCGTTTGCTGTATGGTGTTTGGATATGGTTGGCCCCTTCAAGCCGGCTAAAGGCAACATGACTCACATCTTAGTCATGGTGGACAAGTTCACCAAATGGATTGAAGTGAAGCCTATTCGGAAGTGCGATGGAGCTACAGCCGTGAAATTCTTAAAGGATGTGATCCTAAGATACGGCTACCCGCACAGCATCATCACGGATAACGGAACAAATTTTGCTGAGGGGGCAATGGTGCGATTCTGCAGAGATAAGCACATCCGACTAGATGTCGCATCCGTTGCGCATCCCGCCTCCAATGGGCAAGTGGAAAGAGCAAACGGCATGGTGCTGGCAGGCATAAAGCCAAGGCTGATTGAGCCGTTGCTGAAAACACCTGGGTGTTGGCTAGACGAGTTGCCAGCGGTGTTGTGGAGTCTAAGGACTACCCCTAACCGGTCAACCGGCTACACGCCATTCTTCTTGGTATATGGGGCTGAGGCCGTGTTGCCAATAGACCTAGAGCATGACTCCCCCCGAGTAACTCTCTACACTGAGGTGGAGGCGAGAGAAGCTCGAGAAAACGACGTTGACCTGCTCGAAGAAGCAAGAGAGCTTACTCTGTCACGTTCGGCTGTCTACCAGCAAAACCTGCGGCGTTATCATAGCCGAAAGGTGAACCCAAGGGTTTTCCGAGAAGGAGACATGGTCCTTAGGCTTGTGCAACGCACAGCCGGGATGCACAAGTTGTCTCCTCCATGGGAAGGGCCTTTCATTGTGAGCAAGGCACTGCACAATGACGCCTATTATCTCGTGGACGTGCGTCCATCACAGGCGAACAGGGCAGATAAAGCTGGCAAGGAAACTAAGCGCCCCTGGAATGTAGCCTTACTACGTCGCTTTCATTCGTGAGCAAACATGTGTATGTACTCTTCTATCCGAGTTGGATCTTTACTCTGCAATCTAAAATTGAACTCGGGGACTGCCCTCGCCCAAAATTGCTCTATGTGTTCTTACTCGGCTTCACTCTTTGTCTATTCGGTTGCTCTGCTTCAAATTTCATAAGTACGTTGAGTATTGTGTTTAAACCTACATGCCAACTCTTCGACTCTGCTGCTGTCCAAAACCCGGCTTCATGGCAAGCAAGAGAACAAGCAAAAGGTCAATGAGCACAAGAAAAATTGCTAAGGACAGAAAGAGTGTAGGAACCGAGTAGGGTGTCGTTGCTACTGTTTTTCGTTAACTTCTTTTCGGCTAAGTGGTGGGCTGTGTTACTATGAATGTTTCTAAGTGGCTCAGTATTTGCAACTCCGACTTTGAACTCTTGTGACTCGAATACCAAAAAAGCAACAAGTTGCGGGTAAGAGCTGAGATAAGAAGGAAGAGCGAATAAGAAATGCAACTCGGGGACTTGCATGATAACGCAACCCGGCATCAAGCCAAGGTTGCTCAAAATGACTAAGTTAAAAACATCAAGTGTGGATAAAACTGAGTAGCAAGCAAACGACATAAATATTTCGATACATCTGCACCCGGCATCCCGGGGATCTGATAAAAGTTTGAAGGATAGAGTTGCAGGAAGTAATCAAGTAAATGCAGCAGTGTTCTCGGTGTTGGCTTTGGCGGCTTCAGCTTCAGCGGTGGCCTTGGCAGCATCAGCTTCCGAGCTGGCGGCGTCAGCCTTCGCGGCTTCAGTTTCAGCGCTGGCCTTGGCAGCGTCAACCTCCGAGTTGGCAGCGTTGGTCTTCGCAGCATCCGCGTCTGGCTCGGTGGCAGCCTGGTCAGAGGTGGCCGTGGCCACCGAGATGAGCTCCGTCGCCGAGGTGGAGGCAGTTGATTGGGCGCGGAGACGAGCCGTGTCGTCGAGGGCCGCACCTGATGAAGTGCCGAACTCGAGCGCCGCGGTGTCGATCGTCATCTTCTCGCTCTCGGCTTCATCGTCGCTATTCGCGACAACCGCAGCCTTCCCCTTCCCGGTCTTGGCATTTGGGCTGTCGAAGAAGCTTAGGCCTTCGGACTCCGCGGCCTCCTCCTCCGTCTCCTCGTCCTCGTCCTCATCCACCTCGGTATCAGGCTCGGTGAGACCTTCAATGAAGCGCGCGGTGTCCGCGTACTGGGCAATCTCGTAAGCGACCTCCTGACGGCGAGCCACACACGCAGAATTCTTCTCCCACTTGGAGTCCTTGCGTATCTCACGAATGACATCCAAGTTCAGGTTCTCGTACCAGCTCATGATGAAGAGGAGCAACATGTCCGTGCCTGCCCGAGCTCCAGAAGCTCGCCATTTCTTCAGCTCGGCCTTCACGCCGTTCAGCTTCTCGGCGAGTCCGCGGATGGTTGTTGGTGCAGATTCTCGCGGCCAGAACAGGTCGTGAAGCTTGAAGGCAGTGCGCACCAAATCGGTGCCCACACCCCTTAGGCGCTGAAGCTGCCCTTGCATGTCCGTGAGGCAGTCGTTGATTGAGGCCTTGGTGTCCATGGGTTCGCCCTTCTCGGTGCGAGCTGCCTGGGCCTTTGCAAGAGCAGGTTTGCAGGCCGCGCTAAGGTCGGGGAAGATTTCTGAGAAAGCTATCAAAAAGATTAGAAACAGAGAAGGAGAAGAGAAGCAAATCAGGCAGCAGAGAAGCAAATGGAGATACCAAAGTGCAGAGAAGCGAGTACTTACTGTTGAGCTCGCAGAGTAGCGACTGCAACCTCTTCTCCCATGACTCCTCGTCAGCAATGTGCCTTGATTCTACCAACCGGAACTGGGCCAGCTGGAGCATAAGCGCCGAGTTGCTCTTCTTCAGCGTGTCGCATTCCAACTCGAGAGCCCTTTGCTTGGCCTGGGCTGCTGCCTCAACCTTCTTCTTCTCGGCTGCTAACCTGTTCTTCTCGGTAGTTGCATCAAGGGCATTTTGAAGAGCGGTTCGCAGCTGGAGTTGGAGAGGTTCCAACTCGGTAGTGTACTCCTTTTTCAACTCCACGGCCTGGCTCGCCAATTGCTGCTGCACCTCAGCTGGTTTGAGGCAGTCGAGATGCTCCTCGACAAACTTCTTGTGGTCTTCTGTGAAGAGCAAAACACGGTCAGCAGAGTAGCAAAGATGGGAGGAAGGAAAACAAGTCGAGAAAAAACACCAACTCACCTTCGAGCCTCTTGATTGTGGTTTGCCCGCTCTCAACAAACGCGCGGCAGTTTGCGTGCTCCTCGGCCAGGGCCTTAAACTTGCCTGCAGAACGGAATCAGTTACAGCAGAAAGCAGAAGCGGGCGTAAACATAAAACGTAGGAACCGCGTAGTTAAAAGCTTACTCTCGATCTCGGAAAGCTTGAGGGCGCTGTCCATGACACCCTTCTCCGCCTCCTCGTCGGACTTGCGCTCCAGCTCCGGGGCCTCAAGACGTCTCTTAGCGATGCTGTGGTTCCACAGCAGCCGCCGGTACAGATTGGTTCTCTTCAGAAGGCTATTCTGAGAGGTGGAAAGAAAAAGAATCAGACAAAAACGTGAAGATTCAACCCGAGAAGGCGGCAACTGTAACATCCCAAATCTTAAATTTGGAATGTTTTGCATTTAGAGCATATGCATAGCATGGCATGTTTCAAAAATTGCATTTGTTTGTTGCATTTGAACCCCCAAATCAAATCATGTTTTAAAAAGAAACCAAATTCTTCTATAAGGCATTATTAGCCAAAGTTATTTTGATATTTTATTTTGCCTAAAATTTCGCTCCAAAAATAACCTATTGTGGTAGAGTTTCAAATTTCGATTTTTTAGAAATTTATCTCACTCAAATCTGAGTAGTATTGCAATAGTTATTAAAGAAATAAGGAGAAAAAAAAAACAAATAAACTTAACGTGACCTCACCTGGCACGTACCAGGCCAAAACACCTAGCTGCTACGTATGTTTAGAGAAAAAAAACGAAAAAAGATCCCATCGATGCATGCACGTAGTACCAAAGAGAAAAAAACAAAAAAAGGAAGAGGATGCATCGGCAGTTGGATGACCAGGCGCGCGCGTACTGCCAGCTTTCTCTCTCTCCTCTCTCCCCACGTTCTGTTTTTTTTGTTTTTTTCTCTGGACGTGGGACCCACAGCTCATCGTCTTCTAGATCGGGACGAACTCCTGTACGCGCACGGAAGCGTTTAAACGTGTTTATCCCAAAAAAATCTCCGAATCCGGCCTCGTTTCTTGCCCCCTTGCCACGAAATTCCGGGTATAAATACCCCACACCCGTGGCCTCCAAAGCCCTCAAAAATTTCGCGAAACCCTCGCCCAAATCGATCTCGTTTCGAGCTCGAAATTTCCACCGCCGCCATCACCATTGTTGCAAGCTTGGAGCTCACGCCGCCGGAGCTAGAAGCAAGGAGGAGGAGGTCCGAGGGCACGAGAAGATTCGCGGGAAGGAGCTCCGTCGTTTGCCGCCGTCGCCACGCCCGGAGAAGCACCATAGCCACCACACCATCCACATCCGTTCATCACCACCGTCACTCCGGCGAGTTCTCCGGCGAGTTTTCCGGTGAGTTTCCCAGATCTGTTCTCGGCCGTCCGATCGCGATCTAGCGGTTCAGATCTGTTCACTTAAGTGAACAGGTACAGCCAATCAGATCGCGCCATGTCACTTAGTCAGCAGTCAAACCTAGTCAGCAGTCAACCGCCTAGTCAGCAGTCAAATCCGGTCAACCGGTCAACCTTTATTTAAAATTCGAGTAGAAATTACAGAAAATTGCCCAAACTTTTAAAATCAATATCCTTAGATCTATAACTCCGTTTTGCGCATTTAATATACCAAACGAAAGAGAAAAATGAGATCTATCCATCTACGCAATCAAATCTATATTTTGAGCTATAATTATTTTCTGTTTTCAATTATGCTTTATGGGCTATTTAAATCATATAAAATCAATCGTAGCTCGAAATTCATCGAATCTTCTTTGTATGATCTTGTTTTGATTAGATCTATTCAGGAAAAATATCATTACTTGTGTAGATGCTTAATTCAAATTAGATCTTGCATGTTCTTAATCTAGCCCTATTAATTCATTATAATTGCTTTAATTATTTTCATTGCAACAAAAACACTTTCATTGCATCATGCATGTCATTAATACCAGAGAACAATATAGATCTATTTTTGCATCATTAAGATTTCATGCATGCATGTGTTGCATATTGTTGTCTTGTTGCTTATGTATGTCGATTACAACGTGTAGATTACAACGATTACAACGACTGTGGTTGTGAGGAGTGTACGAACAGCTGCTCGTGTTGTCAAGGCAAGTGACACACATGAATCCCACTATTTTACTATATGCATTAGATTTTTATAGTAGTTATGCATTTGTAGGAGTTGTGTGTATCGCTGTGCTAGTTATTATTAGGGATTACTTCGCTAACACCCAAGTGGAGTAATCGCATGTTATCCTAGATTGTAACATCCATGTGATAGACAACATCGTAGTGGTAGATTGCTTAGCCATGCTCTAGCTATTCGTGGTTGGGTTTATTATCATGTTAAGATTCAAAATTGTTATTTTTATTGCTTATGAAAACAACATGATAATTAATTAACCACTGGGCGGATTGCTAGAGAGTCATCAGAGTACAAAGTTTGGTGGGGACCGCCGCCCAGTATATTGAGATCATGTTTACTTTCTTTATGTAGTTGTTATTTTCGTGCAACCATGTTTCATATTAGTATGGGCTAGATATAAATTGTAGATTGTGGTGACTCGAACCCAACGTGTCCAGAGATGTAGAATAGTGGTAGGTTGGTCCGGCTCGTGGTGGGTTTGGGGATCTACTTCTTATGGTTTATGGCTTGATCTTCTTTCCTTCCGTGGTACTAGTGGTGTATCATGGTGTTTGGGGTCGATTAGGCAACATGGGTAAAGGGCACAAACCTCGCGAGGGTTAAAACTAAGATCTTAGCCGTGTTCCATTGGTTAGGGACAATTCAACAACTAGATGGGAAACATGACATATCTCGTTCATCCTTGTTTTGTTAATTATTAAATAATTTGACTATGGGTTATTTGGAGAAGTGCCTGATGGTTTTGCAGCGTGCTAATCCAAAGGGTAGGAGCACTTTGCTATCAACCAAAGTGTCCAATTATGTGAAAAATCTAAATTCTAATAAATGATAGGTCAAATGCCTTTATGCAAAATAGCCTAGAAACTCCACCAGCCAAATATGCATGTAGAATAGCACTTGCCATTAATATACCACCATAGTGTCACTTGCCATCATTGCTCAGAATGATCTGACCTCCTTTTGGGGGCTGCATATTCCAACGTGCAGGTTTTTCGGATTCGGATTAGTTGACGTAGGTTTTCGAGGCTTCACATCAACCTTTGTTCGCCTGTGGCTTACAAACAAGAAGATGGAGGTCTACCGCTGCTTTGGTGTTTAATTAATATTTTATTTGAGCTAGCACTTCGCTATGCAGTTTGTAATAAATTACTTTACTCTGGATAATTTCGATAGTTTTCAATACATTTGTTTACTTTGAATACTATCTATGCTGTGTGTGCTGGTGAACGGTCCAGGGGCCAGTACTAAACACAAAAGTATAGCTCGTGATGGGCTGTACTACTACAGCAACTCGGTTGAGTACCCGCCTACTCGGCCAGAATCTCGGGGACTGGGTGATGGATAATAAGAAGGAGAAGAGTAGAAGAGAAGAAAAATGCAACTCGGGACGAATGAGCAAAGCTTACCGCATATGTTTGTTCAAGATCCTCGACGGCCTTGCGGTGGACGAACAGCTTGGCGGCGAGCGTGCTGGTGTTGGACGCGATGGTCATGGGTTTGTAACCCATGTCCGCCTTGTTCCAGTCAACACGCATGTGATCCGGATCGCCCAAAGCCACGCCGTGCCACTTGTTGTTGCCAAGGACGGTGCTGTCCCACTCAGCGTCAATAAATCCAATTCGGTCGATCATCTGCTCGAGGCCCGTGGACGTCACCTCGGTTTCCTGGACCTCGCGCGAGTAGATCGAGAGGGACCTGTCCTTGTTCCTAGCTGGAGGCTTGGAATCCACTACTGTGGCTTGTTTGCCCCTCCTGATGGCAAGTTTCTTCTCGGCGGGGGTTAATGGGATGTTGTGCTGCTGGCTCGTCTTCACCATGTAAGGTGGGAAGCTAGGTGGATCAGGCACGCTGGATCCTGCAGCAGCCTCAGCAGCCACGTCAGAATCACGGATGGTGAGCTGCACGGCCTTGGCAGCAGGCTTTGCAGTTGGTTTCGGCGGTGGCATCGCGGCGGCATCCTGCACACCGCCACGCGAAGGATTTCTGCGGACGGTAGCATCTGGCTGGCCAACTGGCTTCTCGGTGGCCTTCTTCTCGGTGGCTACCTTCTCGGCAGCCTGCTTCTCGGCGGCCTTCTTTTCGGCGGCCGTCTGATCAGCGGCCTTCTTCTCGACAGCTTCCTGCTTGATCTTCCTTAGAACCGGTTTGGTCGGAGGGCTGGCTGCAGTTTTGGTCTTCTTTGCTGGAGGGGAATTTGGTGCGGTGGAGGAAGTGCCTTGCTGGGTAGACGGCACCAAGGGTGTGCTACCCGGCGCAGCGTCCGGCTGCGCGCGGCTCGGAGGGTCTTGCTCCACCTCATCAGCGGTCTCAGCCCGCTGCTCGGCAGCGGGGTCTTGATGTGTGGCGTCTTGTCCTTCTACCCGCGGCTGGGCCGCGGGGTCGTCTTGTTCAGCAGCCCTTGTTGCCGGCTGCTCTTGGTCGTCTTCCTGCCGCTCAAGGGCGGCGTCATCATGTTTCTCGGGATCTTGTTCTAGATTCTCCTCGGCCATGGTGGCTGGAGGAGAAGGTGGCCTCACATCAGCGTCGGCATCCCGCGCTTCCTGTTCTGTGCGGGTCTGCTGCTCCTGCTCAGTGTCATGGACGTCGGTGTCCATGTACTGGGCGTCGTCCGAGTCTTCTCCCTTCGCAGGAGAGGGCGGATGCGCCCTGCCCCGTGCTGCGAGTTCGTCCTCGTCGGAGAGCTCGATGAGGTTCTCCACGTCGATAGCGGTTTGCTTCTTGGACTTGGTGGATGCGACGGCAGCGTCAGCATCCAAGGGGGCGCTGAAGAAAGAAAAGTGTTCAGAAAAGAGAGAAGAACAAAAGAAACCGAGAAGCGACAGTGGAGTAAGAGAATTGGGAAATTGTGACAACAGAGGCGTATAGCCTAGGAGAAAGTGGCTTACCCTTTACGGGAAGGGGGTGGTCGTCGTCCTTTTACCACGACGCCCTTGGTCTTCTTCACGGCCGTCTTCTTTTTCTTGGCGGGGGGCTCCTGAGCACCGCTACCCGTCCGCTTGCGAGTGACGGGTGCAGCGACTGAAAGCGGATCGACCTCAAGGGCGTCCTCGCCCTCGTCCTCGTCTTCGCCCTCCTCTTCAGTGTCGGCATTTTCTGTGGGGTTGAGAAGAAGAAAACAGTTCAGAAGCGGAAGGAAATTGGGTAGCGCTACTCGCAACCAGACAAGGAAAGCTCAATTACCTTCGTCATCGTCCTCAGACCAATCACGGACATACGCGTCAATGTGGTGCTTCTCCGTCTGAGCGGCATGAGGGAGATTGAGTTTGTCTGCGGTGTCGTAGGAGACATCGTCGTCCTCCTCTCGGTCATCTTCCCAGTTGGCCTCGAAGCGCTCTGCGCTCTCGGCAAGCTGGCGAGCAAGGACCTGGAAAATAGACGAACATCACAAGTTAGTCGAGTAGCATAAAGGTATCCTACTCGGCAAGGCGTGCAAACACAAAGCACAATAAGCCTAGAGAAAATTGCCAAGTATGTTACTCGGAAAGGCGTGCAAACACAAAGCACAGTAAGCCTAGAGAAAACTGCTAAGCATGCCACTCAACAGGGCATCTAAACGCATAGCACATTATGCCTAAGCAATTCTGCTAAGTATCCTACCCGGCGCAGAGTGCAGATACTAATCACAGCAAGACAAGAGGGCTGTCTACTCGGAGTATGTATGCAGAAAGCAGGACGAGAAGTACTTACCCGCTCGATTGGCTTCGTGCGGATGTACGGCACGAAGCCGTACTGCCAGTGGTCCCTGAGGCCAGTGCTCATGATGGAGCGCGCCCAAGTAGCAACATCCGCGTTGCTGAGCTCGAACGTGGTCGTCCGAGTGCAGTCGCGGGGGCCGCCCATGTAGCACATGAGATGGGCGCGACGCTGGAGCGGCAGCACTCGCCTGGAGATCCAGCAGGCGATTGGGTCATCGCTCTTGAGCCCTTCCGAGATCAGCTGGGCGAGGCGCTCGTCCATCTGCTTCAGGTTGCTGTCAAGGGATGGCTTGCTTCGCCAGTTCTGCCCGGTGGGAGCTCGGTTGCTCCAGCGGGGCAGATTGATCCGGTCCTCCACCTTGGCTCCCTTCTTGGCGTGGATGTTCTTCACGTACAGGAAGGTCTTCTGCCACTTGCGGATAGAATCCAACCCCTTGATGCGTGGATGATTGGTTCCACCACGCTGCACCATCATGGCGCTGCCCGTCTCTGTCATCCCGCGGCTGGTGTCCGCGCCCTCCTTCTTGCCTTTACTCTGCTTCCGGAAGAAGAAGTATCTGCTCCAGGTTGCCGTAGTAGGGCGGACGCCCAGGAAGGCCTCGCATACCACGGCGTGGTGTGAGAGGAAGACGACGGCATTTGGAGGGAGGTGGTGTGGCTGGAGGCCGTAGTGGTCGAGAAAGCTACGAAAGAAATCCGAGGCGAGGAGCCCGAATCCTCGCGCGAAGTGCGCGAGGAAGACGACGTGCTCGCCTTCCTGCGGGGTGGGGACGAGCTCACCGTCAGGTTGCCGGCAGCGAACACCGGGAGGAACTCGCCGGGTGTTCAGCAGCCATTGGCAGTCCTCGGCAGTGACCTCGGATCCGGCCCAGCCGGCGCGAGCGTCGTCGTCGCGAGCCATGGCGGTAGGGAAGAAATTGGGGAAAAGGTTGAAGGATTTGGTGTTGTGGAAGAACTCGCGGCGGCGCAGTAAGTTGCCGGCGGCGAGGAGCTTTGCGGCGGCGGAGAAACGAGAAGACAGAAGGGAAAGTGCGAGCGGAAGGAGAAGAAGGAGTTACCGAGGGGGTATATATACCGCTCCTCAAGTTGCCGTTACGAGTTGAGGTAGTGGGATCGATCGTGGCAGTAATCGTGCGACGTGGGATCTGTGGGCCGGTTAGAAACGGACACAGCGCGGAACGCGCGCGTAACGGCCGCATTAGATCCCACGACGAGATCGTGGGCAATTACTGCGCGTGATGGGACGTAACGGGCTAGTGGGCCCAAGCCGTGAAAACTGGGCGCATGGCCTGTCAGGTCCAGGGTACCGAGGCGTCGGGGTCGTGGATGCGTGACACGTTCCCAGTTGCTGCGCGGAAAGCCGGATTGTGCTCTGCCACGCAGAGATTCTGTTTGGAAAATTCACCAAGTCTTTTTACTCGGTTACAGAGAAGAGAACTAGCTCTATTCGGAGGTGAAGAAGCTCAAGGTATTTTCCCGAGTGCTACTCGGAGGTTTTACTCGGTATCTTGAGGTTCACGGGCAATGTTGCCAAGGTTGGTTTTAAGCTGGCAGGGCCCAGTGAACGAGTTCGCAGGACTCTACCAGCTTCGGGGACTCCTGTCGGGGGGCCAAAGGCAAGATCAGAAGGGATATTTGGCCGAGTAGCCGGCTACCCGGTACTTGCTACCCGGTAGACTGCTACCCGGTCTTACGTGAAGATGACCAGAAGGATGAATCAAGGAGATTATGTTCCTCCGAGTAGAAGAGTTGGTCCGAGTAAAACTGGCGGGAACCTACTCGGACCAGAAGTCAAAGGAGCCGTTCTGACACGGTATCCCGCGTATCCCGGGTCCGTACTTTGGCACTGTTCACTGCACTGTTCATCTGAGGACGGCGTGCCTGACAGCGACAGTGTGGCAGCAGGGCGTCACAGGATAGGGGGGACCTACTCTGTGTTCACCGCAGTGATAACAGACTGGTTACTTGGTTTTGCCCAACGACTTTCCGCACCGGACAAACTTAGAAGCCAAAGCTGTCAGCGGGAGCTCGGAAGAAGGACGGTGTGTACACAATGTCGACATATGTTTGTATTTGGCTGTATCCGGCTGGGCACCGAGTATATAAGGTGCCCTGCCCCCTCGTGCGCGGGGGATCCTGATCTAGATCGCGCACTATGTAGAGATTCTTGACCTAGTTCATCCCGTAGAGAGAAGAGTGGTTACTCGGTATCAAGAACATTTATACTGTGGCTACTCGGACAGACACTAGAATACAGAGAGAAAGGCAGGAGTAGGGGTTTTACCTCCTCACGAGGGCCCTGAACCTGGGTAGATCGTGTTGTTTGCAGTGTTTGATTCTCACCTCACGTGGCTACTCGTCGCGTGATCCCTCCCCGAGCGCCTCCAGCGTCCTTCGTCCCCACATCTTTAGCCATCCTATGGCATCTGTCTTGACACCACCACGACATTCGGTTTCCACTCGCGACTTCCACGGCGTCCGCTATCGCGATTTCGCGTGAATTCTGCCGCTACCATCTCTTCCCGATCGTCGTGATCGTAGTATTTCCTCCTTTTCTTTCGACCATGGCGGTCATCCTCGGGTGCGGGCGATGATGTCCTCTCGTTGCACACCGAATCTTCTCCATTAGCCCATCTGTCGGCTATGATCATCAACTCCCCGATAGTCTTGGGTGCGGCTCGTCCCAGTTCTTCTCTGAAAGCAGTTCGTCGGGCGCCTTTTGCAAAGGCCTCAACCGCTACTTCCTCCGAAATGTTTCCTGCGGTGTTCCTGAGCGTCGTCCATCGTTGGATATACTCGCGAGTGGACTCGCCTCTCTTCTGTTTGCAGGCTCGCAGCTCTTCAATGGTTGCTGGTCTCTTGTAGGTGGCCTGGAAGTTCTTGCAGAAGTCGAAGTGCAGATCGTCCCATGATGCGTAGCAGGACTTCGGTCTTGCTTCCAGCCAGCTACGTGCTGCTCCAACCAAGTGTAGATTGAGGTACTGCATAGACGTGTTCTCGTTCCCACGTTGGCATTTTACTGCCGTGAGGTAGTCGTTTAGCCACGACGAAGGTTCGAGTGAACCATCGTATTTTGTTACTTCTGTGCTGAGCTTGAATCTTTTGGGTAGAGGCGCTTCGCGGATGCTGCGAATGAAACACAATGCGCCGCAGGTCTCGTCATCCGAAGAACCGGACGAGGAGCGCGCGCGGTTCCTTGCTGCTCTTGCCTTGTCCACCCTGTTTTGCGCGATATCTGATCGCGCGTTGTATCCCGGCTGATCGCGATCAGTTTCCTTCCTTGGCTCTTTGCTGCGTTTTCGCGAGCGGCTGCTGTGATGGCGCGAGCTTTTGTTTCTCGGGCTACCTTCACTGCTGCTTCGACTGTCATCGCATTTCCGAGCTTCTTTTTCTCGACCACGGCGAGGTGATTTGTCTCTTCTAGGCGAAGTGCTCCTATGTTTGCGTGATGCCTCTTTCTCCTTTTCCTGTTGTTCGGCGGCCTTCCTGCGATCATAGGAGGCAAGCCTTGCGGCTACCATGCCTAATCCGTTCCGAACTTGCTTGAATTGTTCTGGCCGAGGGTCGTTTTCCCCTGGCTGATTCATTTGCATGTAGGTCGCTGCGGCTAAGACCGCGGCAGCAGGAGTTTGCGGGATGACGTTTCCTTCTTCGTCAACCCGCATGAGAGAAGGTCCGAGTGATCTGCTGATCCCTCCTAAAGACTCGGCGTCCATGGTCGCAGTTCTTGATGCGTGCCCCTTCCTTGTGGGTCGGGTGCCGACGGAAGGTGTTAGGGACAGCTCAGCTCGGCGTTGACTTGATTCATCCGCCAATCTTCTCCGTCGGTCTAGATCAATCCGAGCTTCTTTTATCACGGTGGCCGCTCTCACTATGTGATAGTGGTGTGCGACCATGTCTTTGTGTGCGGCAGTGGCCGTAGGTGGCTTGCTCGTTCGGATGGCCTCTTTTGCTCGATCCCAAGCTTCACGTGAGACTCCGATTGCGGCGCGTTCCTCCGCGATGTTTTCTCTTTCTGGGGGTTGTTCCGATCCTGCCATGCAGACCTGAGCCAGTCGTGGCTCGTGAGTCCTAGGCGTAGCTCGGAAAGCTTTCTGGACTTGAGAGGGTTCCTCTGTCGAGAGGGTATGGTAGTTGCTGGTGTTGAAGCGAATGGACTCGCCACTTTTCTCCAGATAAGGGCGCGAGTCGACGGCTCCTGACTCAGATCCCGATTCTTCAGGGAAGTGGAGGATTCCGTCTTTGTTGGTGTATAACTTCAAGCTCCCGAACGTCAATGTGACGCTCTTCTCCAGATTGCTGAATACCGGGCGTGATTCCAGCGAGTGAGGGTGACCACGATAGATCCGATCCGAATAGGGTTGGCCGGAGTCGAAGTCGAAGGTTTCCAACGTAAGTTGGATGATGAAGCCGAAAATGCCGGAGATCCAGCGCCCGCCGTTCCCACAGACGGCGCCAATTGTCGAATCTGTGACTCAACAAATCCCTCGGGTGAACCCATGGGGTTTCGAATAGGAGAACCCATGAGTGCTGGTGACAATCGTTGGCTAGACAGGGGGCACGATTTACCCAGGTTCGGGGCCCTCGTAGAGGTAAAACCCTTACTCCTGCCTCTGTCGATCTGTATTATCGAATAGATCGGTTACAATGGTTTTTGCTCAAGTCGAGAGTACGATCTTGAGCTCAAGGCTTTGGTGGTGCGGTGTTGCTTGGTCCTCTTCCGGTGGTTCTCCTGGCCTTATATAGATGGCCAGGTCTCAAACCCTACCCGGAGAGGATTCGAACTCTAACCCTTATGTCGGTTACAAGTTTCCTATCTTAGCCCGCAAGGCATTGCGGGTGGGCTTCAAGTGGGCCTTCTAGAATACTCCAAGGGCTTCCCTTCTTGGGCTTTTAGCCTTGGGCCTAAGACGGGGTATCCTTACTCGCGGGGTCCAAGGTGCATCCCTTCGTCACACCTCTTTACACATCATTCAAAAGGCTCTCCATCGAGAGAACCTAGCTCACATTCATATATGCAAGACAACAAAGGAGGCTCGGGATAGCTTCAACACTTTGTTTCAAGGCAATGAGAGCATGCAAATGAGGCTTGGGATGCCAGGGTTGGTGATCGAACGCACCCAAAGTACGGCGATCAGAATGACAAGAACGGAGTCATGAAACTTAAATGGGAGACTCCTTAGTTGGGTTGTTGGGCGAAGGGGTTGAGTCCGCCATCGGATCAGAGCCCGGCGAAGGTGAGACAGAGCTTGGCATAGCTTTGGGCGCAGTAGTCGCGGTCGCTGCCGACTTCTGGTTCAGGATGAGGTCGCCCTCCGCCAGGCACCACGCCTTTCATTTGCGAGTTCATCGTTGCCGTGTGTGCACCGATCAGGTGATCAAGAACACCAAGTCAATGTTCCTTTTCCTTTCCGCGATGTTGGTCCTGAGAAGCTTGAGATTAACATCCTTCCTCTTCATCAACACTGACCACCTCGTATCCACCTTCTCCTCCCTCATGGCAGCGTGGCTCTTGGCGTCGGTGATGCACATTTAGATCAGGGACTGTGGCCGTTCAGCAGTGGACATTGAGTCCCTCACCGCCTTGGCTTTCTTGTTGCAAATTGGACGCCCTTCCGCTACCGCTGGGGCAAGCGCATTTGGGTTGTAGATGTTGTCCTTGGTCTTGGCGAGAGCGAGCCAGACCTCTTTACATTTTTCGCAAGACTCGATCCTGTTGAAGAAAGAACTTGAACTCGAGATCGTTTTTGTCCTAGGGAAACATGTCAAACATCCAAACCATTTGCACATACAGTGAACAAGGGTCGGCGAATGGACACAGTGAGCTGGATCGTCGAGGCATGGACATACCTCATGCTCGACGTTGGTGCCGCTCTCTGGGCGAGCTGTGACCTCCTCCTGAAATCTCATTCCATTTGTTGCTAGCATGTTGGATGATCGCCCAATGGTTGGCCATGGCCTTTTCGTCGCGATCCACGTGGATGCTGGCGAACTCGGGGTCGACCATCTTGCGCTCGTCGAACTCCGTCTTGAGCCTCCTCCAGTAGTTGTCAGTGTTCTTGTTCGTGCCGGTGATCGAGTCGATGCTGGCAGTCTTTCATGCTTCGGCGAGACACTCGTCTTCCTTGGGTGTCCATTTGACGCGGGGCTCTCGGCCGATCTGGCATTGGACAACTGCCTCTTCCTTTGCCTTTGGCTACTGCCTCCGCCAGTTCCACATGTTCTTTCTCTTCCACCTCCTCCTGGACATTGTCGTGCTCTACATCCTTCCCTTTCAACGTCGGTTTCCTGCGATTCGACCTGCGTGTAGAACCTATGGCGCGAAGCGGCGGCGGCTGGGCCGTGGGTGATGACCTCGTTCTTCTTGGCATATGTGCTACTGAACTGTGGCATCTAGCATGTTCTTGGCACCAAGGGGAGAGGTCCATGGCGTAGGGTCGGCACGGGCGAGCTTGTGTACGTCAGCGAGTATTCGTACGGGGCGTTGAGGTCGGTGTTGAAGGCGAAAGGGGCGCGCGGTGCAGGGCAATGTGGGAAGGCGATGTTGGGTTGAAGTCGTCGAGCGGGTCCGTGTCAGCGTAGTCCGGCGAGGTCGAGTACCTCCACACCTGCGTCGAGAAATTGGTCGGCGAGACGACGCTCTGTTGGCTTCCCACACGCTTTGCAGGTACTGGTTCGCGGTAGGTGGAAGGGGTTGTCGCTCGGCCGCGCTCCTCTCCATGATGGCACGAGACGACTCCTCCGCCACCGCCGCGTCCCTGGCCTTCTTGGTTTGCTCCCTTCTTTGCCATTCGGTGTTGATCGCCGCCCTGGGTTCAACGCCAGCCATCCACAGGGTGTTTTTCAAGCCTAGGGGTCTTGCCATCGGGGCCCTCGGCTTCCTTGTCTTTGGGTGGTCTGGATCGGCGGTAGGACGAGGCTGCTTGTACTTTTCCGGCGGCATGGCGGGTGGGCGGATATGTGGAGTCGACGAACGAAATGGCGGGAGCTGCGGCAAGATGGGGGTAGGTGGGGGAGAGAGGAGGGGAATGGGAAAATCGTGTTGTCTCGCCGATAGTATAGGACCCACACGCGTTTTCTTTTCCGCTGGTGCCCCCAAGCGCCTGTGACGCGCTAGATTCGGTTAGGTTTGCCGGTTGTATTTTCGGCCCAAATCAGCACAATTCGACGACTTAGGGGGCGAATGGGAGAAAAAGCACGCGCCGCCGGTAAAAAAAAATGTCCCGAGCACCTCTTTGGGAGCGAAATTGCTTCCTCACAAGCGCGCGAGCGCTCGCTCGCTCCGCGCACGCGGACACGTGGGTGGGTCCCACCCACGTGGTCTTCTTCTTCCTCTCTTCCTCCTCCGTTTCTCTCTTCCTCCTCTCCCCCCGATCTCCTCCAGGCCGAGACGGCGCCGGCGACGCCGCGCGCAGCCGCGGCGGAGAAGGCCCCGTCGAGGATGGACTTATGTTGGGGGTGGGGTGGAGGTGCTCGCCGGCGTTGAGTTTGGTGGGGGGGGTTTAAAGGATGGCCGGCCGGGGCGGCGGCGGACCGGCGGAGGAGGCGGTTGGAGAAGGGCGGGGCGGCGAGGCGGGCGCGAGAGCGCCGCTGGCCGTGGGTGGCGGCGGCAGACGGTTGGGCCGGCGACCGCGGCGGGGGCGCACGTGCGGCCGGTCGGAACCGCGCGAGCGCTCGTAAGCTAGCCTAGCCCCTTTGGGAGCGGGTTGAGATGCTCCGAGTCTTGGATTTTTTTTTCCCCTTCTTGCTTGGACGTTGCACAAAATCAGAAAATAATTTATGCAACAAACTTAATTTATCTCCTCCCGTTTGTTTCCTCCCGTTTTGCTATACAACACAGAACCGAAGACTACTTGTTTGCAGGATGGGTGACCGTCGCCGGCCGGCCAGCCAGTGCTGTTGTCATCAGTCATCACTAGTTCACTACTGCTCTGCCTTTTTCCGAGCCCAGACTTGGGCGGCGTGAACTCCGATCTCCGTGACCTTCCTCGCGGCGGGCCTGGCCTTGAGCTCCTCCCACCACGCCTTCACATGCGGGCGCTCCTCCACCAGCGCCGCGTACTCGGTGTCCATGAAGTAGCGCATCGTGGGGAAGTGGCTGAGGTCGGCGAGGGTGAGCGACTCCCCGGCGAGGTACCTGGACGCCGAGAGCCGCGCCTCGTACACCTCCAGCACCTTGCTCAGCTTGGCGACGTTCTCGTCGACGACGGCCTGGTCGCGCACGCCGCCGCGGAGCGGGACGACGATGCACTGTATCATGATGGCGCCCGTCGGGGCGTGGTGCTGTTGCGCCTCCACCTCCATCCAGACGTCCACCATCGCGGCCGCCTCCGGCGAGCCGTCGCCCGCCAGCAGCTCCGGCTTGTACTTCCGCAGCACGTGCCTCGCGATCGCTCGCGACTCTGCAGCGTGAGGTCGGTGTCAGTCAGATTGCTGGTAGTACTTACAAGATTTTCTTGGAGGAGAAAGAGATTGGTAGGAGGGAGGGAGGGGTTGCGTACCAAAGAGGGTGAGGTCGCCGTCCTCGAGGACGGGGACCTGAGCGAAGGGGTTCTTGGCGAGGAAGTCCGCGCGGAGGTGATCGCCGGCCTCGGGGCTCATGGGGACGAGCTCGTACTCGACGGCGGCCTCCTCCAGGCACAGCAGCGCGCGCGCCACGTACGATGACATCGCCCACCCGTACACCTTTACAGCCGGCGCCATGCTCTGCTCTGCTTTCTCTAGCGCTGCTTGCTTGCTGTTGAGTTTGCTTCTTGGTGCTGCGGTCCTGCGGCTACTGACAAGTGACAACTCCGCGGGGGGTTAAGGCCTGTGCCAATGCATCACTCACTCTCACGGGCTATAGTCTCGCCACGTCACCTTTTTTTCCTCACTCTCACGCCACTCTCACACCACTCTCACGGCATGGTGCCAGTGCACGGGCTATAGCCCGGGTTATAGCTTCTCTCTCTGCCACATCAGCTTTTCTCTCTCCTCCACGTCAACACATACTTTTGAGACGAAAACATTACAAATAATGCAAGGAAATAATTTTATTGAACTAAAATCGTTACCGATTACATACTAATTAATAAAATTGCATAATAAATTGTAAAAAACACATAAAAAATAAAAAAAATATAATCCTCGTCCTCCTCCTCGTCGTCGTCATTCTCTTCCAGCCCTAGCTCTTTTTCCACTATCTGGATGGCCTTGGCATGTTTGCGCTTTTCTGCTTCGTTCATGTCGGCGGTTGAGCAGTCTTGCAATTTGTTATATTGCTTCAGTAGTTTAGCCTTCAATAAACATTTCCACATTTTCTTCATTCCGAAGGTTGCACTTGATGCCTCACTGGACGCTTCCTTCTCCTTCTTGTTTCCCTTGCGAAACGCGGCCTTGGCCCTATCGCGGCCAATTGGACGCTGCTCCTCCTCCGTCGCGTCGCTAGAGCTGTACTCACCTCCGACCCCCAGACGGGTTCTCTTGGAACTGGAGTCAGTCCCACTACCAGGACCATGTTGTGCTCTCCACTTCGCTTCCTTGCGAACAGCTTCCCACCACTTGAAGCGTTTGAAAGGCTGAGTCACTCTAATGTCATTTGCGTACCTCGCTTGTGCAGCCTCCATGACCATTGCATCGTCTGCTCCACTCTGACGTACCGCTTCTTCTTGGATGTGGTATGAATTGAACAAGGACACCTCACGGTTGTAGACGTTCCAGTGATCCTTCAGTTGCTTCCCGGTCCTTTGGCGGGCAGGATCGGAGGTAGAGTTGAACGTCTTCGCTATCTGACCCCAAAAACTTTCACCGGTCTTGCAATTGCCGGCGCGAGAGTCCTTGGAGTGAAAAATCCAAGCATTGACCTACAACGAAATAGATATTGTCTTAGTGAAAAATCCAAACAAAAACCAACTCCGAAATAAATATGTGACGGGTAAGAAAAGTACCAGTCTTTCCTCGTCCGCACATTTCCACTCGAGCCTCTTTGGACGCTTTGGTACCAGTGTTTCCGCGGCATCGGACCCGTCGCTTGGAGCACTGCCTTCTGGAGCAGACGATAGAGGTGGTTGCTGATACGGAGGTGGAGGTGGAGGTGGAGCGTATGAACCGTATGGATACGGAGGTGGAGCGTACGAACCGTACGAAAGTGGTGGGTACTGAGGAAGCGGACTCTCGCTACCTGTAGGTGGAGGTGGTGGGGGGTAAGCATACGGAGGATGCTGGTACGAACCATATCCCGCAGGAAGCGGACCATATGGACCCGGAGCTAGACCATATGGCCCCGGAGGTGGTGTGTTGGAGGGGTACAACACTCGGGGATGCGGCGAAGAACCGGCATTCGACCGACGATGTGTGGGAGAGACATCTTCTATGTGAGAAGGTTGTGACCCGTCGGACTGCAAGAGTTCCGTGAACGAGGTGATATCTGGAGTCCAACCCGACATGGCGGAGATGGTTTGAGACAAGAGAGAAAGAGAAGAGGGAAATGGTGTGAAGAGAAGGGATGGATATGGGGGGGTATTTATAGGATTGGAGATGAAATTTTTGGTGAAATTTTTTTTTTCGAATTTTTCCAGCCAGCTGCGCTCCCCCCCAACGGCTAGCTGACGTGGACCAATGGGGGGGCGCCACGTCAGCTAGCCGTTGCCCCCCCCAACGGCTAGCCGCTATCGCCCGGCCCTCTCGCCTCGGCCCGCTAGCGCGTCGCCCGCGCCTCTCGCCCTCACTCTCGCCCGGCCCAGCCTCTACCGCCCCGCCAGCGCGAGCGGCAAGCAGCGCTGTCGCCCCCTCTCGCCGGGCGAGCCTGCTGCCGCCCGGCCTGGCCCTCTCGCCTCCCTCCTCGCCCGCTGTCGCCCCGCCCCGGGCGATAAGGCCCCCTATCGCCTCCCGTGTCGACCGCGTTGGCACCAGCCTAATAGTGGTGTGTGCGTGAGGTGTGGGCGCGGCTCAGCCGGCGTCACTGCTTGCGTCGCGTTCCCCTGCTGTTACTCTGTAGATCGATGATGTCCTGATCCATGGGCCATGCCATTGCGTTCCCCTGCAGTTGACACTTCCATGGTCGCGCTGCTGAAAATTATTTTCCGTTTCTCTGAAATCTCATCGAGCTGCCGATCTTGAATTATTTTCATTTTGCTCAGAGTCAATGGTGCAACATTCTTTTACCCGTAAAACAACGACTCGCTTTTTTGCACTTCCAGGACCTGGACACCTATTTTCGAAGTTTCAACATTTTCATGGCATCCTTGAAAATAGCTCAGGGATCTACACTGCTCTTGGCTGCTCAGTATGTGCTCACGCCTAAGGCCGGTGCGCATCACCCCCTCTAGCCCCGCTACCTGTAGGTGGAGCATGTGGACTGTGGAGGTGGTGGGGGGTATTGCATACGGAGGAGGAGGGTATGAACCATATGGCCCTGGAAGTGAACCGTATGGACCATATGTCCCCGGAGGTGGTGTGCTGGATGACTATAACACTCGGGGAAGCGGCGAAAAACCGGCATTGGAGCGACGATGTGTCGGAGAGACATCTTCTATGTGAGCAGGTTGTGACCCGTCGGACTGCAAGAGATCCGTGTACGAGGTCATATCTGGAGTCCAACCCGACATGACGGAGATGGTTTGAGAGAGGAAAGGAGAGAAAGAAGATGAAATGGTGTGGAGTGAGTGAAGGGATATGGGGGGTATTTATAGGGGTGGAGATGAAAATTTGGGGTTTTTTTGTTTTTTTCCGCTTTTTTTGAGCCAGCAACGGCTAACCCCAACGGCTAGCTGACGTGGACCAATCAGGGGACGCCACGTCAGCTAGCCATTACCTCGCCCCCGCTCCCCCCTCTCGCCCACGCGGTGCCAACCGCGCTCCTCTCGTCCGCCATCTCGGCCCCCTCCCGCCCCGCCAGCGCGAGCGGTAGCCGGGCGGTAGCAGGCGCTACCGCCAGGCGACACTGCCACCGCCCCGCGCTCCCCTCTCGCCTCCCTCCAGCCCCCCTCTCGCCCGCCCCCGGGAGGTATCGCCCGGCTTACCGCCCCCACTGGCACCAGCCTAAGACTAAGAGCACAAATAAGTACTACTACCTCCAGTCCGGAAAAACTGACATAGAAAATAATCATACGGAGTAGCTATGCTGGCCACGCATATTTCGGATCGGAGTAAGTATTAAAAATGTTGTTATTTACTTATTTTACTGTATTGGGGAAACAGGGTCTAGCAAATACTTTTTTTTAGACAGCAGGCGGAGAACTGCCCTCCTTTAACTTAATAAAGCAAACAGAGTTTTACAACGAAGCAACGACCAAAGCAACACCACAAATGGTCAGCCTGCAGGGAACATCACTCCCAGATGCAGGCCAAGACGAACCTAGACACCAACATACTGGCAAAGACGAGTAGCACTTAGAAGAGTAGCATCAGGGGTCGGCTCCCCAACAACAAACCGGAGACAGGATAAAACAACACCAAACTAGGTAGATGGAAGTGGTGCCACCAGCGAGCAGAAGCACCTCCTCAGCTCAGCGGCCACCTGCCGCAGCGTGTCCCGGTCTGGCTCCTTGGCGAGCGCCACCCACCACTGCACAAAAACAAGCATTTTGAAGATGATATCAGCGGGTTTGTTCGGACAGATCCCCTCCATCGCTAATTTATTATGTGTTAGCCATAGCGTCCATGCCTAGCGCAGCGAACACCACCCAAGTTGTTCCGCACGCTGGCCATGCCAACCCTTGAAGGGCAGCAAAGAATTGCGGGAAGTTATTCGGACCCCCGTCCCAAACCCCCGCCTCTCGTAGCACACTCCAACCTAGAGTAGCAAGCGGGCAATGGAAGAAGATATGCTCGGCGTCCTCCGGCTCGCTGCAAAGTGCGCACTTACCGCCGGACCCCTACGGGTGGCCACTTGCAGGCTTGATCGGAGCCTGTCAAGCGCCAACTGCCACGTGAACATCTTGACTTTCAGAGGTAGTCTCGCTCCCCACACGTCGGCATGGAAGGCAACCTCGGGGCCCTTCGAGATAGTCGTGTACATTGAACGCACCGAGAACTTCCCCGATGGCTCCAGGGCCCAACTAACTACATCCGAACCCTCGCTAAGGGTCAGCTCCGCCAACTCTCACGACAGCTCCACCCATTGGTTCGCACAGTCAATATCAAAGGAACGACGGAAGGACAGGCTCGACCCATCGCCCGCCCTCGCTTCCCCCACTGAAATATTGGGGTCACTATAGATTGCAAATAATCTGGGAAAACGAACCCGGAGCGGGGCTTCCCCAACCCACCAGTCCAGCCAAAAGCTCGTCCTGAGCCCATTCCCCACCGTGAAGCGGGCTCCCAGCTTGAAGAGACCCTTGATTTTGTGAAGGCTGCGCCAGAATTGCGACCCTCCTTGGGGTTGCGCCGCGAAGATATTAGAGGCCTCCGGATACTTGGCCACCACATGTTTCTTCCAAATTGGGTTCTCCTCCTGGAAGAGGAGCCATATCCGAGCCTTGTTCATGTTCTTCATGATGGTGAGCCCCAATCCACCACACTCCTTAGGTCGGCACACCGTCGGCCAGTTCACCATGCGGTATTTGCGTTTCGGTCCCGCTCCTTCCCAAAAGAAACGCGCTCTGACCGAATCGAAATTGTCGTGTAGCCCGTCCTGAAGCAGGAAGAGGACCATTGCATAGGAGGGAAGGGCCTCGAGACAGGCATTAGAAAGAATGAGTCTTCCCCCCGAAGACAACAACCTACCCATCCAAACTTCTACCCTAGCCGCCAACTTGGCTACCAGGAAGTTCCACTGCTCCACCGTGAGCTTACGGTCTGACATGGGTAAGCCAAGATAAATGAACGGGAAAGACCCAAGGTTGCAGTTGAACACGTTAGCAATTCTGGTCTGTTCGGCAAGCGGTGGTTCCAGCACGAAGACCTCGCTCTTACGGAAGTTTATTCTCAGCCCAGACATGTCCTCGAAGCAGGGTAGTAAGAATTTCAGATTTGCTATGGCTCGGTCGTCGTTTTGGATCAAAATTAACGTGTCACACGCGTATTGGAGATGCGTGACCCCCCCCCCAAGATCAAGTGCGGCACCACCCCTGTGATGTGCCCTGTCGCGTTGGCCGCGCTAAGAATTGTTGTCAGTGCCTCAGCCACGAAGTTGAAGAAGCGGGGAAAGGGGATCCCCTTGTCGGACCCCTCGACGGTTGCGGAAGTACGGCCCTACCTCACCGTTGATGGAAATGGTTGTTTGCCCCTCGGCCACCAGCTGCTCAATCCGGTGCACATATCCGGGATCGAACCCTTTCCTACGGAGGATTTCAAGGACAAAGTCCCAGTTCACCCGGTCATATGCTTTCTCGAAATCCAACTTCAGCAGAATCCCACCGGACTTATTCACCCTCAGCTCGTGTAGAATCTCGATCAGCGCCAACGGGCCCTCCAAAATATGCCTCCCTTTGATGAAGGCAGTCTGCGTCGGGCTAATAATCCTACTCGCCACCCGGTCTAGTCTCGAGGCGTAGACTTTAGCAATAATCTTGAAAATCACATTGATGAGAGCGATTGGTCTGAACTAAGATATCGAGTCCGTCCCCGGGACTTTAGGGATAAGCGTGAGCACCCCGAAGTTCAGTCTAGACACGTTCACGCGCCCCAACACTAAGTCGTTCAGCAGGTGCAAAACCCCCAGTTTACAGGCTGGCCAGAACTTTTTGAAGAAGGTTACCGGGAAGCCATCCGGGTCGGGTGCTGTGTTTGACTTCATGTCCATAACCACCTCTTCCAACTCATTTTCCGAGAAGGTTATCATCAGTGCGTCGTTTTCCGCCGGGGTCACTCTCCCCGGAGTACCCCAAGTATCAGCCGCCAAACCCAGGTGCTTGGGCGCCACCGAGCCCAGGAGCTCCTTGTAGAAGGCATAGATGTGGTCCTGGATGTGCTTAGCCTCCGTGAGAATCCCGGATGGCGCCACCAGCAAATACTCAAAAAGCAAAACATTCAATTTTGTTATGTGAAATTTAACGTAGCATGTCGTGCTGCCGCATTTGGACCCACCCCGAACCCCATTCTCGGAGTTTTATCCGAATCGTGAGATGGCGTTTGCTGATGCTCTTTCGCGGCGTGGAGCCTCGGCGTGCTCTGACTAGCTGCCGGGGAGCTGGGGACGCCTCCCGCGAGCTCTCCTACCACCCTGGTCGGGTTAGGAGTGACTTAAAACCCCTGAACTGAATATGCGGTTTTAATTCGCGTTTTGGGTGCTTTACGGTCCAAAAAAATTTGTCGTCCAGATTAGAAATTGAAAATGGAATTGCAAATTAAATTTTTTGGGGGAATTTCACGGGAAGGAACGTACGAACACACGAGGATTTTCATTGTTCGTTGCAAGCAGAGGACACAAATTAGCTACAAAGTAAATAGGTGACTGTAAACCCTAGTTCCTAACCAAACCCTTAACCTAGATCTTCAAAAGTGCACCTGGAATACTCAACTGGGTTGCATCCTTGACGCCGCCACGTCGTCCTAATACGTCGGAGTCGGAGGAGCGTCCAATGAAGTCCCGCTGGGCAGCGGCCTAGGCATCCCACTCGACGTCGCTTGGCTTGATGCTCCGCGTCCGCAAGAAGGCCGCTCTTGAGTTATGCGGTGTTGTAGGCCTCGACCACGTCCTCGAAGCGATGGCAACGCTTTGCTTCCCGACAATCACCGCACACCGACTTGGCCGCCATTACCTTGAGGAGCTCCTCGTCATTGTCCATGTACGAGAAATCATCGTCGCTGCTGCTCTCCTCCGCCTGGAGGACCGCCAAGACCGTCCTCGGCGACCGAGGTGGGACAACGCCCTACGAGCCCCCGACCTCGTGGTCGTGGTGCCGGGAAGGAGCCCTGCGCACTCACGTGTCGGCCCATGGCGGGCATCGGCCTCATGGTCGTTGTTGCGGCCCTAGTGCTCGTCCTTGACGGACGTCGACGAGGAAGGCGGTGGCGGCAAGCTAATGTGGGCCCATGTCGCGCCGACATGGTTGTTCACTGCCCACATGTTGGCGGGGGAGATACGGTGGATCTGCTAAGATTTCTTGCTAGGGTAGGGGCAGTGGGCTGCCGACATGGTTGTTCACCGGGCACATGCTGGCGGGGGAGATACGGTGGATCCGCTAAGATTTCTTCCCGGGGTAGGGTCAGTGGGCGGCCGACATGGTTGTTCACTGGCCACATGCTGGTAGGAGAGATACTCTGGATCTGCTAAGATTTCCTGTCGGCGTAGGGGCAGTGGGCGGCCGACATGGTTGTTCACTGGCCACATGCTGGCAGGAGAGATACTGTGGATCTGCTAAGATTTCTTGCCGGGGTAGGGGCAGTGGGCTGCGACTGGGGGTGTGAGGTATCCGGCCCGCGAATGCCTCCTGACTCCTTTGTATAGTGTTTTGTCATAGACATTCACGGCCCAAAATAAGGCCTGAGCCCGTAAAGCTGCCGAAGTTTTTCAGTTCAGCACTATTTTTAGGCGCCACTAGACATGCTCTAAAAGCAACTCTAACAGAGCCTCTATCCCGCAGAACTGTAAACACGGGATAGGGGTCGCGGAGTGTGCGGTTTGGGGGTCGAAAATGGCCGCGCCGTAGCAGTCCCCGTAAACCCGATCGGTAAAACGGAATAGAAAAAAGTGACCATACGAGATTTAAGAACAATCCATCAAAATTTCGCCAAATATTTGATAATTAAAAGAGTTCGAGTTCTCAAATACGACAAATGGGATGTTCATGACGAGCGGGGAGAAGAATCAAAAACAAATGTGCCTCGGATCGCAAAATCAAGCCATGCCATGACCGGCAACACCACTGGCACCACCATCACCATCAACAGCACCACCACCACTAGCAGCAATCTGAAGGGGTCGTTGGATAGAAAACAAAAAATTTCCTACGCGAGAGACACCCGAAAGGCCAAGATCTAATCTAGGAGATTTAAGCAACGGGCATAGAGAGAGTCTTAAGAAGAACATACCCTCGAAGAAACAAAGTGTTACGAGATCAAATCTCATTGCTGATGTAGTCGTACTCACATCGATCTCAAGATCGCGAAGATGAGCGTGTTGGGAATATACCCTAGAGGCAATCATGTATGATGTATTCCCAATGTATTCATAAAGTTATTAAGTTGTCCTTGTTTTGAAAATCTGATATATGTCATTTAATATGTGATTCGATTGTGGAACTATATATTCATGTTGTTCATACTAGATTGTCCTTGGTCATTAAGGTTGTGCTGGACACACACCCTAGACTAATGTGAGTGTTGGCTGATGACACGGTTCCACTTGTCATGGGCATGGTGATGCTATTCCAACGTTCACGTACTTGGATAAAGAGTTTAGCAAAGTCGGACTGACCCATATTGAGATGCAACGAGCAAGTCGTCATTTGCATGTCTCAATCAATGTAATCGTTAGACCTGAGGTTGTCGCACAATCCGAGTTATGGATCACCGACTTAGGTTCTGTCAAACGTTGTTCTGTGACAAGGCAGCTATAAAGGCAGAGTTCGGGTCGAATGTGAAGCAAGCTGCGTGATGTGGATAATCAAGATGGGATTTTGCCCCTCCGAATGGAGAGATATTCTCTGGGCCCTCTCGAGTGATATGATTCAGGAAGCATGGCCATGTGCGACTCACTTAAGTGTTAATTGTGTCTATTTACAGAAGAGTTAGTCAGATTAATCACATATCACGGACCGAGAAGAGATTTGAGATATTTAAGGGATGACGATAAATCGCCTATAGCTCGACAAGGTATATCGTGAGGCAAAAGGGACTAAGATGAATATCACATTGAAAGGTATGTCGTCATGACTCAATGGGACTTGGGAGTCGGCACGTTCTGCTAGGAGCCGCTACCGATTGATCGATTGAGAGTCGGACTCCAATCGTGCCCAAGTCGCCATGAGCCTTCAGGGTCGCACACTTAAGAGCGGGAGCAAGTATTGGTCGGGTTGGACCCGAACCGGAAATGGACTGAGTTTGTGAGTCGGACTCACAGAGCGAATGGGCCACAAGTGTTGTGAAGCCCATTACCATTCGCTATATAAAGAGGGGTCGGGTTACCCAGCGGGCACGTTAGTCCACTCCCATGCGTTGGGAACCCTAGCCCCACTCAGTCCAGCCGTCGCACCGGACCTAGCAGTCCACCATCGGAGCTCATCCTCATACGTGTGGATACCGGCAGAGGTGCTGTACGTTCAGCACTTCGACGTTTGTGGGATCGGATCGTGGGACTGCACTGCCCCGACGCGCTTCATCGATAATCCGCACATGCGCGTCTAGTGGTAATACTCGTGGCCTTCTACCTCGGCTAGATCTTGGAAGCATCGCGTAGGAAAAAAATTCGTTTATCTCTACGCGTTCCAACAGTGGTATCAGAGCGGTAGCTTCTGATATTAGGCCCGAGATCCGCACATATGTGATATGTGGTTAGCGTTAGATGTGATCTAATTGCTGTTTTGGTGGTCGTTCTATGAGATAGATCGGTTTTGTACAAGGTTGATTGGATCAATCGTACTCGGGATTAATGGATGATCAGGTTTCCGTGATCATACTGCTAAGGTCGTGGAACAACTTACCCCTACCGGTCGGTTTCCGCCATCGGGGTATACAGTGACACATAAATTCAGTTGCAGTGATCGAAGATCAAAGAGTTTGATCGAATCGGAATACGGATCAAGATTTGGGTAAAATCGTTTTATCCGATGAAGAAATCCATGTTCGGAATGCAGATGAGATCTGCGTTTTCCAAAATCGTCGGGCGCCCTGTCGTAGCGCCTTAGATGCCTTTACGAGTTTCACAACGCCGGTCGATATCGTATCTATTCATAACTTGTTTTTGCAGGAAGTTGTGAATGGTATGGCTTATGTGCATGTGATGTGTGTAATCCATACATGATCTGCGTATCATGGTTTTTGTCAGCCGGCTGGAGCCTAGGTGCTATCATTTTATTATATACCGGCCTGCGTGTCGGATTCTCTATGTAAATTTTGATTTACTAGCTAGTGTAGCTTATTGGAGAACCCAGTGACATGCAAGTCGATGTACAAGTCGGCTACATGGAGTAAGATGGCACGTGACAAGAGTTGGCACGAGTCGACTTACAAGCTTTATGGAGATGGAGATCACCATGAAGAGAGTCATACCATTTCACATTATAATTGCTTTATTTGTGTTATTGTTATGTCTCTGTTTACCTCTATTTAGATAGTTGGTAGATTCTTTAATCCCTCAAAGAAGGTCTAGTCGGTCGCCCCGCAGTGCTGCACCATCACAAGTCGGACATTTTTGGTAGTGGGCTCATAAAATTGAGGTGCTACCAATTCTTTCCGGTTAGGTGGGTTTGAGTCGGACTCTTACAAGCAGAAGCACTTGGTAATCTAGACGAGTCCATCACAACGGTTGTGGGGTTCGGGGCGAGGTAGGTTGGGAGCCGGGGCATGTGATGCCACCCAACTAACATGAGTCGTATAGGGATACGATTGGCAAGGTGTTGCCTACCTAGATCACTTGACGACTAGCGGTGATGCTAAATCTCACTAGTCAGCTTGCTTATTTAGGATCTTGGATCACTTAGCAACCATCGGAGGGATGTTGGTTCTAGTGGGAGCATAAGTATTAAAGTGTTTAATATGCCTACTCTTTTATGAATACATGTCTTAAGTGTTGTTGCATATTTTCTGTTGTAGATCAATGGCACCTACCAACCTTCCTCAGTTATCCGCGTTTGCATTGAGATCAATCCTAGAGAAAGATAAGTTTAATGGAACTAATTTCACCAACTGGTATCGTAATCTGAGGATAGTCCTCAAGCATGACAAGAAAGAACATGTTCTAGAAACTCCACTTCCAGAAGAGCCAGATGACGATGCGACTGTCGCAGTCATGAATGCCTACCGTAAGACTAGAGATGAGTCTATGGAAATTAGATGTCTTATGCTTGCACACATGGAACCGGACTTGCAGCAGCAGTTCGTAAATGTTGAGGCCTACGATATGATCGAAAGCCTCAAAAGTATGTTCCAGGCTCAGGCAAAGAACGAGAGGTATCAAGTCTCTCAAGCTTTGCTAGGATGTAAGATGAAATACGGCGATCCACTGAGTCCGCGTGTAATCAAGATGGTTGGTTACATACAGTCTCTGGATCGGCTGGGCTTCCCAATTAACGAAGAGTTTGCTGCTGATATAATTCTGAACTCTCTTCCTAGTGCGTATGGTCCGTTCATCTTGAACTACCATATGCATGGTATGGATAAGAAGATCACAGAATTACATGGGATGCTCAAAACGGCAGAGGCTGATCTCAAGAAAGGCGCCAGTCAAGTGTTGATTGTGCAGAATAAGGCTAAGTTCAAGAAGGGTTCTTGGACTAAGAAGAAGAAGGATAATTCAGGAGGTAGCGCCCATGGCCCTGTCCAGAGTGCTTCCTCAAAGACTAAACCTACTCCTACAGCCGGAGCCAATTGCTTCTATTGCAAGCAGGATGGTAACTAGAAGAGGAACTGCACCAAGTATTTGGCTGACTGAGCCAAGAGTGGAGGTATGACTTCCGACTCAGGTACACTTGTGTGCAATGTTATAGACATTTATCATGCTGGTGCACCTAACAGTTCTTGGGTATATGATATCGGATCATTCATTCACATTTGCAACTCGTTGCAGGGACTGGTAAGAACTAGGAGCTTGGCAAGAGGAGAGGTTGATATTCGGGTCGGCAACAAGGCGAGAGTCGCTGCGTTGGAAGTCGGCACGATGCACCTTCATTTACCTTCAGGATTTTTAATGGAATTAAATAATTGTTATTATGTTCCAGTGCTTAGCCGAAACATTATTTCCGCCTCATGTTTGATGAGACAAGGTTATGAGTCGAATATTAAGAATAATGGTTGTTCATTATATTCGAAAGATATGTTTCATGGCTTTGCACCCGTTCAGGACGGGTTATTTATTTTGAATCTTGATAGTGAATCGGTCTATAACATAAATGTTAAAAGGTTGAAACCAAATGAGCTGAATATGACTTACTTTTGGCACTGTCGGCTTGGTCATATAAGTTGGAAGCGCATGAAGAAGCTCCATGATGATGGACTTCAAACTTCATTCGACTTAGAGTCATTCGAGACATGTGAATCATGCCTACTAGGAAAAATGACCAAGACACCTTTTGCAAGGAGTTGTAAAAGTGCGTCCGACTTGTTGGAACTAATACATAGTGATGTATGTGGTCCAATGAGCACGATAGCCAGAGGTGGTTATGAGTACTTCATTACCTTCACTGACGATTTGAGTAGGTATGTATATATCTACTTAATGAAACACAAGTCGGAAGCCTTTGAAAAGTTCAAGGAATTCCAGAGTGAAGTACAAAATCAACTCGGCAAGAAAATAAAGTTTCTACAGTCGGACCGTGGAGGCGAGTACATGAGCCATGAGTTTGATGACCATCTAAAGAGTTGTGGAATAGTTCCTCAACTCACTCCGCCTGGTACACCGCAGAGAAACGGTGTATCGGAACGGAGAAATCGGACCTTGTTGGACATGGTACGATCAATGATGAGTCGAACAGATCTACCTTTATCATTTTGGGGTTATTGTCTAGAAACTGCAGCGTTCACACTAAACAGAGTACCATCAAAGTAAGTAGAGAAAACACCGCATGAGATGTGGACTAGCAAAAGGCCAAGTTTGTCGTTTCTTAAGATTTGTGGGTGTGAAGCATTTGTGAAGCGACTACAGTCGGGCAAGCTCACGCCCAAGTCGGATAAGTGTATTTTCGTGGGGTATCCGAGGGAAATCTTGGGGTACTACTTCTACAACCGGGAAGAGGGCAAAGTGCTTGTCGCTCAGAATGGTGTCTTCCTTGAGAAAGAGTTTCTCGGTCGGGAAGTCAGTGGGAGCATAGTGCAACTCGAAGAAATTCGAGAGGAACCGGCTAGGGGCGAGTCGGCGAATGCCTTGGAGGCTGAGCCGGTCGTTGTCGAGACATCGTAGTAGTTTTCATAGACTGGGGTGCCATGAGACTACGGTAGAGACGTGGGGTAACGGGATAGCGTAGTAACACAGAACACGGGATTTTACCCAGGTTCGGTACGTCGCGACAGTACGGCGTACCTACTCCTGCACTTCTCACTAATTGGGACTAAAGCCCGTATAACAGGGTTACAATGTGAGGGAATAGATCTAGCTACTCGACGAGGATGAACTTCTCGGCGAGTTGCGTAGAGCTTTAGCTTGTGGAACTTGAACCTAGAACCTATGTAATCTATCTCCCGTCCGGCTTTATATAATAGCCGGATTAGGGCTTACAGAACAAGAAACCTAGAAGACTACGTTTAACTTGTAACTTGGAAAGTAAGGAATCCGTCTTCTCCTCCAAGCCAGATCACGTGGGCCGTGATCCGGGTTCTTCTAGAATCCGGCTTCTGCGCGTCGGACTACTGGGCCGCCCAATGGACCTAAGCCCATTACCATGTAGGCCACCCTGGTAGTCCGGCTCTTTTGTCTACCATCTTCTATACCCCTATTCAGTATATATCCGACAGTAGCCCCCAGGAAGGATCAAAACTCTGATACTCCGCCTTTCGTCAAATACATTTTGTCCGGGAAAACTTGATTCAGCAGTCTTGATTCTTTCTTCTTTCCTTTTGAAAGAGATGGTAACATAAGACTCGGAACTATGAAAATCCGGCTTTTCTTCTCGCGATCCTTCGCGGAAAAGGAACTTATGACATCAGCGCTTTAATCATGCTGACGCAAGCGCCGCTTGGTTTCACGCGGGAAACCCTGCAACGTATCTCTGACAGATTCTCACGAGAAACGAGGAGATAGCCATCATTCCCCTGTCGTTTCGTTTCCCGGATTTTCCGGCGAGCGACACGCGTCGAACATCCAACGGTCAAAAGAGCCGTTGGCACGTATCTAAACGGATATCGGGCTATAAATAGCCATCATTGTCCTCCTCCGAAACTTTCCTCACTCCCACACTGCCCACGCCATTGACGCAAACGCGAGCTCGAGAGCAAGACCTTGCCCCGACAAACTCTTCGCACGCCGGAGCGCTCATTCGCCACCGAAGAAGATGGCCTCTCCGTCGTCCTCACCGGCTCGCGCCTCCATCGACGAACTCTTGGGCGACCTAGATCCACAGCTAGGGTCGCCCAAGCATGCCGGCGGCGAGCCGGAAAAGATCACGGCATCCACTGCGGACGAAGGAAGCACTTCCGTCGCCGCGGACGTCACAGCATCGAGCGCCACGACAACCCCGCCGTTTGCACCTGAAACGGCGGAGGAAAAAATCGAGCTCCTTGGCGAAAAACTCGCCGCCGCGAAGGCCGCCGCCGCCGCCGCCGCCGCCGGAGCGGATGAGGAAGAGGAAACTGCAGGCAACTGGAGTGCCTGCAGTATTCCCCCGGCCCTCCTTCCAAACTTGGAGAAGGAGGGCTTGGTTCTTAAAAAGAAGTGGCGGCTCCCGGAAGAGGAGACCGAACCCATGCCACAAGAGGGCGAAAGGGTGCTTCTTACCTCCCACCTTCTACGAGGTATGGGGCTCCCACCTTCCTCTTTCTTCCTCCAGATTCTGTCACATTACAGCATCCAACCTCACAACCTTCCTCCCAATTCCATTCTGTACATGGCCGGCTTCCAGGCCTTGTTCGAAGGTTACCTAGGAATAGAGCCTAGGTTAGATTTTTGGCTGTATTGCTTTGGGGTCAAGCGTAACTCTTCGGAGGGCGCACTCCCAAATTGCGGGACCATTTCCTTTACTCTTCGGAGATTCCGAGAGGATTGGTTCCCCAAAATCAAAACCTCAGAATCCGTCAAATTTTGGACGGGTTCTTTTTTCTATCATCCCGACGTGCCTTTTCCTAAAAAGGCCGTCGGGGTTCCACCTTTTGTGAACTCCGCCGCCGTTCCCCAGGATAACTGGGTAACAGAAGCCGTCCAAGTTCTGCCGCCAGATCTGCTAAAGATCAAGCGGCGCATCGCCAAGCTCACCTCCATGGATCCGCCTCTAACCGGCATGGACACAGTTCTATGCTGGCTGATTAGGCGGATCCAGCCACTAGCCAACCACAGCGGCCGTTTCCTGTGTGAATACACGGGAGTCAACGATCCGATGCGGACATCCGCCAAGGATTGGCCCGCAAAGGAACTTAGGCGGCGCATCAACCAGTTGGTCGCATCGCGCGACCAATACACAGAGAGTCGGCCAATGTACACGGCCGAAAATCCGGTTCCCAAGGTAATTTTTCAGTCATTTGGGTACAGTTCTATTTTATCTCGGATTTCCTAGCTTCTGATTTCGGTTTTTGCTTGTTCGACAATTCGAGGATCTTTCAGACTCGTACTTGGTGTCTGAGGCTGAGCTGGACGCGCTGCGCACCGCCGCTACAGGTGGACGCAAGCGCAAGAAGATAATTTCCTCGGATGAAATTATCGATCTTGACGGAATCCCCGTCGCCACTTCCAGGTTATTTTCTTCTGGGTTTTTCTTTTATGGGATCTTTTTCGTCCATCTTTGGTGTTTTAACCTTTTTCGGGTTTTGGTTTTTAGCCTGCCCCCCTCCAGCCTGAAGCCGAAGAAGCTGAAGAAACTCAAGGTTTCTTCCAGTCGAGGCAGCCAACCTTCTCCTGCCGTCGCCCCGGATACGCCAAGCACGAGGGCGAAAGAGCCTACTGCAGCCCCCACCACCAAGCCCCCGGAGCCCAGCCAGCCCATTGTGTCCGACCCGGACACGAGGGAAAGGGCGGCCCCAGAGGTGGAAGAATTAACTCGGACTTTTGACGAGGAAATTCCCACCTTTGACAAGGATTTTAAAGCTATCAATGACGGCTTGGACGCAGCCGGAAATCTCTTCGCGGAATACGCGAAAGAATTCAAAGAAAACTTAGCAGGTTTGCAGCGCATGAGCCAGGTATATAACTCTAGCCCCCAAGCATTAATTAAAATGCGTGCTTTTTGCTTTGATGCTTTTTGTACTCATTCTTCTCCTTGCCATGTTTCAGCAAACCTCGGAAGCCATCAACAGGGAAGTTTTCCGGAAGCTTACCATCAAGAATAAAGAAGTTAGAAGTCTTCTCTCTATTCTTGAAGAAAGGGAAGCAGAGCTGGAATCAGCTAAACTCGCATTGTCGGAAACACAAGGTGAACATTTTCCTTTTGAAATTTCCGATTCAATCATTTGCTTAAGTTTTTTCCGAGAAGCTAACTAACTCGGATTTTTCCCTTGCTTTTCAGCTGCATTAGCTGAAGCTAAACAAGCAGCAGAAGATTCTGGCAATGCCGAAATTCTCCGCAAGGAGAATGTTGAGCTTCACAAGAACCTTGTGAAAGCTCAACAAGACTTGGAAGCCAGCAACCTGGCCCTTGGAGTTTCCAATTCCAAGGCTTCCGAGCAGGCGGAGAAGGACAAATCCACCATCCGGGATTTGACCGATGCTCTAAACCTTCGCCTGGAGGAAGTTTCCGAGATCGACAAGCTCATTGGTAAATTTCTAACTTATGTACCATTTTTCCATGTTTTACTTTCTCTGGTTTTCTGTCTAACCCTTTTGGGTGTTTTATTGGAAAAAAACCAGGAGATACCCCAGATGGCACTCGGGCTGCAGGCATCCGAGCTTTCGGGGAAACATGGAATTCGATTAAGGCTGCTGGGACGCAGCTCATAGAGAAGTTCCTTCCCGATAAATCTGGGGAATACTCGGAGGTTGAAAAACTTCCGGGTGCCATCATGGCGGTGGCGGAGTCCAAGGAGTCCTTTCTCCGCTCCGCTGCACGGGGTGGTGCGCGTATGGCTCTAGGCCTTATGCGCATGCACTACCCTAGTGCCAAATCCTGGCGTGTGGCCACCGGTGTCCCTCAGGGATACACGGATGCGCAACGAAACACCATTTTTGGTGAAGTTAAGGGCCACGCCACCCAGATTGCCGCCATGGTAAATGTCTCCGTCCACTATCCAGAAGAGGAAGCTCCTCCAATCCCCGATGAAGAAAGCAGCGAGGAGGAGTCGGATTCTTGAAAGGTTACCTGGAACCTGGATAGAAAAAGTAGACAATAGGAGCATTACTGTTCTTTCATTTGTAATCCAAAATGTAATGCTTCTTTTGTATGAATGAAAATTCCGTCGTTTGCAGTTTAAACTATGAAATTACTTTGCAAGTTATTTTGGATTTTACCGTTCCTTTATCTTCTAAGTTCTCTGGTGTATATGCTTTAACTGTCCTTAGTGTTTGAAATGGCTCAAATAGCATTATGAATCGTTATGCCGAGTAACTGGGGACGAACCAATCAGTTTTGAAACTCGGAAACATGAATCATGCTAAAGGCATTTTTACTAACTAGTTCCAGTAACCCAGCATACGCACAATCAGATAAGACTTAGAGAAACAAGGAAAGTTTTAAGTGAAACTTGGGCACGCAGGCAATTCAAGTTTCCTTTAGCCGTTAAAAGGCTGAAAAATCATTCAGTTATGTAACGCCGAGTACGCAAGCACAATTCGGGTTAACGTTGAGAAATTTGTAAGATCATTGGGAAATAGATGAGGCGGAAACACTTTGCACTTATAATAAATATGGATGACAGCATTCCGACAACTTTATTTCATGATCTCAAAAGATGTTTACATAGAAATTGAACTAAGTACGGAAAGGTACATAACTTTCTATACGTTCCCAGGCTTCCGCAATCCACTTGACTTTGTCGAAATTTTTCAGCAGCTTGAAGAGTGGTAGGGTTTTAGCCCCCAGCCAACTGATAAATCTGCTGACGGCTATGGCGGAACCCGTCAATCTTTGGACATCTTTTACACATGTAGGCTTTGAGATATTCAAGATTGCCTTGATCTTTTCCGGGTTAACTTCTATTCCTCTGTGAGAAACGATGAAACCCAGAAGTTTTCCTGAGGGAACCCCGAATACGCACTTAGATGGATTCAACTTCATCTTGTAAGTGCGCAAGTTTTCGAAGGTTTCTCGCAAATCCTCAAGGAGTGTATCTTTTTCCTTGGTGACGACAGCGATATCGTCCACGTAAACATGGACGTTTCTGCCAATTTGACTATGCAAACAGCGTTGCATGCAACGCTGGTAGGTTGCACCTGCGTTCTTCAGGCCAAAAGGCATGGTTACGTAATAGTACGTCCCGTACGGGGTTATAAAAGAAGTCTTGATTTGATCTTCCTTTTTCATGCGTATTTGGTGGTACCCGGAGTATGCATCCAAAAAGCATAAAAGCTCAGAGCCTGCAGTGGCGTCTATTATTTGATCGATTCGCGGTAACGCAAACCTATCTTTCGGACACAACTTGTTCAATCATGTGTAATCTATACACATTCTAAGAGCAGTGGTGTCTTTTTTCGGTACTAATACCGGGTTTGCAGACCAATCAGTATGGATTACTTCCTTGATAAAATCCGCTGCTAAAAGCCGGATAATTTCCTTGCCAATAGCCTTCCGTCTTCTTCCGTCAAATCGACGGAGGCCTTGTTTGACGGGTTTTGATCCGGGAATAACCTTGAGTTGGTGCTCAGCAAGTTCCCTGGGTACGCCTGGCATGTCAGCTGGACACCAGGCGAAAATATCCCAGTTCTCACGGAGGAACTTGATGAGCTCGCCTTCCTATTTGTCGGTCATCCCAGTCCCTACTACGACAAATTTTGTCGGATCTTTGGGATCTAGGATTACCTGTCTTGTATTCTCGGACGCCTTGAAGCTATCTGTTGGCTTCCGAGTTTCTTTTCCTGCCGGCATTTCTTTCGGCGATACCTCCTTGGCTAATTCCTTCAGTTCCTCCCTTGCTATGACTCTCTGAGCGCAAAGGGCGTTTTCTTTCTCCAACTCGTTTGCCAGCTTGAAATCACCGGCAATGGTGATTACTCCTCCTTTGGGTCCTGGCATCTTCAGCTTGTTGTAGATATAGCAAGATCTTGCCATAAATTTGGCGAAAGCCGGACGTCCGAGTATTGCGTGATACACGCTTTCGAACGGCACTACTTCGAAGGATACTTTTTCCTGCCGGAAGTGATCTTTATCTCCGAAGGTGACATCTAGGGAAATTTCTCCTAGGGATCGTGCTTGCCTGCCAGGAACAATGCCGTGGAAGCGTATATTGCTGTAATTGAGCTGGGACTCGGAGATCTTCAAGTGCTTCAATGTATCCAGGTACATTATATTGATGCTGGATCCTCCGTCCATCAGCACTCTTCTTAGCCTAGTGTTTTGAACAATAGGGCTGACAACAAGAGCTTGTGTTCTGGGTTCAGGGATATTTCCGGGATGATCTGACTGATCCCAGATTATCGGTGTGTTGGAGTACTTCAAGAATTTTGGGGTTGCAGGAACAACCGCGTTTATTTCTCGAAGTGTCCTTTTGGCCACCTTTGCTGACGGGGTTGCTAGGAAAGTTAACATTGCTTCTCCGTCAACTCTCGGAAATTTGGGTTCGCCTTTTCGCTGTTGTTCCTGGATTTTGTCATCAGTGTCCGATTCACTGTCTTCTTTTTCAGCTTCTGGCTTTTGTTTGGCAGGTTTCCTCTTGGAACCCTTCCCTTTATTTCCGGATCCTGCATTGCCTTTCATATGCTTGTTTAGCCGGCATTGCGCGTTTGTGTGGGTTGGTTTCCCAAACTGAGAGTGGTGGACGCAGGGTTCCGACTTAATTCTCTCCCATTCTTCGGGAGTGTAATTGATTGGATCTGGACTGCGGCCTTTCCACTTGTTCACCTTTTCTCCTCCAAAGGCTATGTTAACCTCCTTGGGCTTTGTTGTTGACTCCGGAGTTCCTTTTTTATCAGAACGAGGTGTTTTCTTGGCCAGTATCAGTGACTCAATATTGCCTCCTCTTGCTCTGATATCGTCTTCGGCTGCAGCATGCTCATTAGCGGTTGTAAGCATAGATCCGAGATCTTTGTGCTTTTTAGAACCAACCATGAACGGTACAAGTCCGGGTTTTAGGCCATTGACGAAAGCATGCATTGCTTGTACGTCAGTTACTCCAGAGCAACTATTCTTCATTGCAGTCCATCTGGAGATGAAATCCACGTATGGTTCGTCTTCAAATTGGGTGCAACGGTTCAGCTGGTTGATGCTATTTGGGCGTTTGTATGTTCCCCGAAAATGCTGAGTAAATACTCTCGCCATATCATCCCAACTGTCGACAGTTCTTGATGGTAAACCATTGATCCAATCTCTGGCTCCGTCTAGCAACATTAGGGGAAGAAACTTGACAGCTTCCAGGTCTGTCCCGTTGTTGATTTGGACGGCTGTGTAATAATCTGAAAGCCAGGTATCCGGGTTTGTACTGCCGGTATATTTTTGGTAGGTTGGACCAACTTTGGCGAAGCCAGAATGTAGGGTTATCCTTCGGATCCTGTCAGTAAAACACTTAGGACCAAAGTATAGATCGTCCTTTTCTGCTCTATCAATATGTGCAGAATATCTCCCGGCTGAATGGACGGAAGGGGATCTGCTCCTTTCTTTTCCATTGTTGCGCGGACGCGCTTTTCCGAGGTTATCTCTATCTCTTCCGTTGTCACGCCCCCTGGGATTAGGTGGAGTCCTGCTCCTGTACCTTTCCTTATCTTTAGGCGGTGTCCGAGATCTTTCACGTCTGTGAAGTGTATCGTATCTTCCAGCTTTTTCAGCTGGGTTTCTCGGAGGTGGCATTATTTTGCCGTCATTCCGGTGTTTGTCTTCCCGATCGTGTGGTTTATATCCATCTTTCGGGAGATGAGGTCCGGTTCTAGACGCTGCGTCCCGGTTGTCGAGGTTTTTCTTGTCTTTTCTCGGATCCTCTTTTTTATCCGATTCTCCGGGTTCTTCCGGTCCAGGCGCTCCAGCGGCGCAAGTAACAGTTTTGCAGAGGGCGGAATTATCATGCAGCCTCCCTGATCGCTCTTGGCCTCGCTGTTGCTGCTGTAATGCTTTTCCTAGGAAAGCATACACCCCTTGGAGTTTTTCCCCGTTGGAGTACAGATCGTTGTTTAGGATGGCGAACGCTGCTTCCGCGTTTTCCGCTGCGGTTTTGTATATTGGTTCGCCCTTGGCATCTTTGCCGTTTAACTGCTTTTGCCAAGATGGGTTATAAAACCTTTCTTTTGGCGGCAGTTCTTCCGGTTTTGCGATTCCGGGTAACCTAGTGGGTTTTAAGGCAGATCTATGCTTTCTCTCGTACTCCTCTATTTCTTCCTTCATGACTTTGATGTCATTATGGGTTTGTTGGAGATGTTGCCGAGATCTAAGCAGATGTTGCTGTTGCCGTTGGAAAGCTTGTCTCCTGGCTTCCAGCATCTCAGGGGGTTCATCTGGTCCCACTGGTGTTTGTAATAGTTCTTGCTCTTCCAGTTCTGTCATTGGCGGAGCAGTGATTTCCCTAGATTTCTTTTCCGCGGGCTTTGTGCCACTAATATCTCCAACTTCCAGGTTTTCATCAGCGAGATCAGCTGACTTTTTCTTCCGGGGTTTGTACTGGAGTTTTTTAGAAGCACGGTGCTTTTTCTTGGAAGAAGGAGGTTTTTTGACAGGTTCATCTTCTGTCATCTCCTTGACATTAGGGAATATCGGAGAAGTTTCTCCATCTTCTCTCTCTTCCACTGGCGGAGGAGTTTTAGGGCTTTCCTGGTTGTCGGCACCTGTTGTATCAGCTGGTTTTGCCATTAGCACTTCATGGAATCCCTCTTGAAAGGATTTAACTTTTCTTACGAAGGCATCATCGTCTTCGTCTTCGGAGTCGAAGTTATCCGATCCGGTTTCCGACTCCAATCTCGCCTCTATGGCGGCAAGCACGGACTCTGTTTCCGAGTTCATCGTCTGGTTGACGGATGTCGGATCTTCCGTCTCTGTGACGGGTATTGGTTCTTCCGTCTCTATGACGGGTAGGTTGTTATTTGCCTCTTGCACGGGATTTCCGTCATCCGTGTTTTCAGCGATCTCGGATTGCACCATGCCGATAAAGTGTGTATCACTGTTTTGTCGGCGATCTGAGCAAAATCCGGCATCATAGTCGTCTTCGACTGGGTATAGGGCGGGTGGGATAAATTTGCTTCCACCGCAAAACCCCATTGCCTCTGCAGTTAGTCCGATAAAGATGTTAGCAGATCCAATCGGTAACACGCAGGCACTTACCAGGTGGTTTTGCGCCGGTATGTAGGATCCGTTGTCGAGGAAGCGCCCGACGTCGTCGTCGAATTCCAAGCTTCCGACAGTGATCGATCTTCCAATTCCGCCGAGTATCCCAGATCGGAATTTCACGCCTGACGTCGTTTGCCCCACGGTGGGCGCCAACTGTCGAGACATCGTAGTAGTTTTCATAGACTGGGGTGCCATGAGACTACGGTAGAGACGTGGGGTAACGGGATAGCGTAGTAACACAGAACACGGGATTTTACCCAGGTTCGGTACGTCGCGACAGTACGGCGTACCTACTCCTGCACTTCTCACTAATTGGGACTAAAGCCCGTATAACAGGGTTACAATGTGAGGGAATAGATCTAGCTACTCGACGAGGATGAACTTCTCGGCGAGTTGCGTAGAGCTTTAGCTTGTGGAACTTGAACCTAGAACCTATGTAATCTATCTCCCGTCCGGCTTTATATAATAGCCGGATTAGGGCTTACAGAACAAGAAACCTAGAAGACTACGTTTAACTTGTAACTTGGAAAGTAAGGAATCCGTCTTCTCCTCCAAGCCAGATCACGTGGGCCGTGATCCGGGTTCTTCTAGAATCCGGCTTCTGCGCGTCGGACTACTGGGCCGCCCAATGGACCTAAGCCCATTACCATGTAGGCCACCCTGGTAGTCCGGCTCTTTTGTCTACCATCTTCTATACCCCTATTCAGTATATATCCGACAGTCGTGGTACCTACACCAGTAACAGCACCTGAACCACGGAGATCTGCCAGATTACAAAATGCTCGTGATGTTTTACTGTTAGATATTAATGATCCGGCAACTTATTCCGAAGCGATGGTGGGATCTGATTCCGAGTCATGGCTTGGAGCCATGAGATCCGAGTTAAAGTCCATGGATGAAAACCAAGTTTGGAATTTGGTTGATCTGCCTGACGGTGCAAGACCCGTCGAGTGCAAATGGGTCTTTAAGAAGAAAACTGATATGGATGGAAATATTTCCATCTATAAAGCACGACTTGTCGCGAAGGGGTTCCGACAGGTTCAAGGAGTTGACTATGACGAGACCTTCTCGCCAGTAGCGATGCTTAAATCAGTTCGGATCATGTTAGCCATAGCAGCCTATTTCGACTATGAGATATAGCAGATGGATGTCAAGACGGCTTTCCTTAATGGAAATTTAACTGAGGACATGTATATGATACAGCCCGAAGGTTTTGTCGATCCAGCTAACGATGACAAGGTATGAAAACTTCAGAAATCCATTTATGGTTTGAAGCAAGCATCTCGGAGTTGGAACATTCACTTTGATGAGGTAGTCAAATCGTTTGGCTTCATCGAGAGCGATCATGATTCTTGTTTATACAAGAAGTTTAGTGGGAGAAAAGTAAATTTTCTAATCTTATATGTGGATGACATATTATTGATTGGAAATGATGTCATGATGTTGCAAGAAACCAAAGAGTCATTGGAAAGGAGTTTCTCAATGAAGGATTTGGGTGAGACGACTTACATATTAGGAATCAGGATCTATAGAGATAGATCAAGGCGGCTCATTGGATTGAGTCAGAGTACATATCTGGACAAGGTTTTGAAGAAATTCAAAATGGAAGAGTCCAAGAAGGGATTCTTACCGATGTCTCATGGCATAAAACTTAGCAAGACTCAGTGTCCTTCGACGACTGATGAGCGAAGTTGGATGAGTGTGATCCCGTATGCTTCGGCAATCGGATCCATCATGTATGCCATGATTTGTACTAGGCCAGATGTTTCCTATGCTCTGAGTGTTACGAGCAGATACCAAGCTGACCCTGGCGAAGCCCACTGGGCAGCGGTTAAAAACATCCTTAAGTACTTGAGAAGGACTAAGGAAATGTTCCTAGTTTATGGAGGTGATGAGGAATTCAGTGTAAAGGATTACACGGATGCGAGTTATCTCACCGACTCAGATGATTCTCCTTCTCAATCTGGATACGTGTTCGTAATGAACGGAGGGGCTGTGAGCTGGAAGAGTTCCAAGCAAGATACGGTGTTTGCATCTACAACAGAGGCTGAGTATATTGCTTCCTTAGAGGCGGCAAAGGAAATTGTTTGGATCAGGAATCTCCTGATTGATCTTGGCGTGGTTCAGGGCGCGTCCAATCCTTTGGACGTATATTGTAACAACAATGGTGCTATCGCACAAGCCAAGGAACCTAGACAACACCAGAAGAACAAATATATACTCATGCGTTACCACCTTATTCGCCAGTTTGTCGAACAAGGTGATATCAAGTTATGCAAAGTACACACGGATGCAAACATTACAGATCCATTGACAAAGGTGCTACCATAGCCTAAGCATGAGGCGCACACTAGAGGTATGGGAATTAGATGCCTAGGCATATGATGCCAATATGATTGACTCTAGTGCAAGTGGGAGACTGTTGGGAATATGCCCTAGAGGCAATCATGTATGATGTATTCCCAATGTATTCATAAAGTTATTAAGTTGTCCTTGTTTTGAACATCTGATATATGTCATTGAATATGTGATTCGATTGTGGAACTATATATTCATGTTGTTCATACTAGATTGTCCTTGGTCATTAAGGTGGTGCTGGACACACACCCTAGACTAATGTGAGTGTTGGCTGATGACACGGTTCCACTTGTCATGGGCATGGTGATGCTATTCCAACGTTCACGGACTTGGCTAAAGAGTTTAGCAAAGTCGTACTGACCCATATTGAGATGCAACGAGCAAGTCGCCATTTGCATGTCTCAACCAATGTAATCCTTAGACCTGAGGTTGTCGCACAATCCGAGTTGTGGATCACCGACTTAGATTCTGTCAAACGTTGTTCTATGACAAGGCAGCTATAAAGGCAAAGTTCGGGTCGATGTGAAGCAAGCTGCGTGATGTGGATAATCAATATGGGATTTTGCCCCTCCGAATGGAGAGATATTCTCTGGGCCCTCTCGAGTGATATGATTCAGGAAGCATGGCCATGCGCGACTCACTTAAGTGTTAATTGTGTCTATTGACTAAAGAGTTAGTCAGATGAATCACATATCACGGACCGAGAAGAGAGTTGAGCTATTTAAGGGATGACGATACATCGCCTATAGCTCGACAAGGTATATCGTGAGGCAAAAGGGACTAAGATGAATATCACATTGAAAGGTATGTCGTCATGACTCAATGGGACTTGGGAGTCGGCACGTTCTGCTAGGAGCCGCTACCGATTGATCGATTGAGAGTCAGACTCCAATCGTGTCCAAGTCGCCATGAGCCTGCAGGGTCGCACACTTAAGAGCGGGAGCCAGTATTAGTCGGGTTGGACCCGAACCAGAACTGGACTGAGTTTGTGAGTCGGACTCACGGAGCGAATGGGCCACAAGTGTTGTGAAGCCCATTACCATTCGCTATATAAAGAGGGGCGCGGGTTGCCCAGCGGGCACGTTAGTCCACTCCCATGCGTTGGGAACCCTAGCCCCACTCAGTCCAGCCGTCGCACCGGACCTAGCAGTCCACCGTCGGAGCTCCTCCTCGTACGTGTGGATACCGGCAGAGGTGTTGTACGTTCAGCACTTCGACGTTCGTGGGATCGGATCGGCTGGATCGGATCATGGGACTGCACTGCCCCGACGCGCTTCATCGATAATCCGCACATGCGCGTCTAGTGGTAATACTCGTGGCCTTCTACCTCGGCTAGATCTTGGAAGCATCGTGTAGGAAAAAGTTTTTGTTTATCTCTACGCGTTCCAACAGAGCGCTGCAATCCGGCAGCGGTTCCGCACTCAGTCACACGTACAGCTCGATGACGACCTCCGTTCCCTCGATCCAGCGGGGCAGCGGAAGTAGAGGATCCCTCGGAAACTAGCAGCACGTCGGCGTGGTGTGGTGGAAAAACTTCGTTCAGAACTTCGTCAAGAGCATGAACATGAGGTGGATCAGCGGGAGGATGGAGATGACACCAAGTGTTTGAGGGAGAGGGATCTCATGCCCTCTATTTATAGGAGGGGAGGCAGCCACGAAATTTTGGTGCCTCCACCTCTCCCCTTATCATGTGGGTGGAGTCTCCACTCAACCCACTCATTCTCTCATCAATTCCCACTCAAAATTCAAAGGCTTTTCTTTAATAAATAAATAAAACAATTTATTTCTTTATTTTAATATTTGTTAATCTTATTAACAAACATTAACACTTACCCCCTTGAGCTATGTGTTAATCAAACATTAACATATACCACCTTGAACTATTTCAATATTCCCCGAAACAATTCCGGTGTTGTCCAAACTTTTCTCCGATATTCTGTATCCACTCAATCGCGTCATCAAACCTTAAGTGTGTCACCCTACGGTTCGTGAATAATGTAGACATGATCGGGACACCTCTCCGATCAATAGTCAACAGCGGGACCTGGAGATCCATAATGACTCCTACACATTCAACGATGAATCTTGTGAGCGTGTGAACCATCAACATCGTTAGCTATTCCCTTTGTCTCGCGATATTTTACTTGTCCGAGATTCGATCATTGGTATCAACCATACCCTGTTCAATCTCGTTACCTGACAAGTACTCTTTTCTCGTTTCCGTGATATGACATCCTTGTGATCATATCACGTCCTTGCAAGTGTTGTCGATGTGATATCACCGAGAGGGCCCAGAGTATATCTCTCCGTCATTTTGGATGGACAACTCCCACTCTTGATCCATGATCCTCAACTAATACTTTCCGAATACCTAATGGCACCTTTATAGTCACCATGTTACGGTGTGACGTTTGATGACATCAAAGCACCCTTCCGGTACCAGTGATTGGCATGATCTCATGGTCTAAGGAATAAGTTACTTCGTACGCAAGATATAACAATATAAACTAAATGACTTGATCGTATTGTTATCTTGATATTGGATCTATGTTCATCACATCATTCTTCTAATGACATGACCCTGTTATTAACGACATCCAATGTTCATGATCAGGAAACCTTGATCATCTATTAATCAACGAGCTAGTTAAAAGAGAGGATTTACTAGGAACCATTGTTTGTTTATTAAACACACATGTATCAACGTTTTCGATTAATACAATTCTAGCATGAGAAATAAACATTTATCATAAACTAGGAATAAGATAATAACCAGTTTATTATTGCCTCTCGGGCATATTCCCTTCACAATGATAGCTTGCTTTCTTGTCAAGAGGATTTGCTGTCTTAACAAGTTGTGCCACTCGAGGGTCACTTCATCCATTTCGGCACGGTTCATCATCATGATCTTGTTCTTCTAGGCAATAAACTTGGCGAGCGCCCTCGTCTCCTCGGCATTGGACATGGCCTCTTCAATGGCAGCTCTACGCTTGTTCTCCTCCATGGCAGCTTTGCGCAGATCCTCCTCGATGGCGGCTTTGCGCAGTCCCTCTTGCCGTAGCATTTCCCATTTTTCTCTCTTCTCTTGAGCCCTTTTACCCGACAACTCCTTCTTTGCTTCTATCTTCTTCGCCGTCAACAAATCATTGGATTTCACCATGGTGTCTATCTGCTCCTTCAAGCTTGTAGCCTCAGCTTGCGACTTGAGTCTCTCTGTCTTCGGGCCTCCCATAGTTTTTCCCGTCATCGTCCTCATCGTCGATCAAGTTTATTTCACCCTTCTTTGGTTCCATCTCCCTCAACTTCCATTTCTCACTCTGTTGGAGCAAAGTCCAACAATGGTCTAGGAGAAATGGCTTGCCCTTGGAAGATGGCATGTCTTTGAACCTCTCCTTCGCAATTCGTTCCTACATAACCAAAAACATGTAAAATTGACACAAATGCCAAATAAAGCAACAATGTTGAGTCGTTCATACTCACATAATCACCCTCACTAGTTCCACTTGGAGGAGCATTCCGAACTTGCTCCAAGCATCCACAGAAACGGCTCACTATGGGCTTGATCGTATCCCAACGACCTTGGAGTGAGCGGTGTGTGCGCGGGGTTCTTTTCAATGGTTTGTCGTGCTGGTCAAATCGAGGCCTCAAGTGGAAGAACAAATCTCGACCCTTTGCCAGTACCGCTTGCCGGTCTGATCACTGCCGGTAGTAGCATCAAGAGAAACGGCCTTCCAAGCTTTGATTAAGGTCTCGTCTTCCAACTGAATGTAATTCACCGTCCTCGGCCGTTTGCCCGCGGCCAACACTGACCCCCACCCTTCTCGATGTCCTCATCCTCCTCTTCGCCGGCACCGTCAACACCTCCCTCGGTCTCGTTGTAGCCGAAAGCAGACAAGGGGATTTCTTTGATGTTGACGCTGAGCTCGTTGAGCATGTCCATGTATGCAGGAGCGGGCTCGCGCACGTACAAGCTTCACAATTGGAAGAAACGCATCGGAATTGAAGCAAAATCGAATCGCATAGGGGAGAAACTGTACCTTTCCGTCGGCGTTGTAGTTCTGGTGGCTAGTGTAGAGGATTTCTTCTTTTTCGGGACTGGCTTCGGTGGTTTCGCCGCCCCTCCTACGGCGGCCTCTGCCAGCAAGCCGACTCCTACTTCAGCGGCAGCACCAGCGGCGGCTTTAGCAGCTCGTTCGGTACCGAGCCGCGGGCCCGGACGCAGCCGCCGCGCAGGGGGGGCGTCAGATCTGAACGGCCGACGGGATCCGAGTGTGTCGCCGCGCAAACGCAGACACTGACGAGGGCGGACTCCTGAGATTCCATGGCGCTAGGAGGGAGAAAGGCCAGAGCCGGAGAGGAAGGTCGGAGCGGGGGGAGGGGGGCGGCTGTTTGCAGGGTGCTGAAATTTCCGTCCCACCAACTCTTCGCGCGATAGAGGGCACCCTCGGGTCAGCGAGGAAACTCTAGGATTCAGGGGTTGGAGGGGGAAATTCTCCGTCTCCCGGAAAAAAAAAATCGGGCCCCGACCGCGTTTACGGGCTCTGTTATGACCCTAAACCCCTAAACCTGTAGCCTCTATGAGGCGGTTATTTTTCTGTTATTTTTCGGTCCTGATCGTTTTACGGGCTCTGATAGAGTTGTTCTAAGAAGACACCAGCGAGTACTGAAAAATGTTTTTCCGTATACCCAAAACTGGCTATACTTGCTGAAAAATGTTTTTACGTTATACTGAAAACTGGCTCTTAAGTACTTTTCTTTTT